>JARDYH010000002.1:326590597-327294972 GCA_029215795.1 Anniella stebbinsi | reverse complement strand
AGATCATTTTGCTCATTTTACAGAGGAGAGGAACTACGGTTAAGAGAGATGCTGATGTGGCCGCTCAATGGATGAAAGGAAAATTGTCAGTTTTATGAAACTGATCAATCCAAATTGATTTGCATTCCACTTTTACTTTGCGCTAAACACAGGCATATTTGGCTTGATCACAACATAGGGGCAAACGGAAAATAGTTTCTTACATACACCAGCAATGCCTTAAATGTTTTATGCTGCTTCATTATATAGGTTGCTGTATATGGTTTTTACCAAAGCAAAAAATAGGGATGGACTCTGTAAGCAGAGACCTGTCTAAACTGTAATCCTTCCGGCGCCAGTTTGAAACTGTTCTGTTTCCCCAGGTATTTTAAGCTGGGTTATTTGTCTTAGTTCTTTTAATAATGGATTTTATTGGGGTTTTTAAAATTGTATTTTGTGCTTATATGGCTATTTATAGTTATATTTATTGTTCACTGCCCTGGTATCCATAAGGCTGAAGGGGGATTTATAAATTAATTTAATAAATGCAGTATTTTCTAAATTAGGTGAGGAAAATTTTAGTCAAAAAGAGAGTAAGATACACTATCAAATCTAACGCACACACACACGCACACACATGCACACACACACATGCACGCACATACATGCACACACACACACGCACGCACACGCACGCACACATGAAGAGCCCTGCTGGATCAGACCAAGTGCTTCTCTAGGCCACCGGCATCTAGTTAGCCACAGTGGCTAACTAGAAGCCAGTGGGAAACCCATAGCAAGGAATGAATGTTCTCTACAACTGATATTGAAAGGCACCCAACTCTTCCTTCAAGGAGATCGTGGCAGAACATATGTGCAGCCATTTTCAGTAGAGGTGTGCAAGGGAAGAAAAATCGTATCAGAATCGGAATCGGGACCTCAGATTTTGCCCTGGATCGGATCAGACAAAATTGGAGGTCCCTCAGATCAGATCGGATCAGATTCCAATATGAAAATCAGATGTCCGATTTTCGGATCAGATGCCATTTTAGGTCTTTTCGCCATAGACTTGCATTGGGGGAAAGCTTTCTTTCCCCCAATGCAAGCCTATGTGGAAAACATGGGGGGGGGGTGAGTGGGGACCTAACTCCCCCCCCTTGTCCCTCCTAACCACTCGTGCTCCTTACCTGCTGGGGCCGTCCACTTCCATCCGCTGCCGCCTACTGGTCCCTTCTACTGAGAAACAGGCTTCGCGGCCTACCTCTCAGTAGAGCACTGGGTCACCCAGTGCTCTACTGAGAGGCAGGCCGCGAAGCCTGTTTCTCAGTAGAAGGGACCAGCGGGCGGCAGCGGGTGGCAGTGGATGGCCCCGGCAGGTAAGTGGGGACCTCCCTCTCCCTCCCCCTCCCTCACACGCCTTACCTGCCGGGGCCGTCTGTTGCTGCATGCTGGTCCCCTCTACCGAGAAACAGGCATTGTGGTCTGCCTCTCAGTAGAGCACCGGGTCACCTGGTGCTCTATGGAGAGGCAGGCTGCGAAGCCTGTTTCTCAGTAGAAGGGACCAGCGGGTGGTAGCGGATGGAAGCAGATGGCCCCGTCAGGTAAGTGGGGACCTCCCTCCCCCTCCCCCCCACTCGCACTCCTTACCTGTCGGCGTCCTGTGCTGCCATCCGCTGCTTCTGTACTACTGATAAGCAGGCCTTGCGGCCTATTTATCAGTAGTATGGAAGCAGCAGATGGCAGCATGGGACACCGGCAGGTAATGGGGGACCTCCCTCTCCCTCCCCCCTCCCCCACTCGTGATCCTTACCTGCTGCCTCCTTGCTGCCATCCACTGCCGCCCGTTGTTCAGTACTACTGAGAAACAGGCCTTGTGGCCTGTTCCACAATAGAGTGAGGGCGCATCGAGTGATGACGTCACCCGGTGCGCCGTCGCTCTATTGTGGAACAGGCCTCAAGGCCTGTTTCAAAATAGTACGGAAGCAGTGGGCGGCAGCGAACGGCAGCGAGGAGGCAGCAGGTAGGATCACAAGTGGGGGGAGGGGGGAGGAGATCCAATCCTCCGATTTTTTCTGATCCGGATCGGGTCCCTTCAGATTGGCTCGGATCAGATTGGACGATCCAAATGATCAGGATCGGGATCGGATCATTTCATCCAATTTCACCCGGATCAGGTCCGGATCGTGGATCTAATGACTGAACCCAGGGTCACACTTTGGGGCTTTGAACAGGCAGGGGTATTGACAATCATGTGCTACTTGGTCCTTTTGGCTGTAGGTGCCAGGGATGTCCAGTGCAAAGCACATGGTCTGCCTTTGAGCTAGGCTCTTCTCCCCTCGCCTACTGCTACTGCATGGTTCCTATGCTCATAGGCCAGAGAAACTCTATGGTATCAGGATTAACCTTATGAATGGATACTAAGTTTTGTTGTACTAAAACAAAAGAAAATTGGGATACCTACCACTGTGCCAACAGGAATGGCATATTCAGGATATTACGAGCTAAGTGCATTGGTGTTGCAAGGCAGAAACTGCTAGTGCAAATGTTTAGGAGTGGGGTAATACTTGCTACCTCCAAATTATTACAATTCACTGTCCTGTATTTCATGGTGATGACAGTTATGTTGCTGTATAAATGACCATGTACCTGAGTGGTGCTATGCCATTCCCTTTATTTCTGATGTTCAGTACCACTCACAAGCAAAAGGGAGGTATCAGACTTGGGGGAACCTGAAGGTAATAATAATAATAATAATAATAATAATAATAATAATAATAATGTAACAACAGATTCATGTAGAAAATGTCATCAGTTACAAGAAACAATAGACCATGTAACAGGAGGATGTAAAATTCTGGCAGGAATGGACTGTATGGACAGACACAATACAGCTGCAAAAACAATTCTCCAACAACTGGCCATCAAATTCAACCTCATCAACCAACCTACGCCATACTATACATACTCTCCCGAAACAATCTGCATACATACTCTCTCGAAACAATCTGAAAAATGCAGATCATAAAATACACTGGGACAGAACAATTCACACAGATAAGACAATACCTTGCAACGAGCCAGACAAAACAGTTATAGACAAAAAACAACACACTTACTTCATCAACATAGGAATACCTAATGACAAAAATGTTATAGAAAATGAAGGGGAAAATAAAGAAAGATATACACCTCTGGCTATGGAAGTTAAAGAACTATGACCACAGAAAAAAGTTAAAATTATTCCATTAGTCTCATCAGTCACCAGCATCACATCAAAATTATTTATAGAAAAACTTCAAAAACGGGGCCTACCAAAATATATCCACACCAACATCCAGAAAGCAGTCATACTTAAAACATGCTCAGTTGTCAGGAAATTCCTGAATCAGTAAAAGATAGCATGATTTGGCAAAGGCCATCATGTCCGTTTAGAAAACTGCCATAACAACAACTTCTTTAAGAAAAAGCCTAAGTGGGAGGGTGGGGACACTGCAACATAGTTCAATTTGAGCTACAATTTTATTTACAACATTTATATGCTGCTCCACATCTAGACAAATTCTGATGATGTCTGAGAGTGGTCAGTGCCCATGGAATACTAACTGATAGGGGTGGGCAGAAAACTGGGGAGGATGGGGACTTGAATGGTGCACCTGGATTGCGAGTGGAGAAGAAATCACACGAAATAAGACACAGACTCCAGAGCTTGGGATAAACTAGGGCCTCTTTATTTAACATGGAGATTCTCCCCTCCATGGATCTGAGCATGAACATGCGGGAATCTCACTTATTAATCTCAAGCAACTAGCCTGCCAATCACAGCGAGCCACTCCATTGAACCCAGGGGTCGGGTATACCCAGCCCCCTATTCAAACAACACTTGAGTGTTTGGTGAGACCATCTGCGTCATCCACAGCCCGGGCTGCACAGCTTGGGTAGATGAGATAAGCCGGTCCCCAAAGGCAAGCCATATCCTGACACGGGAGCTGCACAGCCCCCGAGGAGCAGGGCATCTGACTTGCCAATCACCTTAAAGGTGCCTGAGTGCTCACCATTCCTATCATCATCCCCCCAAATTCCCGCACCATCCGCCAAAGAAGGGAGTCAAGCCTCAGCTTTGGCAACCTACCCCCACCTGAACTGGAAGAATTCCAGCAGGGCCACACTCAGATCCTGCAGGAAAATGTCATTCCCTGCATCGGAGAGATGAACTCCGTCTGCCCTGTATAAATCCCCTCTGGCAATTAGAATATCCGGGTGTGGGATAGTTACTCCTTGCCGGCCATGAAAGAATAACCTAAATTCCCTAGTGCCCTATTTACACAGTGGGCGTTCCAACCTTCACGCCATTGAACTCTAGGGAGCATGTTCGACCACACTATCCAAGTGTCCAGCCACTGGCTCCATATGAACTCGAAATCTAACTTAGCTTGTATAATCAGGGCCTTCCCCTTAGAAGGCCTATGTCATTCCCACCCAAGTGTACACCAACACCTTGGGCGCCACGGGCACATTACCAGATCTGAACAGCAGGTGGAGGAGACCTCCCAGCACTAGCCGTGCCTCCCCAACCACTGGACGGAGGCTGATGGACCGAGACCCAGCTGTGTGCCGGCAGCTGCTCGCATCACCCTACGGCTGGCTCAGAACACCCACTGTGTTCACTGGTGAGGACCTTCCAGGTGCTGGTCTCCTCCTATGCCCTGCAGAAGACAAATATCTGTTTACCATATACTCCTGAGTGCCCATTTCCAAACATAAGCCTTGAAGGCACCGGGCCGCCATCTCCCTATGGCGCGTATCTTAGCACTGCCCATCCCTATTGCGGCCACAGTAGATGCTGCAGCAATCGTAAATGAATGGATGCCAAATGGTAATTTCCCAAACCCAGTGCCCTTAATGCCTTCTTTGCCACCATCCAGAACTGATATGTAGTTAATGGGGACTTGTTTAAATGACAGGAGAGGAAGCCAGGCTCGCTTCCCCTGAAAGCCAAGTAGCAGTTCAGGACTGAAACGGGGCAGAGCTCCTTAAGTGGGGCCTCCGCCAACGGAATGAATGAGCCTCTGCCTTCCTGAACAGTCTTAGACCTTTGCAACCCTAGGACTACCTTGTCCTCCAATCTCTGCACATTTCCCCACTGCAGTGCTCCGCCTGCTTGATCTGACTTGGAGCATGCGAGCAATTCCCCAATTCTAAACACGTCAGAAAAGGCAGTAACAGCCAAGGCATGGAATAACACCTGTTCAAATACTGAAAGCAGAGGGATACCCATTGTCTTTCAACCAATTAATAAGTCGGGGGGAATAGGCTGACGTGACTCAGGAGCAGGCAGGGCCAACTTAGCCCATCCCTCAAGCATCTTTCTTATGCGGAAGCCCTACGTGACGCCAGGCCACCCATTTGCCTTTAACATAAATGAGAGTCCAGCTAGCTTACTTCTGACAGGCCAGTGCGGTGTAAAACCACACAGAACTCGATCAAGTGCTCTATTGGAATAGGCCAGAGGACTGGAAGCTGCCGCCTGGCCCTGAAAACACCAAACTCCCTACCTGCTCTCTCTTAAGCTGCATGTGTGCTGGGAGCCGCCAATCTCATAATGGCTTCCGCCACCTCACCTCTCCAAGACCCCATAGAAAACTGGGCATGGGATCTGGGTGCAACCTGGCTGTGGAATCTGGACATCCTGAACCATTGTGCTAGCAGCCGTAGCTGTTTCTGTCTCACGGACTTATGCTTCCGGCACTGGTTCCTTTGAAGTCATCACTTGCTCCACACATGTTTCAAAATCCCCAACTGGGGCCATAGTTTCTCTCCTAGATCCCCAAGCAAACTGGGCCAACTTCAGGAACCTGTATATCTGGCTGCATGACCCGGTGTTGCCGACTTCATTATCCAGCCCAGGAATATGGTGGCCAAAATAGAGATTGCTTGATGGCTACTAGGACTCATGGCCCTGTCAGTCCCATTCCTGAGGTTCCTTAGAGGACAAAGAAGGAACGACGTGAACAGTGGACAGCTGTCAGGCCAAAATGAACATAGGCTAATAACTTTGGTCCAAAACCCAATCACTACTGCAAAAGGAAAGATCTCTACGAATAACCAATCTTGACATTGTAGCTTCTATAGTATGCCAACCAGTGCTAATACCCATAAGGAATAAGCATGGCATCTTAATGGATTAAACCATGGGAACACTTTAAGATGTGCAAAGGGGGATAAGGGATAAGCCTAAAACATGGCTGGCCTTTACATCCCTAACTTAGTTCTGGTCCCAATGCTCACTGGTTCTAGGCTAAACAGGTAGCATTAGGGCCCCTTAAGAAGGGCTCTAAACTATCAAAGAATGCCTTCCCTATACAGGTAATTGGCAGAAGGGCCAAGCTACGAATTTACCTATTGACTTTTGGCATTACTCTATGGGCATCCCTACTCTCACACTTCCAGTACATAGGGAGCAAGTTATCTGGCTATCCAGGTATCTCCCAAGTCACCCTAGCCTGTAAAGTTGAGGACTTCCGGTCTAGGGACCCTATGGGCACCATAGCTGCAGCGGGGCAGAAACCATTTATAGAGGAGATGCCACTACAGCATGCCTAGCTTGCCACCCCACCAGGATGGAGGCCAACTGACCAAGACCAAACTGTGAGACAACAGTTGCTCATGTCGTTCTCAAGCTGGCCCAGATGCCTTCCTGCCTCAGCAGATTAGGATCCACATGGTCTGTAGTGTCCTTCACCAATCTCCCTGGACTAGGATGGGCCATAAGGCCTAAAACTCCTCTCTTTAGTTCTGAAAAACTAAATTCCCTATCTACTCAGTGGTATGCCACCATGGGTCACATGGCTTGGGTCATTGCTTGTCCCAGATCCCCAGGCACACCAGGCGTAGGATCTTGGTACTGTCTGGCTGCAAGGGCCAACTATGTGAACATGGACGTCTGGCTGTTTGACAGGTGACACCAACTTCAGAAACCTGCCCAAATATGACAGGCAAAATGGAGTGTAATTGACTTATGGCCCTGACCAGCCCCATCCTGAAGTTCCCCAGGTGACAAGGAGGCAACTACATGAGTCGTAGCAAGCTGGCAGGCCAAGTTAAACAAAGGCTAATTATTATTTTTTTGGCCTGAGCCCGATCACTACTGCAAAACGAAACAAATCTCAATATCACTGCTTCCAACCCAGGTGGAGACCTAAATGTTTATGTAGCAATAAGGGTGTCTGGCCCCACTAAATGATACTCCTCCTCTCCACTTTATCCTCACAGCAGCCTTGTGAGATAAGATATGCAAAAAACAAAACAAAACCAGCAACTGGCCCAAAGCCAGGCAGTGAGCTTTATACATAGCAGTGTGGATACTAGAACGCAAATCTCCTGAGTCCCAATCTAATGATCTAACTGCTCACCAAACTGTCTCTGTTATTTATTATTGGGGGCAGCCTTATACTGAGTAAGACCAATGGTCCACCTGGCCCTTTATAGTTAACTCTGGGAGGAGCAGCTCATCATGGTCTCAGTCCCCCGAGGAAGCAGTCCCCAATCAAACATTCTAACCACTACACCACACTGTCCATTACTATGTTTTGTTTATTATTGGAAGGCAGCCTTATACTGAGTTAGACCAATGGTATGCCCAGCCCTTTTATTGTTAAGATTGTTTTGTTGTTAAGACTGAATTGCTAACACTGAAAAAATAAAAATAATAAAAAAGGCAGTAGCTCATCATGGTCTCAGTCCACCCAAGCTAACATTCCAACCTCTACACTCCGCTGTCTCTCATTTATTATTGAGAAGCAGCCTTATACTGAGTCAGACCAACAGTCCACCCAGCCCTTTTATTGTTAATACTAAAAAGTCAGTGGCTCATCATGGCCTGTCTACCCAATCTAACATTCCAACCACTACACCGCACTGTCTCTCATTTATTATTAGGAGGCAGCCTTATACTGAGTCAGATAAATGATCCACACAGCCATTTTACTGTAAATGCTGCAGCTCTCTATGACCCCAGTCCATGCAGAAATGCCTGGCCTACACCTGCTGCAAGCACAGGCTAGTGTGTCTTTGAGGGAAGTAGGGCCGCTGCAGAGACCCAGCCTCCCAGACCCTAAATGCAGCCCCATGTAAAATGGCTCCTGCCTACCAATATCCCTTTGCTCCACAAAATGGCTGCTAGGCCAACTGAGCCCAAGCTGCGGCCTGCCAATCCCCAGGGCTGTTAAAGTGGGGCCTACTGAGTAGAGGCCTGGCTATAGCCCCGGCACTCCAGCAGATTCTGCCTCCCAGCCCCACACTGGACATTGAGGGTAAGAAATTGGGAATGATCCAGCCGGATCATGCTTCCCCAAGCTGGCGCCCGCAGGCATCTCAGCAGCTTCTTGAGGGGGGGGGGAGAAGGCACTACAAGCATGGCAATCCAACCCACAAGATTGCAAAAGAAAGCCCCCCAGAAGCAATACTACCGCCTAGACCACTCCACCCGACCCCAGAGAAAACAGAAGCTTGAGCAGCAGGTAATCCAAGCCGTGCCCCTACTCATGAGTAACGAACACTACTGTAGTCTTTGTATGCAGCACCCTCAGCTCCACGGGGAGGGCTATGGGCAGGCAAGCCGCACTTTCAAAAAACCCCACAACCTTCCCTCCAACTCCAAACCGTTGGGGTGGGAAGCCTCCTAGCCCCAGCTCTCCCAATGAGTTTGCGCTCGCACCTCGTGGCTGCAAACTGTCTCCTCACTCCCCGAAGCAAAACCAAACTTCCAAGCAGAAATAAGCGTGTGGCTGCGAGTAAACGCCTCGTGGTCGCATGATCCCTCCCTGCTCTGTTGCCGCCCTCAGTGCAAGAACAGCAGAGGAATTACGAGGAGGGCGACTGAAAGGGTGGAAGCTCCTCCAACCCTGCCCTCCAATCTCCAAACCCTTGGGGCTGGGAAGCCACCCAGCCCCAGCTCTCCTGAAGAGTGTGCGGTCGCTGACAAGCCTCCTGGCCGCACACTGTCTCTTTCCAGCAACGTCTTCCATCTCCTGGCCAGAAGAAAAAGAGGCCGGATGGCTGCATGGGGCGAGGCTAAATAGGCTTGGCTCCACCCCCACGCTAGGCTATACGCATGGCAAGCATGCGTATAGTCTTCTTTCATCTCTTCCTCCTGCCCGCAAAATCCGACCCCTCCCAAGCCATTTTGGCTGGGACCCCCTCTAGATGGATTCCGTTTGACGCCTGTTCCTCCGATTATGCGCATCTTCTCGGAAGCGCTTTATTGTAAATGCTTGTATGCAGGAGGTAATTGAGCACTCAACAGATGACCTTACCGGTTGTTTCAAATGCGCTTTACAAGTAGTTAATGTGGAGAATCGCTTGTTCACATAGTCAAAATGCGCTTTAACGGCCGGAGCAAAATAAAACTCGCTATTTAACGCGCATTCGATAATGCGCATAATCTGAGAGAAAACGCACCTCTACGCCCAATTTGCGCTCCGTTCTTGTAGAGGTAAATTTTTTAATGCACCTTGAAAGAGCTTTAAATGCCTCTTGTAGAGGCAGCCTGGGTGGGGATCGGGCATCTTGAATAGGGAGCACTCTACACTTGAATGTAATATAACAGCAATCAAAGGTGCTTGTTAGTAAGTATGATGCCCAGTGTGTTCCATCAGTGAAACAGTAGCAGCCTACAGAGCAGAAATCTTCAAGTCTATTCAAGAAGGGCCATCCATTTCATTTATGGTGTGGTCCAATAGGTTTTCGGTGCAAAGTTGTGTGCGTAGGGACCAGAAAATAATGATGCTGAAGATTTTTGGCCAGTTTGAAAAGTTCTGCTCATCTCCATAATGAGTAAGGGGGAAATGTCTGGATAAGAGTTTGCAGGAAGAAGTCGTTAAAAGTATTAGGAAAGTGCTATCCTTTACTATGCATTTCCCCCTCTCAAATGTAAATTCAAAAGCATGGGTATTTTCTACATAGCTTGAAAAATAATGAAATAATGGCCTTGCCTTGCCTTTTCTTTTTTTCTTTTATTGTCAGTGGATTTATTGGTCCTGGAATTGCAAAAACGTATATAGTTCTCATTTTACTGGCAACACATTCTCGCTTCTGATATTCTATCCATTCTGTACATCTCAACACATAATAATGACTAGCGTATAGAAGCCAGATGTGATGTGGTTTCTAGAAGTGCATCAGCAAAGAGGTGCGAGTGCTTATCTTTCATTTGCAGTACAGTCCCATGCATGGGATTCCAGACCTTAGGAGCAAGTGCTGCTCTATCACAGAGGCATTTGATCTGAGTAAAGATCGATAGTACCAGCTGCAGGTATTCTTTTAAACCTGTTTCACGGTGCCTAGAGTCTAAGAGTGCCCCCAGACGGAAGGCTACTAGTGCTAACAATCAAAAGGCATTAATGCAGCTCTTCTGTATTTTTTTTAAATCCAGCAGATTTTTTTTGGGGGGGGGGTAAGGGGAAAAAAAAGACAAGAGAACTGGAGAGAAAACACATGAAGCTGTTATAATCTGGAACTCCCCTCCCCCAATTTTGTAAACAAGGCAGTGCAATTGCAAAATAAAAACTTCATCTGGAAGCACTCCTTGAGTTTTTAATAAAAATGTATTGTTGCTGTTGTTATCTTAACTTTGGGTGCAATTCTATCTATAATTCTTTAGCAGGAAATTCCATATAAATCAGTTTGTTTAAGACTGGGGTATTTGTTTCTGAGTTAATATGCGAACTGCAGTCCAAAACCCAAGTAAACCTAGTGAGATTTACTTCCCAGTAAGCATAGGATTGTACTGTTGAGTTTTGTGAACAAGACTTTGAGGTTTTACCTGCATTCACTATTAGTTTTGCGTATCAGGTCAGTGCAATTTAAAATACACACTCACCCACCACCACCATCACCACCACCAATTTAGTTGTACAGGAAAAAAAATTAAATTAATGAAAGTAATGAAAACAAAAGAGGAGTTGACAATACTATACTAAAACATTTAGTATCTTTGCTTTATAGTCTGTGATTTTTTTTTTTAAAAAAATACCATATTATTTCATGGGGGGCTGGGAAGTGAAAAATGAAGTCTAACTACTAAAACCTATTTTAAATTGCTAGTTTGAATATAAGTTTATAAAAAATTGTGAAACATGTTCTGCTAGCTGCATTGGTACTTGCAAAGGCATCCTTCCACATTCACAAAAGCTGTTCAAATATTTTATTATTAATTATGAAAAGATCTACATTGTGAATAAGTATAGCAACCCAAGCACAAAAAAGCACAGAAATTTAGGCACGGTAATGTCTAACGTTAGCACAAACATTGGTGTGAACAGGTTTCTTTCTTTGTAGAATCAGAATTTACTTTGGCTTAAGTTTTCAAGACAAAAAGGCAGATGTTAAGATGGATCTGAATATTTTGATGTATGTCCCTGTGTAGTACATGAGCAATGGAAAAGCTCTCTTAGAGTTTTCAGACATTCTTCTTATGACTGGTGTTTATCAATTTCTCAAATTCAAAATGGAATCGTTCCCCATTGCTCAAACCTTAAAGTGGCCTACTGAGCTCTGTGGGACCTGCAGTGCACCCACAGAGCTCCTCTTTATGCAGATGTTCCTGTTCTCTTCAGTAGAGCAGAAAGCCTCTACGTGCACATCTCCCACTGTACCTGAGGCAGGGAGGCCAGCTTAGGGGGCACAGGGCAGGCTGAGTGGCACATACATGTACCTCTTGCTACCACTCTCTATCCCCAGCTTTTTGCCACCTGAGACAGCCACTTCACCCTCCCTCGGTTGGAGCCAAAGAACCAATGGCCATTAGCACTGTTCTGCAAACGCTTGCACAAGAGCTTGTGTTGTGTTGTCTGCAGCAGTTATCATGCTTCCAGTTGTGCCTCTTTGCATTTAGCTCATCAGTACTTCTGCAACAATTTTGCGCAAACCTTAAAACAGCTCATGAGTAGAAGACACAGATGGGTGTCTTTGGAACCATCCCATTATTTGTATATTTCAGTTTTTTACCATAAACGTCTTCTTCACCCCTTCTTCATCTCAGACTGTAAACCTACATTTTACTTCTCAAGGTTTTCAGAGTGTTTGTTGGAAGGAGAGGAAATCCCATGGAATTGGATTATGCTGTAGGCACACCTATGGATCACAGCAATTGGGTGGAATTAACTTCAACTGAAAATCAATGCAATTTGCTTCAAGTAGTAGAATGTTTTAGGATCAATGAAGCTGATTTCCCTCCTTTAGCATTACAATCAAAGCATTAGAACTTGATCTAAGTTGGAACCTAATGTACAGTTTATTAGCTCATTAGAAGCCTTCCTCAATCTGGTTTCCTCTGGATGTGTTGGACTACAGCTCCCAGCATTCTGAGTCAGTATGTGTTAGAATAGACCTGGAGGGCACCAGGTTGGGGTGGGCTGAATTATAGCATTCATTTGACTATCCTGGTCCTGTAGTTTTAGAGATGATCATGGATAGAGGAAACTGCAAACAAACAAGTTTGAACTAGTTCTAAATTTTTCCAGTTGCAATAGACATACTTAAAACTATGTGTCAGATTATATGTGATCCAGTATCAGAGGCAGTATACCTATGTACATCAGTTACTTGGGAAGGTGCTGCTGCACCTATGTCCTGCTTGTGGATCCCTGGTTGACAACTGGTTGGCCACTCTGTGAACAGAATGCTGGACTAGATGGGCCCTTGGTCTGATCCAGCTTGGCTCTTCTGATGTTTTTATGTGCACAAAATTCAGCTCCCGAGATCAGTCCTTGCGGTTTCTATCTATGCCAGCTAGTTTAAGGCATACAAGTGTGATAAGAACATAAGAAGAGTCATGTTGGATCAGACTAAAGGTCTATTTAGTCCAGCCTCTTGTTTCCCAGAGTGGCCAGCTAGTTGCCACTGGGAAGCCTGCAAGCAGGGTGTGATGGCGATAACTCTCACCCATTGCTGTTCCTGGGCAACTGGCATTCAGAGGCATGCTAGTGCCTCTACACCTGGAGAGCCCAAATAGCTATCGCTACTAGTTGCCGTTGACAGACTTCATGAACTTTGTCTAATCTCCTTTTAGACCCATCTAAGCGAGTGGTCATTGCCACATCTTGTGGCATTGAATTCCATTAGATTAATGATGTGCTGTGCAAAGCAGTCCCTCCATTTGTCTGCCCTGAATCTCCTGCCAACCTGAATCATCAGATGTCTCTGAGTTCTAGCATCCTGACAAAAAGGGAAACAAACATCTCTCTACCCATTTCCTTCATACAAGGCACTATTTTATAAAACTCGCTCATGTTCTCCCTTACAGGGCATTCTTAGATGTGTTATTTAGATGTCCCATTGTGTTTAATGGAGCTGACGCCCAGGGAAGTGTGCATTGCCTTGCAGGCTTAGTTGCCCTTTTTTCTAAATTAAAAGCCTCAAACATTATAGTTTTTCTCCTTATGGAAAGTACGTCAGGCCACTTACCCTTTTGGCTGGCCCTTTCCTTTTCCAGCTCTAGATTATGAGCTGTGTCCAATGTTAGTCCTACTTAGAGTAGACCCATTGAAATTGATGGAACTTAAATTAGTCATGATACACATACCAAAGAGCAGCAGCGATGTATAAGATCAGCAGGACTGCACTTCTCTTCCTAGTTACCTAGGAGTAAAGCTCCAGTGTTTTCAGTGGTGCTAACTTCTAGCTGCCTAGGTTCAACTTATAAAACACACTGAGCTTTGGCAAAAGACCTTCAGGCAGCTGAAACGTGACCTTTAGGAAAGTTTCTGATTGTGCCCATGCACTTGTGGGAATGACCGCTTGTACAATGAGGCTTTCATGCTGCTAAAAGTAACCCAAAACAAGTGGAGATGTTTGCTTCTGGAATGGGACAGGCCAGTGGAGCTCCTCTGACCTGTCCCAATCTGGAAAGCAGCATTTCCCCTAGTTTCTGGGATTGTTTTTAGCAGTGTGAAAGACCCATTGCACAAGCAGTTGCCCCTGTGAACGCAACGGAACCAATGGGAGCAGAGCACCTCCACTGGATACTACCCTTAACTTTTAATTAGAAACATAGACAATCTTGCAAAGAAGTGTTACCATTGAAAGTGCTAGAGTGAAGTAGGAACTTCATCAAAGAAAAGGAAAGAAGTATTCAGCCTCTGTTTATTTTTCTCATGCTCTGAAAGCCTAATTATCACCTCATTCTGAAAGCTTAATTATCACCTCATTCACTTGCCAGAGCAAGGAGAGCCTGTCAAGTAACCTGGCACTCCAGCAGATAATATCAATACTCCTGGTCTGAAAAAGGTTAGAGATCTGTGCTTCCCTGCATTACCCCGCCACTGCACCACTGGTGATCCTAAGCATACACACTTGGAAGTACGTTCCGCTAAAATCAATGGGGCATGCATCCAAGCAAATGTGTTTAGAATCAAGGTGCCTGTCATTTGTGATAGGAGATGTCACACCAGAGAAGTCAGATTTTCTTCTTAGTGTTTCTAACTTTACTGACAGGAAACTTGATCTCCCACTTCATTGAACTCGAGAATTTGAAAGGAATATAACTAAGGCTGAAGTCCTGTGTACAACATATGTGGCGCAAGAGTCCTATTGAATTCAGCGTGGTTTAACTTCCAATTAATATGAAGACAACCCCCCCCCCCCATTACTAGATTTAAGTTGTTTGTGCTTTGGAATAACAATAATATAAACGTAATAAAGCGAAATATCATTTTTTTTGCATGTGTTTCCTTCCTTTTTATGACAAAACAAAACAAAAAAGACCAATGGAAATGATTAAATAGAGCATTGCACTGCAGTCACAACTCTTAACATTTTGCACAAAATAACTATATAGTTACACCTGAAAGCCACAGATCTGAACAGAAGCAAATACTTCCTATGTGTAATTTTGCAAGAGCACTCCTAAGCCAGTTACAAAGAAATATCAAAACTTTGGTTTTTTAACACAAATCTTAATCGCTCTTTGTTTCCTTCAGATATTGCTTTAACGCCGAATGTATACACAAGCGTACATTTATTTAATGACAAAATAGGGGGAGGAATTCTCTCACATTTTGTGAACCTAAAGAAAAATAACCCTTTCCCCCAGACAAACCATTTTTTTAAAAAAACACATTTCCACTGGTACTAGGGAGCTGTATCAAGCGCCTCATGGCAAAGCCGTGGAATGAACATGGAAAGTTCCAGCTGTATCAGAGAATTTCTGAGACGGCAATGAACAAAAGAGGGACACGGCTCTTCGAGTCTATAAACAAACAGAGACAAGAGAATGGGAGCAGAGAACAGCAACCCTCAGAAGCTCTTGATGGAATTTTGTGGGTTTCTTTCCCCCCTTTGCAAAGGGCTTACGGATTGGCCCCTTGAAGCCACCGTTGTTGTAACTTCTAACACATCCCACCATATTACCTTATTTTCTCTTGTTGGGGATGTTTGTGTTTTCTCCCTCTCTCTTTTAATTTGTTTACTCTTGTTTGTTTGAACTAATCACCACTTACGCAAGAGTCCTTTCGCCTGGCCCTGCCTCCTCCTTCCCGAAGAAGAAGCCGTTTAGCCGTGGTGACCGCTCAGGCATAAAAACGTGCTTATCTGCAAATGAATGGCAACTCTTTGCTTCATTAAAGCCTCTTTCTCTTTTGGCACTCGCATTGTGACCCTTTGATATTAATTCAAAGGGCAATTAAAGAATGCGGCCCATCTTTGAAGTCAGGCATTCAGGGCAACGGAGGGGATGAACCTGGGACTCTGATGGACTGTGCACATTCAACAGGCCTTTTCAAGGAAGTTTGAAGTGACTCAAAGAAAATGGGCAGGAGAAGGTCAAAGAGAAAAAAGGGGCTAAAGAAACAGTCTGTATTTGTTCGAAGTATTAGCCAAGCAAACTGCAAATAGCAACAAAATGAAACAGTTAATAGAGCAGCCAGACAGAGGCATGTCAATCACTTAACTTGAAAAGCATTGCACTAACCAAGGCTTCAGTCCACTGTGTTATCTAATTATCTTGGGAAAGCCACTAGCTGGAAGTAATAGCATTGTATTTCTTTCTGCTTAGTGCTCCGAAAAGGTGATAAATACTCGCGTCTTTATAATTATGCAACATATATACATAAAGGGTAGTGTACTGCTATATTGTCAGCTAGTTTGGAGGGGGTGGGGAAGTAAATCTGACTCCCCGAACAAAGCTGACAAACCAACTGAAAAACAAATAATCCAAAGCTCCGCACAGGGGCATTAGCATGTTTGAAATTCTTGCCGTTCCCCCCCCCCCCCGCCCATACATAGCCAGCATGGCTTCCAATGGAACAAGCCTTAAAGAAAAGCTCATTTGCAAAGTCAAAAGACTTTTTTAAGGAATATAGTTTGAAAACTGCATACAAAGGAAAGTCTTAGACTTTAACTCACAACAAACAAAGAGCTTGAGAGTTTATGCTGAGGCCCGGTCCATCCTTCACATACCAACTCCAGGAGTGCCAAGTTATAGCCTCACGTATGGTCCAATGCCTCTCTTCATTATAAGACCACCACAAGGCCCTAAAATTCCATTCTCAACTTCCATTGGTTTCGCAGATTAAATCTGAGCCACTGGGCCAATTTTCCTCCTGCCCTCTGTTTGCATGTCTTCAGGCTAGATGGATTTGCTTGCATCGATGGGCCTGCCCCCACAAAAATCCAGTGGATGATAGACTCTGGTTTTAAAAATAAGTTACTGATCGTATCATTCTGGTTTAAATGGGGTTGGTGTGATCTTGTTTCCCACAACCCAAGATCATCCGGAGAGGCCCTTCTTTCAAGATGGCCACCTTCAGAGATGCATTTGGTGGCAATGCAAAAGAGGGACTCCTTGGTTGTCACTCCCAGGCTGTGGAATTCCCTGCTGAGGGAGGCCAGGTTCTCTCCCTCTCTGTTGTCCTTCTACTGGCATTTTTATTCAGGCAGGTCTTTGGTGTATAAGTTGGTCTGCTGGGTTTTGGGTGACCATATGTCAGGAAAAACCAGGACATCTTAGGATTTTTGGTAACAAATCTGGGAAGGGGGGAATTATGAAATTTGAAGAAATATCCACATTTTTCCCATCCTCCCCCCCCCCCCCACCCAATGGGCAGCTTTACTTAATAGTCAATAAGAATTAACAAAAATGCTTACAGCTCCGTCATTTTTAAAGATAAAGTGATGAAACTTGGTACTTTGATAGCTCTTATGTAGGGCTTTAGCCATGCCAAGTTTGAAGCAGACCAGTTCCTCCACTGATTTTTTGAATTTTCTTTAAAAAAAATTGAGGTATTAATTTTTTTTTTTTTTTACAAAACCATTATTTTTAAAGATGAGGAGATGAAACTTGGCATCTTTATAGATATTAAGTATAGCTTTAGTCATGCCAAGTTTCAAGCAGATCTGTTAATCGGTTGATTTTTAGGATTTTTTTTAAAAAAATAGGTTTTAAAAAGATTAAAACAAAACAAAACACTGGAGCCATAACCTTCAAACTCAGGTTATCAAACCTCTTCTTTGGGGTCTTGCACCTTGAGTAGTTTCAGCCCTTGGCATCAAGGGGATCTCGAGTTTTTAGTTAAGAAGTGCTGGACGAACACGGCACCTTTCCTGCTGCAGGTTTGGTGGGCAGTCTGGCACCTGGACCTCATCAGAGGCGTCCACAGATCAAAATGTGACCAAGGTTATGTTCAGGTGGGCACCCTCCCCTTGGTGCTGAACACCCCCCTGGGGAGGACATGTTGGTGGGGATGCCCCCTTGGGGGCTGACCATATTGAATGTTGTTTTCTGTTATTGTTGTGTTTTTAATTTGTGTTCTAATGCAGTTGTTTTATTATTTTAATCAAGTTTAATTTAAGATTGTAAGCCACCTTGAGTGCCATTTTCCTTAGTAAAATAAACAAATTAATTAAACCTAGCCACTTCCTTGCAATGGGTTTCCATTTTTCTGGCATAAGAACTACAAAACACAGACCACATAATGTCATTGCCATGTAGCTAGTTTCCCTGTTGCCATTGGTGGCAGCCATTGACAGCACTGAGGGTGGCAAAACGTGCTACAGATGTCACACTGGGTTCGCACAACATGATAACCCACACTTAAAGCTGAGTATGGGTTATCATAGAAATGTGGGTTGTTGTTGAATTGTGGGGTGTTATGTTGTCTGAACCCAGACATGATAACAAGCAGCATTACTAATTTAGACATTTTCTTTTTCAACCCCAGCTGCTTTTTTTGTGATGACTTCCCACAACTGAGTTCACAGAACATGATGACCAAAACTAAAAGATGAGTATGGGTTGAGTTTGGAATGTTGTTGAACCGTGGGTTGTTGTGTTGTCTGAAACCAGTTATGCTAACAAGCCATGGTTTGTAAACCATGAACAACCTACCGTTCACAACCCAACAACAAACCATGTTTTTTCTTCATGGGTTGTTCTTGGTCAGAAAACATGGTTTGTTAGCACAGCAGGGTTCAGACACAACAACAACCCATAGTTCAATAACGTTTCACACTCAACCCATACTCATCTTATAGTGTGGGTTATCATGTTGTGTGAATTTAGTTGTTGGACAGGTAGGGAATCATCATAAAAAAGGAGCTGGGGCTTGAAAAAGTCCATGTCTAAATTAGTGATGCTGCTGAATTTTGTAATTAGTCAGCTCATTGATAAAAACTCAAAAGTTCATAATGTTCACCTTTGTAGCATGCTTGGATCACTGTCTTACGAATTCATTAATAATCTGAATAGATTGTGAGATTCAGAACATGCCCACTCTGCACCTAAACTAAAGCATTTCTACGCATGTACTGAGTTGGTTGGTTTATCCCTTTTCGTTTAGGTGGAAATGTGATGATGTCACTCAGCGCAATCATCTGTCCTCCATCTATCAATCAGTGATATCAAGTAAACATTATGTAGCAAGGCCACATGAGAACAACCAATCAGAAAGGGGTACATAATATAGGGACACATGACAATATGACACATTATACAATTATAAACTTCAGTCCCCACGATGCAGTTTGGTATTGCGCATGTGCAAAAACCCGTATGCACAGAACGAGATCTCAAACTAAAGGAGAACTCTTGTTTGAATTTGCAAAGATGAATTTATTACTTTCCGAGGAAAGAACAAATTCATTTGGAGTAAGTTCGACCATCACTAGTCTAAGCCTAAGAGACAAAGCAGGGTCAGCTCAAGGTGCCCTCTGTTGGGACCCTCCCGCTTACTTTGGTAAAATGGCTTAAGCATCCCTTATCAACCTGCCCAACTGGTTCCATGTGGGCTTCTGATCTTTAAAGCCCTAAACAGCTTAGGACCAGTCTATCTGAAGGAGCACATTCTCCCGTATGTTCCTGCCTAACTCCTCAGATTGTCTTTGGAGGCTCTTCTCTGGATGCCATCCTTCCCCCATCTGTGGAAATCCCTTAAGAACATAGGAAATGGTCTTATACTGAGTCAGACTCTTGGTCCATCTAGTCCAGTATTGTTGATGTTGACTGACAGTGGCTTTCCAGGGTTTCAGGCAGGATTCTTTTCTCGCCTTTCCTGGAGAAGACAGGGATCAAACCAAAGACCTTCTGCATGCAAAGCACATGCTCTATCACACTGAAATACAGCTCCTCCATTCCCAAGGAAATCCGCCTAGTGTCTTCATTATATAAATTTAATATATTTTAAAATGTTTTTAATATCTCAGTGTTTCAATATTTTCATTGGCTACATTATTGTTTCGATTCTTATCTTATTGTTGCTTTGGGGATTTATGATAGTAGGCCTTTGTTAAGCCATTTATAAGTTGGGTGGCATATAAATAAAATAATTATAGAAATGGAAGAGAAGTTCAGATCCATGCCAGAATAAGATGGAATCCAGATTCCCCCTTGCTGGCTATGGTGGCAAATCTTACTCACAGTTACCTAGCAGAAAGGCCCATTGAATTCACTTTGACTTGCTTCTGAGTAAACATGCATAGGATTGCACTGTAAAACCTACATACATTCAGTCTTTGATAGCTTCTTGATGTTATACCTCTTCAAATGCTCAGATCACTCCAAAAAAACATGTTTTCAAAGATAAGCATCACATAGGCAATTTCAAACTGTTTTGTAAGGTCTATAATTTTTGTGCAAAAGAAAGTCAATAAAAATGTACAGACAATCATTAAACAATTTCATTGCCAACTGCCTGTCCATGAATAGCATGGGCATCTTTCAGAGGAGGTTTGATTATTGCAACTGCAAAAAGATTTTGGGTGATATTTACTGGGAACGTCTCTTGAGCAAGCATCACTTAGGATAAACAGATGCTGAAAAAGAACATGACAGTGCATTTTGACAAATTCCAGTCATTTCAAAATGGGAAGAGGGTTGCAAGAATGATGTTTGTCGTATGTTTCCCAATTAATCAAAACTTGGGGGCAAATGTTTTATTAGAATGTTATCCTTAACAACCTTGACTGCAGTATATATTGAGAAATGCCAGGCCATATATGAGACTCTATCATAATGCAAGAACTCAGGAATATCCAGTGAAACTGATTGGCAGGGCAGTCAGGACAGACAAAAGGAAGTACTTTTTTTGCACAGTGCATAATTTGTGGAACTCACTGCCACAAGATGTAGCAGCAGTATTTCCCTGAGTACCGGTAAGGATGTATGAAAAAAATGGTTTCAGTTTGTTTTGGACTAGAATTTACCCAATTCAACCCTCCTGTAATTGGATGTGGACCTGAATGCAATCCATGGTGAAAACCTGCACATTTCCAAGCTAAGCTATGTGATTTGCAAAACCTAAAAACCAAACCAGAACCCTCCAAAAATTGGTATATTTGAAAAATGCATATAAAAAAATGCACACAATCACACTTTAATCAACGGTAGAAAAATGTGTACATTTCCAAAATGGGCACAACTGATGTGCACATTTGGAAAGATGCACACAAAAATATGCACAATATTTTGTGCAAAAAGAAAATAAAGTGCCTGTAATCTGGTATAGACACGAGAACTTCACGGTGGAATTTGGAAAATCTTGATGAGCTCAGCTTTTGCTGATTCACCCATTCCTAAATGACAGCTGCTAGGGAATAATAATGGGAGAGGTCTATTTGCCCTCATGCCTTCCTTATGTTCTTTTGAGACCGTTCTTACCAGAACTCCAAGATCTGGTGGAGAGACTATGAGCCTATCTACACTACTGCTTTAAAACGGTTTATAATAGTTTAAAACTGGTTAATAACCATTATTAACCAGTTTAAAACTGTTATAAACCGTTTTAAAACAGTAGTGTAGATAGGCTCTCTGCCTATGATCTCTTTCAGTCTTTAAAGAGGTTGGCAGCAAAATGGGCCAAGATCTTTGAGCGGTGGCCCTTGCAATATAAAATCAATAACCAATCACCTGCCACAGCCACATTTTGATGTAAAAGAAAAGCAATCAATTACCTGATAATACTTGCTGAGTTCTGACATTCTGTTTTAGAGATTTACAGTTTTAATTTTCAGTATATGCTGTATAGCTTCAAATACTTTCTTCTTAGCTTTTGATTATGAGACAGTGAGCCTATCTACACACGCAGGATAAAACACTTTGAAAACATTTTGAAAACTGTTTATGGAGTGTGTCCTGGGCCCCAACAGTTCTCAAAACTGTTTTAAACTGTTTTAAACAATTTTAAACCGTTTTAAACCATTTTAAAGCAGTAGTGTAGCTAGGCTCAGTTTTGAGAACTGTTGGGGCCCAGGACACACTCCATATACAGTTTTCAAAATGTTTTCAAAGTGTTTTATCCTGCGCGTGTACATAGGCTCTCTGAAAGATCAGGTGGGATAGATATTATTAAAATGCATTATTCATGTAGAATATTAGGGTAGAATATTTCCAAATGTTGAATATACAAACATTTTACTTTTGTTGTTGTTGAAGAGACCATTTGTTGCTGTATTTTTAAATATCGTTTTGATTAGAGTGAAGTCAAAACCATTGAAATGAGCCATTAACATATGAGCCATGGGCTTCAGCCTGATAACCTTACATGATAAATGTTAGTGGAGGGTTTTGTGGAGAAGTTAACCCACAGCTGGTTAAAAGACAGGCAACAGAGCAAAAGCGTACTCCATCATAATTTATGTAGGCTAATAAATGTCAACAACATCCCTTTTACACAGTCATTGGAATATCAAGAAAGGAATTCCTATATTCATGAGACATAGAGGACAATTTCAAAGTTGGTTACAAGATCATTGTACTGTAATAGTCCATGAACACTTCACTGTCTAGGAATTCCAGCTGGGCTAATTATATTAAAAATACCGTCCTTTCTCCTCTTCCTCCTTTTTCTTTTGGCTTTTTAAGGATGCATTTTTCCAGTGCTCTGCAAGGGCCTGATCCAGACATGTTCAATTCAAAGGGCATATTTGCACTTGCAACATTACCTGTTCTGTTGGAGGAAGCAGTACCCTAAGAAAGAGTAGTATCGTCATCATGCAAGGGTTTTGTGCATATTTTTGTCTGTGCTGTTTGAATTGTCCCTGCGATCCCTCCTGGTTTTTTATGTGAAGGTTTGCTAGAACTCAGATTTTAAAAGTCCCATGCTAGGGTTCCAATCTGGATCAGGCCCCTTGAATCTACTTTAGAGTAGGATGACCATATGAAAAGGAGGACAGGGCTCCTGTATTTTTAACAGTTGCCTAGAAAAGGGAATTTCAGAAGGCATAATTTGTATGCATGCAGCACCTGGTGAAACTCCCTGCTCTCTTGACCAGATGCAAAAGAGGGCAGGGCTTCTGCAGCTTTAACTGTTGTGATGAAGAGGGAGTTTCACTAGGTGATGCATGCATACAAATGACACCTGCTGAAATTCCCTCTTCCCTTTTCTGTTGCAACCCTACTAGAGGTTTTTTTAAAAAGCTGTTGCTGCTAGATATGGATTTAAAATGATATCTGTTCCATTAGTGCAAGTCACATTTTCTTTAAATGAGTGCTCATACTGCAACAATAAGGCAGTCATCTGATGGTCATGTCTCTTAAATCACATGTCCTTGACAAAATTGTGTGTTGTGCCACCATTTCTTCTTTACATTTCTTGGGGTCTGCACACCTAAGCATGTGCAAATTAATACTGTAGTTAGGAGTGTGCACTTCTGCACAACCGTGAAGGTGTGCAAATAAAAGCTTTTAAAAATTATTTTTAAAGGGCCTCCTCTCCTAGGAACTTAAAACCTGCACAGGCCCATATAAGAAAATACAGTCTTTTATGCCAGTGTTTTGTAATCTTCTATGAGCCGATCTACACACTAGCTTCGTAATGTTTTATAAGGGTTATGAAAACTCTTTGGGCCACATGACACACTCCCTTGAACATTGTATACCCAAGGTTTTTTAAAACTCACTTCAGCTATATACAACAGTTTTTACTTTTAATAAATCATTTTAAGTAAAATAATGTGTCCTTCCTTACCGTTTGTGATTTGTAGGGGCAGTGCTTCGCTTACCAGTGCCCAAATGCTTAGCCGTTGATTGGTGGGGAAGAAAGAGGGGCTAAGGAGGAAGTGGGCGAGTGAAGTACAACACCCACAATGCTTAGCCCTATACTCATTGAAAGCTAGGGAATGAAAGGGGAACTAAGGAGGAAGTGGGCAAGTGAACTACAGCACCCACAATGCTTTGCCCTAAACTCATTGTAAAAATGAAACAGAAAGAGACGGACAGAAGGGTGTGAGATTGCACACACCGCTTTGAAGACTGAAGAATTTTTCTCCTGTAATGTGAGTACTCCTTAATGTGGCCTAAGACGTTTTGGAACGCGCCTAAAATAGTAGTTTTAAAATACTATTTAAAATGTTCCAAGGTACTGTGTAGATAGGCTCACTGACTCACAGGCCATTTCCCGTCTTAATTTAAGGTGCTGGTTTTAACCTTTAAAGCCATTTAGTTTGGGACACATGAGAAAAGATGGGTAAAAGCTGTAAACTGTTCTCCCTTAAAAGCACCAATAGGGGCCCTTGAATTGGATCAGCATATGGTGTCAGGTAGGGCAGGGTTTAACATCACTATTTTCCTAATCCAAATCTAGGGTGCATCTGAAAAGGAGGACAGGGCTCCTGTATCTTTAACAGTTGAATAGGAAAGGGAATTTCAGCAGGTGTCATTTGTATGCATGCAACACCTGGTGAAATCGTCTTTTCATCACAACAGTTAAAACTGCAGGATCCCTGCCCTCTTATGTATCTGGTCACTCTAGTATAGCTAGCATAGCTTGTGATGAAGAGGTAATTTCACCAGTTGCTACATACATACAAATGATAGCTGCTGAATTTCCTCCTTCTACACAACTGTTAAATATACAGGAGCCATGTCCTCCTTTTCGGATGGTCACCCTATCCAAATCAGACTGCATGGGAAGTGCTATTTTCCCAATCCAATTTGCTCTCCCTTCCACAGCTCTTCTAACAACAAAAAAAGGGATCACCTTACAAATCGCCAAAAATACATATAAAATATGTGTAAATATAGATGCACATTAAGAAAGAATTATTCTAAATAAAAATTCAGTACAACTCACCACAGTGTGGAAGATTGTGACCAGGGTTACCTGTGTGCCTGCCTCTTTAGTCTGCTGTTCAGGTGCTAACTGTTGATAGACAACTATTCTTATAGTTCGTTATCTTTAAATTGGAATTGGACTGGACAGCCCTTCAAATAAAGGACATCTTCAAACAGGGAGTTGTCCTCTTTAAAAGAGGATACATGGCCACCCTAGAGATTCTATCACAGATCTATCTGTGAGATCTCATTATGTTAGGCCTTGACTCTACTGGGAAGTAGGGAATATGCCACATCTAACAATGATATTGAGCCTATCTACACTACTGCTTTAAAATGGTTTAAAATGGTTTGAAACGGTTTATAATAGTGTTAAGAACTGTTGGGGCCCAGGACACACTCCATATACAGTTTTAAAAACGTTTTCAAAGTGTTTTATCCTGCATGTGTAGATAGGCTCATTATGTACTGCTTGAGGCAAGAGTTGAATGCATACGTGGGATATTTCCTTTCAAACACAGTCAATCAGAATTAAATGGGGAACAGTGTGGGTGCCTGTCTGATACAAATTAATTGACCAAAAATAACTTCATGTATCACTTTAAAGGCAGTAGAGGGAAATTTCAAGTATGTGTAAATACAGAGAACGTGCATACCTCTGGGAAGTTTCAATTTTAGAGTGGCGGATGGTGGAATCATGTTCAAATAAATTCCAAAAGAAGCTTAGGTTTACATCCAAGTCCTATCCAAAGACCATACTTAAACAGGTGCCACACTTCTTGGTTTTCAGCACTTACTGAAAACAGTTTTTTCCAACAAGCTTTCCAGGGAAGGTAATATTGTCATCTGTATACAGTAATAACATACAGTATTGAATTATGGTTTTGTATTGTCTTTTTGTACATCATTTAGGCTAGATCTACACTACTTCTTTATAGCAGCATTGAAGTGCACTGGTAACTGTTGGAGCACAATCCACATTCCATATTCTGCTTTCATAGTATTATTTCCTGCTTTTCATTCTACAGCCGTAATAATTTGACACAAAGTGTAGATCTGGCCCAACAAATTTCTTTTAATGTAAGCGATTTATAAATATTGTTTAATAAATAAATAAAAATATCTCCCCTCCCCCAACATTTTTCACAGGTCATGATTTCTCATTCACTTGTGACATGTTTTGTCAGACTGGCGAAGCCAACCTACGTGTTATGTTAAATGTGTAGTTGAGCATTTTGTGTGTGTTTTCTTCTAATGTAGATACTGTGATGGGAGGGGCAGTCAGTATCAGGTAGGGATGTGCACTGGATCGGACCCGATCCACGATCCGAGTCCGGTCCAGTGGGAAATCGGATAAATTATCCGATTTCCGATCCCGCAGCTGGATCGGCCGATCCAATCCGAACCGGTCCGAAAAAGCTCCGAACCGGTTCGGCGGATCGGCGGATCGGCAGGCGCCCACTGGCGCCCACCGCCGCTTCCATTGGCGGGCGCCAGCGGGCGCCCGCCGATGAAAGTGGACAGCGGGGGGGGGGAGGAGGGGGGCACTTACCTTCTCGGCCCGGTGGCTCCCGTCCGGCGCCGGCGCCTACTACTACTAGCAGGCTCCGCGGCCTGCTCTAGGATGGCGCGCCGGGTGATGTCATCACCCGGCGCGCTACTCTAGAGCAGGCCGCGGAGCCTGCTGGTAGTAGTAGGCGCCGGCGCCGGACGGGAGCCACCGGGCCGGGAAGGTAAGGAGGGGGTGCGTGGAGGGGAGGAGGGGGCGCGCGGAGGGGGGAGGGGGGAGGGGGGCCCTTACCTTTCCGGCCCGGCGGCTCCCGTCCGGCGCCGGCGCCTACTATTCCCAGCAGGCTCCGCGGCCTGCTCTAGGGTGGCGCGCCGGGTGATGTCATCACCCGGCGCGCTACTCTAGAGCAGGCCGCGGAGCCTGCTGGTAGTAGTAGGCGCCGGCGCCGGACGGGAGCCGCCGGGCCGGAAAGGTAAGGAGGGGGTGCGTGGAGGGGAGGAGGGGGCGCGCGGAGGGGGGAGGGGGGCCCTTACCTTTCCGGCCCGGCGGCTCCCGTCCGGCGCCGGCGCCTACTATTCCCAGCAGGCTCCGCGGCCTGCTCTAGGATGGCGCGCCGGGTGATGTCATCACCCGGCGCACTACTCTAGAGCAGGCTGCGGAGCCTGCTGGAAGTAGTAGGCGCCGGCGCCGGACGGGAGCCGCCGGGCCGGAAAGGTAAGGAGGGGGTGCGTGGAGGGGAGGAGGGGGCGCGCGGAGGGGGGAGGGGGGAGGAGGGGGCGCGCGGAGGGGGGAGGGGGGAGGGGGGCCCTTACCTGCCCGGCCCGGCGGCTCCCGTCCGGCGCCGGCGCCTACTACTACCAGCAGGCTCCGCGGCCTGCTCCAGGGTGGCGCGCCGGGTGATGTCATCACCCGGCGCGCTACTCGAGAGTAGGCCGCGGAGCCCGCTGGTAGTAGCCGCCGGCGCCGGACGTGCCGAGAAGGTAAGTGGCGGGGAAGGGGGCTTACCCCCCCCCGGAGCCGTCCGCTTCTATCCGCTGGCGCCCGCGGGCGCCAGCGGATGGAAGCAGGCGGCCCCAGGGGGGGTAGGGAGCGCGGGGGAGGGGGTTTACCTGCCGGGGCCGTCCACAGCGGACGGCCCCGGGGGGGGGGAGGGAGTTAGGCCCCCCCTTACCCACCCGCCGCCATTTTTTCCTCATAGACTTGCATTGCAATGCAAGTCTATGGGGAAAAAAATGGCGGCCGATCCAAAAATTTCCGATTTTTGGATCGGGATCGGACTCGATCCGGTCCGGGGGGCCTCCGATTTTGTCCGAACCGGTCCGGGACAAAATTGGAGGTCCCGATCCGGGTCCCGATCCGATCCGGGGGGTCCGTGCACACCCCTAGTATCAGGACCATGATATGCAGGGAGGATGGGAGTTGGCCACTATCCCCCATACTAACCCTGACAAAAATGGCCTCCCCAAAGTAGCAATTTGCCTGGGAGGAAAGATGCTATTTGTGCCAATGGGCCTGTTCAGACAACACGCTAAGCCATGGTTAGGCTGCTAATTTTTTGCAGCAAATGGTTAGTGAGCATGCCACCATGGTTGTGAATTGTTCACATGACACGCTAAGCCATGTTTAGCTCAAAATTCTTAACCACCATGGCTTAGCATGTTGTCTGAACTGGTCATTGAATCCAATAAGCAAATGTATCCCTCTCATGTTCCGTTTGTGTAGCACAGCTCTTTGATGCACAAGGGAAATTGAACAGCTTTAGTTTTCTGTGCATCTGCTTCAGCCTTCTCACTTTTGTTACCAGTACATCACGTTGTAACTAAGCACCTTGTAACTAATGCTGAAATGTAGGTTAGGGTTAGGTGAGTCTGGAAGTGTAGCAAAGAGTTTGTGGCTACTTTTATTGCATGTCGGAGTTCCTTTGGTTTTCAGTGTGAGTGTACACATTTCCATGTTCCATGTTAATGCAGGTCTTTTGCAGTGATGCTGTAAAATGCATACACTCGCTGAAGAATCAAAACCCACTCGACTAAATTAGGCAAACTTATGATTGTTGCTATTATTTATGTAAATATGAAATGAATGCACACAATTCTATATTGTGCAGAGAGCAAGATGCTTTCATGGAGTCTAGGGAAGGTTTAAACATCCTTCCTCAACCTGATGCTCTCTAGATGTTTTGGGCTACAACCCCCAGAACCCCCTAGCCAGCCATGCTGTAGCCCAACACATCTAGAGGGCACCTTTTTGAGGAAGGCTGGTCTAAAGTCTCCTTACCTTTAAAATGTATACCTTAATTTCTATGATTTCACATGAAATCAGGTCACTAACTTTTGATTTTAAAAAATCCTGGTACCCGGGTGGGGCTAAGGGAAGAGGCTGGGGAAGGTTAAGGGGAGGGACCCAGGTAATGCAAAGGAGGGAGCTGGGAGATTCCAGTGCATTCTGAAACAAAGCAGATCTTTGCTTGGCAGACATGGTGAGATAACCCTTCAGCAGGAATGGGCAAGTTGTGGCCCTCTAGATGTTTTGGACTACAATTTCTATCTGCCTGAGTCAGCCCAGACGGATTAGCAAGTAGTGGAACAGTTAGCTAAGTGAGTGGGTATGTTATGGGTTGCACATACATGACATCAAGTGTTATACAGGATTAGAGAGCTAGTAAATGGAAAATTGCATTTAAAGAAATGAAACCTAAAGGTTGACTAGCTTATAGACAAGCTAAGTACACAGTACACAGTGATATAGGAAAGAAATGTGATATTGCCAGCTTTCAAAAATTGTGATATCTCTCCCTTTGTCCCTGACTGATTTTAAAATAAGAGATTTTAAGAGAGGAGACATTTTCCAGCTGTTTTCTATAAAAATTGTGCTAGAACTGTATGGGTGGAGACTCCCAAATACAAAAATCAGGATTCATAACTGAACTGGAGTTTGTACAGGAATTCCAAATATTATGAACCTTCCAATTTCAACACAGTAAATTCCCAGTTCAAGTCGTCCAATGTAGCTCCGTCACTAGGGATACAAATAAACTAAAACAACGCTAAACCAGGCCAGATTAAACAGATAGGATCAATGTGACTTTAAAAAGAACGACTATTTGCCAATTGCATATTTGCCATTTGCAAATGGCAGATGAGGATTTTAAGGGTGTTTCCAGATTAGGCACAATCACAGAATTTCACATGGTGGCTGAACAACATTGCCTTCCATTTGGAGCTCTCCTGTCTTTTCCCACCTCTTCTTCTATAATTTTTGTATGAGAAGAAATCCTGGGAAGAGCAATCCCATGGCCTCTAGACAGAGTTGTGGGTGGGGCATATGGTAGTTTGGATTCCTAGGTCTGAGGTCAGAGATAGTTCTCTGACATCAGACCCAGGAGTCCAAGCTCCCCTCCCCCTCCCCATGCACCTGGTGTGGTTGTGCCTCTCTGAGGTTGCACAGCTGACCTCGGACAGAAGGGAAAGAGTGTGTGCCGGTGGGCAGGGAGGGGAGGGGACGTATGCCATATCCCCAGGCCTCCCTAGCCTCCTTCCCCCCTTCCTGATGCCTCATCTAGATGGGCAAAACAGCTCTTCTAATGGTAAATTTCAAGTGGGAGGTGGACAGAGGTGAAGATCACCTCTAGCATCCTTCCCGCTCTGCTTTAGATGGCTGTAAGCCTCCAAGTTCAGAGACTTATTCCCATAGGCTTGCACCTTTAAGGAGGAAAAGAAAGAATCACTACACAATGCATTTTGACTGTTAGCCCTAGGAGCCATCCACCTGGAAGCACTCAATATCCAGAGGTCAGACAGCATTGATAACCATGACAAAGTGCACATGGGGCTGTATGTTGATGCACGTCCTTGTCACAAATTCCTGAGTGGTAGTTCCTCCACCCAAACAAGACTTTGCAATATGAAATTATAGGCTGAGTAGGAATGTTTATATGGATTTAGCTTAAATTGACCTGCCTTTGCATCCTTTTTCTCCCCCCCCCCCCCCACTCCACACTGCTGGAATTTCTCAGTCTGAGATTTCCATGATCTGGACTGATTTCACATTATTGTATGTATTTATTTAAAACTGTTCTTTTCACCTGTTTTCAGGTCAATATACAATTTAAAATTATTTCACAACAACAGAATAATACATCAGTAATACTTCATAAAAAAAGCCCTTTAAACAAAGCTAACAGCAACACAGATTAAAATTGTTCCCACCTAGCAAGTCCAGTGTGGGGCCAGATCTACACCAAGCAGGATATGACACTTTGAAAACAGTTTGAAAACTGTATATGGAGTGTGTCCTGGGCCCCAACAGTTGTCACCACTGTTATAAACCGTTTTAAAGCAGTCGTGTAGATCCTGTCTGGGTTGGGAAGAATGATGTTGGCAAGTGTCCATAAGCACATTCAGGGTGAAGGGATTTATCCAAGAAACCTTTCAATGCTAACCAGCTCAAGAGGATATGGGGGAAAAGTTGCCCTGATGGCATCATCCCATCTAGAAATGACTAGCTGTGGTGGGGAATACAATCAGTAGTCCTCTCAGCACACCTTAAGGATGGCTGGTGATGAGAAGTATGAAGTTGCCCATCTAAGTTGACCATTGGAGGCACAGCTTCCTGGTTTTCCCCTTAGGTTGTACAGACTTGTACTGTTTGAGATGCGTCAATGAGTTGTACAAGGAGCTCATTGTAGATTCTTGTAATAAATAAAATGTGCGACCCTTTGTTGATTCTATATCTGTCTCATAACTTCGTTCTGGGGTGCATGGACAATTCTGAGGACAGGTAGTTGTTAGGAACATATCCTCCTGTATGTACCTGCTTGGACCCTTAGGTCATCTTTGGAGGCCCTTCTCTGGGTGCCTCTGCTGAAAGAAATTAGAAGAATGGCTATAAGAAAGAGGGCATTCTCAGTGGTTGGACCCTACATATGGAATACATTTTTGGTGCCAGGAAAAGACCTCATTTCTTCTTCTTCTTCTTCTTCTTCTTCTTCTTCTTCTTCTTCTTCTTCTTTTTCTTCTTCTTCTTGTCAGGCATTTTAGAAAATGTAGTGCTAGACCTTTATGGCTATTTTATCTATTCCAATGCTATTTGTTTAGCTTTGTAGTTTATTATATATATATATATATATATATATATATATATGTATGTATGTATTGTACTTTAGAGGGGGTTTTTATCTGTCTGTGTGGCTTTTTAGTCTTTTAGCTGTTTGTGATCCACCCAGGGAATGTTGATTATTGGGCAGATTAAAAATATAATTAATTAATTAATTAAGGCATTTTTTTGAAGGAGTAATGTTAACAAACACTAGGTCAAAGTCCAACTTTGGGTCATTTGTATTGAAGAGTTGCCCATTCATTGACAGAAATAAGACTACATCTGTGAAACTGTCTTGATGCAAGTTGTTTAAAAGAAAATCCTATATCACACACAGAGAAAGAGAGAGAGAGAGAGAGAGAGAGAGAGAAGAGGAATTGTAGGATTAGTTACACAGAAGCGTTTTGATGAAGTATGATGACCCAAAGGTGACACTGGTCTAGTTTGCACAGTTTATTAAAACCCTGGGTTGTTGTGAACCAGCAAGAATGAGCAAATTGAGTTCTAACTCTGGGTTATCTTTCCCTAACAACCCAGAATTCCCAGTTCTCACACAATGTGAAATAACCCAGGGATGGAGCATCCCAGAGTTGTTTAGCCCTCAGGTGATGGAAGACAGGATGCTCACTGGTTCTCACTCAATTCACAACAACCCAGTTTTTTTGGGGGGGGGGGTTAAATGTGATGTGCGAACTGGACCACTGCAATTTTTATGAAAAGGTATGGTGCTGGGAGTATTTTGTAAAAAAGATATCATTAGACAAATACCCTGATGGCTGTAGTGTTTCTTGATCTAGTTTTACGGTGCTCTCCCTGCTGATGATTAAATAAACAAAATAAGATAAAGGTGTGTGCCCCTTTTTTGTGTCAACCAATACAACTGTTGTGAATGTCAGGTCTTTGATGTGCATAGTGCAAATCCTTCCACATTATCTTACTGTAAACTGTGCAGCTCCTGAGAAGCAGGGTTGTCAGCTCACCTCATTTGACAATGCTGTGTCTCCCAATTCCCACAGCCTCTAGTGTGGGAACCCCTGAATCCAGGGTAATGGTGATCAGCGAAGGAAGCCTGGCAGAGTTCCCTGCTGTGCGAAAGCCCACAAAGGCTCCCGCTTCTTTGACAAGCCCGTCCTGAGGAAAATCCTCATGCTCTTTTGTGCTTTCAGGTTAGATTCTCTTGATGGATTTTTTTTTTAAAAAAATATATAATACAGGACGTAACTCCTTTTCAATCATGTTCTTCCAGCAACGTTAGGAGAGTGTTTATCTGACTTTATAAAGCTTTAAGTGAAGGGATTATCATGCATTTCATTTGGATTTTCTTTTAATAACTCTGATTGTTTCATCAAATCAATTATTTTGCTTTTGGAAGTGTGAGCACCAAGCGATCCTAAGGGTATTGATAATAATCGAGCCCAGTATACAAACCATCCTCTATTGAAATTTCCTTAAAATGTGGTGAACGCACCATTAGTTACTGCTTCTTTAGCATTTAACATAATGCACTGAGAAAGCCTGCACTCTAGAGATGACTATTAGCATAATGGGAACCTCACGGTGCTCATAAAAATGGTAATGTCCTCTGTTGATTTTCAGCAGCAGCAGCAGCAGCAGCAGCAGCAGCAGCAGCAGCAGCGGCAGCAGCAGCGTTGCTATAATAACTCGTTCTTTAGGGCACAATTTAGCTGAAGTCATGCATCTTTTAAGTCCCATTGATTTCAATGGAAGGGATTTCAGCCCATGCTTAGCTTTTCTCATTGACACAAATGGGACTTAAAGTGCTTCACTTTGGTGGGATCGTGCCTTCTCTTTTTTAAGTTTGACCCTAGTATAGTGTGTTATTAAGCCTGCTTATGTGTTGGCATATATACATATATCCAAAAGTTATCAAAATTATTGTAGGGATAAACAGAAAGTAAGTGTAAGTAGCAATAGATTATGAAACCTCTTATAAATAAAAAGCAATTGTCTCTTGATATTGTTGCTTGACATGTGTTCCTCTAATTAAATGTCTACTACAATATAAAATTATGTTCGAATCGTGGCCCTGCAAGATTGCTGTTTTCCTGTTGGATTTTGTTTAACTCAGTGAGTGCCCTACATTTGGACTTGAGACCATTGTGAAGTAGTAACAACATGGCTTTTTTGGGAGGAGGAATGAGGGGGTGTCTTGTTCCACTATGCAAATAACAGATTACAATGGGTCCATCCATCATATGGTCTCACATTTCCTTCAATGTTTGTTAAAATCAGCCATGGGCGTGACACTGTTTTGCTGCACAAGGTCCCAGGTTCAGTCCTTGGCACTTCCATTTAGGCATGGGTGAATATTTATTCATTTCAATTCTTTTGATAAGAACTTAACAAAATTTACAATTTTCTTCATTAAATTGTAGTTGGGGCAGAAAGAACTTGCTATGAAAAGAAATTGAAAGTAGGAGAAAGCAAAACGAGCAGATTCATCTTTCCAGACAGAGAGCTCTGACTTTGAAGTTTGAATCCCTGTGAATTTGGCCATATTTGTGGAGTGGAATTAGGATCACAACCTCTTTTTTTTCCTAATGGGCTCATTAGCTACATGGTAGGCAGGTCCAACATGCACCTGTCCATGCTGGACATAATTATACCCATTGAATTTGGCCACTGCAATGAGAACATCATTTGTTTTGTTTGTTGATACCAGCTTACCAAAATTAGTACATTTCTTCTCAAATGGGATTAAAAGAATTTGAGATCAAAACAAAAACAAATGTGAGACAAAGCAAAGCTGACAGATTTGACTGCCCCTATGTCTAGCTAAAAGAATCAGGTAGCATGTAATGTGAAAGTCCACTGCCTGGAATACTGAAGTAGGCAATATAGGACTAGAGGGACAAGTATCTCACTTGGTCTACAGCAGCTTTCTAAGCTCCTAACATTCACGAGGAGTAGGATCTAGGGATGTGCACAGATGGAAAAATCAGATCAGAATCAGTATCGGGACTTTCGATTTTGACCTGATTCATATTGGGAGAAATCGGAGGTCCCTCGTATCGCTTTGGATCCCATTCCGATAGGAAAATCGGACCTCTGATTTTAATTGGATGCCATTTTGGGATGATTTTCCCCATAGCCTTCTATTGTTGTAAAGAAATGCCTATAACTTTTTTTATTTTTAAAGATAGAAGCATGAATCTTGGCCACATGGCAGATGAATTTGAGGTAGTTATGTGTGAGAAATTTCAGAATGATAGGTGTAGACATTTTGTGGCTATGAAGTTTTTACTAACAAAGCAGGAATGCCTATAACTTCTTTACTTTTAAAGATTCACATATGACACTTTGCCACATTGCAGATGGTATGTTGCTACTCATGTGTGTGGAATTTCAGAAACATAGGTGCTTGCCTTTGGTGGCAATTAATTTTTGAAAAATGGGTTGCATTGGGGGTAAGAAATTAATGCCTTTAACTTTTTTATTTTTAATGATAGAAGCATGAAACATGGCCACATTAAAGATGGCATGTAGGTAGTGATGTGTGAGAAATTTCAGAAACATAGGTTCAAACGTGTAGGTATTTTTGAAGAAATTAGGAAAGAAATGCATTTAACTTTTTTATTTTTAAAGATAGAAGCATGAAACTTGCCCACACTGCAGATGGGTTTGAGGTACTTAGGTGTGAGAAATTTCAGAAAGATAGGTGCAGGCATTTTGTGGCTATGAATTTTTTACTTGAAAAGTTCCAAAATTTCCAAAATGGTGGGTTTGACAGCTGACAGAGGAGGGAGAAGGTGGGGGAAGGGATGCTGTTTGACAGCTGCTTGTCAAACTAACTACATGCCATCTCTAATGTGGCCAAGTTTCATGCTTCTATTATTAAAAATAAAAAAGTTAAAGGTGTTAATTTCTTACCCCCAATGCAACCTATTTTTCAAAAAATAATTGCCACCAAAAGCAAGCACCTATGTTTCTGAAATTTTACACACATGAGTAGCAACATACCATCTGCAGTGCAGCATGTGTGGATCTTTAAAAATAAAGAAATTATAGGCATTCCTGGTTCGTTAGTAAAGAATTCATAGCCACAAAATGCCTGCACCTACCTTTCTGAAATTTCTCACACATAACTACCTCAAACCCATCTGCAAAGTGGCCAAGTTTCATGCTTCTATTTTGTAAAATAAAAAAGGTATAGGCATTTTTGTAACACAATACTAGGCTATGGGGAAAATAATTCAAAATGGCATCCGATGCTCCGATTTTCTCCGATTGAAATCAGAGAACAAAAAATCGCACCGGAAAAAATTGGATGTCCAAGGGAGTGCATTGGAATCATGAATCGGATGTCCGATTTCCTCCGATTTTAATCAGCATCGGACATTGGGTCCAATACGATGCACATCCCTAGTAGGATCTCTGAATGCCATGAAAGAACACAGGGAATTCTGAACCAGGATATTTTGTTTTTAGATGGACTCATCTGTAAGTATGTCATTGATCAACAGTTGCCTCATAAGACCACAATCCATGCATTATTTGTATAAGAGAAAGAATTGTCACTTGAGTCTTTTTGGCTGCAGGCTGCTATGTCAAAAAGGCAATGTTCCTTATCCTTTCCATACAACTCAGAGGCTCCCTAAGTACACTTATCAGAAACCTGCTGTTACTACTTGAAGCCAATGTAGGTAACTTATTTAATTCTAACAGCTCATTTTCATTGCAACGACCTTCTCATGATGGCAATAGTTAGACCTAAAATGTAACATAGCAGCAACTTCCCTACACTGAATTCTTTCTCCTCCTACTCCTCCAAATAAGTGAGTCCTTTAAAATTCTAGACATCTTTCACAGAAAACCATTCAGTCCTATCTTCCAAAATTCGTACAGTTCTTAAAGGATGTAGCCTGATTAGTTTCCCCACTCCAATCCCAACATCATAATCTTGCAATCATAAAATAATAAGTTGTTGTTGTTGTTTTTAAAAAGAGAGTCCCTGGACGAATTTCATTCCCCATTTTTACTAATTCTCTCCAACTTTTGTACTCATTCAAATCCCTTATGATTGTGCTTATTCTGTGATGAACCTTGTTTTTTCTCTCTAGGTCTATCAGTAATAGAGAAAGTTGCCTTCCCCAGCTTGGCACCCTCTAGATGTTTTGTACTACACTTCTCATCATCCCTGGCTTTTTGCTGACTGGAGTTGATGGGAACTGTAGCCCAAACACATGGAGAACACCAGGAAAAGGCTTATCACTTGTTCACTTTCCAAGGGAAAGCTAGCTTGCTTTTACGCCTGGAGGCCTCTGCAGTCTGACTCTGGGAGAGGTGGAAAGGAGCCAATCAGCTTGGTGGAATGGAAAGTTTACTTTGAAAGTTTCTTGCCTGCCTTTGCATTTGGTAAAAGCTTCAATAGGATCCCTTGTATTTTCAGGCTCAGTACAGAAACCGTGGCGTGCATTTGGATGTTTATCTTACCCATAAGAAGAATTTTTCATTAATCTGTGCTTCTTGTTTTGGGAAGTAGTTAAAATCCAACTCTTGGGATTGCTGTCTCCACAAATTACAGAGTTTATTTATTTATTTTATTGGTAACCCCCCTTTCTATATATATAAAAAAGGAAATTAAGGTGGTTTGCAGGCACAAATGAAATTTCTTAAAACAATAAAAATACAATAAAAGAAAATGACAAATATCAATTGCAGAATAAAATTAAAAATTAAAATAAAAAACAGCACCCAATCCAACAGGCCCACTTGCAGGCCAAAGGCCTTCTTGAATAAGGTAGTCTTTGCCTGCTGGCAGAAGGACAGCAGAGAGGGAGCAAACCTACCCTCCCTCCTGAGAGAGTTTCATAACCTTGGAGTGGCCACCAAAAAGGCCTTCTTTCATGTTGCCACCAATTGTGCATCTGATGGCAGCTGTCTTGAAAGAGGGAGTCCTCCAGATCTTAAGAATGGGGCAGGCTCATATGGGCAAAGGTTGCCTTTCAGGTAGCCTGGTCCCAAGCCATGCAGGGCTTTATAGGTCATAACCAGTACTTTGAATTCTTCCCAGAAATAGACCAGTAGCCAGGGAAGCTGTTGTAATAAGGGAGTCACATGCTACCTGCATCTGGCTTTGGGCCCTTTCCACACCAGGCATTTTGCCTGGGATAGCTCCTGGGTGCTCCCTGTGAGTCCAAATGATGCACAGGGAGTCCCGGGGGAGGGGGACGGCCATGGAAGTTCTCTGGGTGAAGAGGTACCAGAAAAATCCCGAATCTTCCGCAATCCCGGGAAGTTCCCGGGTCCAAGGAAGATGTGGCTGTCCATCCCGGGTGCCGCCATACTTATGCACGAGTAAGCGCAACAGCAAATTGGGCATGAAGCTGCACCATGCGCAGCTTCGTACCCAGCAGGGGAAGGGGTAGCACCAGTTTTGCCATACCCAGGAAGGCAGGGAGGGGGTTGGGGGCCTGCACTATTGTGGAGGAGAGCTCTTGTGCTATTTCCATGTTAAAAAAAATGGCGGCCACAACATGCGATGGCCCAGGAGGAACCCGGGCTGTCGCACAATTACGTGTGCATTAGGGCAACAAACCCGGAAGCAGGCACTTCCGGGTTCACCACCCCTCCAGCCCTCTACACCCCTATGGTGTAGAAAGGGACTTGGTCAACAGTCTGGCCATAGTATTCTGGACCGTCTGAATTTTCTGAACAGTTTTCAAAGGCAGCCCCATGTAGAGCAAGTTACAATCATCCAAACAGGATGCAAGTAAGACATGCATGACTGTGGTCAGATCAGACATCTTTTGGAATGGGTGGAGTTGGCACACTAGGCTCAGCTGTGCAAATGCATTCCTGGCCGCTGCTGAGACCTAGGCATCCGGGCTGAGTCCAAGAGTACACCCAAACTGCGAGCCTGAGTCTTCAGGAGGAGTGTAACCTCATCCAGCACAGGTAGAATACTCCCTATTCCTTGATTTGCCTTTTGATTGACTAAAAACACATTTGTGTTGCCTGGATTAAGCTTCAGTTTGGTTGCCCTCATCCAGTTGATTACTGACACCAGGCAGTGATTTAGAATCAGATCAGTTTCCTTGGATTTAGATGAAAGGAGAGACAAAGCTGGGTGCCATCAGTATACTAGTGGCATCAAACCCCCAAATTCTGGACAATCTCCCAGCAGTTCCATGTATATATTAAATAACAAGGGGGATAAGATGGAACCCTGAGGGACACCACACCCAATGGCCGTGGTGTCGAACAAAATTTCCTCAGGACCACCTTCTGAGATCGTCCCTCCAAGAAGGAACGGAGCCACTGTATAATACTGCTTCCCATCCCACCTCAGACAGACACTTCTGAAAGATACCATGGTTAATGGTATTGAAAGCCATTGGAAGCTCCAGTAGAACTAACAGGGACAAACTATATCTGTCCAGTGGCCAGTGTAGATTGTCCTCCAAGGAGATTAAAGCAGTCGCTGTCCTATAAACAAGAACCAGATTTAATTGGATCTAGATAATCTGTCTCAAGTGATATCACCCTATCAAAAAATCTTGTTGAACATAACAAAACCAGCCCTTCCTAACCTAGTGCCCTCCAGATGTTTTGGACTTCAGATCCCATCAGACCCAGCCAGCATGACTAGTGATCAGGAATTCTGCAGATTTTAGTCCAAAACACCTGGGCAGGATCTACACTACTGCTTTAAAACTGTTTATAACAGTAGTGACAACTGTTGGGGCCCAGGACACACTACATAGTGGCTGAATTTGGATGACACGATAGTCAATGGTGGGGTAATAATCAACTTTACAGTTGTTCATCTAGGGGTTACACCCCACACAACATGGTAATAAATAATCAACTGTAGTGTGGAGTAGGATCAGCGCTGAGTTGACAATGGCAGCATTCGGATGACACAATAGTCAATACAACTGACGATTGTTCCCCCCCCCCCCAATTGCTTATTGTGTCGTCCGAATTCAGCCATAGTTTTCAAGCTGTTTTCAAAGTGTCCTAATTTGCCTTGTGTAGATTTGGCCCTGGAGGGCACCATGTTGGGAAAGGCTGCTATAAATCAAATGAAACCAGGGCTCTTGAATTTAGGATGAGGAGGGCAACGAGGTTGTTAGGGGTCTGGAAACAAAGCCCTATGAGGAGAGACTGAAAGAACTAGGCATATTTAGCCTGGAGAAGAGAAGATTGAGGGGAGACATGATAGCACTCTTCAAATACTTGAAAGGTTGTCACACAGAGGAGGGTCAGGATCTCTTCTCGATCATCCCAGAATGCAGGACACGGAATAATGGGCTCAAGTTACAGGAAGCCAGATTCCAGATGGACATCTGGAAAAGCTTCCTGACTGTGCTTCCTGACTGTTAGAGCAATACGACAATGGAACCAATTACCTAGGGAGGTGGTGGGCTCTCCCACACTAGAGGCATTCAAGAGGCAGCTGGACAACCATATGTCAGGGATGCTTTAAGGTAGATTCCTGCATTGAGCAGGCAGTTGGTCTCAATGGCCTCATAGGCCCCTTCCAACTCTACTATTCTATGATTCTATGATGATTGTTTCCACCTTCCTATTACAGGACTGGGCCTACCATTAGGCAGAGTGAAGCAACCGCCACAGGCAGCTGATTTTAGGTGCCATGAAAGAGCAGCAAATTAATAGCTATTCAATTTACTATTCAGGGGCCATTGCTAGGCCAGGGCACATGGGGCCTCTGTCCTGAATATATTTTCCAGGGCCCTGAATCTATTCCACAGAGCTCTGAGTGTCCATTGGTGCCAATAGAAGGGTTTTCCTCCGACCTCAGCTTGAGTGCCATGCAAGCGGCTGTTGTGTTCTTCTCATTCGATCCTGAGTAACACAAGGAGTCAGGCTTGGAGCTTCAACTATGCTTCTTTACTAGGAAACTTCCAGAAGCTAACTGACTAACAAACACATAAAATGGGGCTTGCCTGAAACTCCTAGTGGCAGCCCCGAACAATCAAAACAGGAGCAACTGATCAATCACTCAGTCCTAACAAATACATTACACTCCTCCCCACTAGATATAACCCACAATATATCTACAAATTGAGGCGCTGTGGTGACCTTCTTATTCGAGTAGGGTAGCATCTGTCACCAGAGGCAAAAGCACTCAGTGTCTCTGGTGATGCTGGTAACGGTGGAGCAACCACTGCTGAAATGTCCACCATCGGGGCAGGTGTTGATGGTGGTGACTCTGAATTTGTAACTGTAGCAACAGCCACATCTGGGGCTACTTCCTTGCTCGGTATCTCAGATTTCTTCAGCTGATCGATATGTTGTCTCCAAATATTGTTGGGAGCAATCTGTACATTATAAGAGAGAGGTCCAGTCTGTTCCTTAATGGTTCTGGATATCCATTTCCGTACTCCCTTATAGTTTCTTGCTAGTACAGTTTGTCCAATGGAGAAGTGTCATGCTTCTCTGTGGGGAGATAGCTCAGCTTGTTTCAGCTGGTTCTCTTGCACAGTTCTTCGCAGATTAGGTTTGAGAAGATCCAGCCTTGAATGTAAGGTACGACCCAAGAACAACATTGCCGGCACTTGGTTTGTTGTAGCGTGAACAGCATTACGATATGCAATTAAAAAATTTGCAAGTTTTTGTATCAATGTTATTTTTTCCCCATTCATTGCTTTCAAAGCATTTTTTAGGCTGTGAACAAACCTTTCCGCTAAGCCGTTGGTAGTGGGGTGATACGGTGCTGATGTAATATGTCTAATTCCATTTGTTTTTAGGAATGTCTGAAACTGTTCAGCTACAAATTGTGGTCCATTGTCACTCACTAGTTGTTCAGGGACACTTGTTCTTGCAAAGAGTTCCCTTAATACCTCTATGGTATGTGTGGCTGTTGTTGAAGTCATGGGAAACACCTCTGGCCACTTGGAACACGCATCCACCACGACTAGGAAGGTTGTGCCGAGAAATGGTCCTGCAAAGTCTATATGTATCCTTTGCCAGGGCAAGGCAGGCCATTCCCAGGGATGAAGTGGAGCAGTCTTTGGCATCTTTTGGACATCTTGACACCCAGAGCAACCCATTGCAAGGTGCTCTATTTGTTGGTCTATTCCAGGCCACCAAATGAAACTACGAGCTAATGCTTTCATCTTTACTATCCCTATATGTCCAACATGGAGCTCCTCCAGTACTTGGGCTCTGAGCTTGGCTGGAATAATGACTCTTAGCCCCCACATAATACACCCACTGTCAAGCGTCAGTTCATTACAGCGATGATAGAACTCCGGCAACTGAGATTTCTGCTGTGAATTCCAGCCATTTTGTGTTGCCATGTAGACTTGTGAAAGTGTAGGGTCCTTCCTAGTTTCTCTTTGAATCATCTCCACTGTAACGGGAAGACTCTCAATTCCCATGAGAGAAAACGTGTCAAAGGAATCTCCATCTGATGTGTTTGTCTCAGATTCTTCACCCTGTAGGGGTAACTGGGACAACCCATCTGCGTTAGCGTGACTGAGTGTCCTCTTAAATTCCATTTTGTATCAGTGTCCTCCAAGAAACAGTGACCATCACTGTACTCGAGCAGCTGCGGTAAGCGGAATCCCTTTTTGTGGATTGAAAATAGACAATAGCGGTTGATGGTCAGTAATCAGGGTAAACTCTCTCCCATATAGGTACTGGTTGAAGAGTTTAACTCCCTAGACCAGACTTAGTGCTTCCATGTCTATCTGTGCATAGTTTTTTTCCGCTGCTGTGAGCGATCGTGAAGCAAATGCTATAGGGCATTCACTGCCATCTTCCATGACGTGAGATATTACTGCCCCTATGCCATATGGGGAGGCATCACAAGTCAGTTTCACTGATAAATATGGGTCATAACGTGTGAGTACAGTGTCTGATGTCACCATTTCCTTTGCTTCCTTGAAAGCTTGTTCACACTGTTTTGTCCATTGCCATGTCCTTCCCCCTTGAACAAGGTGTGCAAGGGATGTAGTACAGAGGCTAAGTTGGGTAGAAATCTGTTATAATAATTTATAAATCCTAAGAAGGATCGTAGCTGTGCCACATCTGTTGGCCTCAGAGCGTTTACAACTGCTTGGATTTTGTCTGCATACGTGTGTAGGCCTTGCACATCAATGGTGTGGCCACAGTATGTAATACTAGATTTGAAAAATTCACATTTGTTACGTCATGTGAGTCCATCGTCTGCCAGCCTCCACAGAACTGTGATGAGGTTCTGTAGATGCATCTCATCATTCTCTCCGGTGACAATGATGTCATCTAAGTAGCACTGGGTGCCTGGACAGCCTTGTAGCACTTGGTCCATGGCTTTCTGCCGAAGTGCTGGTGCTGAAGCTACTCCGAAAACAAGTCTGTTATAACGGTATAGTCCTTTATGTGTATTTATGGTGAGATACACCTTAGAATCTTCCTCCATTTCCATTTGCAAATAAGCCTCTGCTAGGTCTATTTTACTGAAACATTGTCCCCTCGCTAGATTAGCAAAAATGTCTTCAATCCTGGGCAATGGATGTTGTTCCACCTGCAATACTGGATTAATGGTAACCTTAAAATCACCACAGATTCGGACAGCTCCAGTCTTTTTAGCTACGGGAACCACAGGTGTAGCCCATGGGCTCCAATCAACTTTTGAAAGAATTCCTTCATCTTCCATGCGATCCAGCTCAGTTTCCACCCTTTTGCGTATGGCATATGGAACTGGGCGGGCCCTGTGAAATTTGGGTGTGGCATTCTCCTGTAACACTATTTTGCCTTTGATGTGTCTTAGTGTGCCAATGCCAGTTTTAAACACAGTCTCTGCGCCATCCAATACCTTTTTCAGCCTATTCTCAGTTGCTTTCGGCATGGGGAGTGTGGCATACAGTCTGTTAATGTCACTCCAATCTAGCCGCAGCTTCCTCAGCCAATCACGGCCCCAGAGTGCTGGTCACCTGTTTTCACAACATATAAGTCCAGTACCGCTTTCTGATTATTATATTGCACAGTTACAGGTTCCATTCCAATGGGAATAATCTTTTCTCCAGTATACGTTATCAACTGTATTTTTGCAGGTTTTCGTTTAGCATGTTTAAAATGCTGCTCAAATTCATGCTGTGGTATGACTGATACAGCAGAACCAGTGTCCAGCTTCATCGATATGACTTTGCCATTCACTTCTGGTGCAAGCTATATTGCTTGTCTTGCTCCCCCCTTTATGTTATAAATTTCCAGGCTATCTAGCCCCATTTTGCCTTCATTATTGGGTTCCTCATCCATAGCATGCACCTCCGTACGTTTTTTTACATGATGTCTTGGTTGTTTATCTTTATCTCTGTCATTAGCAATTAGTTGACTTTTCTCTGAATGACAGACTCTCTGAATATGTCCAATCTTACTGCATTTTCTGCATGTTTCACCCCTAAATCTGCATTGGGCTGATGTGTGTGAACCTCTGCCACAACGGTAGCACAGTTCATTTGTACCTGCTACTGTTTGTTTATATGTTATTGAAAGCTTGTTCACGTTTGCTTTCACTTCTGATTGAAGTTCTATTGTATCTTTAGCAGCCGTTTCCATAGATATAGCAATTTCAATTGCTCTCTTATATGTTAAATCTTCCTCTGTTAAGAGTCTTTTCTGAATGGCTTCCTTCAAAATTCCACAGACCAGTCTATCTCTCAAGGCATCATTCAGCCCCTCACCAAATTTGCAATGCTCAGCTAACCTTTTAAGTTCAGCTACATATGCTGTGATTGACTCTCCCTCCTGCTGGTTTCGTTTATGGAATCTGAAGCGCTCTGCAATCAGTAATGGTTTGGGAGCCACATGGTCCTGCATTATTTTTACTAATTCTGCAAAGCTGAATTGAGAGGGTTTTCGTGGAATGGTTAAACTTCTCAATAAACTGTATGCTTTGCCTCCCATGACACTCAGTAACACTGGCACTTGGTTTTTAGCAGTGATCTCATTTGCTTCAAAATACTGTTCCAGTCTCTCTGTATAGGCTGCCCAATCATCAGTTGTGCTATCAAACATCTCCATGTTCCCAATACAGTGAGCCATCTTTTATATTACTCACTGCGACCAGGCCGCCTCAGTATTTTGCTCTTTGTTTGCCACTCTGCTCTCTCTCTGGAGATGAGGCCAAGCCTAGGCTTTCAAGTTTTTATCCTTGTCGCCACTGTTGTGTTCTTCTCATTCGATCTTGAGTAACACAAGGAGTCAGGCTTGGAGCTTCAACTATACTTCTTTACTAGGAAACTTCCAGAAGCTAACTGACTAACAAACACATAAAATGGGGCCTGCCTGAAACTCCTAGTCGCAGCCCCGAACAATCAAAACAGGAGCAACTGATCAATCACTCAGTCCTAACAAATACATTACAACGGCCATGTTCAATGGGGGTTGGGATGGACGAATTAGCTCTCCTCTTCCTACATGCTGCCATATGCCATCCGCCCCTACCAAATCTTCTTCTGCATGACAATTTAGCTTTTAAAAAAAACTTTTCCCATTCATTTGGGATACTCTGGATCAAGGTGCACATTAATTGAATAATTTATTTTATTTGAGACTATTTGAATGTGAAATTAATTGGCTGGCTTTGCCTCCTGTGAAATTTAAATAAATCCTAGTAATTATTATTTAAATATGCATATATAAATATAAATTAGCATATGCAGATTTTACACAGAATCGTGTCTTATGAGGCTCAGCTTCAAAACTTTTAAATGCTTAGCAACATTTCTGTTATTACTGCATTTGTACTTCCAGAGAGGGGAAAAGGTGTTGGAAATTCAAAAGTATCACCTGTGGGGACACACACACACAAAGTTAGACATATAAAGGTACAGACAGCATTAATCATTTCTGAAATCAGATATTGCTAATATCTGGGAGCACTTCCATTAGGCTGACCATATAAAAAGGAGGACAGGGTTCATGTAACTTTAACAGTTGTAGAGAAAAGGGAATTTCAGCCAGTGTCATTTGTATGCAATTAGTTCCTGGTGGAATTCCCTCTTCATCACAACAGTTAAAGTTGCAGGGGCTCTGCCTTCTTTTGTATATGGTCATTCTAGTATAGTGCTTGCAACTTTAACTGTTGTGATGAAAAGGGAATTTCACCAGGAACTAATTGCATACAAATGACACTGGCTGAAATTCCCTTTTCTCTACAACTGTTAAAGTTACATGAGCCCTGTTCTCCTTTTCATATGGTCAGCCTAACTTCCATGGGAATTTAGATGACAAAAATGCTCTTACATACATTCCAACATGGACATTCCTGTGTCTTTTAAATGTGGAGGGTTCTTGTTTTCTAACACCATCCCTATTTTGCCATTGGGAGGGAATTAAGTCCCCTGAGTTCAATGGGATGTATTTCAAAGTGCGTTAATAGAAGTATAGCTTCTAAATTGACCGAGGTATTGATTTCCCTCTATTCAGCACTGGTTAGGCCCCGTCTTGAGTATTGCGTCCAGTTCTGGACACCACACTTCAACAAGGATGCAAACAAGCTGGAGCGTGTTCAGAAGAGTGCAACAAGGATGATCAGGGGTCTGGAAACGAAGCCCTATGAGGAGAGATTGAAAGAACTGGGCATGGTTAGCCTAGATTAGAGAAGATAGAGGGGAGACATTATCACACAGAGGAGGGTCAGGATCTCTTCTTGATCAACCCAGAGTGCAGGACATGGCAAAATGGGCTCAAGTTACAGGAAGCTAGATTCCGGCTGGACATCAAGCAAAACTTCCTGACTGTTAGAGCAGCATGACAATGGAACCAATTACTTAGGGAGGTGGTGGGCTATCCCATACTAGAGGCATTCAAGAGGCAGCTGGACAGCCACCTGTCAGGTATGTTTTAAGGTGTATTCCTGCATTGAGCAGGGGATTGGCCTTATAGGCCCCTTCCAACTCTACTATTCTATGTTTCTATGGTTCTATGATTCTATGAAGCCATTCTAGCTGTGATTACCGATCCTAGGGTAAAAGACATGAGACAACTCCTGTTTTTCCAAAGTTACAGGCCTATGCACACTTACGTCTGTGCATGTGAGGCAAGGATGGGGAATGGGTGGCCCTCCAGATGATGTTGAACTGCAGCTTCCATTCCAGTCACCACTGGCTATTCTGGCTGGGGCTGATGAGAGTTATAGTCCAACATTATTGGAAGGGCCACACCTTCCCCACCCGTGATGTATAGAATCAGGCAGCAACATTTATTTTATTGAACCAAGGGTGGGGAACCTCAGGCCCGGGGACTAAACCTGGCCTTTCTGGGGTCCCAATCCAGCCCCCGAGGGCTCCTCAGACAGCCATGCCCCCATCCAACCCCCTTTACCCCCAACCACCAATCATTTGGTGGTATCTGAGCTTGATGCAGGTTTCCTGCATTCTAAAGCATTGTAATGTCTTTCCTAAGGCTTAGTTACTGGCAGCGAGAGCTTTAAACCACAATATGCTATTATTATTATTATTATTATTATTATTATTATTATTATTATTTTATTTGTATTTCTGCCTCCCCTTCTGTTTTTGTTCCCACCCATCACTGGAATTTGGCTCCCAAGTACTTCTCTGAAATTGAATTCAGCCCTTGAATGAAAATGGTTCCCACCCCTCTATTAAACATTCCTTTTTAAAAAACAACAACAATGGCAACACATATTCTGATGGTTAGTTTATTGGCATGCCTTGCTCCCTAAACCAGTTCAGGAGAGGCTATTGTACAGTAAATTAATGCAGCATACATACAGAGAAAAGCCACAGATAGCAATATGTAATTGGCGACGGGATGTGTGATCACTCTTGGCATGAGATTAGGGTTTTGAAATATACAAGAGCATCCCATCTTCTCTGTGAAACGTTGGAGGATATTTGTCAAACTATATGCTTATTCCCTATCATTAGGAATAGGCATTTGCCTGTTTTTAATTTTCCTTGCTGATTGCAAAGTTTAGGAATTTTTTTTGGAACAAAGGGAAAGAACAGCTCTCAGCATCTGTTTACAAAATGCAAATAAATACAGAGAACGCAGGGGTATTTACATTAAAAAGGAAGGAAGGAAAGTTGAGGTTTGATATCTTACCAGCAAAACATTTTAAAAGCTTCTTGGATGCAGGAGTGCGGCACATATACAGCCTAACGGCTTAAGAACATAAGAAGAGCCATGCTGGATCAAACCAACAATACATTTAGTCCAGCATTCTGTTCACACAGTGGCTAACCAGCTGCCCACAGGAAATGCACAAGCAGGACATGAGTGCAACAGCACCCTCCTTCCCATGCTCCCCAGCACCTGGTGTACATAGGCATACTGCCCCTGATACTTGAGCTAGCATATAGCCATCAGAACCATTAGCCATTGATAGCCTTCTCCTCCAGGAATTTAGCTAACCCCCTTTTAAAACCATCCAAATCAGTAGCCAACACTACATCCTGTACTAGCAAAATCCATAGCTTATCTGTGTGCAGTGTGAAGAAGTCCTTCCTTTTATCTGTCCAGAATCTCCCACAATCAACTTCATGGGATGACCCTGGGTTCTAGTATTATGAGAGAGGGAGAAAAATGTCTCCGTATCCACATTCCCTACACCATGCATAATTTTGTACACCTCTATCATATCTCCCCTTACTCGCCAAGCGAAACAATTCCAGGTGTTGTAAATCCCCCCTGCCATTACGTCACATTGTAGCCCCACCCACAGACATTCATGCATGAACGCCTGCAGCGGGGAGGCCTTCAGGCATCCTCATGATTATGATATCTGATTGTGCAGAATGCCAAATATGATATAACATTAGAGGTAGGGCTACTCAACACAGCTCTGTTCCTGCTCGCATGGTGAGTTTCACCACTTTTTAAATGCATGGATTCAGTGTATCCCTAATTGTGCATAAGCATACAGCTTCATGTGTATAAAGTCAAGTGTTAGGGATAGCAGCGAAATTTGTTTGGTATACATTCTAATACACACCAACCAAATATGCACTTCCCAAAGTAACACACAAAGTGGAACGCCATTATCGGTCAGTTTTTCACACATCTCCAAGTTTTGCAATGCCGTTCTCCAACCAAAAATGCATGCAAAAATGCATACATGAGGGGAAAGTGCATCCAAAAAGGCCTTTTTATATTAGAGGAACGGGCTTTCAAGTAATTGAGTCAGCAAAAATGCATTCCAAATTTTCGTGCACACAAAAGTGGGAATGAAAAGTAAATATATATATATATTTTCATGTGGACTTAAAAAAATAAACTGATGGGAGAAGACGACTGTGTTTGAAACCTGCAAACGTTATAAAAAGCAAAACAGACAGATTCATCCATCTCGAACAGCGGTATGCACAACAGTTCTGTCCCTGCAGATATTTACACGGTATGTGTGGATGCTGGGGGTGGGGGTGGGGAAGGGAGCTAGTCAGCACCTGCAGTGTTGGGAAAGGGCTAGTTGGAGTGGCTCCATTCCCCAGGCACACACAGGTCTCGTGTACGAATGACGTGTCTGAACAGGGCTGTCATGGGTCTAACAATGGGGTGTAAATCAACCCACTGCTGCTTTTGATTTTTACGTAATGCTTTAAATCATGGAGTCATTTTGCAGAATATTTCCATTATCATTTGCTGTCATGGGTATTATATATATTCTTTAGAAAGGTCACCACCAATAAAATCAGTAACGAACAAACAAATAAAAGTTGACACTTTTGAAAAAAAGGAAGTCTTGGTTACGAATGGTGTTTCCCTTCACAAATCATTGTTGCTTCAGATTTTAGTAATGTCTTTGTCACATCAGGGCTTCCCCTGGACTTCAGCTTCAAAGTTGTGTAGCTTATTTGAGTATTAATTCATTTGAGCTTACTCACAACTAACCAACTATTATGACCAATTTCAAATGTGAAGGCATTTACAGAGGGAGTAGTACTGTAACTAGTCCAACTGCATCCGCCTTAGCGTTTAAACAAACCTGTTGACGACTCTGATGTAACGTCCTTGTCAATATATTGCACTTACCAATACATACTCTGTAATTTTCCCTGCTTGACTCGGATGAATCTCCTACCAGGAGAAATAAGAAAATGCAGCCATACCATAATCCTTGCACATAAGCTTACAAAAGGAAGAAAGGGCTCAGTGAGAACAATGATGAAGTTACATCACTAATATAATTATAACAACATTTGATATTTATAAAGTACTTTAGAATACTGTCGTTTACAGAATTCATGGCAAACAGATGCAATGGAGTTACATTCTGTTTACTGGGGTTAATACAATGATGGAATAACACCAGCGATCATGAATGGTGATTCGTCTATGTAAGCAACATAATACCCTAGTATTGTTGCCTTAGCACCTATGGAAAGTGCTCCTGAAAATGCTATCGCAACAAGCTACTGCAATTATTATTGATCAAGAGCCAGTGTGGTGTACTGGTTATCTATTGGATTGGGATGTGGGAGACCTGGGTCCTAGTCCCCCACTTGGCTATGAAGGTTACTAGGAAACTTTGAGCCAGTCACTGACATTCACCCTAACCTACTTCACAGCGTTGCTATGAATATAACATGGAGAGTACGAGGACTATTTAAACTGCCTTGGGTTCCTTGCAAGAGGAAAAAGGTGGGATATAAACAAAATAAAATAAAATAAAAACTGCCTCTCTCTAATTGTAGTGTAGGCTACATAAACAGCTTTCTTATTTCTTCAAATGTTGCAGGATTGAGTCTTGCTACTTGAACTCACATCCTGGCTAAGCAATGGGTGAGCTGTGGACCAAACTGTGTGTTGCAAGCATTCGCCATGGCGATTGCATGCATGAGGCTTTATTAAGGTTGTGTGGTAAGACTGTACTCCTTTTGGGCTACATGCTGTATAAAAGTAAATGTTGAGATTGCCGTCAAAGCGGAAGCAAAGTGGTATTTTGGTAGAAATTGTGGACATTTCAGGATAGGCCAAAGGATTTGGAAACCTCTATCATGATAAAAGAGGATGTGTGTGTGTCTGACTGTCCACCCACCCAACAGCACCATAGCACCAAGACACACGAAACATAGCATGCATACTAAGGGGACACTAGGAGAATGGATCTCAGGGTTATATATATATATATATATATATATATATATATAGTACATTAATTAATTTTAATTAATGTAAATGTGTTTGGGTGGCTGAAGTCTGCAGTAACATCTTCAGCCTTTAGGGATAGACTCCCTTAACCAGCATATTGCTTTGTGCAGTCCATACAGTTTGATGCCTGTGGGGATTAGTAGGCCAAGGGACAGTGTTATATACCTGCCCCTCCCCCTTGCTGTGGGGCAGCCTCCTTGAGGGGGATGGAGTAGATATACCCCTCCCTCAGGAGGTTATAGGAGTGCTCCATTGCAGGGGCCATGTCTTAGGGGTGCCAGTTGCCATGGCTTCACTCAGACAGGGCAGGCACAATGTGTCCAACTCTGAGAGCTGTGTAAATTTGTTTGAAAGTTTCACTGTATCGAACTAAAGACTTTTCTAATCCCTGTGAAGCCTCATTCATTTGCTTACGGATGATAAATGAAGCTGGTGAGATTATTTTCGGAAAACTATTTGTTCAGACTATGGCCATGGCTACACCTGCCAGATATCCCGGGGTTGTCTCTAGGTCATGCCTGTGCATCCAGGGGATCCCGGGGGCAACCAGGGATGAGCAGGGACTTTCTCCGGGACATCTGGGACCATGGATTTCCCGATATTTCTGCAGACCTGGGAACATCTCGAGGAATGTGGGCAGTGTGGCCGCTGCTCTTGGGTCATCCATTTTTCCCCATGGGTAGTGTGGCCAGGCATGGAGCTGCTGGGGAGGGTCCATGCCCACGGGGGTGGAGGTAGCAATTTCACCATCCCAGGGATGGCAGGGGTTGGGGTTGGGCACAGGTTGTTTTTACCTTTTTTCATGGATCAGGGCCGTGCGGCTCCTCTTCACACACACACACGCATACAAAACTGGCAGCCACGACGTCCCTTTTCCCTTCCCGGACATCGCACAGCCATCTAGATGTTGGGGGAGGATCGCAGAAGCAGGTAATCCGTGATCCTCCCCTTCCCTCTCTCTACACCCTTAGGTGTAGATGAGCCCTATATGTTTAGGAAGGAGAATTTTGATTATTAGAAGTTTTGAAGAAGGTTCCTACAAATTATGTATGTGCAGCACAATCCTAAACATGTTTATTCTGAAGTAAAGTCCAATATTTTCAATGCTGTTTACTCTCAGGCATCTGGTCCTAGTAGGAACACAGGGGAAAATAGGTTCTGAAAGTCACAAGGATCTGTTATATAATCATGGGGATAGTTACAATGCATACAGAATTTGTTACTTGCACTTTCTAATTCTGGCTAGCAGGGGGAAAAGAATGAGTATACCCAATAGGATTAATACAGAGGAGGACAAAATCAAACCAAAGGCGTGATTTCATGACACATAGAACTGATCTGTGGAATCCATCATTAGAATATGTGCTAATGGGCTACTGAGGCGAGTAGTCTCTGAAACACTACACAAATTCAAGAAGATAGAAATACGATTAATTTTAATCCAGACAAGACAGAGATGCTGTAGGTGGGAAAACCAGTTTATGTGGAGGAAAATATACAACTGGTCTTGAATGAGCTTGCAGTCCTCTTGAAGGAATACGTTCATAGCTTGTAAGACTTCCTGGACTCAGTGCAATCTGTGGATTTGCAGGTGGCATCGGTAGTTAGGAGTGCCTTTTACTGACCTAGGCTGGTGTGCCACCTCTGACTGTATCTAGAAAAATTGGATGGTGTTATGGTTATCCATGCACTAATCACATCCAGACTAGACTACTCTAATGTGCTCTACAAGAGCTGCCTTTGAAGACATTCTGGAAAGTAATTGTTGAAGAATGTAGTCTCCAAGCTATTGGTGGGAGCCAGTCAGTCAGAACATGTGACACAAGTACTGTACCAGTTACATTGGTTACCGGTGTGTATTGGGGCAAATTCAATATGCTGGTTTTGGATTTTACAACCATAAGCCATTTGGGATCAGGTTATTTGAAGGAACTCCTGAACCCATAAACCTGCTCTCAGAGACTCCATTCATAGTCCTGCCTATAACCTCAGTTCAGCTGGTGGGCATGAGTGTGAAGGCATTTTTCAGTAGCAGCCTCTCTGCTTACTGAGGTACATATGGCCTCAACTTTAAATATTTTAAAGATGGCTTTACATACTCATCTTTTTCAGCTTGCTTTTTCTTGAGTTTTAACTAGGGATATGCACAGTAAAAAAAAAAAAAGATTGGAATCAGAATTGGAATTGGAATTGATGCTTTGGATCGGAGGCTTTCCAGATCGGATCCGATCCGATTCTGATCCGAAAATCGGATGTCTGATTTTCGGATCAGATGCCATTTTAGGTGTTTTCTCCATAGGCTTGCACTGGGGGAAAGAAAGCTTTCCCTCAATGCAAGCCTATGGGGAAAAATGGTGGTGAGGGGTGAGTGGGGGCCTAATTCACCCCTCCCCATCCTTTCCCCCCACTCGCGCTCCTTACCTGCCCAGGCCATCTGCTTTTGTGGCCTGTTTTTCAGTAGTACAGAAGCAGCGGACAGCAACGCAGGATGCCGGCAGGTAACGGGGGACCTCCACCTTCCTCTCCCCCACTCGTGCTCCTTACCTGCTGCCTCCTCGCTGCTGTCTGCTGCCACCCACTACTTCAGTACTACTGAGAAAGAGGTCTTGCAGCCTGTTCCACAGTAGAGCGAGGCTGCTCCAAATGATGATGTCACCCGGAGCACCATCGCTCTATTGTGGAACAGGCTGCAAGGCCTGTTTCAAAGTAGTATGGAAGCAGCAGGTGGCAGAGGACAGCAGCAAGGAGGCAGCAGGTAAGGAGCACAAGTGGGAGGAGGGGGAGGAGGTCCAATCCTCTGATTTTTTCCGATCCGGATCGGGTCCTTTCGGATCGGATCAGATCGGACGGTCCAGATTATCAGGATCAAGATCGGATCATTTCATCCGATTTTGCCCGGATTGGGTCTGGATCATGGATCGGACCTGATCCGCTGCATATCTCTAGTTTTAACTGCTGTGAGTTTAAATTGTATTTGGTTTTTCGGTCCTGCTGTGGTGACATTTCTATTTTAACTGGCTTGGATTTTTAATTTGAATTGAGTGCTGCTGCTGATTAATTGTTGATTGAGTTGGAATGTTAAAGTGTAGTACAAACTGTAACATTTTCAATGTTTTATTATATGACCTGCCTTTTGAGGACTTGGTCCTAAAAGGTGGCACACAAATAATTATATAAATAAATAGGCACTTAATATAGAATGTACATTCCTTAGGTTGAGAAACATAGCTTTCTGGAAGCTTAAGATGTTCACAATAAGGAATGGGATCCAGTACTGGAGATGTCAGTTTTTGAGTAATAGCCATTGTAGTTGATGAGATAGACCAGTGATATGCAGTGTGGTGCCCTCCATGCTTTGTACTACAACTCCTATCATTATTTATTTATTTATTGCATTTCTATACTACCCAATATCCGAAGCTCTCCAGGTGATTCACAAAAGTTAAAACTATAAAATACAATTCAAGGTATATAACAAACACTATAAAAACACAATATAAAAGTATGGTCATGGATTATGAGAATTATTGTATAAAATATCTGGAGGGCACCAGGTTGCCTGTCCCTGAGATATACAATTGCTCTATGCCAGGGACTGCAAATGAAAGGGTTCCCTAAGGCAGTATGAAAGAGCTCCATCACACCAGCAATTTAGTGCACTCTTGCCATGCCTGGTGTGCTGATTTGCAGCACGGTACGCACATGATGCTGTGCCTGTCCTGCTGACACCCCACCTCTTTCCCAGCCTTTCCTAGAATGCTAAAAGTCTGGATTATTTTCCCTAAATGCATTTAACGCGCCTTAAGTCTCCGTGTAGTTTTAAAGGAGGGCTTGCATGGATTGCATCAGGTCCTGGCAGGGAAAAGTAATCTCTCCCAGCAGCTGGCTCCAAGACTCAATATAAAACCCAAACCTTGCATCCCAGGCTCCAAAGCGTTTTTTAAATTCATACAATTCCTGAATCTCTGCAGAGACAGGGTTGTACTCCCTCGATGCCCCCAAAGAACCAGACTAAAGGATTGTTCCATTTTTGCCCAGGAGAAAGGCAGTCTGGTTGAAGTATTCATCTGCCAGGATCTGACTGAAGGGGGAAAGAGAAGGGGAGGGGTGGAGTGGAAGAATGAATGAGCAGCTATTCAGGTGAAAGGGATCATAAGCTTGACGCGCTTCTACCTCAGAGGTAAAAAATGTGAAGGCAAAATGGGGGAGGGGATTAGGTGTGATAGAGGTCAAAGTTGTTAGCCAAGCTAGGTTTGAAAGTCAGTAGCCTCTCTAAATTCTAATGTTAGTTTGTACTCATGGATGAAGGAAAGAATTCGGGCCCATGTCCACTGCTTCCTTCAATAATATTAAAATAATATTAAACAGTTTTAAATTCTCCACCCTATTCACTGAGTGCTGAATGTTCTCCAGCGGAGGACTGAAATTTTCTAACAGTGCATCAAGAGCTCCAGAAGAGGAAATAAATAAATAAATAAATAAATGCAAAATTCAATTCGTTTTTGAGAAATGTTTGCCCAGTCCAGAGCAATCCCCTCCCATCACCTTCTCCCAAGCCCATTCTTATGAATCTTCTTGATTCAACCAGAAGACAGAGTGTTGATTTGATGTGTAGGTGTACTACTCGCTAGTGTCAATTGTTGGCTCTACTAGTGATGATGGGGGAATGGAGTGTTTTCTGCCAGGGTGTGTTTATGTGTTTGCTTCTCTGGGGTCTTTCCCATGGGAAAATGCACAATGGGTATTCATTGCTTTTCATTTCTGCTTCCAACTAGCCGTGCTTCAAAACTGGTACTGACAACTCAACTGCTTGCCATAGGGTTAAGAAAACTCAGCCATGGCAACTTCCAATTTCTCTCTGTAAAATGCTCCTTTGGATTTTATTTGTTTGTTCATGAAAGATCGGAATCCAAACCTGCAATTACCTTCAAATAATAAGTGCTTTTTTAAAAAAAGAAAAAAGAAAAGAAGAAGAGGTTTGCTTTGGCATTTTGGAAACTTTGGCCAGCTGTGATAACATCTGAAATCCCACGAAGCAGAATTACATCAATCATGTCCTTCATCAGGAGTGTGGGATGGGACAAAAGATCTAGGAAATCTATCCCAACTATTTGCAACTTCTCAGCTATAACTATCATTTTATTATTGTCATTCCTGTACAGCGTGGTCCATTTTGGTATCTAGGTAGACTGTGTTTCTCAGTATATTAAATCGTTGTTTGCTTTCCTACTCAATTACAGACCATTTTCTAATCAATTGGTATTGACCTTGAAAAGGTAAAGCCAATTTATTCTGTGGATGTTCCTAGCAAGTGCACCAAATGAATTTAGGTTTCCTCTTAAACTCCTCTGTATTTGGAATTCAGAATGTTAATCCTCACAAAGTTTTTTTGTGTGTGTGTGTACTTGAATGAAGAGGGAGAAAATGTTATTTTGTGTTGAGTCTTCTGGATACCTTTGTATATAATCTATTACCTGCTTTATTCCTAGAATTTAGAATTGTCTTTTTCTTAAGACATAAAAAATGAAACAGTAAACCATAAATAAATGCATGTTCCATGCTAAACGCATTACTTGAAATTGTCAGTGATTTGAATCTAAAACATCAATAAAATGTCCAATTACGTACACTTAATTTCCTTTGATTTCAGTAGGCCCTGTTGGATACTGCCCTGAAAGTATAATCCAAAAATGTCTACTCAGAAGACAGTTTTACTATGTTCAGTGGCACTTACTCCCTAGTAAGTGCCACCCAATAGTCGAAGCTCTCTGGGTAGTTTGCAACAATTCATAGAATAATAAAATACAGCATAAAAATGCATCCAGGCAAGTTTAGTGAACAAGTGGGTGCTCCAAGATTAGGCACACCTGGACATCAGCAGTTTTTGGGACTGCTGGATTGTTGTTTTTTGGGGATTTTGGTCATGGGCCTGAACATCAATGGTCCTGCATGAAGATCTCTGTCCAGAGATTAATATGCAAAATGACACCTTATTGAACTAGCTAGAGCTTTCTGAACTTTTGGACTTCATTGACTGTTATACATTGGTGACTGAGTAGAAGGACTTGGCTTCCTTGAATACTTTAGTCCCAGAGCCAGGGCAGGATTTATTTACCTGAAGAGTGCAAAAGCTTTGTGAATATTTTTTCTTTATATATGACATAAGTGTCTCAGAAAAGTGAGTCTTAAAAAATTCCGGTGGTGGTGGTGGGGGTGGTGGGGGTCTGCGTGATGATGACATCAATATGGCTGCCATACTATTATGTAGTTGCCACATTTAAATATGCATAACTTCTCACCCATTTATGCTACAGAGATTATTTTTTCCTGAAATGTTTGTAATTATACATTTTTTGTTAACTCCATTAGTTTTTGAGATAATTTCATTAGAATGTATAAAATCAGCGTTCATATTGGTTATGTGTGACATTTAACCATGACCCCAAAAAAGGCAGTTGATGCACTTCAGAATGAGCAGTTTAAAACATCACTTACATCTTTCCTATGCAATGAGAGGAAAAATCAGAAGTATGCTTCACTTCTGGCAAGCAAAATTCTCTTTGTCAGAGCAGAGACCGTGGCTTAATTTGGACGACACAATAAACAACTGATGTGGGGAAAACAATCGTCAGTTGTTTTGACTATTGTGTCATTCCAATGCTGCCATAGTCAACTCAGCGCTGATCCTAATCCACACCACAGTTGATTATTTATTACCATGTTGTTTGGGGAGTATCCCCTAGGGTTAGGGTTAGGGTTAGGGTTAGTCAACCCACCATTGACTATCATGTCATCCGAATTGAGCCTGTGTGTTACAAATACACCAGCAAGGATGTCAGTGTTGAGGCAACAGAGGTGCCTGATCTTGCTTGCCATCATCAAGAGGCAGACACAAGGATTATTTGGCACATCCATCATATATCACATGGTAGTGATCAGGCAAAGAATATCCTGGTTAGAGCAAATAACACTGAAGTGTTGGTTCTGTTAATTTACCATCAAAAGCACTTCCTAAACTCTCAGGTTTGGTTTGATTGTGGCATGTCTTCTAACAACAGCAGAAGGACGATCGATGTAACTTGTACCACAGAGGAGCTCGGACATGATCCGGTAGAGAGTTGTCTGGCTATCACGCTTTTACAGGGTCTGATTTCACAGCAGCATTTGCAAGACAGGGAAAAGTTAAACCATTTGTAATCATGAAAAAGAATCATGAATTCCAAGAAATTCTCAGCCAGCTAGGTGAGTCATTAACTTTAACCAAAGAAAAGATAGCTGGGTTGGAGAAATTTGTCTGTGCCTTGTACAGCCACCCTAGATACTCCTCTGTGAGTGAATTAAGATACAGTCTATTATGAAGAAAACAATACCTAAGATCCAGTCTAAGGCATTCTCCAAAGTTAAAGGGATTGACCCAACAATGTTGCTTCCATCTAAACCTGCATTGATCCAAAAGATTAAAAGAAGCAATTCAGTGTCATGGCGTGGAAACAAGCAGATTGTAGAAAACCTGACGACAGACTTGATCCTACTGAACACGGCGGGTACTTGGAAAATGGCAGATACCACATAAAATGGTACAATGGTCCAACACTCCTAGAAAAATCAATCTTGAAATGGCCACAGAAGAGGACAGTGAAAAAGAAGATGAGGAACATGATTTTGACAGTGATTTTAGCAGTTCCAATGAAAGTGAAGAGGACATCCAATGAAATTTATTTGTTAACCTTTCTCACAGAACATAGTTTTTATTTTTTTAATTGTAAATTTTTGCTGAAGATTTTAAAAACATTTGTTAAAATCAATTCAACCTAATAAATAGTCTTTTATATATATATATCGTCATACTCGTCCTGTTTGAAATTTTGTAAAGAACATTTGAACATGTTCAACTGTAAAAATCACAGTTGAACATGTTCAAAATGATCTGTGCATCAGATCGAGAGATATTTAGGGTGGATACTTTTGAAATGAAAGCCTTGTATGATAAACTGTAAAATCATACAATCCTGAGAAAGTGGACGTATAATGAGATATCACTCATAATTCCCTAAGCGTTTGGGTAAACCCATGTTATTATATATTTTCTTAATCCTCATTAAAAACGCAACTTTATTGTTCTTGAGTATTCTTTCGAAAGTCATATCGTTTTTGAGAAAATCATGGTTAAACGTCACACATAACCAATGTGAACACTGATTTTATACGTTCAAATGAAATTATCTCAAAAACTAATGGAGTTAACAAAAATGTATAATTACAAAAAGTATTTGTCATTAAATTTGAAACATTTCAGAAAAAAATCATCTCTGTAGCATAAACGGGTGAGAAGTTATGCATATTTAAATGTGGCAACTACATAATAGCATGGCAGCCATATTGCTGACATCATCATGCAACCCCCCCCCCCACTGGAATTTTTTAAGACTCACTTTTCTGAGACACTTATGTCATATATAAAGAAAAAAAATTCACAAAGTTTTTGCACTCTTCAGGTAAATAAATCCTACCCTGGCTCTGGGACGAAAGTATTCAAGGAAGTATATGTCACTTCATGTGTTGGCTGTGAAGAAATACCAGTGTTAATACCAGCATATCTATGGCAGTTGTTTTTGTGATGTAATGGATGGAACCACTATTCTGACAGCACAATGGCAGCTATGTAGATTGGGTTGTCCTGTCAGTTTGGGCTTGTGGCTATAATTGTGAGGGACAGACAGATAGATAATCAGCATAGTATCAGAGACCTGCATATGTACTCCAGGTTGTATGGCAGTGCTTTCAATGCATTTCTAATCTTTCAAGATGTGCGGAGTATTTGGTATTGAAACACCCCACCCCGATTTTGCATGTCTACTACCACGAATATATTGACCCAATTATGACATAGGATGTGGGACAGAGTCGTCTTTGTGGCTTGTCCCCTTGTAATGGTCTTCCACTCTCTTTCAATGAACATCCTGTTTTGGCTGGACTTTGCTCTCTTGAATTGAAGTTATTTCATCGATCCCTTGGAGATGTTGAGATGTTATTGTTTTTCCTATGTTGTAAGGATCTTGAGTATTTTCCTTTAAATGGAAATGTTGGGTTCAAATGATGAATAATAATAATAATAATAATAATAATAATAATCAGGTAATTATTATTATTTTATAGTGTAAAATACTTGCCATTTTGTATGAACTCTTTGGCAAGCATTTTACACTACCAAATAATAATAATTAATTATCTGTGTATTATTAAGCATCATCATCATCATCAACATCATTTATACCTGACATTTCCATTTAAAAGAAAATACTCAAGATGCCTTTCAACATAGTAAAAACAATAACATATCAACATCTCAAAGGGATCAATGAAATAACTTCAATTTGGATGGTTGAGAGGGTGACAAGCAATTTCATTCAAGCATTTATTGTTGTGCCCTGTCATAATTTCCTTTTATTCAAAAATATACTTTGTTCCTGAACATATTGGGTTGCACCTCTTTACTTTAAAATAGAATGTATTTCTTTTGATGATCCCTGACTTTTGAATGAAGCACACCCAAGCTGATTATTGAAGCAGAACAGTGGGCAGAACTTTGTTTTTGACCTGTGCATATTTATTTCAGTATTTAAGATGCTGCATGTACCCATACAAAGTGAAAGTTTCAAATGGTCCCGTTGCTGGTGCAGTTAGGTTGTTTGTGTTGTGCTGCCATTCTCATCTAAGCTATAAGTTGCTACTTTAAAAAAAAATGGTACATTGTTGCTGCACTAAACCACCGACAAAATGTCCGGCATAACTGTTAATATGCACAGTCATTTTAAGCATGAAATGGTTTAGCTAATGATTTATCTCTCCTACTGTTTAGCTTTGAGCAGCTGTATGATTGGCCTCTTTAGCAAGTCAAGTCATTTCTTTAACAAAATGTTAACGCGCAGATGGGCCGTAAGCTGTCAGTTAACTATTATTGTGTGCACATCTGCTTGCTTTCAATGTACTGCTTGATGTATTCAGTCACTTACTTAGCTGCAGCCCCCTGAAAAGCAAGAGACTGCTCTGATTGGCAAATAAAATGTTCATTTGTCTCTTCTTCCTATTGTTTTGTTTTGGTAACACATGTCAGCAGCTCAATTACCCAGTTCATTAACAGCTCCCAATGGTCATGATGGCAAGCCCATGATAAGGAGAGCAATTGCGGCGCATATGGACAATAATAGCCAGTCTCTTGGCAATTGTAAATAAAAATCACTCTTGGTCTTTTTTTCCTTTTGCCCCAGCTCCTGTGCTCCTCTCCCCCCTTTCTTTACAAAGTGCACTGATTGGTCAAAGGCCTCATCTCCAAAAATAACATTTATAACTAAATCAACTGTCCTTCCAATTTCATTGTGAGTTTTTGAAGTCAAGGCTTACAGCCTTCAATAACTGGGCTTTTTGTACAAAGTATTGATAAACAAATGATTACTTTATTAATCAAGTTATTTAATTAAATACAAGTCAACATGTTTCCTTATCTTTTGCACTTTCTTCTCTCTGAAACAACAACAACAACAACAACAACAACAAATCCAGCTAAATGTCGTCACTGAAAACATTTGATGGAGTCTGAGGTTTGAGATGTTACATAAAAACAAAGCTCTCATTCTCTTCGTTCTCCTTCTCCTGAAACTGAAGCAGATTGTCCATTTCCAGTTAAATGTTTACATCGATATAAAAAGGAGTTCTTTCTAAAGAAAAAAAAACATTTTTTTACTGTCCCATCAGCATGCCCCTCAGCCTCCAGCTGTTAAAGGCTGTCATGGTATGGCAATTAAAAACAGCAATATTGGTTAAGATTTGTCTATACACATCAACTTTAAAATGTATGCATTTAGTTGGAAGTAAATTCCATTAATTTCAGAGGACTTTTAGTCCCTTTGGGGAACAAAATGTTTAGACAGAAAAAAGGCCAACAACTTCTACCATGTCCCACAAGCATGGATTTCCTGTCTAAACATGCATAGGCCTTTAGAGTGTTTAGGATATTGACTCTAGTCATATTTCTGTGTGTTTTGTTATTGCATCAAGCAGTTTTCACTTTTCACAGCAGCTTTTTACAGCAACTGAAATAGAGTGTCTAGCCATAATATTTGGGATGAAGACATTGCACTAAGATCTTTATGGGAAATATTTTACCATTGTAGTTGACTCAAACCCCTAGCTGGGCTCTTCAGTACAAATAATACTGTGCCACCTATGGCAGCTGTCCAACTACAGCATTAAGCATTGACATAAAATGCGGAATGAATAGAAGATATCAATATGGCAACTTTACAGAGGACTCTACAGAGGACCTCTACTTGAAGGTGTCCTCTATTTGATGGAGAGTCTAGTCCAAGTTTGGCTTGGCATCAAAGAACCATAAAGAGAGAGAGCAAGAGCCTTGAGGTTTTCCATCACCTGGACAGCAGACTAAGCAAGGACGTAGGTCATCTAGCCAGTCTTCTCCACTATAGTGAGATTTCCACTTAAACTTGCACATGGAAATGTCATGCCAATTGGTTCCCTCTTTGGTCCTCTCTTTTTGGTGATGTGGAAGTAGCCACCCTAAATGCCGATGCCCCTCGCAGACTCCTGCTGCCTGAATTATCCCCTGCTGAGTAAACCTTGGGGAAATTTCACTGTTGGCTGAAAATCTGGAGCAGAGCCTAGTAAAGGTTCCCAAATAAGATTCTGTATTTAGCATTGCAAACCTGGATATGTTGTATGACAGACGGTATAAAAATATTTCTAAATAAATACATAGGATCCTATCCTATCCCAGGTAATGCAATACACATGACAGGAACAGCCAAAAGAAAATCGAGGAAAAGAACCTATTTCAGACCAGGAGTACAGTACTAAGGATAGAGAATGGGGGCATCCTGCTAGTGCTGGCCCAAGATAGTTGCTGCTTGAAGCAGAGCAAAGACTTTAACCAAGTCTTGCTGCGCTATTCAGCCACCAATTCTTGCCTTCAATCTCAGTGTGGCTCCTGAAATTGGGTGCTTCACCCTGGTGTGCAATTTGTGCCCCTTCCTGGGCAGGAGCGACACTACTGTATGAAGTGCACTGACAACTGTTGGGGCCCATAACACATTCCATATATTATTTTCAAACCACTTTCATAGTGTTATATCCTTCTTGGTGTAGATCTGGCCCTGGAGAAGATGGATCTGGCCACTTCAGATGATAGCAAGTTCTGGCACTACTGCATTTAGCATACCCAGAAAGTACAGCTATGTAAAGATTGGCATATAGCTACATTTTGTGATCACACTTGGATAACATCTTGGAAATGGTAGTCAAGAACTGTCCTCAGTGTCAAGCACATCAATAGGCAAGGGTATGGCATTTCTTCATCCATGGGAGTGGCCAGGGAAAACTATGGATTGGCTCTACCTAAGCTTTGTAGGCCCTTTGGGGATGATGTTTTCACAGTAGATGATAATGAACTCAATGACCACAGCAGTAATCTATGAAATCTCCAACAGATCTTTGCCATATATGAACCGGGACTGCACTACCTCTGATGGATCAGGTATAGGAGGTACTCTTGGATACAGTGTTGCTCCTGGACGGTCAGATGCTGGTGGTGCAGCCAGGGATGTCTTTGCCTAGCTTCATTTAGTGCACTATTTGTGCTCCTTCCTGGAGAAGACAGATCTGGACACAGCGATCCATACCTTTAAATTATTATAACATATTCTAATATGGGCTGCTTCTTGAAGAGTGTCTGGAAACCTCAGCTAGTACAAAATGCAACAGCCAGTCTGCTACCTGGTGTTGTGTTTTACAGACTATATAATAATAATCTTGAAAAGCTGCACTGGCTTCCAGTTTGTTTCCAAGCTCATTTCAAGGTGGTGATTCTTACCTAAATGGCTTGGGGGTGGAAGGACCTTTCTCTCTTGGATGAGGCTGTCTGAAATGTGCATTCATCATCTGAGGCCCTGTGACATGTTCTATCTCTTAGAGAGGTGAGGTTGGTGGATACTCAAAACAGGGCCTTCTATACAGCAGCACCCTAGTTGTGGAACACCCTCCTGAGAAAGTTAGGATAGCCTCCTCTTCATTGTCCTTTAGATGGCTGGTGAAGACATTGTTCTGTTGAAATTTAATAGTTAATCCCATTCTCTGCTTTTATTATTAGTCTCTGGTTTTATTGTACAAAAAGTTGTTTGGTATATATATATATGTATATATATATATATATATATATATATATTCATTGTTTTTATTTGTGCATTGAGTGCTAATTGAGTGAAGAGGTGATCCAAAATGTTCAAAATATATAATAAATAAAAAAAGTCAAATTTCATTAGTCATGAATTAAAGAACTCCTGGAAAAATAGAATTAACATTATTCAGACCTCAAGCTGTGATCCAATTTCCAATGAAGTAGCTGAAAGAAAAATAAGAATTCTCAAAATGGGACTGAAAAAGATGACTAATGGAAATTTGGAAACAATGCTGTCTTGATGTTTTTTGAAATATGAAATGTTATCCCCCATCAAAACTTCATGGAACATGAGTCCATACTACGCTAGATTGCTGGCTTATTGATGTGAAGAAGAATAAAAATGAATACAGAATGTACTTAATATGGAAAGGGAATTGCAAAAGAAACAGGCCCTTCAGAAACACAAGATTATCATGCTATGAAGGGTTACAGCAGCACATCTACATTTCAGTTTCAGCCAATACACCAGGATTGCAGGTAGGATCCAAGAACAAACCAGGATTTTATCTTTCATAATGTGTTAGATTTATAGCTGAGAGTTCTTGCAATATCAAATTGACATCTATCTAACTATAAACAAATTTGTGTGACGGAGGGGAATGAGTGCCCAGATAAACAAGATCCCAATAGTATTACTGAGATTTTGTGTCAAGCTGTGACAGATCCATCTGCGATGTCTCCTAGGTCCCCTCTACAAGGATTCGCTTTTGTGCCCGGTTTGGCGATTATGCGTATAATCGCTGAAGCGCATTTACACCTAATACCTCTGCACAAGAGGCGGCGAGAGGCGGCGAAGCGCATTAACGGATGACCAAAATGTGCTTTACAAGTAGTTAATGCGCATAAGCGCTTGTTCACATAGGCAAAATGCGCTTTAACAGCCGGAGCAAAATAAAACTCGCTATTTAACGCGCATTCGATAATGCGCATAATCGGAGAGATAACGCGCCTCTACGCCCGATTTGCGCTCCGTTCTTGTAGAGGTAAATTTTTAAAGCACCTTGAAAGAGCTTTAAACCTCTCTTGTAGAGGCAGCCCTAGTCAGAAAACCAGAGCTGAGGAGGTTTCTTCAGCCAAAGATGGCCAGGAAGCACATGATCGGGTACTATCGCTGACGCTGGCAGGTCTGGGAGTGTGTATGAGAATCCTACGTATGAAAATGGATGCCCCTTGGAAGGAAGAACCAGTGAAACATATAAATACATGTATTCTGAGTTTTAGCATTCTCTAAAGCTTAAGTATTGAGATGTGAGCAAATTTGTTCAGATCTTTGGTAGCTATATGTGAAGATGTGTGGAGGTACTTAATCACAAAATCCAGCCTGCTTAACTCCCATTTCAATGTGACCGAAAGATTGGATTAGACTGCATTGGATTAAAACCTGTGTTTTCCAGGTGGTGGTAGGCAATGCTAGAAAGCAAAATGTATAGAATTATAGTCACCCCCAAGCCCCAGGAACCTGCTGACTCATGCTAGTATGGAGTGCTCGTATCATGTACCCATCTCAAACAAGTGTACCTGCCTCTATCTAACAAATGCTTTAACTTTAGTGTTTAATTTTTGTAAACATTTCATTACAACAGTGGGCTAATTTCAGTCTTTGCTGGAACTTTTGTTGTTGTTTTTACTAAGATCTCCAAGAAGGGACTTGCTGGATCCAACCAACATCCCAGTCCAGCATTCTTTGCCAGAATCCCAGCAACTAGCTGGCAGCAGGCGGTCCAGTGGAAATTGGGTAGTAGTCACTGGTGATCTTTGCTGGACCTTCTACCCACCTTTGTTTTATTCTGCATTACCACTCCAAAAAAAGTGCCCAAGTTGATAAATAATAAGACATACAAAACCAATGCAATTTTAAAAACAATATAGGATTAAACAAAGGCAAAACATCTTCAGCAGCAGAATATAAAAACCAATCCATTGTTGTCAAATATATTTCTGAGTTTCCATGTGCTTGTTGAGATGAATGCCATTCTTATCCCTTTGTTCATCCCTGAGCAAATGTGTGGAGGATTTCAGCTGATAATCCCAAAACTTCCTGTAACGAAAGGAATACCGTGCAGGTGATGGATTCAATTACAACCTTGAAAAGGCTGGTCTAGCAATCCGACCACTGATATGCACGTGTGTGTTGAGTGTGCTGACACTTACGGTTGGCCGCAAAGTGAGTTCCGAGGTCCTTATCTTAAACAGACATGCAATCATGTTATGTGGTGAGCTTTGGCATAATGCACAGGTGGCTGCATACTGACATTAGACCTTCTGAACTTGTCTCCTGCTGCCTACCAGATTCATAAGTAATCTGTATGCTCCTCCCAGGGTTGGAAGCACTTGGGGGAGTTGCTGAGTGTCAGAATTTATTTGTACTATTTTGATTAGCCCCGACCTGGCAGGGGTTTATTTTCTTTTTAATGACCTCTTGCTGTGAATCTGAGCTCTCAAAAGGAGGCGAGGGGAGGAACGGCACAGTATTACTGGTGGGAGGAGGGGTGAGGGGGAGAAAGAGAGTGAGTGGGAGAGAGAGAGAGAGAGAGAGAGAGAGAGAAGTAGAAGCAGCAGGGGCTGTCCTAGAAAGCAGCAGTGCTGAGTATTTAGCTGAGTAGCTAAATTCTTAATTATGTTGAAGATTCCAATGGGAACTGTTTACCTTAAATGGAAATGTTTGGACAAAATGGTTTAGGGGCCATTCTGTTCTCCCTACCACCACCACCGCCACCATCCTCCAGTGGCAATAAAAGGCTCCTCTTAGCATTTTCTCGCCTGTTAAGAGTTAAAATAGCATCTGGTGAAACCTTTTGGTTAAGACCAACAAGGATCTAAAAACAATAGCAAGCCACACTGCTTACTGCTTCTGGTGTCTACACCAATTGGGATTTATTGGAAAGCTCCTGAAGTAGCTCACTGCCTACTGCAGATTTTCTGGACAGGACGTGTGTGTGTGTTGTGTTGTGTTTTTTAATGCTAAGGTCATATATTTAACATTTTAAAACTCCCCTGGTTTCCCGGAGGAGGGGGGGGGATAAAAATAAATAAATGGAAGCTTCCAGGTGCTGAAGTTTCTGGACTGAAGAGACATGGATTAACCCCTATAGAGCATCCAGTTCAACCTCCCCTTAAAAAAAGAAAAAGAAAACTCCACACAATCTCCCTCCTTCTCATCCACTTCAGTTTTCTTTGTGTCTCCTGCATCCTGCTAGGCAGGTGTCAGAGGCCTGAATGCGACTAAAAGGCCTTGTTGATGGATACCACAGATGGAGCGTGGAAATTGGTCGAATAGCCTCAGCCACAGGCCATTTCTAAGGACTCAACAAAAGCCGCCAAATAAGTCAACAAAAATCCCAAAGTTCACAAAGGGAAAGTGTCATTTGTCATTTACTGTGAGATCATGAGGGGGTACCAGCCTTACTTGCACTCCTCCTGCCTTGCACCCGAGTAAACATGATAGAGGTCACTCGCATAGATTTCACTACAAAAAGGAATATTTCAGCTCTAAAGCAGGCAAAAGGCCTGCTGCGTCCCCTCCAACATTTGATGTAGGAAAATAGGTGTATTTGGTTTATGTTTGGTTTCCAAGGGATTCAAGGGATGTGCATAAGTACCCCCAGGGAGCCACTTGCATGTTCTGCTTAATATTCCACACTACTAACACATAGCATTATTCAGAATTTCAAAATTCATTACATACTAGCCAATTTGTGAGGTCCATCTTCCTAATAAGACAGACAGTATTTTGCCAATCAAATTAGTACTACTAGCAGGTAAATTTCAGTATTAGTTACAATTTAGCATACGTCACCAACTTGCAAACAATGTGGAAAATAGGCATAGTATATTTCCAGTTTCATGACACACCGCAACATTTTCAGCACTGAATGAAAAATTGTACACATTTTAGAAGATCCTGAAGTTAGCCCAGCAATAACACCAAACATTATGTTACTTGTCTAGTTGTGTATGAACCTCACCACAGCTGTTGATAGAAAACCAGGAGTAGGAAATGTAAATCAAGATGTATAATTAAATGGGAAATTGATGCTGCCTTTGAAGCAGGCCTCTGTTTCCTCCTGCTTTCAAGCAGCAAATGAAATGCTAAAACTCAACATTATGGAAGAATGAGAGTAGAGTGATGTATTGCTTAAGTTTTATAATACTGAATTATTGCTAATGAAGCCATGCCCTTCAAGCTCTGGAGAGGAAAGCCTTTCTATTTAGATTTCTGTAAAGTGCATTGTATTGTGTTTGTAATAAATATATGCTTTTTAAATTGTTGTCATGTTTTCCCTCTTTAATTATTCAAATGAAATACCCTGCTGAGAGGACAAACAATGAACAGAATGTGTGTTTCTGAGTATTAATTGTTGTTCAGCGTTTTGCCTAGGCATGTTGTCTGGTTATGATGTTCCTTGGGGAACTGATAATTACAGAATTCCATGTGACCAAATCCCTATGAAATTGTGCAAAGATTTTGTGTATAATAGTGTTAACTTGGATGAAGTATTTCCTGGGGCCACCAAACAGGTCATGTGGGGTTAAGGGACAAAGAACCACACTCTAATTCTGTAATCCCTTCTTTAATTAAACGTCACGGCTTTTCCACTGGTGGTTGGTGCTTATGGGGTTCTCCTCCCATTCTTAAAGGAGGAATTTGTAATCCCATAGAGTCTGACTGTTGTTCTGCACTTGATCTTTTTCGAGACTGATTACACTCCTCTTTTCTTCATCTTCTGTGAGATAGTGTGGGTCAGTGGGCAGTGGAAGGAGTGTGTATAGGTGAATGCCTTTTAAAGGTAAGATATGATCTAGCCAAAGGTAGGCACTTCAAAGTCCCACTGAACTCAATGGGATAGATGCTTAAAATTATTCCCTTGAAAATTAGTGTGATCTTGCACATGTCTACTCAGAAGTACACCCCATTGAGTTTAATGGGACTTATTCCCAGGGAAGTGAGTATGGGGTTACTTCCTGACAGTACAATCCTAACCTCCCTGTTTTTAAATAGCTGGAGATTAAGGATGTTGTGGAGATGAACTTCTGCCAACCTTTGCCTGCAGAAAGAAGCTCTGGTATGTGTGGGGTGTGTGGGCTCTTCCATAGTGGATAGCTATGCTGTGCCTGGGTGGGCAGAGAGTCACCAGCGACCCTCTTGGCTTTGAAGAGATAAGTGGGGAGTTCTAGCATGGGGCGCTGGTGGCTTTGAATCCACTTGTGAATCCTCTGAGGGCCTTACCCTTCAGAGTCTCTGCTTTACTAGCCTGGAGCTGTTGCAGCAAAAAAGGAAGAAGGCCCAACACCTCTATCTTCTGCTTTGGCCAAAATGAGCCAACAGGGTTTGGAATATGGTGGTAGATCTACCACTCTGCTCTTCCCTGGCCCCACTTTGGATTGTTTGGTGAGTACTTAATATTGGCTGGATCATGCCCTGGGGTTATTTTGTAGAAAACAAGTGAGAGAAAACATTATAAATTCAGTTCCCCCCCCCCCCCCCTTGTAGTATCCAGATTGTTCTCAACTTACTCTTACTCAAAGAAATATAATAGCGTCCCTGGTATCTGTACTATGTGCAGTTTTCAGGTGATCAGCTTATAGCTCAGCAAATAAGCAGTTGTTATTTAGTTCTTAGGCAAAATTGAGACAATGTTTTGTAAAGGTAGTATATCTGTTGCAAGGACATAACATTTTCGGAGTGCTTGATATTTGGGAAGGAAGGCAGGAAATATATTTATTCATTCACTCATTCATTCACCATGTTTATATGGCAACCCATTGGCATAGGTTCTCTAGCTGACTTACAAAACTGAGAATAAAATACAATACAGTGATTAAAATACAACAAAATGATATCATGCAGCCTAAAAAAAATCTACCAGCAAAAACATGAGACCAGTTAGCTGGTGAGACTTATAACTGCAAGATTGTTTTAAGGGTCTGGGTGAATAACAGGGTTTTCACCTGGTGAGATGAAGGAAGGTGTCAGGCAAATCTTTCCAGAGAGTATTCCATAGCTATGATGCCACTACTGAAAAGGCCCTCTCCCTGATAGCCATCTGTCTCACTTCTCTTGGGGGGCGGGGCACACAGATCCTCTGAGGAGAGAGATATGCAGAAGAAGGTCATCTTTCAGATAAGCTGGTTCCAAGTTGTTAAGGGCTTTAAAAGTTAAAGCCAGGACTTTAACGTGGGCCCAGAAAAAGACTGAGAGCCAGTACAGCTGATAAACCATGAATACTATGATTGAAATTAGTAATCTTGCATCTTAATTTTGGACCATCTGCAGTTTCTAAATTGCTTTTAAAGGTGCATGAAGCTGAGAGGTCATCCACATACCAGTGACACCTCAACCCAAATCACCAGTTGACCTCTTCCAGCAGTTTCATGTAAATAGCTTGAGGAAAAGAACAGAACTCTGTGGGAAACTAAATCACAATTGCCAAGGGGTAGAGCAATGGTCCCTCAGTACCACCTTCTGGAATCGGCCAGCCCTCCAATCAGGAATGGAACCACCACCAAGTGGTGTCTCCAACACCAAATTCGGAGAGTTTATCCAGAAGGATACCATAACCAATGGTATTGAAAACTGCTGAGGGGTCTAAGAAAATAAATAGCCCCCCCCGCCCTGTTTCTCTCTTGGCATAAATTATTTCACAGAGTGACCAAGGAAATTTCTGTAACCAAACCTGGCAAATGTGTTACAGCTTGCTACCAAGGGTTCTATTAATTTTTTTTCTGGGACAGATTACAAAAGGCCCTGCACCACTTGAAAATCTCTGCTAGATGACACTGGGAGCCTATCTACACAGTACCTTGGAATGTTTCAAATAGTATTTTAAAACGTTCCAAATAGGTATGTTCCAAAATGTCTTAGGCCACATTAAGGAGTACTCATGTTGCAGGAGAAAAATTCTTCAGTCTTCAAAGCGGTGTGTGCAGTCTCACGCCCCTCTGTTTAGGGCAAGGCATTGTGGGTGCTGTAGTTCACTCACCCACTTCCTCCTTAGTTCCCCTTTCATTCCCTAGCTTTCACTGAGTTTAGGGCAAAGCATTGTGGGCACTGTAGTTCACTCGCCCACTTCCTCCTTAGCCCCTCTTTCTTCCCCATCATTTAACTGCTAAGCATTTGGGTGCCAGTAAATGAAGCACTGCCCTTACGAATCACAAACGGTAAGGAAGGACACATTATTTTACTTAAAATGATTTATTAAAAGTAAAAACCATTGTATATAGCTGAAGTGAGTTTTAAAAAACCTCGGGTATATAACGTTCAAGGAAGTGCATTATGTGGCCCAAAGAGTTTTTGTAACCCTTATAAAACGTTACAAAACTAAAGTGTAGATCGGCTCTGAGAGGATACAATGGTGGAGAAAAATTGTTTCTTTGCCACCAAAGGGTAGGTCCAATATTTCATTGGACTTGTAATGGATTTACCTCCATCTGTATTCCAGCTGTTGGCATACTTGCTTCATTGCCCTCAGGACAGGCATATCAAGAAACTGCCCAGGTTGTGCTCAGTGGAACAGGGAGTTTGGGGATGAATGTGTCAACCAACAGAGCTACTCCAGTCTCACACGGAAGCCCACCATATGGTATAAATACTTCAGATTGGCACCCAACTGAATAAGAAGTCTGGAGAAGGATATGGAACTTCTATAAACCACAGCAGCTACCGGTCCCCCATTCTACAGCCTATACTGATGCTGCACTAAATAACTGGGACAGCAGCATAGCTGGGCAAGACTAATTTTTCCTACCTCTCCACCAAAGTCTCTGTGGTACAAAGCAGGTTGGCCTTCTCATACATTATGAAATCATGGACCAGCCTAACATTAAGTAACAGCACTAGCAGGCCAGAAGGCAGGCTTGTAAGACTATGAAAAAGCTTCCAGTTGAAGGAACAGCCAGAAGAGGGAACAGACGTAAAATGCCAGATTCCTCTTCCTGTCACCTGACTTGTTCAAACCCCAATGTCATCTCTCCCTTTACCTATAATCACTCTTATAGGGCCAACCCCACCTGATCCCCTAGGATCATAGAATCATCAGGCACATAATCACAGCAACCAAACAGAGAATGCTACAATAAAATCTAGATGTAGAGAGCAGCAATAACTTTAATTAAAATAATTTAAATTAATTCTTGAAAAACATACAATCCATGAACAAATATATATTTTTTCAAAACCAATATTAGTCAGCCAATATTGCTAATAGCTAATAAGTTGACCAAACCTTATCCTCTTGACTCTCACTTGGGTCTCCAAACTACATTGGCTGCACACCACACATGATTGATGATGGCCATATCTTGGGAGTGGGTGGGTGGGTGGTGGAGATATATTTTCCAGAAACAAATTATTTTAGTTTGAGTGCTAATGAAATACAATCTTCCCACAACAGAAGCATTTCTTTGAGGATCAATGACTGGATCCAGGGAAACAACTGAGTAACAACTGTGTAATTGTTGTGCTAACAACAACAAAATGTCATCTGGAAAGGCACTAACTTCTCTAAGAATAATGCAACATTTGCTTAGTCTTGAGATTTTGCCCGTCGTGTTTTGACTGAGCTTCATAGACCAGATGCTTTTCTTGAAAAACATACAATCCAGAATCAATTTTGTTTCCGTTTACATAGCTGTACCAAGCGGGAAGCTGCTGTTAAGTTCTCTGAGAGTAATGCTATGCCTTTTTGTATTTATTTGGAGACTAAATGGTATCTTTGCATCCAGTTTTCTTCTCCTGGAAGGATTCCATTCCCCCCTCTATCAACAAGGATATAGCAGATGAGCCACTGTGGTATAATAGAAAGAGTTTGGGATTGAGACCCAACTCTAAAACTCCTCTCAGCCATGACGCTTGCTGGGTAATTTGGGCTAGTCATGCTCTCTCAACCTTACCTATCTCACAAAGTTGTTGTGAAGATAAATGGAATAGAATAAACTATCCTGAGCTTCCTACAGGAAGGGTGGGCTAAAAATGTAATAAATATGATGTGGACAGTAACGAGCCTCTCCCCAGGATGTTCAAATGAGTTTAAGATGACATATAGGCACCATATGTGAATGCTACTTATTTAAGACATGTTTTTAAAAACTGGTTTCTAACGTGCTATATATTTATTGTACTGCAGGAAAGGACACAAATGAAATTCAGTGGCCACTGAGGCAACCCTAAGCAAACAAGCTATTTAAAAGACACAGGATTCTCTTCAGGGTGCACTCCCATACCTACTTATCTGGGAGGAAGCCCCATGGGATGCAGTGGGGCTTATGTCTTAGTAGACATGCACAAGGTTTTGCTGTTCATCTCCTAATAGGTGGCCTTTGGCAGTGACTCACATGCTAAATGTAGCCTGGCTAAAAAACAAAAACAAAAAAGACACCTTTTCATTAACTGGAATTGCATTTTTGAACATTTAAATTACTGAGTACATTTGTGGATTTGATTTGGGAGCAAGACCTTGTGATTTTACTTGACTAATTACAGCAACAACGAAGCTGCGTGACTTAGATTTCAAATATTTGAAGTCATTGGAAAAATTGTGTGGAATATATTTGAATAAATTAAACCCAAGCAAGGAAGTTGGAATCTGCCTCCAGATATTCCAAAGGGAAAAATGTGACTATATTAACTGAAGGAACTATTGAGAATTATTCAGTCACTTGAATGAAATATGCTGTCGCTCTCTCAGACAAGACTGTTCATTGTTTGGTTCATTGGACAATCCCGACTAATTTGAATAAAGCATTTTTATTCAATGCCCCCTCCTGTTACTTGAATTCTAGATTCTTTCCCCCATCCGCTGACTAAATCTTAATTGCTCCATTGCTATATTTCTTTCCAGCTTCAGCGCCGCAGTCAGATGAAGGTTCTGACATCGATTCTGAGCCCGATTTGCCATTAAAGAGAAAGCAACGCCGTAGTAGAACAACCTTCACGGCAGAGCAGCTAGAGGAGCTGGAGAGAGCTTTTGAGAGGACCCACTATCCTGACATTTACACCCGGGAAGAACTTGCACAAAGAGCTAAACTCACTGAAGCCCGGGTTCAGGTGAATATACTTCTTAAAGCTTGTAGTTCATTGTCTATTAATTCGGTAGATGAGCAGGAATACGATTGCTGTTTTGAATTATCTGTTCTTCTGTGAATGAATTTTCTTGGCAAGGAAAATTGAGCTTTATCAGGCTATTTCAGAGGTGCCTTGCTTATTTTGAGGGTTGGTCCAACTAGCCCACAAGCATAGCCCTTGGAGGGCTACTAATGAGAGGGTTGGTCAGTAGTGACCACTGATGGAGCAGTGTTCACTGAAGGCACTGGAAATGATGCAGTGGGTAACTGATGAAGGTCCTTGGTCTGTAATTTATTTTGTAAATTGCAAGTTATTTCAAAGCTTGAACTCTATTCTCCTCCCCTGTCAATTTTCAAGATCACACATACAACTTATCCTTACATAAGGCTCCGTTGACATGGCAATCAGGAGTGAGATGAGTAGGCACAAACCCCCTTCCCCTCCACATATCCAGTGTGATGTAAAATATGTGTAATATCTTGTGTAAAAGGTGGTTGTCTGAATCATCCCATGCAACTTTGAAAGCACAATAGTGCCCAGAGCCAGCCATGAACCATTTAAGTTTCATTTTCAAACATAGATCTAAGTCAGCTTGCGCAGGTATATGAAAAAGTTCCTGCCCTATTAATAGTTACTGACTTTCTGAATGGAGCTGAACTAATGACATTTCTTTGGTGATATATGTTGCTTATGCAAGAAAAGTAATGAAATTTTACTACTTTGAAATCATAATAATACTTTGAAATCATAATAATAAATCATAATCATAATAAAGATGTCTAGAACCAACCCTTGGCACCAAAACTCTTGGGTAATTATAAGAAAGCTTTTGAAGAGTCAAACCAAGCATGCTTGAGACTTTTCAAACCCTGACTTCCAGTTTCCTCTACGATTTTTCTGCTGAGTACATTTGCTAGAGATCTTTATTTTTGCACATTTTAAATCTATGAATGGTCTATAACAGGGATGGGCAAATGGTAGGTAGGGATCTGCTGGCAGCAGTGGAGACTGTTGGCTCTGATATCAGTGGGGTGGTGAATCCTCTTTGGGTTGCAATCAGAACAAATCAGAACTCTAAAGGAGCTATTGCTCAGAAATGCCTTGTTCTGCAATTCTATGTCTACCTACCTGAGCTATTATTTGCACCTGATTACACAAGGTTGTTGGACCATCAGGTTTTATTGAAAAACAAGCTGGCTCAAAGGCTACCCAACTTCTATAATAATGGTCCATAAATGGGTATAAAGTATATTTCAAAACTGATTCAGGGAGGCATAGTTCCATTATCTAAAAGAGATTGCTTAAAAGGCAAATGCTTCAAAACCAGATGATTTTTTTCCAAGAAGATTTGTACTGAAAATGTTTAACAATGGAACTTATAATTCAGTTAGTTATGCCTGAAAAAAATTAACCACTTGGACCTTTAAAAAAACCAGTTAATTAGGAATATATGCTTTAGTTTATTGTATATGCAATGCTGGAACATGTGAGCTTTAAATGCAACAATGAATGTTCATATTTTTCTAAAGCAGTGACCCACAGTTACAAGAAAAGCAGAAGTCTCATTAACATAACAGCTGTCTTAATGTGGCTTTAACCCTGTGACTTTTTACATTCCTTATGGCTTCCTGGGTTCCCTTGAGACACATCTTGTCTCACACTCACTCTGTGATCTACAGCCTAGCAAATTCCCTACTATGTTGAACATATGGACTTTTTTGTGCTTAAAACAGCATGGAGGGGGGAAAGTCCAGTCAATCAATGATTAAAATACCAGAAGGGGGAGTGGCTCTTGGGAATTTAAGATGAACTGGTGTTTAAGAGGACCAAGTGAGGGCACTTGTTTAAAGTTTGTCCATACTTTACATAACTGATGCAGAGGGCTCCAGGGAGACTTCCCTCCTTTTTGTCATTCCAGCAATCACTGCTTCTCTGCATCGCCAACAAAATATATCTGTGGCCAGACTTAGTGCTACTATATCTATACAAAACTTTTAATTCTGGGTTAAGGAAATCCTTCATCTGCACCCAGAATAAATTAATATAATTCCATAACATGATATTCTTTGAAATATTTAGGGTTTTGTAGACATTTTTTTAGAATTGTGGTGGCAGGTACATACACCTGAGGAATATATGAATAGGCAGTAGAGAGGCAAGACCTATTAACATAAAATAATGAATCACAGGTGTAGTCACGATGGAGTTAAATTTAAAACCTAATTTTATTAGGGGCTGAAACAAGACTCTACCCTTAGCCTTTTCTTTCTGGTTCATTTCAGTCTCCATCTCATCTTATGCCAGCAGGAGTTCTATGTGAAAAGATGCTACTAACGAAGTTACTATGAGAAAAACTGAGCAATGCTATTGTATAGAAACACTGGGGAATTTGAGACATAAAATGAGGATTGGGACAATATTGATGAAAGATTGGGACAATATTTTCTGGCAAAATGAGATTGTGGATCAGGGCAAACAAAAGGCCACGTTTCTCAGTTTCTGAGACTGTAAAACTTTCCCCTGAGAAGTTTGTCAGAACCCCATAAGCCAGGAGATAAAGATTCAGCAGAACTGCAAAAGTTCTTAACTGAACATTTTACAAAGTCTAACATTATTGTGGAATGTTTCAAATTCCATAACACGATGAGAAGAGAATGAAAGTCTACTACTGAATATGTAGCTGAAATCAAAAAGCTAACTGAACACTGCTCATTTGGCCATGGCCATCAGAATTTATTGAGAAATAAATTTGCTTGTAGAGTGAACAATAAGAAAATTCAAAGGCAATAGCTGGCAGACAGAAATTTGACCTGGGTCGAAATGGTAAATTTGGCAGAGCTATGGAAACAGCAGTGAGGAACTTAAAGGATTTACATCTAGATTCCAAGCAGACCTGAATGGAATACATAAACAATTGACAGACCCACAGCTGGGAAAGGTGTTTCCATTGTGGAGGAGTTCCTAATTCAGTCTCAGATTATAAGCATAGATCCTGTATATGCCTAAAGATTGCACACATGACCAGAAAATATTGAGGGGACTACTAGAAAGCACAACAAGGCATTCTATTTTTCCAGAGCAAAAGGAAACAGAAAGAAGAAGCAGGTTTGAGTCCACTATTAAAGACAAGAGTAAACTGTTGGACTTACACTGGGGAAACTGTGCTAGTGATGTGAGACCTGTTGCAGTAAGTATTCCAGGAGTAGGTGGAGCCAGAGTCAAAAGTGGGTGGAGCTTGCAAATTGGGCAAGGCTTGAGCAAATGTGGGCAGAGTTTGAAACTGGGTCAAGTTCTGCATGAAAAGAGGCTGAGATCTGCCGGTTTCCCTTGGGCTGCAGGTTCCTCACCCCTCCTATAGAGGATTGCAGCCTAAGTTGACTTACCTTAGGGTACAAGCTCCAGTATCCTATTCCCAGCTCTGTCTCTGTCTTCTGGTTCATTCCCTTATCCTTGACTCCAGTTCATTGTTCTTTCCTGTTCCCTGAATCTTTCAAACCTCTTTCAAATATGGACTATCAAGAACTGTCTATGAATGATCAGGTCATCAATATATTTAATAGTGAACATGAATAATAAATTGCAAATTCAATCTAATAGATAGTACAATGAACATTACAGTTTATAAAATACAGATGTTCACATTTTCAATATCGTTGATAGTCAAATCCCAAATATTGTCAAACGTAAAACATCACCTGTCAGATATCCAATATTACCAGATGACAAATAGTGACCTTAGATATAAAATATCTGGCAAATATTCAGCCTTCAGAGAAGGATGCTGAGGAGAATTTATGGTGTGTGTTAATTTCAATTTCATTGGACATTGGCAAGGCACTTCCAGGGATAATGTTCATTTAGGATCATTTCAGAATTGTTACAAATCCCCTCTATGCCTGAGGCATGCATACAGTTCTGAATTTCTGTTTACAATATTGCTAGTATGGAAACCACACGGTCTTTGATCAATATCAGGCTTTTGCTGTTTAGAGGCTAGCCAAAATGTATGAAGTCAAAGCTTCTTCTTACAATATTGCAGATATTAGAGATCTAAGTGAGAAAATATTTCTTTATAGCCTAGGCCCTAGGGAGATGTGATAAAATGAAGTCTTATTTACCCTGAATATTTTCTTAACAATGAATTGCATCAGGCTGTAGTCATCATCTCCCATGGGAGAAAGTGGAGACTATCACTTGAGGCATTCAAATTAGATTGGACAAATCAGTCAAGTCTATTCAGCGCTGGCAAGGAACGGACTAGATGGCCTTGCAGACCTTTCCCGTCTCTGATTCCTAATATTTACTTCTTGCCCTTTTGTTATCATTTTTCCCTTAAGTAGTTTGTAACTGAACAAGGCAACATCCTATTTCCTTGACGCTGGCTGGGTATCCTTTCAAAGCTGCAGTTCTTCCTCAAGGCTTGCCTTAGCGAAATTGGCCTTGACAGTTCAACCGCCTTATCCTAAACAGAGAGTTTCCAATGTGCTTTTAAGGCAACAAGATCTCTTAGTCAAGTAGGCAAAATGTTTGAAAAGGGAATTCAGCAAGACAATAGAGGAGAGTTTCCTCTAAACAGAGTCTGGGCTTTACAAGGATGAATGCCAAATACGCATCAAATCAAAAGACTGGTGCATTGATAAAGACACGTATAATTTAACCCAGAAAATGTATTCCCTTTGCTGTACTGCTGTATATCAGAACTATTATTTAATTGGGGTGGGGGGTGTTAGTTCAGTGGCCATGAAGGAAAGGAAAGGGACAAGGGGAGGGAGAAAGGAGAGGGAGGGAAATTAGGAGATGGAAGGACATGAACTGATAGAGAGAGAGGGAGGGTGGAGTCTCTGGGAAAGTATGAGGCCAAAATAAGGAGGGGATGCCCCTACAACAATACTACCACAAAGAAGATGCCAGAAAACAATCACATCGTTCATTGCTGTTTGTTTTTGTCCTTGGATAATATTCTTGGAGAATAAGGACAGTATCCTATATGGCTCTTGCAATAGTGGAATGGACTGCTAGCACAACAGGAACAGACAGTTCCCGAAAAATCAGAAATGAGAAGCAATGCTCATTTCTGGGATGGGGCAGATCAGCAGAGCTCAAAGGAGCAAACTTGGCTGACCTGCCCCATTCTGGAAATGATTTTTTTCTGTTCATCCCGATTTGTTATTTTAGGTACTGTTAGTTCCTGTTGTGCTGGTGGTCTGTAATGCTAATGAAACAGTACTAGCAGAGGTGCAGCAGCGGTATAGGATACTGCCCTAAATATGTATGATTGTATTACAACAACAACATCCACTCAGTAATATGTAGGGAAACATGGCCTAGAGATGGGCAAGAGAGTTTGTTTCTCTTTCTTACTTCCTCCGTGCTGCCTCTCTGTCCTGTGGCCAAAGCCATTCAGTGTAAACTTCTCAGGGTTTTGCTTTTGTTTTGCTGTTTGTATTAAAGTGCTTCCTTACAGCAGGCATATCAGACTTCTTTTGCTCATTTTCATTAATCATTGATCCCTGGCATGCATTTTGCACCACCTAAGTGTCCAGAGCAGTTTTTGAATGGAGGATTGTGTGTATGTGTGTGTGTTTATGGAGAAGGAGGACAAATGGTTATGTTTGGAGAGAGTCAGGAGAAGCCCTAGAGCATGTGCAAAAGTTCCATTACTATCTCATTGGTCACTTCCTCCATTCATATTTTTTGGGGTGGGGGGGAGACATGGATAGCCATGTTCTGGCTGTGGTGAGTATGGGAACACTTACTCTTAAGAAGATGAGTGCTATGTGTTCAGTCAGTTTCCTTGAAAACATAGGATGGGTAGGTAGGTGTCTGCTTCAAACAGCATTTTGAGGTGGGGGGAATAGCAGTGTGTGTGAGTGAGTTGATTTCCAGCAGCAAACTGGAGCATAGGCCTGACTCCAGATTAGGAGCACATCCTGGTTTAGGGCGCATAGTAGCATATTCTACAAAATAAAAGGATTGCATTTGCTTTTATTATGTATATCATCTCAAGAGTTTCAGCTATAGGGTGACTCATAAATTGAATGAATGAACGAAAGAACAAACAAACAAACAAACGAATAATAAAAAGTAGCCACTGTCAACACACTTTTAAAACAGTCTGTTTAGTATTGAATCAGACAGTACGGATGTACAGATTGTGTAAAAATTGTTCCATTTGTGTTTGGTGGATTCTCAGGTGCCTTTTGTTCTATTATCTGCCCATCGATGGAATAGGATTTTGTTTTTAGTTTCTAAATTTGCGCAAAAACATTTTTTTGCAAATTATGATTCGCTCAAGTTCACATGTGTGCAAATGAACAAATCCCCAAATTCCATCAAAATGGGCATTTTCACACCTTAGCCTATGGGAAAATGTGCATTTTTGGCCAGGTCTTTTATTTTTGTGTATTTTTCTATGACAAAATCTGTGCAACGTTCCCAGTGGTTAGGGAAACAGTCCAGATGTCCATGGACTTCATCTGAAAGGGGGGAAAGCTGGTCAGCTGTGGAATCTGCTGGTCAACCTAATAAAAATCCAGACACATTTGGTTCAATTGCAAATTTCTCCACCATCTCTATCAGTCAGGCAATCAATAATTGTCATCGAAACAACTAAATTTAACTCACTATAAAACAGTGATCAAGGTGGCTAATAACTTTTTTTAAAAAAACATTAAAACAATGATAACAATTCAAAGAATTAGAACAGTTCACAATAACAAAAAGTGATGGCACAGCACTAGGCTGACCATATGAAAAGGAGGACAGGGCTCATGTAACTTTAACAGTTGTAGAGAAAGGGGAATTTCAGCCAGCGTCATTTGTATGCAATTCGTACTTGGTGAAATTCCCTCTTCATTACAACAGTTAAAGCTGTAGGGGCCCTGCCCTCTTTTGTATCTGGTCACTGCAGTATAGTGCCTGCAACTTTAATTGTTGTGATGAAGAGAGGATTTCACCAGGTACTAATTGCATACAAATGGCACCGGCTGAAATTCCCTTTTCCCTGCAACTGTTAAAGTTACATGAGCCCTGTCCTCCTTTTCATATGGACAGCCTACACAGCACATAAAACCATCAGACTCCGCAAAAACTAAACAACCCCCCCGAACCCCAACCCCAAAACAACCCTCCTACAAAGTTAATAAAAAGCCCGCCCATTTGTCTCCACTAAGCACCAGAAGCTAAAAATGGAGGGAGACAAACAAACTTCCAATAAGATGGAATTCCAGAATTGGGATGCAACCACAGGGAAGGCCTTTTCACGTGTCCTGAGCACCATAACCAGCTCATATCAGGATGCAAGTAGGGCTTCTCCATCAGAATTTAGGGTGCAGGCAGGATTGTGTGGAAGGAGATAGCCCTTTATATATCCAAATCCATGCCATTTAGAGCTTTATAAGTAATATCCAGAACTTTGAGTTGAGGCCAGAAATGTATTGGTAACCAGTGCAACTATTCTAAAATGGTTGCAGTATGCTCATACAACCGTGTGCACCCTCGCTGCTGCATTCTGGACCAGCTGGACCAATTGAACCTTCTGAAAACTTTTCAGAGGCAGCCCCATGTAGGGCATGTTACAGTAACCCAATCAAGATGTCACCAAGGGTATGTGTCAGCATGGCTTGTTTATCATAATGTTCACCTTGGGAAATGTGAAATGCACCTGAAATTGATTGTAGCCATTTCTCTCATGCCTCTAATGTTTTCAACTATTTGCAGGTCTGGTTCAGTAATCGCCGCGCTCGATGGAGGAAGCAAGCTGGGGCCAATCAACTGATGGCTTTCAACCACTTGATCCCAGGTGGATTCCCACCCACTGCCATGCCAACTCTGCCAACATACCAGCTCTCAGAATCTTCCTATCAGCCCACTTCTATTCCACAAGGTAGAAAATGGGCATTTCTGTTGAATGGTGGCTTGGCTTATTATTATTATTATTATTATTATTATTATTCCACTGAAGTAGCAGTACATTAACATGACCTCTTAAGGGATGTTTTCATCATGACACATTCCCAGTTCAGTTCCAGATTAATTCCATTCATTTTATTGGCCCATGTGTATCAGTTTGAACATGGATGGTGTAATCTGGAAACCAGTATCAAATATTCATGCAGTAGGTATTATATTGGCACAACTGATGTGAACTGATGTGGCTAGGGATGTCAGAGAAATCTGCAATGGAACCAAATTGGTTTGGAGTTTTATGAGTTCGACCCATGTATTCCGCAGCAGATCGACTTCTTCTCTGCTGGGTGGATTCTGCAGACTCGCAGAACTTTTTTTAACCTTTAGGAATTTTGCACAAATTTTGTAATAGAAAAATATGCACCCCCCACATACCCAGCTAAAAATGAGCATTTTCCCCATAGGCTAAAGAGTGAAAATGCACATTTTGGGGGGAGTTCACACATTTTTGCATGTGCAAATTCATGCATATTCAGAAACAAAAACATGATGGGCAGACGATGGAAAGAAAGGAACCTGACAAACTGTGAAACACAGATGAAATGGATTTTACACAGTCTGTACATCTCTAGTTGTGGCCCTACACTGAACACAAGGACATCAGCAGTATTTTGGCACTCTGTGGGGGCCATTGTCTATAACAATAATGAATGCTAAGGTGACAATTGCAGGTAGGTGTCCTGTTTTCATTTTAATATAGTTTTGAAGAATTTAAATGTGATAGCAAGTTTCAATAACTTCTCAAGGGAAACGGTCAATGAGTTTTCAGTCATAAATGGAATATTTTGGTCAAGTAAACAATTTTTTATTCAGGCAATTCTATTGTGATACTTTTTTTTGAAGCAAACTGCATTGATAAACTTTAATAAGACCAGTTTCTAAACCTTTCTCAACTCACACCCATCTAGGGTTTGCACACAACGGGACAAAATCTAAAAACTAACATATAGCTGACCGAATAGGGACTCCTTGAATTAAAATCCTACCTTTGAGTTGGTACCTCTAAGCAAGTCAAGCTAATCTTCTGTTTTGGCTATAACACCAAATGATAGTTTTTTTGAACCAAGAAGTGAGGGAGGGAATTGCAGCATGCAAGAAGAGGCAGGAGCGTATCAGGCCTTGAGACATGGCTTGGGTGGCACAAGACCCATGATTGTTTTCCTGAGGGGTCTTTCTCAGTGTTGAAATTTGTATTGAAAATGTGGGAAATTTGCAAATGTGTCCCTTTCCGTTGCAGCCGTGTCAGATCCAAGTAGTACAGTTCACAGACCTCAGCCTCTTCCGCCAAGCACTGTCCACCAAAGCAGCCTCCCTTCGAACCCAGAGAGCAGCTCTGCATATTGCCTCCCGAGCACAAGGCACGGCTTTTCCAGCTATACAGACAGCTTTGTACCTCCATCCGGGCCATCAAATCCTATGAACCCTGCCATTGGCAACGGCCTTTCACCTCAGGTCAGTCCTGCTTTTTCAGACACAGGATTTGCTGTATACCCAAACTAAATTGTCTCTTCCCCAAGGCCACAGTACAATGATTTGCCAAATTTAAACCATAAAGTATTCTTTATATAAGCCACATGATTTCAGTTTGCTAGTTTCCTTCCCCCACCCCCGTCTCCTACTGACTGAATCCAAAGTCATAGCTTATATTTAGTTTTAGGCAATGTTTTCTAATGTAATCATGAAGACTTTCTGCTTGTATTCAGTTGTGAGGCATTTCTGATGTGCTGCTTTTCTAAATGTTGTTTTAAAGTCTATTCCTATCTTTCTTTTTTAACCCTCTAGAGTCACTGACTTTGGTCTTGATCCTTTGTCAGCTTATAGTGAAAATAATGAAGAGAATATGTATTTTTTTAACATAGCCCTCCAAATAGAATCCAAGTTACTCTTGGCCCTGTCAATGAGCAATGCACATCAGGCTGAGCTATAATCGAGTTATAAATACATAAATTAAGACCATTACTGCTCTCAGGAAACCTATAACTACTACTTGAAGGACATAATTGTTTTCCTAATTTGCATGAGCTTTTCTTGGATGGTGATGTTAATAAATTGCCTTGATAATTGAGTGTCAAAAAGGTTGGTTAAATTTCCCATTTCTGACATCTGCCTTCGGGTTGACATTATTAGTGATTGCTAAAATATTTGGTAGTTTATTTTATTAGTGTGGATTTAGCACAGGTGTTCAGAGGAGCTGTCCACTGAATTCTGAGCAAATGTCACAAAGGGGGGAAAGCAATCTATAATTACAATCAGGGATCTCTTCAGGGCTGAGAGTGAGAGTTTTAATGGCTTTATCTTCTCTCTGCTCTTTCTTTCTCTGTGCATTTTTTTAAAAAAACTCACACACAGAGGGAAGCCTGGAATGATACAAATGAAAAGTGAAAAGACAATTATACTCAATTACACACTAATCACTGACTATCACCACCGCCTAAGCAGTGAGAGGGCATTCTAATAGGCAGAAAATGAGATTTTAATAGCACAAAGGGTGGCCAAAATAACGACTCCTATATCTTTGCCTCCTCCGTTTGCTTCAACTTGTGGTTTGCATCTTGGGAGTACACTTCCTGGTTTCTGCATCATGGTGATAACTCTGTGCAGCTGAAGAGTTCAAAGGCAATGGAGTTGAAAAGAATGAATAGCAAAGGCAATGAAATAAACATTTTTGCCTAAAGGCAAGAGTTCATAAACCCTTTTTTGTAACAGTAAATGTAATTAAGTTTCAGAGATTCCTATAGCACATACTGGGATACGAAACTTTATGGCTTTAGACCTTAGTAGAGGGAGGAAAAAAGACCAATATGAAAACAAGTGGATGTATTTCCAGTAAGACGTTAATTAATATTGGTTGTTGTGGTTTTTCTTTTTTCTTTTCTTTTTTTAAGAATCTCAGTTTTTTTAAGTCCAATTTTTAACAAAAGGCTTGACATTTATTATGCTGTTAGACTCACAGTGTGCAATGTTCCCATGATTTAAATACAAAACATTTCTGGGCTTCGGCATTAATCCATCAAAACTAAGCAAATGCCTTTGTCATTGACCGAAAATGTTCTTTTTAATGAAAACAAAAATTATTGCACCATGAAAAGAAAACTAAATGCAATTGGCAGAGAAGCTATGTGACATTTGGATCAAGTGGCTATAGCTCTTGAATAGCTATAGTTGTTTACAGCCATCCTCCCACTAAATAAACCAGTCACTTATTGACCATTGACATTACCAAATGGAGATCCTAGAAGTGATAAAATTGGAACAGGCTGTAGCTCATTGCTAAGGAAGCCTGGCTTCTTACTAGAGGCATGAAATTTAAGGATTCATTGCTAAGGAGCAGATATGCCATTTCGGATTTCAGTTGTGGAGCAGTGGGGAAAGGGAGACAAAGTTCAATGGGGAACAGAAGATTCATAACAAGGTTCAAAGCCCTGCTCTTGGCGCTATTCAATATCTGATTGCAAAATAAATAAATAAATAAGAAGAAAAAAGCTGTGTATTCTATGAGATTTTGTTGTGCTTCTTTTCTTTTACTTTTTTAAAAAAAATAACTCATTAACTAAAGTAATGTTATTGAAACAGAAACAGATTTTGAAACATCAAGATTTGTAATTCAACATTTTGATTTACAAAACATTCACAGTGGCAAGGATTTGGTATGACAGTAATTCTGAATACATAATGCTGAATATTTCAGAATTTTTCAGTCCATTTTTACGCAAATCCTGGAAGTTTTGAATGAAGTATTCATAATTCATTCATCATCAGTTCCAGAACCATGCTCCTTTCACACAAACATCCAGTCCTGGTTTCCTTCCAGCATTCTTTTTCAGATATGTAGTTAGCAGGGGAAATTACGTCTTGCTCTTTTTAGACAATAGGGTGCCAGAAATCTATCCAGAGATCTACAAGTAGATTCCAATCTATCTTCTACCTACTCCTCTTTTGCATCATCTACTACTTGATCCTTTTAAACTGAAGGATAGAAGCTAGGGACCATCTGCATTCAAAACATGCACTCCACTGCCAACTTACAGACCTTTCCCAATTTTTCTTCGTCTTCTTGGATGACTGTGTGATCCTTGCCATCCATTATGTCTCTCGAGGAAACACCACAGGGGTATGATGAATATGACATGAGCTGAATTTATGACAAATTTTTCAGAGTAGGATGCAATAGGAGAGACAATGTCTTGTTTTAAGGTTTTACAAGAAAGTCTCTCAGCTGTTGCAAATTAGCTGAATTCCCTTGTGACATGGCTACTCATCGGATAAGGATGTGGCCATAATTTCTACATCACTTTGTGAGGGGGTTTTGGAGCATTTTCCTAAGTCCCCCAGTCTTATTCTCCACTGGCACATTTTGGAGAGGACATCCCACTTGCATTTCATTTAATGAACATTGGGGTAAGCAAGTCAGCAAATTGTGATCTTGCTGAAGTTCTCCATATTCCACCTCAAAGTTGTCCAACTAAAGCCTGTATCAGATTGTGAGCTTTGTTTTTCTTTTCACCTGAACATTTGTGCCCATTTCCCCAAATGTATGCATCAGTTATGTATATCTTTGAAACATATGCATTCTTCTCCCATTGATGGAACCATATTTGTGTGCATCCCCCCCCCCCCTACACATTCTTTTCATGTCCATTTTTCAAATGCAGTTGAACACAGCCCCCTTTTTTTTGGACCACAAATCACATTGTGATTGCATCCGAGTCCATGTGTGGTCTGGAAGGTGCGAACTTGGTAAATCCTGATAAAAAATGAATGGAAACTAATTACTCATGAACTGCAATCATGTTTTTCTAATAGATGACATCTCACATGCTTTTGCTAATGCTTATGCTTTTAAAAAAATGGGGGAAGGGATTGGATCATGTAATTGGATTTTCCAATGCTTTCCCCCCCTTCCTGAAACATAACTGTGGTGGGCTAATGATTTGTTTAGTATGGGGAGGGGCATTGTTTAACCTTGTCTTCCTATGGCATTTCCCTGAACAAAATTGCCTGTTCCGGCTGCTGTTTGCTTCTTGGAGGGAGAAAAATACAGGCACCTGTATTTTCTCTAAAGGTCAAACAGCAACATGGGAAGGGGTTGATTAGGAAAATGGCACATGGAAGTGAAGGATATTGACATCACTGAAGTACTTACCTCAATGCTGCACTTCCATGCTGCTTATTTTATGTGTCATGTTCAACTAGGGTGGCCATTTACACATCACCAAAAAAGAGGACAAAGCTATTCATGCATTTGTATATACTAATCTATATGTACAGCTGCAATATAGAAATAATTGCTCTAATCTAAATACAATTACAGTACATCTCACAGTAGGGGGGAGGACTGTGGACAGGTGACTTCTATGCCTTCTCAGTCTGCTGTCCAGGTGCTACCTGTTGATGGATACATTCAAGGCCCCTGCTCTCCCTTCTTGGTTGTTTAACTTTAAACTGGACTTGGATTAGACAGCCCTTCATATTGAGGATGCCTTCAAATAAAGTGTTCTCTTGACAGCTCTTCAAAAAGAGGACTGTCCTCTGTAAAGTAGGGCACATAGCTACCCTATCGTCAGTGCATATTGGGTTGTTTTATCTACGTAACTTGTAAAGATTCCTTTAAAAGTGTGTAGTTTGCTGAATCCATGAGTAGGAATGGGGTAAGGAAAAGATGGCCATTATTGTTAGGGATAGGGAGGAAATTTATTCATTTTAATGTGAATTTACCTAATTTTGCAGTTTCGAACCACTACATGAATTGAAACTCATCTGAAATTCAAAATGTGCACTTCTCTGCAGTTTGCAATGGAGCTCTCCAATCCAATAATACATACAAAAATGACTATATTACAGGAAATAATATTCAAAAGTATGTTACAATAGGAAGATAAGTCCTATTTAGTGGCAGATGCCTGTGGAGTAAGGGGGTGGGTGCCTTTAGTGAGAGTGAATGGTGGAAGAAGTGAGGGGAAAGTTTTACAGCTCCTGGAAAAAGATGTAATGGGTGTGTGGGACAAGAAAGACTGAGGTGAGGTTTTCCCCCTTTCATCTTTTTTCTGGGGTTCTGAAGTGCCTTTTTTGAGGTGCTGTAGTGAACTCTTGGAGGCCTCACCTATATATAGGACAGTGTTGAGGTTAGGCAAGGTGGAGGACTTGCTGATGGCCCACACCGCAGCAATGGTCCACTTACAAGACCTCCTCGGACTTGCTCCTCTTCCCCATTGCAACCTGCTTGTTCACCTGCCTCTTGCTCTGGCCCACACAATGGTGATGGTGAGAAAGAGGAGCAGTAGATGCCACGGCCTAATTGCTCACTTGCTCTCTGCCTGCCAAATAAGCAAGTGGTAGCAATGACGATAAAGAGGATGAGCAGGAATGGTGGTGAGATGGTAGAATCATCAAGAAAGGGGGGCAGTTAAGGGTGTCATGCCCAAGAGCCCTCAAAAACCTGAAGCAGACACTGCCCACATACCTTTCTGCTCTAAGGACCTTTGCACTAAGTGCTGACCAGACTATGGATGCTGTCAAGTTTCGACATTGGGATAGACTGATCATGTGTTTAGAGCAGCCTTCCTGAATGAGGCTGACGATGATGAGATATTTAGTTCAGGTTGGGGGAGTCTGGTTTAAAGAATGGGTTACTAAACAAGTGATTTGCCTCTGAACAAGTTGTCAGCACTCACAAAACTGATTTCTGTTAGATGTGTACCACTGTTACCCAGAGAACCTTTTCTTCTGTTGCCCCCAGACTCTGGAATGGCCTGCCAGAGGAGATTTGTCAATTTAACACTCTCTCCGAGTTTAAGGCAGGTATAAAGACTGGCCTCTTCCAGCAGGCCTGCCCAGATGAATTTTATCTATGTGTAACAGAACTAGGGATGGATGAACCACCTGCCCTCACTCCGTGCACTACTTGCAGAACCAACGCCACTTATCTGCCCCTGTTCAGTTCCCTGGGAGAGCTGCTGGGTGGTCCGTGGGCACCTGACAAGTGGAGAGTGGGTGCCCAACTCCTCAGTGAGCTTCCGTTTTATGTTGAAATGCCTTATGCAAAGATGCCTTATGCAAATGATGGCCATAAAGTGGCATTTATGCAAGGTTACAGGCATGAATGGAGCCAAACAGGGTGGATAATGGGTGGCGGCCTGCAGACGGGAGTCCAGGAACCAAGTGGGGGGAAATCCATTGGACTCCCCTCCCCTCTCATATTCCCGCAACATTCCTAATTAGAACGGCATGAAATGCAGGCCCAGCAGCTCCTGCATTTAGAGTTGTTAGAGTAAGTCCTAAAAATGCAGTTCTCCACTCTCAACTCTGAGCAAACCTGCATTTCTCATCAGGTTGATTGAGTATTCTTCTGCTGCCTGCTTTGCTCATTATTTCCTCGTAGTGGTGAGATTTTCTCTGTCACAAATGGTTGATCTTTACAGAAACAAGGAAGTGATTAGTGATGTTAAGATCTAATGTCAAGCATTGTTATGTTTGCATTTTTTTCTTCTTCTTAAAAAACCCTTTTCATCTCATATTGTGATCCAACGAAATTCTAGTTTTCAAGTCATGTAAGAGTGGAGATTAGTGCTGTGTAATGTATGTAAATTGAATAATTTTGGTCAGCTCTTCCTATTATGCATTCTGTGCACGTACTTCCCAGCCTATTGCTATTTCCCTAAAACGTATAGCATAGCGCAGCCATGTGCTAATGGGCCTGTAGTCTGTTGATTTGGCAGGTCAATTTCAGATCAATATATTAACATTTCCCCCCATCAGAAGCTTGTATACATGGGGTGACCTTATTTTGGAAACCAAAAAGGAGGACAACATGGTCGGCCCCCAAGGGGGCATTCCCACCAACTTCTCTGCTCCCAGGGGGCGTGTCCAGCACCAAGGAGGTGTGCCCACCTGAACATAGCCTTGGTCACAGGTCTGATTTTACAGCACACAATTAAGACAAATCTGTTCTACATAACATCTTAATGTTAAAATCACTGAAATAACACGTGAGATATCCAATGTATCTACATTTAACTTCAATCACTCCTACTTTTATAGCTTTTGCTTTTCTTTGTTGCTATACTCAGTGTGATACATTCTCCCCTTCCCTCAAATATATTTTCTATTGTATCTTCACTGTGCTGCAAGCTGCTGCTTAACAGGGTTTGCTTCTGGCTGGCCAGCCTTTTTTTGGTTTAATTTTATAAATTATAAATGATGTTTAAAAAAAAAAAAATCTCAATCATATTAAAAAAATCTAAAAATCAATGGATGAACATATCTGCTTCAAGCTTGGAATGGCTAAAGCCCTACATACGAGCTATCAAAGTGCCAAGTTTCATCTTTTTATCATTAAAAATGACATTTTTTTTAAAAAAAAAAATAATTTTAAAATGTTGATTTTAAAAAAAATTCTAAAAATCAACAGATGAACAGATCTGGATCAAATTAGCCTGGCTAATGCCCTGCCTAAGGGCTATCACAGTGCCAAGTTTCATCTATTTATCTGTAAAAGTGACTGAGCTTTAAGTATTTTTGTTAATTCCCATTGACTATAAAGTAGAGCTGCCCTTTGGGTGGGGGGAGGATGGGAAAATTTTGGATTTTTCTTCAAATTTCATAATTCCCCCCCCCCCTTCCCAGATTTGTTACCAAAAATCCTGACATGTCCTGGTTTTTCCTGACATATGGTCACCCTATTTGTGTGTGTATGCTTTTCTTTATTAGAGATTGACTTATTGTAATAGGATTTTATGCAAAGCATTTATACCTGCTCTTCACCCTTCATTGCAGCCTTATGGAGTGGCTGCTGGATGACTGTTGGAAGACAGGCAAAGCCCGATGGAGCTGGCTTCACAGGAGGGCTGATGGAGTGGTTTTGACTTTCAAGATGACACAGGAAAACGCACACCTCAGTAATTTATCCTAACCTCATGTGTCTTGCATATAAAAATGAGTAGAGGGTTCTACCCTTAAAGGCACCCTAAATATCACAGAAAGAAATAAAAGCCAGCCCTACATTTAGGCAGAGTGATGTGGTTGCCTCAGCAGCTGATGAGTGAAGTGGCTGCCTCATGAAAGGGAAGAAAATTGTTCATTGTTGTTGTTATTTATTTTCTCAGAGAGAGGTGTTTATGGGATTTTCTGGCTAGCCTTGGGAACTATGCACCTTTACTTTCTGGGGATAGAGGGTGTGTATTTTATTTACTGTTCTGTCTCAGGCAGCCAAATGGCTTGAGCCCTGGTTTTGGTATCACCTTGTCGTTTTTGAGAGTTTGGGATTGGCATCCTTAGAAGTTGGCATTTTTGAACATTACTTTAAATGAAAGCTGAGTATCATATTGGCGCAGGTGACAGCTTCAGGAGTCACTGAGATTTTAGGAAAACGTCTCGAATCTGTAAGGAAACATGTATAAAACTAGCCAGGTTTGGGAATAACAGGCAAAGGCCAACAAACTGAGCAGTAATGGGTATGGAGGAACATGTGGCTGTGCACAGTTTCTTCCAGTATCAACTTCCAGTATCACTAGAAATAAATCTAGTTTTGGCTACAGCAGGTTAAGGAGACCATGGGCGTCATCAGATGAGCGTTTTATTGCATGCTTGTTACTGAGCACTCACGGATTTTTGCGGGTCCCTCTCACGATGTCGTCTGCCTCCCGCGTGCCTCCCATCCCTTCTAGCTTTCTTCTCATGACACCCCCACCCCTTGGTAAATCTATATTATTTTTAAAGATGGAAGTTGCCACTATCTCCTGCTGTGTGAAGGAGAAGCAGCATGATAAAGGCGGCTCGTGAATGGGCCACGTGCACTTTTTTAAACTTCCTCTTCCCTCTCCCTGAGAGAAAGAGGAAGTATTGAGCAACAAAAGCGGGGGCAGAGAAGCGACGGTAGACAAGTGTGATTTCCCCCCATCTGATGGAGCTTCATGAACGGTTTAGGACCATTGTACGGGGTCCTATAGATTGAACATTTTCGATTGAGAAATGACACTGCTGACCACTGACAACCTGATGCATGAAGCCAGGGAAGATGTTTTAGTCCAGTAGAAGTTAGTTTGGCAAAATAATCCTAAATCTAAATCCAAGTGCTCCATTGACTTTAGTCTGCAACAGCCAGTCATAGATTTCTCTATTTCCTCATGAACAATTCAGTGAAATGCTTCTCTACTGCAGCAATTAACCAGTGATATTTAGTCAAAAAAGTGCAATATTCTGTTGAATATTCTTAGTGATGCTTGAGAAAAGCAGGGGGGGTTGCATGGCTGGGGGAGAGAGATAATATTGTTGCATTACACTAGTGGATGACCCTTGGTCTTAATTTTGTTTTCCTAATGTACTTAACTGGTTTGCAACAAGAAATGGTAGCTCTCAACATAAATTTGGACAAGTGATCCTAATTTGCCCGTAGCAATCATGCAGCCTGATCCTATGTTGTTGCTGTCATATAGAAACTACCAATTCAAGGTATTTCAACTTCGGGGGGAGGGTGTTCAGTAAGCCCCATGCACCCATCTTAGTTGGCACAAACCTCAGGGAATGATTAGGGACAACAGTCCCTGAATGAATGGTGGCACTTGTGGCTAATTTAGGGGATAATCCTATGCATTTAGACTGGAAAAAAACCCTTTTTTCCTGTGTAAAGAGGCATAGGACTTTACCCTAAATTTATACACACTCTATCATCTATCTATCTATCATCTATCTATCTATCATCTATCTATCTATCTATCTATCTATCTATCTATCTATCTATCATCTATCTAAATTTAGAAAGTAATCCTATAGTCCCGGGAAAGCATCCAGAGACTGTCGGATTCTTTGGAGTTCCCTTTCTGGGGCCACAAACACTACCATGACTTCAGAAGGGGGGCTCTGAAACCTGATCCCACCCCCTGCCTCCTCTCCTGCACAGCTGCCATGGAAAGAACCACATTGGTTGCTTTTTGATTGCAAAAGCAGCCTCAGGGGACTTTGGAGAGGTCTGGTAGGGGTGTTCTGGTGTGCAGGGAGGGAAGAGGAGATGCCAGGATACAATGTTTCCTATGGCCTCTCCAGCCCCAGCCCCTTCCTCAGCAATGAGACTCCTGTAGATAGTCTGTCTAGAGTGGGGAAAGGAGGATGGGAGGGAAAAATCACCTCCTTCGTGCCTCCTGCCCTGCCAGCAGCAACGTGGAGGACTTGGATACTTTGAAGCCTCTGAGATTGAAGGCTTCCATTTAACAAGGCCACAATCCATAGGATTGCACCCTTAATGTATTATAAATTGTTGCTATGATGTGATACATTACATATTATATAACGATGATCAGAAGAAAGAGATGAGATTGTCTAATGATGATGATTGGAAGAAGAAATAGTTATATATATATAGTGCTTTTTGAGTGCCTAAAGTGATTCACATATATTATTTCTGAAATTCTTACAATAATCACATAAAGAATGATGCTGTTAGCATTATTATGCCCATTTTGCAAGTGGGATAGGATGGGGCATGGGAGGGAGGTTGAGTGGTGCTGAGGCTGAGTGATAGTGGCCTGCGTAAGGTCACCTAAATGAGTTTATGGTTTCAGGGAGATTCTCACTTTAGAAGCTGTTTGGCACGTGTTTGGTGCATGGGAATCTGCAAGATGGACTGCAGAAAGTCATATTTTTTTTGGGTTGGGGAGTGTGATTTTTGTGCTGGGGAGAATGGGGAGGTGGGTTTCCCAGTGAAAAGAGTTCACAGCAGGCAATGCCATCCATCTTAGCAGCAGTTTGAAACGTTCAGTGTGGTGATGAATGAGGGTATCTGACCCACATCTGTTTTACATTAGAATGGAACACTGCCCTGACATCTTTAGGAGCATTTGTCAAGATTCCCTGGACAGAGCTTCTGTAAATTACATGCCGCAAATGTGTCAGGGTCAGATAAGAGGATATCATTAACTCCACTAAAGTTTACTCATGATTCTGTCAGTTCAACTTAATACGTTAACAGCCAACAATTTTCTTTGTGCCATTTCATTAAATCTTTCAATCAGGGTGAGCAAGAGGAAGGGGGGGAGTATAACTGTAGCCCCAAAATATAGCACATATTTGTATCCCATAAATCATATCAATTGCAGGCATGGTTACAGAGCATATTAAATGCAGGCATGCGTAAATGAATTAAAACATGTGAGGATTTTATGATGCCTCTGGTAGGTCTGACTTGCTATATGACCAGTCATATTAAGTGCCATTTCATTTCATTTCTATGGAATAAACTTTAAATGAGGTTTACATAGTTGTTAATAGATAAATCTTCTATAATCACCTGATTGTAAGCCAGATGTTGCCTACATGTATTTAAGCTTTCATCACTCACCTCTCCTTAAATACAAAGGGTCAAGATCTTCAGCTGTTGTGGGGATACATCAGTGCTTCAAACTAGTTGAGCTTCTTTAATATTACTGGAAATTACAACATATTTGTATAATATTAGATATTTTCCCAGTCTACTGCATCTATTAGCAGGTTTGGGAGTCTGTGCTCAGCATAGAAAGTGGAACCTGCAACATATTCTTAGGGAGGAAGGGTGAAATATGTTTGATAAATATTTTGACAATGGCAATCGAAGGTATTAAACCACCTAGAATCTAGAAAACAAGTTTCCCCGTTTAATGTGTTCCCAGTTCTACATCAATTTCCCCCAGAAGAGCAGCATTTTGTCAAGCATTTCTGCAGCAAGAGAACTTTGTTGAAAACTAACATCAATGAATCATTTAATATACTTAAAGGCACAATCCTATGGACATTTACCTCCCTGTCCTTCAATCACCAACATTTTTGTAGATGGGCTTTTAAATCTCTCTGGGTGCCTGGTAGACCAAGGTGTGAATTAACACACACACACACACACACACACACACACACACTGTATTTCTTATGAAGAAATCTTGAAATCATATGCAACATGCAACATAGGAAATGTTTTATCTTCATCTGATGCTTTAATCACACAAAACCTGAGGGTTTGCTTTTTCATTTCAGTGGGAGAAAAAGGTTTTGCTTTAGTCTTAAATAGAGTAGGCTGACCAGATAAAATCCAGGTCAGGGCTCATGTAACTTTAACAGTCGTAGAGAAAAGGGAATTTCAGCCAGTGTCATTTGTATGCAATTAGTTCCTGGTGAAATTCCCTCTTCATCACAACAGTTAAAGGTGCAGGCATTATACTAGAGTGACCATATACAAACGAAGGCAGGGCCCCTGCAACTTTAACTGTTGTGATGAAGAGGGAATTTCACCAGGAACTAATTGCATACAAATGACACTGGCTGAAATTCCCTTTTCTCTACAACTGTTAAAGTTACATGAGCCCTGACCTGGATTTTAGCGGTATGCTTGATTCAACTGAAATCTAAGCAACCAGCAAGAGAGAACTGAATGAAGCCCATCAAAGAAAAAGAAATACAAAATTGGACTGAACCTTTGGGTTTTTTATTGCTGGCTTTCTGAAACCATTGAAGAGGAAGGAAGAGGCAGCTAACGAGTGTGTCTAGATTTATCTTTCTCCTATATTTGTTTTTCTTTCCTATTTATATTTGGTAGCTCAAAGTGGATTATTATTAAAATGCATAATGCATATAATAAACTAAAATAAAATATCAGTGCCATAAAATTAAGCCAAAATGGCATTTTCTACCCTTTCTAGCAGCCTATTAAAATTGTGTGTTACTATAATGGATAACATAAAATAAAACTATTTGTTTTTTCTGAAATGGAATAAAGTTAAACAAGCGCAGCAGCAGCAACAACAAAACGAACCACTATATTTTATAGAGAAGTACTTTTTTTCTTCTGATACTTTAACATTGGCATATATGTGCAAAATAATATATATGTGGAGTAATATTTTTTAGAATTTGTTTCAGAAAAGCCACAGGATTGTAATTGGAAAAGCCCTGCTACACCTTAGTTACAATAGCAGATGCTTAGGTCCAAGAGCTGGACACTTCTTATGCTATGCTGTACATAATTTACTTCCCCTAAAGTCCTTGGGAAATGGAGGTACTCAGGATAACTCAGGATAAGTCTTCTAATAAGTCTTCTAATAGCTTTTCTAACAAAGTGATTAGGTGGAAGCCAGCCATGCCCTTTCTGTAACTCCTTGTACTGGTGCTATAAGGTCATGACACATACCACAAGACAGAGTTTCTGCCTTTAGGCTACTTCCCTTATAACTTTCAAAGAGAGAGGGCCCAAAATCTAATTATCTAGATGCTAATCAACTGCAGCATGAATCTGAAAGTCTCTGAAGACATTTCTGAGATGACAATTTTGGTTCTAAATTATTATTATTATTATTATTATCATTATTATTATTATTATTAGTAGTAGTATATGGATACATTAGGTAGTGCACACACTTGATGGATATAACAGGAATGTCCAACTTTAAACTAATTTACCCCATGTTTTAATGAACTGACAAATTATGTCTCTTACAGTGAGCATCACTAACTTAGTGAAAGTTGATATCCAATAAAAGTCACATCTGAATTCCAGATATAACAAGAATAAAATGCCTGACCTAGAGAGAAGGACCACCATTTCTTGTTGAAATGAAAGGGAAGCCTTTATCACACCTACCCGGTTTGCTTCTGCGGGTTCCCCCTCCGTTTCCTATGCAAGTGTAGCCTTTTCAGTCACACGTGGGCGGTTTTCCTCTGATACCTCAGCAAAGCCTGCGGAGGAGGGGAGAAAAGGGACAATCCCCATTCAGGGATATTTATTTATTTATTTATTTATTTGTAACCCGGTTCTCCATCCAGATTGAGGCGGGGAACAACAATAAATATAAATACAAGAATCATAAAATAGATAAAACATTAAAACAAATAAAAACAAATACAGTATTAAAAATTACTTCAAAACAGGAAGTAAAAAAGGAGCACTCAGGGCGCGAGAGGAGCACGAGGGGGACGTCGTTGTATGAAAGAACTGGATCAAAGTCGTGGTGGGTGTGGATCAAACTGCCCGTGTGATAAGGCTCGTAGATTCTCAAGACTACATCTCTACCCTAATCTCTCTTTCAGTTATTGTGGGCCAAAACACCACTCCGACACCAACACCACTCTTGAGTTGCTTAGATGTAGGGTGGGATACAACATAATAAAGACAATAGCAATGGCAAAGATAATAAAGATCTTCTCTATACCTACTCAGGAATAATGGTTTGAGAATTTAGCTCAGTCTTCTGCAACCTGATGCCTTCCAGATCTGTTGGACTACAACTCCCATCATCCATGGCCTGCATGTTCTGGGGATTATGGATATTGTAATTCAACACATATGGAGGGTGCTGGTTAGGGTGGGCCGATCTAGCTTATGCACCATATGTGTTTTCTATGGTCAATGAATTTGGGTCCCTAAAAACTTTTGTGTATCCCTGTGATAAAGGTTGGAGAATTAAGCGTGGGAACATGTCTCCATTTACCATGTGACTGCTATTCAAAAGCTCCCCTACTGCAGTCCCACTGCTCTAGCTGAGGTGGTGAGCCTAACATCCATCGTTTCCTTGCAGCTGTGGAAAAATGGTAATGCTTGACTGAACTCTTAGATAAAGTCTATACTATAGACAGCCATTTATAACTAACCTGAATAGGGAGAGTTTTTAAGCAGCAGCCACATGATAAGTGCCAGTGTTCAGTCCATGGCCACAACCTTACTCACATAATTGGGAGCAGGGTCACATTAAACTGATTGGGATTTACGTCTGCATAAACATGCAATACATAGCTTCCAAAGACAAAGCAGTCAATTCAAAAAGATTTGAAAGCCAAGGCATGCACAAATGCTAATTTTGTCTTTAAAAATTAGCCCCAATCCTGTAAACTTGTAGATATTGTGTGGTTGTGGTGGGTTTGAAAGGTGGCCCTTGGATTCTGAAGTTCCTGATTTAAAGCAACCTAGGAACTAGACATAGCTGGGAGTTGGCATTTGCATCAGTTGGCTAGAGTGTGCTCCAAATCTGCAAAACTGAGAGGAAGGTGAGCAGGATTTTTCCAATTATGATGGCCCTCTTCATGGTGCTGAGTTGGCGGCGCCGAGTTGGCAGCACCTCCCCGCCCCAAACCTCATGGTTTTACTCACTTGGGGTAGCATTGGATAATTCTGACGCCAAGTAGGGAGTGCAGGGTTTCTGGAAGTCATCCGGGTACTGGAGCCGTCCCCCACCCTCTTCCTGGTGGAAGACAACCAACTGGTGGTCGCCTTCCACCAGGATCACCCCCCCCCCCCAGATTGTCCCTGGTAATGAGTTCAGATGGCAGAAGAGCTGTACTGTCCTCACTCCCAATGAAAAAGTTGGAATAAGTCCCCAACTTTTTCAAAGTGCAACTTTGCTGGAAAGCCCCACAGTGGCTGTGAAGCTGCGGCTGCATCTGACACAGCACAGTTGACTACAGGAAATAGACAGCCCTGGCTCCAAACAATTCGGGACATATAGAAAATTTGTTTCAATTTGTTTTTGATCAGGGTTTACCCAATTAAACATCTTCTGGACCAAACATGGACTTGGACGTAATCTGCAGTTGTAGTCTGCATATTTCCAAACTTTCAATGTGATTGGGGCTCCCCCAAAAATGCATCCAACAGCATGTGTATAATTAAAAAATGCACATGAAAATGTGTTCTTTGGGAAAATGTGCACAAATACGTATTTATGAGACGGCTGAAGCGTGTGTGTGTTTGAGTGTCCTGTCTTTCACTGTACATTCATCTGTCTGACAGCCCGTAGTCTCCTTGGTTTCTTACACTTCCCACCCAGGAGAAGACATCATGAATGTATTTGTCCCATAGGGCCTTTTCAGATCAGGAAGTGCAGGCAGCCTGGGAGACTGTAGAGCAATGGTGAGATGTGCAATAGAAAGAAAAAAAATAGACAGTTCCCTCATCCGCCTTACAGTGACTAGGTAAGGTTAAAACCAACAACAACACATTCAAAATAAAATTTTAAATGCCCTGAGAATGAGGCAGAAAAATGGAGGCTTCTTTCATGGGTGACAAGAACTTTCAGGAAATTCCTGACATATTTTGCATTACCTCCTAGAAATTAAAGGATACTTTTCAGAATTTTGGCCACATTTTCTTCACCATTATTTTTTGTGGTGGCTGCATTCCCTCCCCTCAATGCCCTGGAGTGATGCTAGGTATATGGGGCATTGTGGAGGATGCAAAATTGGGGCTAGGCTGCCAACACAGTTGATGCAGGGCAAACTTCCCCACCACCAAAAACAACAACACACCCTTAGGCCAAAAAGAAAGAAGCTGTTCTACAAACCTTGCCAATGGTGATGCCTACCTGTGAGGAAGTGTTGGAGATTTTTTCCTTTCCCTGGAGAAATTCAGTGAAATTTTTCCCCAGTTTCTCTACCCACAAATCGGGTAGAGCATTTTGAGAAGCCACATGTGTACAGCTCTAGTTGTAACACAAAAAATGAGTAATTGTAGGATGGTGCAGTTCATTGAGCTATGTTAGTTCTTTGTAAGTAATGTGTATTTTTGACTCTAGTCAAATCATGAAGGTTGTGCCAAAGTAAACATCTTCTAGACTTGCCATTTTCAATGAAAACTTTATTTCAGACTTTGAATGAAAGTTATTTTCCCCCATTCCTTCTTTTCTCAGTCTTGAAAAGATAATTTTCCTGATGCTAAACACATTTACTTAGAAGTAGTTCAGTTCTTACTTTCTAGCAAGCAAATTTAGGATTGTAATTCAAAGGCACCGATCTTCAAAATGGCTTTTATTTATGCCAGCAAGCATACAACTCCCAGCATTCCTCACCATTGGCCATGCTGGCCGGGGCAGGTGGGAATCGAACAGGTAGAATTGCACATTTTCAGCACAGAGTCATAAAACTCCATATAATAATTCATTATTTTGTGCACTGGGAAAAAGAAGCATTGAAGATTTGCAAGGGTCATCTGAAAGTAAGAAGTGCCCTTAAAGAAACAATTTTTAAAATTTGTTTCAAATTAAGAAAAATACACTATCACTAATGGCTTTTACGTCCTAACTACGCAATCCTGGGAATGTTTACTCAGAAGTAAATGCCATTGTATTCAACAGGCCTTATTTCCAGGTAAGTGTGCAAAGAATTACAGCCTAAACATTTGAGAGGCTATTGGTTTAAAAACAAAAATAAACAAACAACCCTCACCTTGAACTTCAACAAGGCATTTCTAGTTCTCTTGGCTTTGTTTGATCTGGCATCTGGTTTTAGTTTCCCTTTTAAATAACAAGTCACAATTTCTCAATCAACTGTAAGGAAAGTTGCAGCTTAGATTTTGTGCTTTTTCCTTTTTCTTTTTTGTTCATAGTGCCTGGCATCTTTGTCCTGTAGATCACCTGCAACTGCAGAAATAGTGACTAGCACTACTGCAGCCAGAATTCAGTTCTATGTGTGGTGTTTTGCTCATCTGCTTCTCAGGATCAAACTAGACATTACTAGATTCGTCTTCTAAAGCAAAAGAGAGACAGGGTAGGCTTATTTGGATCAGAGTTATGGGGGAAGGGGGCTTTGACCCTTTCCTCCCACCCAGCTGCTATTTGACATGGAAACAGAAGCATACAGGTACTTCTCTGCAGCGTCCAGGGGGAGGAGATGATACGAGCCAGAATCTTACTGCTGCAGCTGCTTTTCAAAGAAGAAAATTATATCCAAACATAGATCTTCCATATAAGGTCTGGTTAGGTCTTAAGGGAAACCATAATCCCTTACCTTACAATAATAAAAGCCTGTGCAGATGACTAGTTTGAAAAGAATTGGAGGGGATCCAGCACCTTCCCTGGCCTTACTGAAGTTACACACTGCCACACCTGTGTGGTCAAAAAAGGTTGGGCAGGGGAGTTACTCACATCCTGCATTTGCCTTCATTGTTGTTGGATTTTTTGTTGTTGTTGCAGCTCACTAATTTTTAAATACAGGACAGTATATTTTAAGAAAAAGGGCTTTAAAAGTATGCACCTTTAATGTGATTTCCCGTATCTGCTCCTTACCTGATATCAAGAAACAACCTACATGTGTGAAATTAGTGATCAAGCACTACAGTACAATAGGAATTTTGCATTGCCTCGACAGGAATCCTTTCAGACTAGGCTTTTATCGTACCTTGGACCTGCCTCATTCATGGATGCTAACAGGAGTCCAGCCAACATTGCATTCTACACATAACCCTCCAGGGTTTTCCCCATCACTTCTTCCATCTTTCCCCTTGCCGCAGAAAAGCTATTACAGAAAAAAAGATGGAATTGCCTTCTGGTTGCTAGTGCTTGACGCTCTCCACCTGAAAGCAACCTTTGTGTCAAAAGCAGTGTTTTCTTTTGTTACAGAAAGTTCACACATGGAGCTGTGAGTTTACAAATTCATTGATGAGGTATTGAGGGATGTGAGGTAACCCTTAAGCTTTAAAGAAAACCCCCTCTTCCAATGTTCTGTGCTTCATCGAATGCTTGGAACAGTCTTTCCTACTTTCTGTCAGTTTTGCTCCCTCATCAAAAGCCACTTCTTCTGAGGGCCTTTCTACATTTGGCATTTGGCATACACTAGTCATTTCCTAACCACACTTGTTTACGGGTGCTGTAGACAACATCATGGCACTGCAGTTTTGCTTCTGTGCCTAACCAGTAGTTTTGGGAAGGGTTTTTTCAGAGCAGGAAAAATGCACCATTGAATTATGGAAGTGAAAGAAAGTGCAACTTCTTCTTGTGTTTTTGCGTGATTCTGCTATACCAGAGCGCCATCTAGAGGCTATGTAATGGAAAAGCAGGGAAGGAAATGCTCTGGGTGCAGTGCTCAGATTCCAATTCTGTGACGAAACTGAAAGTAGATATAGTGGATTGACAGCCTCATGTAGAAAAGCTCTCACAACCCTTTTCTAGGTCACTATGTATTTCAGATTTTAACTGCTTGGCAAGAGACTGTAGCCCAGTTCAGGCATACTAGCCTTCACATGATCAGAATGTAAGGGGAGACTGGCAATATATAAGATGGCCCCTCCCCCGCCATGCCATCCTTGTGCCTCCCATGCAGTGGACAGTGAAGATCTGCAGCGGATAGCCTGCTCTGTGCATTATTTACCAAAGGCCTGCCAGAATAAGAAAGCTTTTGCCTGCCTCCAAAAACGTATCAAGGAGGGAGCCAGTCTAGCTTTCCTGGAAAGGGAGTTCCAGAGCTTTGGATCAGCCACGGAGAAGGCCCTCTCCCGCGTACCCATCAGGTGTGGATGGGATGCTGGTGGGACTGAGAGAAAGGTCTCCCCAGATGTTCTCAGAACACGGGCAGGCTCATATGGGAAAATATGGTCTTTCAGATGTTATAATATGGTGGTGTATTTGCATTTTGGATCCATCTCCTCTGCCTTCGGCCCTTCTCCCTCTGCCTTCACCCACCACTGAAATGTATCCCTCCCCCCCCCCCCCAAAGCTGGTCTGAAATTGAATTTGGCTTCAGGCTGAAAGAGGTTCTCCACCCCTGCCAGAAATTAAACAGAATAAAACCATTGTGACATATGATCAGACAATATAAAGCCCAACAAGAGGCATCCCCATTTGCTACGTATGATTTTGTGCTTGGTGGGGATGGGGTGGTGGTGGAAGAATTCCAGAAGTTACTACTCAAGCCATAGGACATGTCTATGTCTCCTTAAAATTAGATGTCAAAATACCAAGTAATAGATACTCTAAGAAATGAAATAACAGACTTCAGTACTCTTGTGATTTGCTTAAAATACAGCTGTTAACCTTCTCTCTCTTCTCTCTCTCTCCCTCTTTATTTTAGGTAATGGGCCTCTTAACTAACCATGGTGGTGTACCTCACCAGCCTCAAACTGATTATGCCTTGTCGCCATTAACTGGGGGCTTAGAACCAACCACGACAGTATCAGCTAGCTGCAGTCAAAGACTAGATCATATGAAAAGTTTAGACAGCCTGCCCACATCCCAGTCATACTGCCCACCAACATACAGCACCACTGGTTATAGTATGGACCCAGTCACAGGATATCAGTATGGACAATATGGACAAAGTGAGTATTATATCATCATCGCCTCTGTGTGTGTGTGTGTGTGTGTGTGAATGCCAGTTTCTTGGATTTTGTCTCTTGTCATATCTTCGGCATCATATGGTGACACCTCAGTGGGCCATATGCAGGCCATCCCAGCCACCAGTGCCATACAATATATCACTTTGAACTGGCTGATACTCTGGCATGGGCAAGAAAGGGAATCCAGGGTGGAGTTATGCAACTGAAGGGGATGGGGCTATGTAGAAAGGGGATCCAGGGTGGAGTTATGCAACTGAAAGGGATGGGGCTATGTAGAAAGGGGATCCAGGGTGGAGTTATGCAACTGAAGGGGATGGGGCTATGTAGAAAGGGAATCCAGGGTGGAGTTATGCAACTGAAGGGGATGGGGCTATGTAGAAAGGAGATCCAGGGTGGAGTTATGCAACTGAAGGGGATGGGGCTATGTAGAAAGGAGATCCAGGGTGGAGTTATGCAACTGAAGGGGATGGGGCTATGTAGAAAGGGAATCCAGGGTGGAGTTATGCAACTGAAGGGGATGGGGCTATGTAGAAAGGAGATCCAGGGTGGAGTTATGCAACTGAAGGGGTGGGGCTATGTAGAAAGGAGATCCAGGGTGGAGTTATGCAACTGAAGGGGTGGGGCTATATAGAAAGGAGATCCAGGGTGGAGTTATGCAACTGAAGGGGATGGGGCTATGTAGAAAGGAGATCCAGGGTGGAGTTATGCAACTGAAGGGGATGGGGCTATGTAGAAAGGAGATCCAGGGTGGAGTTATGCAACTGAAGGGGATGGGGCTATGTAGAAAGGAGATCCAGGGTGGAGTTATGCAACTGAAGGGGTGGGGCTATGTAGAAAGGGAATCCAGGGTGGAGTTATGCAATTGAAGGGGTGGGGCTATGTAGGTAAGGGTGGGCTCAGTTCTCAGTAGTGCCTCTGTTGGGTTCAATGGCACAAAGTAAGCTGGCTGCAGTATCATGCACAGCTAGAGGACCTGTCTTCTGACTCAAACACTACTGCCAATGGTCTTTCCTGTATGCAGATTCCATCCTCTCCTAATGATATATGCTGTGTGTATGTTTGTGTGTGGTGGTTGCTGCTTTTATTTTATCAGGTTGTATTTTTATGTAATATTTTTATGTTTTCTAGACTGTTTAAAAGCAACCCTGAGAAAATGTTTTATAAAGGAAGGGGGTTTATAAACTTTATAAGAAATAAATGATAGGTATTTTATCAGGGCTGGGGAGTCCAAATTCAAATAGGTGATGTTGGTAGAGGAATATAATTTAGCTCCCATTCCGCATCCATAAATAGAGCTGATAAGAGCCTGCATCACCCAGCTCTAATAAAATTGCACATAAATAGTCAGGGTTATGAGACACATGCATTGTGTTCCAGGGGTGTGTATTTACAAAATATCAATATAAATGCTAGCACTGAATTGTGGAATCTTACCCCAGTCCAAGCTTTCTGGGAGAAGTAATTGTAGGCATTTTTTAAAACAAACTTTGGTTAAAATTTGGTAGTAACATTGGTCCACTGAAACCATTAAAATCACCCCAAAACCAGTAAAAGAGGGTGCATACTTTTCACAGTAAAAGTGATACAACTTTAATAACAAAAGAAGACATAAATGTCTGTCTGTAATAAAAAAAATATACTGTAGGGTCAAGAGTGATTCTCAAGCAAATGCATTTTCTTCCTTTCGTAGTAGTAGAGCTACATTTGCTGCTAAGATAGTAGATCGTTCCAGCAAGATTTCTGCTGCATAATTATTTTCTAAAGTGATGTCAACAACATCTTGATGTTATTAATTGTTGAGACATGAAACCTGATTGCCATTAGGTAAAACAGAGGGGTTGTCCAAAATGAAATAACCACTGGCATTCCACTATTAGAAACACATGTTCTTAATGAGGTCAGCTCAAGAATCATTATAGTATATAATCCCAGATACATAGAGTTTTGTCAAACTTGTCTAAGAATAAAAATATTAGTCCCTTCCCTTTGATATATCAGTATTAAATATGACAATGTCAACCTGTAGTTGACACTGCCCCTTGCTGTGAGGTTGTCACAGCATGACTTAAAAAGCTTCTTTTGCTTTTTTTTTTTTAAACAGGTGCCTTTCATTATCTGAAGCCAGATATTGCATAAATGAACTGTCCACTTCAAGTTAAAGCCAGTCTTGTTCCTGGTCTCACTCCAATATTTGGAATGGAGCGATCTTCTCACCAAAATGAGGCCCAGAATGGAGCGATCATACTAGAGATAAGGGGACTGTTATGTTCTTTTCTCCAGTCAATGCTTTCAGTATAAGACTTTTGGACAAGTTGGGTAAAGCAGCCCAGAAGACAAAGACCACGAGCAATAACACAAATAAAACACAGCACAGTTCAGCATTGATTTGTATTTTTTTTAAAAATAAGAGGGACAGAGTGTTTCAAATTGCTGGGCTGAAGTAAGCATTCCATTTTTAAGTTGACGAAGAGGCAAGGATTAATTTGGACACTATGTTCTAAAATATGGCAACTGAATGGCACAAACTCAAAATGTTCCTTTGACGTTCTATGCCAACTTTTGACTCTGCTCATTTTGCAAAGCATGGGCAGGAGAACATTGTTTTACACACTGGAAACTGACCTCGAAAGAAAATGTTAAGGTCTGTAGGAAGCTAGACTAGATGTTTGAAGACTTCCAGAAATAAGTTATTGGTTATCTTCTTGTTCTTTGTAATCAATGTTATTGATAAATGTCCCATGCAATGTTTTTTTCTTTGTTACAGCAAATGAGATGTGTAACACAAAGAAAAGTTTTGCAAGGTTGTTTGTGTGTGAAGTTTTCCTAGTCCATGTTACCTCCTTGAAGAAACAAGCAAAAATACAGAATACCTTTGATTTCTATGACTGCTTAACAATGTGCAATATAGTGTACCTCACCATGCTTTGGTAACATCCAAGGCATTATATATAGAATCAAAATTATATTTTTCCAGGTACTTTTATTTTTACAGTACATAATTCACTCTTTTAATATGATGAGGTATCACACTCTCTTTAGATGATCTCCAGTTTATTAGTTCGACAGGTGACCATTTTGGGGAGATAATTCATGTAAAACCTCTTATGTTTACATTTTTTTTAGAACAAGGCAGGGCATAAATCATTATGTCTCTGCAGTTGTCATATCATTTTAAATTATACAGTGGCATCCAATAGATATATAAAAAAGAAATCCAATGGAAACCAAGGTTTACCTACATTTTGTGTTGTGACATTTTCAAATGTCAATAAATTTGTGTTTTGAAATGTTAGGAGGGACAGGAAGATGGCAGGCGGTGTTATTTATTTTTCTTTCTTCTCGGAACAATGAGTGAGGTAGGGCACCAATACATTCCTTTTAGCATTCAACTCAATGAAAGTAGTGAATTAGTAGGACTAGGTTATAGTACAGAGATTAGTTCGCACATTGGTCTTAAAGGGTGATGGAACAAAAGAAATACTATCTTTGTGTTACAGCCTCTACCAACAACACGTGTGTTGTAAAAAAAGTATCATATTAAAAAAGTGCAGTAAATATTTACTATTTATATTGAATAAACAGCTATGAAAACTTGCCAAGCACTGCTTGCTTTGGGTCATAAACTGTGCAAGCTGCAATGCTCCAGGATCAACTGACTTTCATGAATTATTTTTTATTGCTGTTGTTATTATTGCTCCTTTTATGTAGCACAATCAATGTACATGGCACTCTACAGAGCAATGTAAGTCGAAAAAGACAAAAGACAAAAAAGAGAAAAAGACAGGAACATAGGAAGCAGACCTATTCTGAGCTAGGCCACTGGCCCATCTAGTTCAGTATTATATACACTGATGAGTAATGGCTCTCCAGGGTTTCAGACAGAAATCTTTAACCACCTGACCTGCAGATAAGAGGGATCGAACCTAGGAGTTTCTACCACTGAGATATGGAACTCCATCAGACAACTGTTTTATTGAACACTAGTTACTGGGCACTCATAGATTTTTGCAGATCCCTCTCACGACGTCATCTGCCTCCTGCATACTTCCCGCCCCATCTAGCCTTCTTTGCACCACAAAAAAATACCCCAGTAAGTCCGACTTATTTTAAAGATGGAAGTTGCTGCTATCTCCTGCTGTGTGCAGGAGAAGTAGCGTAATCAAAATGGCCCACTGAATGGGTCACATGCACATTGTTTACATCCTCTTTCAAAAGATAAAATAATGAGGGACAAATGTGCAACCTATTTTCCTTGTGTGATGATGCTCATGTAGGCTGACCATATGAAAAGGAGGACAGGGCTCATGTAACTTCAACAGTTGTAGAGAAAAGGCAATTTCAGCAGGCATCATTTGTGTGCAATTTGTACCTGGTGAAATTCCCTCTTCATTATAGCAGTTAAAGCTGCAGGGCCCCTGCCCTCTTGTGTATCTGGTCACTCTAGTATAGTGCCTACAACTTTAATTGTTGTGATGAAGATGGGATTTCACCAGGTACTAATTGCATACTAATGACGCTGGCTGAAATTCCCTTTTCTCTGCAACTGTTAAAGTTACATGAGCCCTGTCCTCCTTTTCATATGGTCAGCCTAGCTTATTGACCTCAAGGCATTTCAGATTGAGTTCTCCTTCAGGGGCACTCTCATATAGTCAACTTCAGTCCTAAGTCTCTTCATACTATTGCATAATTAATTATATCATTGACTGGGACTAAAATTGGTGGATCAAAACTGCCCCTGAGGAAGAACTGAGTTCAAAATATGTGAAGCTCAATAAAATCTTATCCTACACATCTGGTGGTTTCTTTCCCTCCATTTTCTTGCAATGCCTTCCTGGTTTTTCTTTTCTGCAGTTTGAATGAGAAGACCAGTGCATGGGGAAGGAGCTTCTCCCTTTGGGTTATTTTCCTTCCAGAATTCTGACTACTCCCTTAAGAAAAACTATGTGTTCCCTGAGACTATAGTTGTGATTTAAAAGCAGCTGGGGTGCAGGTGGGGGATTTTTAGCAAGAAAACAGCTCAAGGGGAAAGGGTTAAGATGTTTCTCTCCACTGTCCTTGTTTGCCCCTTCAAATTGAAGGGGCATTTTGTAAAACAAGACAAAACAATAGGTTGTGAAAGAAAGAAAGAAAGAAAGAAAGAAAGAAAGAAAGAAAGAAAGAACCACAGAACTACCTGTAATAATGAAAAACAGTAAAAACAGTAAACCATGCCATTAGACTGACCATATGAAAAGGAAGACAGGGCTCCTGTAACTTTAACAGTTGTAGAGAAAACGGAATTTCAGCCAGTGTCGTTTGTATGCAATTAGTTCCTGGTGAAATTCCCTCTTCATCACAACAGTTAAAGTTACAGGCACTATACTAGAGTGACCGTATACAAAAGAAGGCAGGGCCCCTGCAACTTTAACTGTTGTGATGAAGAGGGAATTTCACCAGGAACTAATTGCATACAAATGACACTGGCTGAAATTCCCTTTTCTCTACAACTCTTAAAGTTACATGAGCCCTGTCCTCCTTTTCATATGGTCAGCCTAATCCATGCCATAGCAGCTCTCACATCGCAAAGGTACTTGGGGTTTGTTTTAGCTGGCAATAAAGACTAAAGGGTGTTTACATTACATGTCTCATGGCTGAGATCTGGTGCAGAAAATTGGTTTGTACTTAGCGCCCAGCCTCCCTAAATTCAAATCAAACCCTGAAGGCAGGTAGGTCTGGTTCAACTTTCTCTAAGGCCACAATGGTACAGAAAGAACAATGGGAATAAATGAAAGTGCAGCACCAATCCCCCCCCCCCAACACAACTCTTTTTTACAGTGGTTACCTTGTACTTTACACCAAAGTAAATGATCCTGTGAATGTATGCAATTCCAAATGTCTGAAACATAAAGCCAATGTGGTTAGGCATAGTTTATTATCAAACTTATCAGGCAATGTCAGGAAAAATAAAAATACAAGTTGGAAGAGATATTTCACTTGACCTTTACAGGCTAATTTAATCAAGTTAGCCTAATACACAAATATGAACGAACATCTGCTGATAAGGGCGGAACTATAGCTTCCTTGTCTTGCATTTGGAAGTAGCTCAGAAATTTCATTAACTATTTGGTGTCCTCAGTAGCTTGTAGACTATTATTTTCACATGTGGAGTGATTCTTTCCTCTTTCCCTTCTTTGAACAGTGAAAGGAACATTCCCCCACTCCCACCCCATTCTGTGTGGAATTAAGGGATTGTACTGGTTTTCCATGTACATGTAAAAATGTTGCACATTCTTTAAATACATTGAATGCACCAAATCCCAGCTTCTTTGCACAGTGGCAACAATCCTCAATGTACTTTCATTCCTTGTGAAGTTCCATCAACATAATTAAGGATTACACAAAAGTGGGGTAGATATTTAGAAAACAGATGGTTAAAATTAATTTTAATTTGATTTTCTATGATTTCAACGTCTTAGATTTGATTTAGTTGGGTTTTAATTAAACCAGATTTGCCAAAACAAATATTTCAGTTATATTGTGCTATTTTAAAAAATAACTTGTTTTAAAATAAAATTTGGGTAATACAAAATGTTAAATTCAATACTTTATCAAACTTACTGATTTAATACCTGTTTTTATATAAAAGAAAAACATATGGAAGCAATTTTGATTTCTGAGGCAAGCATGATCAGTGTGATACTATAAACCATGTATTTATTATTGTGGCAAATTATGAATAATTATGAGCACTAGACAAAAAGTAAGATAAAATTATGTTTCGTGCTCTATGGAGGAACACTGTTTTGCTCTATGGGGCATCTCCTCTACTCAACACTGCCATCACACCTATGGGGAAAATTGGGGTGACCATATTTTGGAAATCAAAAAGGAGGACAACATGGTTGGCCCTCAAGGGGGCGTCCCCACCAACCTGTCTGCTCCTGGGGAGACATGTCTAACACCAAGAGCACGTGCTCACCTGAACATAGCCTTGGTCACATGTCTGATTTTACAGCAAACAATTAAGACAAATCTGTTCTACATAACATCTTAATGTTAAAGTCACTCTTGAGTATTGTCTTCCTTTGACCCTCAAAGCTGTAGTATTTCTGTCTGCTTAGACAATTTATCTGGGTTTTTACTGCCTACTTGTTTAACCTCCTTCTGGCAAGATCTTAAGGCAGCCTCCTGGCCTTACACAGCCACCTGTTCCCTAACCCTGTTTTTCACCCCATATAAGGTTATCCTACAGAGTAGCTTACTATTCAGGCCTTCACTTTCTACTCAGCTGTCTCCTAGCCCTTCTAGAACACTACACACCAACTAGCAGACCTTCTTCATTCTCCACAGACTGACACCCTCAATTGTCAACTGACCTAACAGACATTTCCCAACCAATCTGGTTTTTTCCAGAACCCCAGTCAATAAAAAATGAATATATGTAATCCAGGCCCCATTTAACAATATTCAAAATGAATCTCTTGCCCTCCCCCCCTTCAGAACGTTACTAAGTAACTACTAGGCTTTTGACAGTAACAAAACAAGGTCTCATTCCTACTCAGATACACTGTAGCCTCCCAGAGGCCACACAAATTAAACATTACAGAACACCAACAGTTACATACAGGGCATTTCTTCACATGGGGCGGATCTACACACGAGGTTTTTGATGTTTTATAAGGGTTATGAAAACTCTTTGGGCCACATGACACACTCCCTATAATGTTGTATATCTGAGGTTTTTTAAAACTCACTTCAGTTATATACAACGGTTTCACTTTTAATAAATCGTTTTAAGTAAAAGAATGTGTCCTTCCTTACCGTTTCTGATTCATGGGGGCAGTGCTCCCTTTACTGGTGCCCAAATGCTTAGCAGTTGATTGGTGGGGAAGAAAGAGGAAGTGGACCAGTGAACTACAACACCCACAATTCTTAGCCCTATACTCGCTAGGGAATGACAGAGGAACTAAGAAGGAAGTGTGTAACTGAACTACAACCCCCACAATGCCTTGCCCTAAACTCAGTGAAAAACGAAAGAGAAAGAGACAGGGCAGAACAGCGTGTGACCGCACACACCGCTTTAAAGACAGAAGACTGTTCTCCTGTAACGTGAGTATTCAGTAATGTGGCCTAAGACGTTTTAGAACGCACCTATTTGGAACGTTTTAAAATACAATTTAAAACGTTCCAAAGGACTGTGTGGATTCCCCCATGCTCAATAATTGCCATTCTTCCCTTTGAAAACATCTGTATTCTTTGCTCACAATCCATAGCTTCTAACTCTGTACAGGATTGTGGCCCTCGGCTTCCAGTAAATGATATTGCTTATGTGTTCTTGCATGGGAACAAAAGAACATGTAGACATCCATTAATTTAGGGTGACCAGGTAAAATCCAGGTCAGGGCTCATGTAACTTTAACAGTTGTAGAGAAAAGGAAATTTCAGCTAGGGTCATTTGTATGCAATTAGTCCCTGGTGAAATTCCCTCTTCATCACAACAATTAAAGATGCAGGCACTATACTAGAGTGACCATATACAAAAGAAGGCAAGGCCCCTGCAACTTTAACTGTTGTGATGAAGAGGGAATTTCACCAGGAACTAATTGCATACAAATGACACTGGCTGAAATTCCCTTTTCTCTACAACTGTTAAAGTTACTTGAGCCCTGACCTGGATTTTATCTGGTCACCCTACATTAATTTCACAGTTGCCCCCCTTGTCTGTAATTGTGAAGTTCAAAAGAATGATGGGTCGCACGATCAGACATTTGGGTTTATGCCACTAGACTGTACAAAGGCTATATTCTATTGCAACACAATACGTTATAGCAACCAATTAACATATACTATTCTTCAGGAAATGCATGATGTACAAAATGGGAAATGTGACTTAAATTAATGATATCTTCAATCAGTCCATCCTGCCCATGATTAAGTGGGTATAGAATTTCTCTTTACAATCATCATCATCATCATCATCATCATCTTCTTCTTCACTTATACAACAGAGGTAATGAACTACAGTTCTTAACACTGGAAACATCTTTAAAAAACTCTTTCTTCTTATCAGAGAAGCCATTATGCTTAAGACTGCTTTGAAGGAATACCAGTTAGGAAGCTCAAAGGTAGTTGCCCTGTCATATTTTAGACATGTGATTATTAGGCAAATTCATGGAGGATAGAGCTATTAGAGTATCAACCATTATTAGCCACGAGTGTCAAATGAAATAAACATAGCAGAGACATTGCATTCATTGGCTCTGTCTTCGCACTTCCCAGAAGCATCTAGCTGGCTACTGTTAGGGAAAGGACTCTGGCCTAGATAAACTCTGGTCAGATCCAGCAGGCATCTTTGGATTTTACTGGACTAGATTACAGAGCATATAAAAAACATGACCATCTGAAATACTGTCTTGGTGCTAGACACATGCTGAACTAACTGATGTCTGCAGCTGAACCATTTCACATTCCTATGTGGGACTGATAAGACAAATTGTGACCGGCAAAGGGAGACTGTCAAGGAGAAACTAGTCTAATAGCTTAGGATGGGCGAATGAGGACATTCCTACACAACAAAATCAGATTGATTTAACTGTCTTATGTTCTCCCCATGGAATCCTGGTAGTTCAGTAAAATACTAGAGCAGGAGTAGGCATTCAGAGGGAGAGGACTTCTAGATGGGCTACAACTGGAACCTCAAACCCTAGGCAGCATGGCCAAGAGCCAGGGTTTTAGAAAGTTGTAGCCCAAAACATCTGGAATGCACCAGGTTGCCTCCCCCTGGACTAGAGGATTTAGAAAGAATTAGCATCATCCTCATAATGTGACAATGTGCAGGGCTCTCAAAAGGACAATGACCATTCTTCTGGTTTAAATTAGAGATAGGTTCAAATCCCTCGTTCATTCAAGCCATATGCAGATGTTCAAAGTCTCGTTTGATCAGAATTGTGTGAAAGGAGGATGGGGAGGTGGTAGTTGGTTCCACCCCCTTTGTTGCCTCTCTGTCACCCAGCCCCATGGCACTTCAAGTATTGGATGGCAAATTTCTGCAGTAGGGATACCACGGTCGTGTGGGCTATTAGAGCCCAGATTGTACAGTATTTTCAATCGCACAAGGAGCCTATGTGAGTACAGCAGGTGTCGTGGTACATTCTGGAACATCATGACACTCCCTGAAGCCATGCCCCCAAGGAAAGTTAAAAAATGCAGGCTTGTCAACAAAGTAGTTTTAGCAGTTTTCATCTCCACCAGGGGCAGGTCTTTGGTAAAGCTAATTGGTCTTCATTGCCCATTCAAGAACAAGCCACCCCCAAATCCTTTGCATTACATCAGGGAACAATTCATTGTTGCAGGGAAAATTAATTTCTCCCCAGCTATGGTAAGGATTGCAGCTTAGATGGAACGGGGAATTCTGGGAGTGGGGTGGTGGTGGATGACGTCAACATCTGTGCTAATTGAAAAGTACCACAGCTGTATCCCTGCAAGCCCTGGTTCCACTACACCACTGCACATCTTTTCCCTCCAATGCATGGAAGGCAGCTGAGCTGGGCAACTGGGATGTGATGGAGGGAAGGGGGCAGTGAGCAGGTCCTCCCCCTCCTCCTCAATGTGTGAAGACAATGATGGAATTATTTGATATTGCTGCCTCCTGTTAAAAAGGCAATTAGCAGAAAAAAACAAAAGGCAGAACAAAACAAGGGTTTACCAGTTAACTTTTTTCTTAGTTTAAAAAAAAAACAAGGAAAAAGGAGACCAAACTCTTCCTTTAGTGAAGGAAAGGAAACAGCTTTACCCGCAAGCATTCATGCACATACAAATGCAAGCAGAGCTTATGGTTTCAAGAGAATTTGTTCAGTCCATTTTGTGTGCCTATACACAGGCAGGAACAAGAGAGCTAGTCATGTGCTACCAGCAATGGAGAAAGGCAGAGAGGGAGAGGGAAGAGGAGGAGCAGGAAGGAGGAACCACACTTAGGCCAGAGAGACCATAAGGCAAGCTATGCCCTTGAATTCCCATGTACTAACTGCAACATTGCCCCTTTCCTGTAACTTGCTGACAAATATTCCCAATAGGCAAGAATCAGTGAAGCTTCATCGAAGACAAGAACAAGGGAATAAGGCTTCAGTAATATGCACTTCTATTAGTTTCTGATCCCACAGGTTTCCAGTTGTTTTCTGTCCCCTGATTCTGCGCCTTGAAGTGTACCTTAATCTGCATACATGAGAAAATAATACTGAGGTTTATCTATGGTGTGAAAAGCTACACCTGCTAACCTTTGTGGCTCAATGTCACAAGAGTTGACACTGAGCCACAGTTCTCCCTATAGCAGCCCCTCCAACCACCTGAAAATGTCACACAGAGGTTCAGGGGGCCTCACTGAATGGTGTGAGCTGAGGTACAGGGACGGGGGAATCCAAGAAAATTGGGTGACGTCTACACTAAGCAAGATATGACTTTGAAAATGGTTTGAAAACTGTATATGTATGGTGTCCTGGACATCAACAGTTGTCACTACTGTTATAAACTTTTTTAAAGCAGTAGTGTAGATCCTGCCCACGTGAGCAGAGCCTTTCTGTTCATAGAAAGGAGATCCTGGATCTAACCCTTCATTTAGCACTGGGGATGCCATGATGGAGAAACGCTGATGACTTAAGGTATTATTGTTGTTGAGCTTAGCTTGTTGTTGTTATTTATTGTTATATTTATAACCCATCTTTTTTCCTCTTGGAAGGAATCCAAGGCACCTTTCACAGTCCTCCTCCTTCCCCATTTTATCCTCACAACAGCCATGTGAGGTAGGTTTGACTGAGAGTCAGCAACTGTCCCAAAGTCAGCTAGGAAGTTTCATAACTAAGTGGGGACTTTAACCCGGATCTCCCAAGTCCCAATCCAACACTCTAACCGCTACACCACACTGACTATTTAAACCATGTGATTCATATTCATTAAAGAACAAGGCTTGGAATCATGAGAGCGGTATATAGAAACAGCAGTGTTGCTAGAGTTGGATCTCCGGGCCAGAGTCCAGGGCCTCCACAGTTCCCCCCACACACACCATGACCTTCCAGTTAGCAGCAGGTGCAGTGTCAACACTTGGGCCAGCTTAGAGCTGGTGTCACAGCAACCTTTCTTCTTACAGGAACAGCCAACTCAGCATGCACATAGTTACAACTGTTCATTATATTATTTTGCTTCAAAAACATATTCTCCTTTCCTACAACAAAATGGTGGTTATTCTCAAGGAAATGTAGTTTGGCAGCCCCCAGCAAAATTCATTTTATTCCTATAGTCGTGATGACAAATTTAACATGCAAGTGGGAGGGGAGAAGATAAATGCTGATTTTATGATTCACAACTAAACACATGGCCATCTAAAGGGCCCTCCATAAGATACTTAAGTTCAGGGTCTAAAATGACCCAGCTGCACTACTGTATATAAAAGCTGCAATACTGGTCAGAACAGGGGTGGGAGTTGTACCAGACTCGAGGGGTGATTCACACACATTCTTTATATAATTTCACTATGCTCCACACCTATCGGAGGATTTGAGCACGGAGGAGGAGTCCTGTGCATATCTTCATGCACGTCTGTACCATGGACTTCCTTATCCTATGAAATGTTGAAAAAAAACATGAGCTGGGATATATTTTGACTAACAACACTTGCTAACTTTTAAACCTATTTATACTTTCTTTTCAAACTATTGGAGGGTCCTGCAGCTCAGAAGCTGTTTTTCATGTTTGAGCTCAACACTAGGACATGTGAAGAAGCATACCTTTGTGTATGTGTGGATTGCCTTTTTCTCACAAACACTGCCCTCCCTACAAGCACACATACATGGAACTAGATCAGAGTACATCCCCCTTTTCCAGCCTGGTACCCTCCAAATGTTTGGGACTTCAACTCCTATGAGCCCCAGTCAGAATGGCCATTGGTCAGAAATGCTGGGAGTTGTAGGCCAAAACATCTGGTGGGCATCAGGTTGGGGAAACCTGTAGTACATGCTCTCTAGTCAGGCTTAAGTCCTCAACTGACCTCTATTAACAAGGTGTTAAAAGGTTGCCTACAGATCTCAGGATGCGGAATCAACAGCTTCCCTATGTCATGAAAACAGCTATCAGGCTCGAGGCTTGCTGAGCTCCTTTGAAATTAGAGGCTGTGACATCAGAGCAGCTGAGCCAATGGCAGTAAACGGTATGACACTGCAGCACCTGATACTCATGCAGTGGTTACAGAGGTGCACTGTCATATCACCGGCCTGAACAGTGGAATTTAATATAGCTGGCAAGGTTTTGTTAGCGTTCAAAACTTATTTGGCAATAGGAAGGTAGTGAATGCCATCAACAGACATTGACAGCTCTAATGGATCTAGGTTCAAAAACTTGCAAAGTGTCACTGAAGAAGCAAGCTACCTTGTATTACTTGCTCAGCAGACGTGGTTAAAGGTGGTCAATATATGTGATATACAGGTAATAGATGTATACAATTACATGTAATAATCATGAATGATTTGTTAGAACAAAGGTTCATTTTCTCAGTTCTATTGATTTCAACGGTGATGAGATCTGTTGATGGGGTAGGTGCAGCAATTAGACAGCACAGAGCCAGGAGGAAGGTGTGGGTGTTGAGTCACAATAATGGACATCTTGGTAGGCCCTTGGCTGGCTCTTTGCACATCCATATGTCCTTTTGACTTAAAGAGTCCTTTGGGTGAGCAAGGACTTTCTTGGCCCAGGAGCTTCAGATCATGGTAATGACAATCTGCAGAACTATAGGGCTATTGCCTCTATTCTGATTTTGCTCAAATTCATCAGGGGAGATTAGCTATGACAGTTTATTCAGTGACTAAATCTTGATACTTTTTCAGGTTTAATTCATAACATAACTGTAAGCTATTGCCCTGTGTTTATATTTCCCATCCATTTCTCACATTTCCAAAGCAGACTGATATGTGATCCCAGCAGTTTAGCTTCCATAATTGGCATTTTTCTAGGACCAAAAGGAAACAAATTCTTTATCCCCCATACTTATTTAATTTCTGAGAAACAACAAGTAACATGGTTAATCCACTGTTTGATCTTGGTTCCTTCTGCTGAGTGTTCATTTCTCTTTTAATCTTATGCTTTCTTTTTAATCTTCATTCATTGTCTCTGCCGTCACTGGAGGAATTTCTTATCCTTTAAGTATCCTATGGAAATTACAGTGTGGAATGGTATATCTCAAGCCTTTTTTTTCCATTTCTAAATGTAAAGCTATGGACATTCAGTCTCTAACAGAACTGACTCTTGCTAGGTTGTAGATCAGGGAATGTTGCTCTAATTTCACTGAAATTTGTATACAAACTCAAAATATTTGCACTAGCATATCTTTCTGCTATTTTATTTTGACACATTATTCATATCATTGTATTACTACAGCAATCAGCACATTCCATCTTAGAAAAAAAGTCATTTCTATGTGAGAGAACTTAAGACTAGTCCATACATAATTTGGCAGTAAACATAATAAAGCAAGTTTGGTTTCTAAAAACAAATTGAGCTAGATTTAAAATCACACCAAATACTGATGCATAAATGTGAATAACAGCTACGCTCCAGAGCTGTCTGCAAATGGCCTTTCAAACTCCACCTTATTTGTTGTCAGGGCAACTAAGGATTTTTTAAAATTATTATTATTATTACCATATTTCTCTAGGAGAAGAAAACAGTCTCCAGTTGTTTCTCACAGGTAAGGCTCACCATTAGCTGAGGTGGTAGCTCAGTTTTTTTCTTTTGGTTTTCTTTTGTGCTACAACAGCATAAACTGTGATGGCAGGTTGGCTTCCATTTTGCATCCTCCATAATGCAGGGAAGACAGATCCTTAGTGCTGTGCCAAAATCTGTCCTGAAAGTTTTCCCTCCTCATTGAAAAGGCTTCCATTTTTTTCCTGCCTCATTCTCAGGGCATTGTATAGGTTATTTTAATTTATTTTTGTTGTGTTTTAGGTGGCCAAGGGTGTTGTTTGTGTATTTTTCTGTCTATTACACTGCCTGTGCTTCCTGAGCTGAAAAATACCATGGGAGAAATTACCTCATGGTGTCTTCCTTGGCTTTAATTGAAATGAAGAACGCTGAAGAGGCTACAGGCTGCCGGACAGATGATTGTACAGTGAAAAAAAGACATTCATGCACACTCCTTGGCCATTAATTATTGTAGGAGACAATAATCTTGTTAGGAGTATTTCTGCAGATATCTCTTATCAACCCCCTGAAGAAGGCCCTTAAAAACAACACAGGCCGAAACATGTTGGGCTTTGAAATAAAGTATTTTAAGCATCCTGAGAACCTGTTTCTCCCCTTTTTTCTGTCCTGACTCGGATGCTCTCCTCCTTTTGGTTTTTTACTTCCTAAGTAAGGTAAGCACAGGAGACCTGAACCCAACCCAAGACAATTTCCTAGAAATATTCTTTTCCTTTGAATTTCTTTTCTATCAAATTGAATGAGAATGGTCAAAATAATGTGGGAGAGATTTTTGGCACAACAATACTATCCTTTGCACCATTTTCTGACTTGCCCAATCTGTGGCTCTCATTCAGGTTCAATAACATTTAAGTATTCGGGTGTATGCTTTTGGGGAAACCACTCCCATGAAACCATAGTTTCTGCAGTGATAGAAGATTCACATCTTGTGTGACATCCAATCACCAATCCTTTAAAAACATTTTAAACATGATCACAAGGGCTCAGGAATTAACGCTTAATGTTCTTGCCAGGTGGCATCTTAGTCCATGTAAAGCTCCAAAGATTTTCAAATTGCTCTCCAATAAATATTGGAGAGGGTGTGACAATATAATGGATTGTCTAAAATACAACATTGCAAAACTTAGCCAAAAAAAATGACCATATGGGGATTAGCAATTGTATTTGAAACACACCACCAGGTGGTTAAAGAGCCATCGGCGCACAGAGACCAGCCGGGGGCCATCCCAGGCAAACAGCCTGGTGTAGAAATTCTCTGTTACCCATTTAGGAATATTCCCTGAAGAATAATCAGTTGGTTGACATAAGGATTTAAAACTGCATCTCCTCATAAATAGCATGCGAAATTGTTGCTATGAACTAGAAAGGACTCACAGGCCCCAACTTGACATTTTGGCACAGGAAGCTATGGGACAACTTTGCAATGGAAAAATTTACTTATCAAATTAAGACTATGCAAATTACTTGTTGTTACATGGTAGCCTCTTCTTGCAAGTTTCCACAACAGCTCCAGAATCTCAGCTCCACCAGGCCGCTACAGGGCACTGTTACGCTCCAAGCCTATACCTACTTAACTGGAAGTAAGCCTCATTTAAATCAGTGGAACCTACTTCTGAGTAGACGTGTATAGGGTTACACTCTCAACCTACTAAATCAGAGATTCAAGTTGTTAGTTTTCATGATATTTATCTCACTTTTCCAAACAAATGTATTTTAACTATTCTTTTTAATACTATATGTGTATTTTCGATCTGTCAGTGAGCTTTTCTACACAGGGCTGTTAATCTGTTATATCTACTTTTGGTTTCATTGCAGCATTGAAATCCGAGCACTACAGGAAGAACTTTTCCTTTCTTGCTTTTCTGCTACATAACGTCTATGTTGTTGTTCTATAATGGAATATTACAATTACACAGGTAGAAAACCATGTTTACTTTCACTTTAACAAATACTCCATTTCCCTGTTTTAAAAAAAACTTGGGAAAGTGCTGTTAAAAGAAGTGAAACTGGAGGGTCACAACATTGTCTGAAGACCCATAAATAACTGTAAAGAATGATGAATGCACAAGAAATAGGTTAACTAGAAAAGCCCAGGATCTTTGTAATTTACAAGATGTTAATAAAAATTAAAGTTGTAAACACCCCTATTTACCATATTTTCTAAGAATACCTCCTTTTGAAACTATTGAAATAATTTAAATAAAAGTATCGCAAAAGAAGTACCTGGTTCCTTGGAACTATTAGGCCTATTCTAATAATATTAGTACTTTCAAGCGTTACTGAGGTATGAACAATTCCATTCTTTGTATTTGGGAAATAATATTGGTCATATATCAAAGACCATGTTTTACAAGTCTTCCAGTTCTATTGCCAGAAAACTCTCTAGCTGTACTTGGATGGTGATTCTAATCACCATCCAAGAAAAGCCATACATTTCATGCACACACACACACAATGTCTGTGTGTGCATGTATGTGCATGTGTGTGGGTGTGAGTGTATCTAATGCACCAAAAATCTGGAAAGCAAAAACTGAAAACTTAAGACTCACATTTCAGTTAAAGCCCATGTAATTGTGGAGTCACTTGTCTCCAAATATAATTTGCATTTATTTAAAGGCTCAGTTTTACTCCAACTGAAATTAATTTGAAAACAGCAACTAATTTCTTGGTGTCAAAGGGAGCATAATTGCACCCTTAATTCTGTTCCCTTCATCCCATTCACTATCAACAGATAGTTGATCTGGGCAACAGATATGAGTAAAATGCGTAGAACATGGTCCTCATTGAGAACATGATTTCCTATTGCTTCCTCCTTCAGATTTCTTTTCTTTTATTGTTGTATTTGTCCTTTATGGAGATTTTGCATCATTTTAAGAGGCTAATTTTAAAATGTTAAATAGTTAAAATGTAAGGCGGTGCATTTCTTCTATAAATCGTACAGTCTGCTCATATAACATTACGGGCTTTACTTTCATCTTTCTTTTTACAACAAACCCCTAATGACAAACGCAGGCTGTATAAGTGATACTGATATACCCGCAATCTTAGCATGTGAATTAGTCATCATACAATCAGTTCAGGGGTCAGGCTTAGAGAAACAGTACGTGGTTGGCAAAGTGCTAGCCGGCTGAGGTGCTCTCCACTTCAAAGTCTCAGGGCCTGGCTCCCTAGAATTCAGATCACAGGAAGAAACAGCTGGCATTGTCATTTGTGGCAGCCAAGCTCATTTTTCCCCCTGCAGCCAGATAAGGTTTCAATTCCTTTGTAAAACAACAATTTACTTTAGAATGGCTTAAGCCTGTAAAACACAATAGAAAGCAGGAATCCACATGGTCTCCTGTGCTTTGCTATTATCATGCAAGTAGACATGACCTGTGACAACCCCCACGGAAGACAATTTCACCCTTTGCTCTTTCTCTCCAAATGCTCCATGTAACCCCACTTGTCACTGACAGTCAAGGATTTCATTTCCACAGAAAAATTTACAAGCATTTCTCTAGCAGGGTATTTCTTTCTTACATATCCCCAAGGCTCTGGGGATTGTGGCTGTAATAAACCATTACTCCTCACAGTAAGTGAAAACCTCAGTCTTCCCCCCCCCCCCCCAATGTTTGAGGCTTTCAGGTTCTCGTGGTATGGTATTACAAAACCATTCACAATTTCTAGATATAACAGGCCACACTGCAAGGCTCCTTGTATTTTGGCCTAGAATTTGGCTTCCATCAGGGGTGGGAAATGTGTGGCCTTCCAGATGTTGTTGAACTACAATTCCTATCAGCCCTAGCCACCATAGCCCAGGGCGAGTTCAACAGCATCTCTGGTAGGCTGACCAGATAAAATCCAGGTCAGGGCTCCTGTAACTTTAACAGTTGTTGAGAAAAGGGAATTTCAGCCAGTGTTATTTGTATGCAATTAGTTCCTGGTGATATTCCCTCTTCATCACAGCAGTTAAAGTTGCAGGCACTATATTAGAGTGACCATATACAAAAGAAGGCAGGGCCCCTGCAACTTTAACAGTTGTGATGAAGAGGGAATTTCACCAGGAACTAATTGCATACAAATGACACTGGCTGAAATTCCCTTTTCTCTACAACTGTTAAAGTTACAGGAGCCCTGACCTGGATTTTATCTGGTCACCCTAATCTCTGGCTTACATTATTTTTAAGTCCCTTGAGTAATTAGCAAGGGGAGAAAATGCTTGTTTCCAGACCAAAAAAACTAGAAAGAAGTTGAGATAGAGGAAAACATGGAATTTTGGGGGTGATTCCTTTAAGAAAATAGTATTTGTGTTTCAGGCAAGATCTGAGAACTGGTTCAGAGTAGTGGGTAAAAGACTATGAATCAGGAAGTTGTGGTTCGAATCTTGCCTGTATCGTGAACTCATTAGATTAGGGTGACCAAATAAAATCCAGGTCAGGGCTCATGTAACTTTAACAGTTGTAGAGAAAAGGGAATTTCAGCCAGTGTCATTTGTATGCAGTTAGTTCCTGGTGATATTCCCTCTTCATCACAACTGTTAAAGTTGCAGGGGCTCTGCCTTCTTTTATATATGATCACTCTAGTATAGATCCTGCAACTTTAACTGTTGTGATGAAGAAGGAATATCACCAGGAACTAATTGCATACAAATGACACTGGCTGAAATTCCCTTTTCTCTACAACTGTTAAAGTTACATGAGCCCTGAAATGGATTTTGTCTGGTCAGCCTACATTAGATGATCTAAGGTGAGCCTTTCTTTCTGTCTGTTTTAATCTCTCCATTGCAATACTACAACAATAATAATAATAATAATAATAATAATGACTTATCTTACAGCAGCTTTCCCCAACCTGGAGCCCTCCTATCAGCTGGGGATTATTGCAGCTGTAGTCCAACACGTCTGGATGGAACCAGTTTAGGGAAGGCTGCCTTGAAGAGTTTTTAATATACTAAACAGTATAAAAGTACTATAAATAAAGAAACCAACAAGTAAAATGTTGTAAGGATTGCAAGTAGATAATGCATGTCTAGTGCTTTCAACTTTGAACAATGGAAAGTACTATACAAATGCTAAGTATCACTATTATCTGAACAGAGTGATCCAGTTCAGGAGCATAGTAAAGCTTATGAGCTTTTCTACTTGAGGCATTTATTGTGTGCTCGTTATTTATACTCACAGTTGTTTATAGGGTCTTTAGAGGATGTCGTGACTCCCCAGTTTCACTTCTATATTTTAAGAGCACTTTCCCTAGGTTTTTAGAGCAGGGAAAATGAAGTGTTATTTCTGAAAGCAAAAGAAAACATATATAATAATAATAAAAATAATTCAATAACCTACACAATACTACATATTCATCTGAAACAATCTTGGAAAATGCAGATCATAAAATATACTGGGACAGAACATTTCATACAGACAAGACAATACCTTGCAACCAACCAGACATAACGTTCATAGACAAAAAAGAAAAACACACGTACCTCAACGACAAAATGACAAAAAATGTTGTTGGAAAGGTAGAAGAAAAGGGAGACAAATATACACCACTGGCCATGGAAGTCAAAGAACTATGGCAACAGGAAAAGGTCACAATTATTTCATTAGTCACATCAGTCACCAGCATCACATCAAAAAACTATACAGAAAACCTCCAGAAATTGGGCCTACCAGAATACATCCACACCAACATCCAGAAAGCAGTCATAATTAAAACATGCTCAATCGTCAATTGATTCCTGAATCAATAAAAGACAGCATGACTTGGCAAAGCCCGTCATGTCCGTCTGGAAAAACTGCCATGAGCGAGCGAGAGATACATAATAATAATAAATTTCTTACCTGCCTCTTCCTTTGAATCGAGGTGGGGAACCACATTAGTACAACAATACAATATAAATCAAATGCATTAAACTAATTAAAAGAGCATATAAAACCAATACAATATTAAAATAACAATCAGGATATCTTAAAATTCTTAGGTTTAAAATTCATCGGGGCAGGACTACTGGAAGAGACTAGTCTTTATAGCTGTCTTAAACTCAGAAAGAGTGTTAAGTTGATTAATCTCCTCTGGCAGGCCATTCCACAGTCTGGGGGCAACAGAAGAAAAGGTCCTCTGGGTAACAGTTATCAACCTAGTTTTGGCTGACTGAAGTAAGTACTCCCCAGAGGACCTGAGTGTGTGGGCGGATTGTACAGGGCAAGACGATCCCGCAGGTAAACTGGACCCAAACCATGTAGGGCTTTAAAGTTAATAACACTTTGTACTTCGCAAGGAAACTAATTGGCAGCCAATGAAGTGATTTTAATGTTGGTGTAATATGGTCACTCCTAGATGTACCGGTGACCAACCTGGCTGCCATATTTTGAACTAGTTGAAGTTTCCAAACTTGGTAGAGTAGTAGCCCCATGTACAGCGCATTGCAGTTGAGCCTCAAAATTACCAGCGTCTACACTACCATCTTTAGGTCTTTCAACTCTTGGAAAGAGCGCAGTTGGTGTAACAGATGAAGCTGATATTTTCCTATTGCAAAGGACCACCTAGAGGTAATGCAGCAGAAAAGCAGAAAAGCAGGAAAGGAAAAGCTCTTTGTGTAGAACTTTAATCTTGATTTTGCGATGAAACTGAAAGTAGATACAGTGAATTAGCAGGCTCAGTCTAAACATGGCTCCACATATCCATTACAAATATAGAGGTTAACCTTTCAGGACTTCACTGCACCCACAAGTCATAACAAAGCAATAATGTTATACAGAAGTGTGATAACTATGGAACCACAACATTGCATGTCACATGTGTGCCATCTGTTTTATTATAATTTCATTTTTTATATTAGAAAGGTCAGATAACTATAATAATAAATACAATATAAAAATACAAAACAACATATATTTAATTATCCAGTAAGACAAAATCATCCAGTAGGAAAACAAACAGTTTCTTTTATTTTCAACTACACCTTTGTTTACAAATGTATTTCAAAAGAAATGGACAAAAAAGAAAGACAACTCTCTAATTAGGACTCACTACTTCCTAGCTCTTCCTTAAGAGCCTTAATTTATTGAGTTCTGTTGCCCCAATGTCTTCTTTACCTATTCCATAACTGAGTATGTTTTGCATGAGTTCCAGTTCTTTGAGATCAAATCTTTTAGGGCACTAAAGTTCAATTAAGGCCTTCCCCCCTCCTATACATTGAAGGTCAGACTTGACATTAAACAACTTTGAAATCCGTGTTTTGGATTCTCCTCCTCTTTTGCATAACTAACTAACAGCAACTGTGGTGTCTCTAATCTAAATTGGACCCATGGCTGCAATTAGTTTTTTGTTTGTTTGTTTTGTATTGTTTTGTTTTAAAGAGGAGAATCCCAAAGAAAGGATTCAAAGATGTGTTTGAAATCATGTCTAGCTTGATCCTGAACCAGTGAAAACACTCAATAATACTAACTTAGTACCAGCTTGGAAGTTATACACAATAATATATTTTGTTGTTTTTGTTTTTGTTAATTTTAAAGCACCTTTTACTAATTGTTGGGCAGAGCCACCACATGTAAAAAATGTGTATGTGGAAGATGGCTTTTCTTTGCTATTTATTATCATTGTTAGTATGTCTTAAATTTGTATTCCACCATTTCTCCAGGTATCTCAGGCTTGCATTTTAGCTTCACAATTAAAGGTGTAATCCTATACACATGCACTTGGAAGTAAGACCCATTGAGCTGAATGGGACTTACTTCTGAGTAGACATCTATAGGATTGCACTTTTAAGTTGCATCAGTTGTGAGACAGCCCAAGACCATCCAGTAAGTGTCATAGTTACAGAGCAGAGTGTAGATTTTCAACCTGGATTTCCCACATTTAAATACAATGCTCTAGCTACTGGATTCCTATATGGTGGGGATCATCATGCCAAGAGAAAAGTTGCAAACCCACATCTGGAGCACATGTGTGAAAGTGCCTTCAATCTGAACAGATGCATAATTTCACAGAAAACAATGATATTGTTAACACGCACACACATGCTTCTTAGTCTTAAAAAAACATATTTATTTTCAGATAAAGTGCCATTAGTTTAAAAGCAACTTACTTCCAAGTAACTTAGGACTGAGATCCGAGAGTTTAAGTCTTATTCTCCAAGTATAATGGTTGTCTTCAAAATAATTTTCTAGGCAGCTCAGGAGGAAACTACATGCAATAAAATATAACAAAGCTGTTTTGCTTTTGTTTTTCAAAAGAAAAGCGGTTTTCAGAAGGCCCTTTCTGATTTTGAGCAGAGAAATTAAAAGGAGAAATGAAAGGGGTGATTAACCCTTTCCCTGGTGGCTATTTTCCCACAGCAATTCCCCTTCCCATCTTGTAATGTCCGAGATGCATATTTGCAAGCCAAGGATTCCAAATGTGGATTTGGAGTGGAAAAAACAGCCAGCAAGGAACCACTTAAGGATTCACTACATCTCCACTTGAAATGCTGCGCCCTCCGAAACCTGCTTTTCGTTTATTTGTTTTTATATTGCCCTTGGAGCTTTCACATGTAACACGTAGCGTGGCCCTCTGTGAAGGGTCAGTAAACGTGAGAAGAGACTCAAGTGTCCACTAATCAAGTGGGGAACAGAGGGTGGGGGTGGGAAGGTGGATTTTGTCACGAACTGACTTGTGAATGATCCATCCTGTGTCAAGATCTCAGCTCCCCGTTGTGTCTCAACCCATTTTGGGATGAACATGCAGAACATTGCAGGCTGCTAGCTCAACAGTCATGAGAAATGCTTTTTAAAAACCCAGACAATCATTATTAAAAATTTTAAACATAACTTGTCCCATTGAGTCTCGAATGCAAGTACGTCAACTGGAAGTCAACTTCCCTCTGCCACAAGTATTCATTTATGTGAGAAAGGCACTGGCGGTCAGCTTTGCTGTGATGGTGATTATTTATACTGGCCACTTTAATTTGGACCAATGCCTATCTTGAGAAATGCCTGATTATCAGGCAACTGAGACACACTAAGTGCTTCACAGCATTCCTGGCTAAAAGAGGAAACAATCAAAGGACTGGTCCAGCTTCCAGCCAGGTCAACAGGGGGAAAAACCCTCCCATGGGCTGGAATGTGAATTGAACCAGGCCCCAAGTCACTACGTATGTTTGCCATTTCTAAAAAAATGAAAAGTTTGACTTCCTAGAGGAAAGCAGCAGCAGGATGAACCGCACGGCTTTAGCGTCTCTCATCTCTCAGTGTGTTCTGAAGATTCTGGAACGAGACCTGAATGCAGGGAAAAATGCTACGAAGGAGAAAACACCAAAATATAAACCATATGACAATGCCTATTTCTTCATTCTCTTTGTCATGTTGTTTTACTCTTTCCTGGCGTTGACTGTCTTTTTCGGTTATGTTCGCTCCAAGAAAGCCATTTCAAAGAAAGATCCTTACCAGGAGTTCATTGAGGATAAGGATCGAAGCAAGAAGTGGAACACGAGCCGGCCAGTGGTGGTGAAATTTGACTTTGAAGAGGAGAGCATTCTTTGAAGTACTTAAAACCAAAATGCTTTGCAAACTGTACTGGACTGTCTGTGTCGTCTACATGTCAAAGGAACGTCTGCACACATCTCCGTCGATGACGTCCTGAGAAATAAGTAAAACCACTGGCTAAAAGTAGGTAATGGAAAAGAAAGGGGGGAAATCAAGTTCCCCAGTGATGGGGATTCATTTGCTTTTGTGGAATGCCGTTTTTCAGAGATAATGGAGTCTCTGTACCCATTTTATGCATCGAGTGAAAAGGAGATGTGCCATTTTCTGTACAGCCTGTGATTGAAACTGCGAAGAAACAATACCACCACCACTCACTCCCCAATCCATTCTACTCTATGATTGTATTGATCACTCTATCCAGAAAGGGAGAAAAGAAATTGATAATTTTGCGCACATCTGCACAAAACTCTTCCAATGGAATTTTAGCATTTGTGAATATATATATTTTTCCAGGAGCGCCATCTGATCTGCATCATATTAGTAAAGTATCTTGGACTTTCCTAATTTTATTAAGCATGTAAGCACATCTGCTACCTTCATTTGTTATATTAACGACCCTGTCAAAAACTATTGAGCAATGCCTAAAAAATGTGATGAAAAAGAATTTGATGGGAACAAGAGCCTGGGCATTTGATGATTTTTTTAAGCCTTGTTTTTTCCCCCCAGCCTTAATTAGTGGCCAATATATCTAACTGCATATGAGGCAGGAAAATGTCTCTCTAAAGCTGAATGCACCCCAAATGTTGTTTAACTTGCTGTAAATCCTACAAGCTGTTTCCCTTTTAGAATCATTTCACATATTATTAAATATAATTTGATTTACTTATTCAGTTTTACTGTCCTTGTTGTAAACATGTTGCTTATTAGCATGCCAAGAACCCATAGAACACACAGATCTGTACAATAATTGTATTGCCTTGTGCTGTGAAAACAAGAGTTAACATACAGTCATTTCCGGAAGTAGATTTTTGTACTTGTTTTGTGACTCTCAGCAAATGTAATTCATATTACCCTTATTATTATTATTATTATTATTATTATTATTATTATATTCTGTTAGTCTATTTTTTGAAGGACAGCTAGAGCTGAATTTGAGGATTCAGGAATACGAATGGATTTCAATTAAAATTCACTCTATTTATTGTTGAATTGGAAATAAACTTATTGGAAATATACTAACTGTACAGTGTTAGTGAACCACATGGAAGTTAACTACTAAAACACTGCTGTTTCAGTCAATCATTCTTTAGTGCCATTGAAATCCTGACTAAGTTGTCCCAGCTTTAGCGTATGCAATTGGACTGACAGAAGTGAAGTTCTCTGCCCACTCCTCTCCACCACAGGAAGGTGGTGGGCTCTCCCACACTAGAGGCATTCAAGAGGCAGCTGGACAACCATCTGTCAGGCATGCTTTAAGGTGGATTCCTGCACTGAGCAGGGGGTTGGACTTGATGGCCTTATAGGCCCCTCCCAACTCTACTATTCTATGATTCTATGATGCTATCCAGCCCTTTGAAAATGCTGCATGGGGGTTCAGGAGAGCTTATTGAGTGAGGTACGCTGCCTGGGGGTGAGGATGGGAATGGGTGATCCTTCTGTGTGTGGAGCGCTTCTGTCCATGGAAGGCAAATCCAACCCACTGATTTCAATGGGTGCTCGCTTCGGCAGCACATATACTAAAATTGGAATGATACAAAGAAGATTAGCAAGGCCACTGCGCAAGGATGACACACAAATTCGTGAAGCGTACCATATTTTTTAAAGTCTGGTCAGTGACCATAATAAAGTTGATGATGATGATTTCAATGGGACTAAAATGTGACTAACTTAGTATGGACCAGCTATTTAATGGGATCCAGCCCATTTAATTCATTTCAATTGCATTCCTAATTTTTGATAGAATTTCACCCTAAAGCCATTTCCATGAAAATAATTCCTACAGATATATAAATATAAAAATGTGTCCAGAATCACAGTCTCAGAGAAGAACAGGTTGTTGTTGTTGTTGTTGTTGTTGTTATTGCTTTATTACAGTTCTATACTTCCCCGTAGCTGAAGCTTTCTGTGTGGTTTGCAAAACTTTACAAAACATATATGCATTCTTTCTTCTGTTCATTCTTCCTTTTGTTCAATTTGCCAATTAGACTATGTCATTGAAAAAGCTAATTTATATTGCTTCTGATTTTTTAGAAGGTACCAGGATGTGAACAGATGCCAGATGAAGCAAAGGGCAGAAGGGTAATCTTGAAATGTAGTCCTAAAAACATTCATGAAAGCAAATATAAATTAAAAGTTCAGGAATGTTCTAAGATTACTATCAGCAAAAAATCACCAACACAATAAAATCAGATTCAAAGTGGAATCCATATTTAGCCATGTGAACGTGGCTGGCAGAACTAGACTTCCCTCTCCACCACCGCAACCCGTCTAGCCCCCTAAAAATGCCACACAGAGGGTCAAGGGACTCTGCTGCATGGGGTGAGCTGTGGTGCAGGGGGGATGGGGGATCCCCCAAATCAGGTGGAAGCCTTCCATCAATGGTTGATTAGGTCCTGGATCCAACAAATCCATACTTCTGATATCAGTCATTTTGGTGATAACAAAATCAGTCAAGGGCCCTACTACATGCCCAGCATAGCCTGGGCGTGGTGGGGAGATTGCGGCGGGCGTGGAGGATGAGGCGTGGAGGCATGTATTGGGTGGCCTCCTGGATTGGGAAGGGGAGGGGTGGAGGGGGAGCCGGAGCCTTTATAAGGCCTGGGCTCCCTCCCTCCCTCCTCTTGGGCAAAGCGGCGGCTGACGACGGAAGGGCTCGGCGCGCTGAGCAGGCAGCGTGCTCGGGAGCATCGGGGCGAGCAGCCGCTTGGAGCAGCGGCTGGGGCAAGGTTCCAGCGGGCTTGAGAGGCGGACGCGGAGGCTTCCCGTCCCAGCGCCACCGCACCTCGCGGTCAGCTTTGGGCCAGGAGGCCCTAGGTTTGGGGGGAAAGGGCCGGCTGGCCCTTCTGGAGAGTAGAGGAGGCAGCTGAGGGCCTGGGCGGCAGATAGGCTTGCCTAACAAGCCCCGAGGGGGGGCTGGAAAGGGAGCTTTGGCTGGGCCTGGGCTGTAGAGGCGAAGAAGGTGATTCGAGCGGGCCTGCGGTGGCAGCCGCCGGGTCGCTGTTGGGCTACTGCCCATAACCTTGCTCGGGCAAAATTGAGAGGGGAAAGGGGGGTCTGGAGCCTGGTTGACAAGGCTGGTCACTGACGGAGGCTGTTGCTGGGCGGATTGGGAAGAACGGCCACACCCCCTCACCCCATTCCGAGCGGTGGTGGTTTCATTGGTCGGAGCTGTTGCTGGGAGGATTGGCCAGGAGATGCCTTGTTCCTTCACCCACTATCTTTACAATTTTATTATACAGCACTGCGGGTCCCCTGTTGGGTGGCAGGTGGTACTGCAGGGCGGACTTCAAAATTAACGTGGTGTTTGGTTCTATTGGGGCTTTCTGCATAGGTGGCAGGGAGTGGGGGGGAGGCAGAGGTGTTTTCCTGCATTCTGTCCACACGGGGGTCTCTCCCCTTCAAGGCTATTGGCGGCATGGCACCTACCAAAGGTGTAGGGGGTAGGAAGGGAAAAGGCAGGGCGCCCAGGCAAAATACGAAGCGGCCCAGGGCGCATTTGGATTCCTCTTCCGATGAGGCTGACAATCCCGAAATACAATCAATACTAGCTAGATTGCAGCCGGTGGAACAGGAGAGAGGGATACTCCAGCAGCAATACAGTGCGGCTACAGCGAACACAAAAGGACGGGCGGGGCTTCCTCTCACCAGGAAGCAGAAGCAGGATCAATTGTGGGCTTCTGTTTCAGCTCGTCTGCAGGCGGTTGAGGCCTCGGGTACGGAGGTCAGGGGGGGTTGGACTGTGGCGCAGCCTTTGGAGACCTGGCCTGACTTGGACGTGCCAACTTCCACTCCTGAGAGATCGACCCAGGGAGAGGCCCACACACCGTCCACGGATGCTGTGCCTGGCTCAAGGGAGGGAGGAGCGTCTGCATCGCACCTTCCAGGTGAGTACCATAGCATGACACTGCCTGGTACCCTCCCACCATGGGGACCAACCCCGCCGTGGAACTGGTATCCATGGTGGCACGGGATGGGCTGCACACCGGCTTGACAGGGTGTAGGTACACCTCAGCAGGGAACCGTTAGTACACCGGTTACATGTCCAAACACGCACACGTTGAGCTGCACTGTGGCTGTGCAGGGTGTAGGCACACCTCAACAGGGGATTGTCAGTCCACTGGTCCCATGTCCCTACACGCACACGTCGCAGACCCTGCGGCCAGATGGGAGCCCCGCGGTTGCAGTGATGGGAGCGTCTCAAGCTGCTACCAGCCAGGTGTCGGAGCGGCGCGTAGCGATGGACAGCACACAAGAGACGTTGGGTGACAGGGTATTGGACTCGCAGGTAAGCAACACAGTGGCCTTACAAACGCAACAAGAGCCATCACCTACTGCGATGGCTTGTCTGGCAGTGTGGCAGGGTCCAGCGGGAGCTCCTAGTCTGTCAGTGGGGGCCGGGAGTAACATTAGGGATCCTTATGCTGGGGTTGAGGCATCAGCTATCCCTACAGGCAGCACGGCTGCCCCGTTGGGGTACCATCTGTTGCCTGCGACACGGGAAAAGATATGGAAAGGGGAATTTGTGTATGTCTTCTCTCTGCTCTTCAGGGAGACAGAGATGAAAGACAAGGACAAATCGAGTGACAAGGAGTTGGAGCGGCTGCGTTGCAAGAAGGTTGCTAGGACTTGGGCGAATTGGCTCCTGGTTACCTAATTTATATGGGAGTAATTCAGCAAAAATTCCCGGGAAAAGGGGGAATTCTGACTAAATACTTGGATATGCTTTATAGAGCATATACAGAGTATGAGGGGGCGTGGCTTGCATATGATGAGTCATTTCGTATGCGGGCCGTGTTTGACCACGCCTTTCGATGGGACATGAAGGACAACGATTTATGGCTCCAATTCATGACAAGGCGGAAAGTGGCCATATTTTGGCGAAATATCAGCCGGCGGCATCTTCCCGCGTGTTGGCGGGGCAAGGGGTTCAACCCCGCTTGCTTTGTTGGGAATATAGTTCACGTGGGGCCTGCACCCGCGCAGCGTGCCGTTTCCGACACGAATGTCCGGTCTGCCACGGTCTGCACCCGGGAGCCAGCTGTCCGAAGGCGAGAGGGGGCAAGGGAATCATTCGGGATTTTCAGGGAGGCAGAAAACCTGGCGGTCAACATCCTCCTCCCAAAGGGGCCCAGTCCAGTCAAACTTGAGCCATTGCAACGGCTCCTGGCACGCTATCCGGGACCGGATGCGTGTTACCTGGCGGCTGGGTTTAAGGATGGTTTTCATATCCCTTTTAAGGGCCCCAGGGTTGCAGCATTTTCAAAAAACCAAAAGTCAGTTTGGGTCATGGAACAGTTGGTGCAGGAGAAGATTAATAAGGAAGTAGTGGCTGGTAGGGTACTAGGGCCGTTTAGTTCTCCTCCAATACCCAACTTACGTGTTTCTCCTTTGGGCATTGTTCCCAAAAAGGTGCCTGGGGAGTATCGCCTAATACATAATTTGTCAGCTCCGAAGGGGCACTCAGTCAATGATGCTATTCCAGAACATTTGTGTTCTGTGCATTATGCATCGTTTGACTCAGCAGTTGCTATGGTTAGGAGGCATGGGCAAGGGGCGCTAATGGGCAAATGTGATATTAAATCTGCCTTCCGCATATTGCCCATTCATCCGGAGGACTTTGACCTCTTGGGGTTTTGTTTTAAGGGGCAATACTATGTAGATAGGGCCCTGCCCATGGGTTGTTCAATTTCTTGTTCTATGTTTGAACGTTTTAGTTGCTTTTTGGAATGGGCCATAAGAGAGCGCACTGGCATTCCAGATTGCTCTCACTATTTGGATGATTTTTTCTTCTGTGGGGCAAAAGATTCGGGCCAATGTGCTTATTTAATGACGGAATTTGTGGCTTTAGCAGCTGAATTGGAGGTTCCGTTAGCGCAGGAGAAGACAGAGGGCCCAGCTAGCGTTTTGATGTATTTGGGTGTCGAGGTGGATTCCGTGCGACAGTGCTGCAGGCTGCCGGCAGAGAAAGTCGGGGCGTTGAGGACCCGGCTAGCTACTCTGTGCTCTCAGAGGAAAGTCACATTGAGACAGTTACAAGAACTAGTGGGGCATTTGAATTTTGCATGTAGAGTGGTGGCCCCGGGTCGAGCCTTCCTGCAGAGGCTCTGTAATGCCATGAAAGGTCTGGCCAGCCCACACCATCGTGTCAGAGTTACACGGGAAATGCGGAATGATTTAACAGTGTGGCTCTCCTTTTGGAGGGCTTCAATGGAGTGTCATTCTGGAAGAGGGAATTATTGTTGGAAGCTGACATGCAAATACATTCTGACGCCTCTGGGGCGTTCGGTTTTGGGGTGATCTGGGGCGACCATTGGTGCGCCGAGACCTGGCCTGGAGAGTGGCAGGAGTCCCCCATATGCAAGGATTTAACGTTTTTGGAATTTTTTCCTGTATACGTGGCGGCCCACGTGTGGGCCTTGGAGTTGCGGGATTGTGTTGTGCATTTTTGGTGCGACAACCAGGCCACGGTTCAGGTCATTAATACCTTGACTTCTAGGAATAATAGAGTCATGTTATTGGTCAGGGCCTTTAAGCTACATTGCCTACGGAATAATATTCTGTTTCGAGCTCGCCATATTCCCGGCTTGGATAACTCCATTGCTGATGCTTTATCGCGCCAGCAGGTAAAGAGATTTCAGGATCTGGCACCGGTTGCCTTATGGGAGATTGGCAGGATGAAATAGAAAGAGCAGTGTGGCTGTCTGTCGCCCCAAGTACTCGATCAGTGTATAGAAAGGCAAGTAGGGAGTTTCAGCTGTTTAGGAAGACCTATGCATTGAATCAGGAGTGGCCCATTCCGGTGGATCACCTGTTGCAATTCTGTGTTGCTGCTAAGGAAAAGGGCATGGCGGTACGCACCATTACTGGTAAGCTGGCGGCCCTGGGATTTTGTTCCAGAAGCAAGGGGATGCGGATAACACAGATAATTTTAGAATCAGGCGAGCCTTAAGGGGTTGGGCGAGGGAGTCGCCCTCGAGACCGGATGCCAGGACTCCAATATCCCCAGAGATTTTATTGGGATTGAGAGCCAAGTGGCAAGTGCTTTGCGCGTCTCCATTTGAGGCTGTTCTTTTTCATGCGGCAGCGCTTACAGCCTTTTTCGGGGCTTTCAGAATTTCAGAATTGTTAGCAGCCTCCAGGGGAGAGACGTCTGCACGTGCCTTACAATTTGGGGATGTACAACTTTGTGAGGACTGGGTCCAGATCCACTTGTGATGCTTCTACCGCTGCAGCATTGGGTCTGCCGCCCGCAGGGATCAAGGCGATTGGCAGATGGCGATCACAGGCTTTTAAGTCTTATGTACATCCTCTCCCCAAATGAGAAGGAGAGGGAGAGTGGTATGCTGACCCTATTTGTTTATCTTCTAGATATGTTGACGGTTCAAGCCCCGGTGCGGGTCCTTATCTGTGGCCACGGCTACGTATTCTGGGCCAGAAGGAGGGCAGCCAGTACCAGCATCGGCACCCAATTGGGCTTGAGCGGCTTGGCCAACATTCAGTGGGCTGGCAGGTGTGGGATGAGATGGGACCAACTCATTCCGATGTTGTCACAGCGGCGTGCGGCCCTACCCCCGCCTCAGGGGCTGTTAATACACCTAGGAGGAAATGACTTGGGGATGCTGAAGGGCAAGGCCTTGTTGCTACAGGCGTTGGCCGATTTCCGTCTTATTCGGAATTGGTGGCCGGGAGTGTTAATCCTGTGGTCTTGTATTATACCTCGCCATCAATGGCGGGCTCCATGTGCGCCCAGGGCGTTAGATCGGGCGGGCAGGAAAGCGAGCGGGGAAATATTTCGTTGCTTGCTCTCATATGGGGATGGGAGTATTAACCACCCATTGATATCGCCAGCGTGGAGGTAGCTTTACAGGCCGGACGGGGTCCATTTGTCGGACCTTGGCAATGATTTATTCTTGGGGGATTTGCGGAGGGGTCTGCGGGAAGCAATCCTGCGCAGATGGAGGGTTGGTGACAAAGCATAAGGCTTGTCGCACCCTATGGCAGTTAGGTGCGGGCATCTCCACCTGGGAAGGGATAGGTGAGCATTCGCAGGCACCTAGCGGTGACTGGTAATGCCTGAGGCTCATCACCTGTGAGTCTTGAGGCCCAGGTGGTGAGATAAGGGTTAACTTTGGGGCTAACCTTCCTCACTCACGCGGAGTCATGAGGCACGTGCTGAGGTGACACGGAAGGCCCCCCTACCCCAAAAGGGGAGGCCTGGGGGTGGCGTATTGGACACGCCATGTCCGGGCCTGAATGGACTCACCCTACCTGTTATGATGGCATTGGCCATCCATGTCAGAAGATGCCCGCGTAGTTTTCCCCTCTGCTGATCCCTCAATAAATGTGGCCCAAGTTTAACCCAAAAAACCTGTGTCGTCTCGTTATTTACCGCGCTCCGATTCTGCAATCTATCTATTGTTAAACTACAATCTAGCTCATAGTTATGTAACCAAGGGACTGCACCCCCTGAATAATGGGAACTCATTTTTTCTGGCTTTTTAGATTTTGCCAGGCACTAGCCACAGACTTTCAGACAATGATATTTGTATCCCAACATTCCTCCAAGGAGCCCAAGGTGCTGTACTTGGGAATCATTCCATTTTATTGTGACAGCAACCCTGTGGGACTGTGATAGGCCTAAGGTCACTCAAGGCTATTCTACAGAAGACTGTTAATCTGCTGCCATCACAGAACTGAGATCCGAGCTCTACACAAAGAGCTTTTCCTTTTCTCCTTTTCCACTACATAATCTCTAGGTGGCATCATGGTATAGAGGCATAGGGCAAATGCACAAGAGGAAACTGAACTTTCTTTTGCCATCAGAAATAATGCTCCATTTTCCCTGCCCTTAAAAAAACCTTGCGGAAGGTGCTGTTTACAAACAGAAGCAAAACTGGAGGGTCATGACATTGTCTAAACAACCTGCAAACAACCATGAAAAGGGACCGACAAGTGCATAACAAATGTCTCATGTAGAAAAGCTCCAAGTAAGCTTTGTGTTTGAGCAGGAATTTGAACCCAAGTTTTTGTTGTATGCACTCCACCAAAATGATACTCCATTTTCTAAATCTTAAGGACTAGAAACTTGCTTTTTTTCTTTTCTTTTTTTTTAAAGAGAAGCTGTGATTTTCAGGTTGTTGAAATTAAAAAAAGAAAGAAAGAAGTCTCCATTGGCAACTCAATCTAAATTGGGCCTGCATTCAGACAACACATTAGTCAATAATAGTTGGTTATTTTGTGGGTACTCCCCACGCAACATTATTATTATTATTATTAATAATTATTATTAATTATTTATAACCGCCTCTCCCTCCGGATCGAGGCGGGGAACAACAACAATATAAAACACAAGAATTACAAACAGTTAAAATTTTAAAAACAAGAAAAAATACATCATTAAAAACATCTTAAAATTCATCTGGATAGGCCTGCCGGAAGAGAGCAGTTTTCATGACTCTCTTAAATTTATGAAGACTGCTAATTTGTCTAATCTCCTCCGGCAGACCATTCCAAGTCTGGGAGTGATGGAAGAGAAGGTCCTCTGGGTAACACTCGTCAGCCTAGTTCTGGCTGACTTGAGTAAGTTCTTCCCAGAGGACCTATGTGTGCAGGGCGGATTGTACGGGAGAAGGCGATCCTGCAGGTAACCTGGACCCAAACCATGTAGGGCTTTAAAGGTAATAACTTTATTCCTTCACAATTGTGGGTGGTTGGGGCTGGTGTTGAGTGGACTAATAGTCAACCCAGCATTTGACTGACAAAGCCCCCGCCCCTCTCCCCACCCTCCCTCCTCCCTCAGTCCTCCCGGTTCTATCCCAGCAGCCTCTGCAAGTTGCACCAGTTGTAGCAGAGTGGCTGCTGCAGCTTTGGTCACTCTTGCCGCCTGCCTCTATGGGCTTGTGTTTTAACCCACTCACCACACGCAATTAACACACATACCCCTCCACACAACACTTTAAACAACTGGCTTTGAACTAAACAACTTGCAAGTCAGTTGTTTCTCTCCGTTGCTTATTTCGGCGGAATAGCATACTGTCAGTAGTTTGTGAGTGGCGTGTTACCCTGCGCACAACACAATAAGCAACACAACTGACGATTGTCCCCCCCCCCCCCAGTTGCTTAATGTGTTGTCCGAATGCAGCCACTTACTGTAGACTAGGGGTAGGTAACATGCACACATGACCACCAGTGTGCCCCTGGGTGGCTTTCTTGAAACCCTCCCATTTTAAAATAAAAATAACACATTTTCTTATCAGCAGCCGCAATTGCTGTGAAAACTGTGTGTTCAAAGGAGATGTTTAGCATGTGGGGGCTAAGACCCATCTCTGACTTGTGCTTAGTCTTTTGAACAGGTTACTTGTCCTTTGCCCTCCACTGGTAGCCATTTTGTGGCAGTGCCCATGACAATTTGTCAAATTGCCAAATGTACTCACAGCCCAAAAAGGTTGCCTATGCCTGGTTTATAATTTAAAATGTTTTAAATGTCAGCTGTTTTATGTTTATGGTTTTAATGTTGTATATTGTCTTTTTAGTGTTCAATCTTTTAATTTTTGTAAACCACCCAGAGAGCTTTGTCTATGGGGCGGTATATAAATGTAATAAATAATAAGAAGAAAACAAAAAAAGAAAAGCTTCAGCTGCACACTATTCAATTAACATAACACATAGTTTGACCCTAATTTTTGATAACAGGAGACATCTTGATGGGATGCTTCTTACTTCAGAACACAGCAACTTCACAGCACATTTCAGCTTTGAAATATTTCTTATTAATAAGGATTCATACTAGACACAGCATAATCTAAGATACATTCAAATGCATGTTATCCTTAGTCACCAAGTTTCTTGAGCGAAAACTGAGAACTCCAGTTAATTCAATTTTGCTTTTTTCATGCTAATTTATCTCCTGCACAAAGAAGGAAGAGCCATAATGGAAACTGTCTTTAATACTCCAGTGACATGTTTGAAATACATTAGTTACTGGAACACCTTTCAAAATGAAAGTTCTCTTCTTATGGCATATGCTTGCTCTGGGATCATTCAGTCATTCACTGAGTGATCAAAGGCTTTAATAATAATAATAATAATAATAATAAATAATAATAATAATAATAATAATAATAATAATAGATAATAATAGCATTTATTTATATAGCTCTTTATTACAAAGCGCTGTACATAAAATAAAATAGGTCAGCAGTTTACAAAACGACAATAAAAACAATATTGCTAAAATGAAAGCTTAACTGAATTAAAAGAACATACACTACGCTCAACATCAAAGGTGGGTGTGAAGTTTAGGAGGAAAAAGTTAAACCTCCTTCGCCTTATATCATTCTCCCAATCCTGATGACTTCCAATGGCTTCTATTTTAAAAGGGGCAAGAGAAACAAAAGCAAGGGCAAACTATACATTTAATATAACCAGTGGAATCTAGTGGCTCTGATATCTTTGGGGCAGTGAATCCACTCCAGGTTTCAGTCAGAAGTCTAAAGGATCTATTCAAGGTGCTTCTGACTGGTTCTGACTGAAACCAGGAGCAGATTCACCACCCCACTGACATCGGAGCTACTAGCTTCCACTGGATGTAATGTTTACTTTGGCCTCGGGATGCCTGATAGAATCAATACTGCTCTTCCAGAACAGGAAGCCTAAACAACCCATGTGTGGGAGGTATTTTTCCACTTCTGATACCATGCTAAAAAGAAATGTGTGTGTGAATTTCACTTCAGTGAAATCTTGTCACTTTTTAAGCTATCATCAAATCAGTAAACTAGAAGGAGTCTCTGCTTTAAGACACTGCCCCCTACTCCCTGCCCCCATGTTTTGCTGTTTATGATTACCCTTGGTTTAGCTTCCCCCTGCCAGGTTTTGGTCCACATCAGTGTTCCTGTTCAACCCAATTTGAATTCATTTCCAGAGTCAGATTTTATGAAACACTGCATCAAAGGCTTTACTCAAGTCCAAATATGTTACATCTACCACTTTTTCTTCATGCTCTAATTTTGTAATTCAGTCAAGATATATGGTAAGATCTGCTGCTGATATGCTATTGTTGCTGAAGCCAGCTGGTGCCTGCTTGTTAGTGAAATGGAGCTGTTTCTTTATTCTCAACACAGTTTTGTGTTTTGTTTTCTTCACAGCATAATTGCACCCCTTTTTAATTTATGTTTTCACATTGCATATCCTCCTCTCTTAGTGGTAGCTAAATATAAAGACAGAATAAAACTAGATGAGGCTGTGGGATAAGCATTGGCCTAAGAATACTGCTTTGCTGCTGGGCAGACAGTATTTGTATAACTTGGACTCCTTGGGCTCATTACCAAGCTGTAATTCATTAGATCACAAAACTATTTAACATTTATATAGCAATATTGATCTGTAAGGGCACAATCCTACACATATTTAAACAGAAGAAAGTCCCATAACTCCCAGCATTCCCTAGCCAGCCATACTATCCAAGGTTCTGGAGCCTATCCCCAAAATAGGTTCAGCCCATGGATGGCTCGTTTAGGGTCTTGACTGGTCCTGACTGAAACCTAAAGAAGATTCATCACTCCACTGACAGCAGAGCCACCAACCTCCACTGCTCCTACCTATACTTCCAGGTCCTCTCCACTCCTCAGAAAATCTTGCTTGGACACTGCATGGATACTTCTGGAAAACCACAGGCTGCATCTAGCATAACATGTGAATACATGCTAACTATCCCAGGATAACGTTGCAGTGGGTAGATGTTAAGCAATGCAATGCTTTTCAAATTAAGTTGTTCTTTTGCACAACATATTGCATGGCCGGGCAATAAATACTCATAAAGATATTGTTCAGATTAATTATTTGTTTGTCCTTAAAACAATTCTGACACGTTTTGTGTGGAGTCACTGCTCCTGAAACACTCTAGTTTCTACAGGCGTCAAAGGGAATCACTGGGAAAATTACTCATGCTTGGAGAATTTCATAGTAATAACCATCATGGCTACGTTCTAGGTAAATTATGTAGTCTTGATGTAGTCTTGATTAGGGATGTTCAGGGACCCCCCAGATTGGATCGGGACCCAGATCGGGACCTCCGACGTTGTCCTGGATCGGTTCGGACAAAATCGGAGGGCCCTTGGATCAGATTGGACCCAATCCCAATCCGAAAATTGGACGTCCGATTTTTGGATCAGCTGCCATTTTTGGTGTTTTCCCCATAGACTTGCATTGGGGAAAAGAAAGCTTTCCCCCAAAGCAAGTCTATGGGGAAAACATGGTGGTGTGTGGGTGAATGGGGGCCTAACTCCCCCCTCCCTGTCCCTCACCTCTCACTCGTGCTCCTTACCTGCCAGGGCGGCCGCTTCCCTCTGGTGCTTCGATCTACTGAGAAACAGGCTTCGCGGCCTATCCCTCAGTAGCACGCCAGGTGCATTACCTGGCGCGCTACTGAGGGACAGGCTGCGAAGCCTGTTTCTCAGTAGATCAAAGCACCGGAGGGAAGCGGCCGCCCCGGCAGGTAAGTGGGGGGGCCCTCCCCACTCCCCCCCTTGCGCTCCTTACCTGCCGTGGTGGCCGCTTCTCTCCGGTGCTCCGATCTACTGAGAAACAGGCTTCACGGCCTAGTTCTCAGTAGAGCACTGGGTGATGACATCATCACCTGGCGCTCTACTGAGAACGAGGCTGTGAAGCCCGTTTTTCAGTAGATCGGCGTTCCAGAGGGAAGCGGTCTCACCGGCAGGTAAGTGGGCCCCCCTCCCCCCTTGAGCTCCTTACCTGCCGGGGCTGTCAACTGCCATCTGCTGCCCCCTTCTACTGAGAAACAGGCTTCGCGGCCTGCCTCTCAGTAGAGCGCCCGGTGCGCTACTGAGAGGCAGGCCGCGAAGCCTGTTCCTCAGTAGAATGGGGCAGCAGACGGTAGCGGATGGCCCCGGCAGGTAAGGAACACGAGGGGGAGGAGGAGGTCTAATCCTCCGATTTTATCCAAACTGGATCGGGTCCTTCCGGACTGGTTCGGATGAGATCGGATGATCCAGAAGCCGGGATCGTAATTGGATAATTGTATCCAATTTCGGTCGGATCGGCTTTGGATTGTGGATTGGACCCGATCTGATGCACATCCCTAGTCTTGATGCTGTACAGCAACTTTCTCCAACCCGGTGCCCTCCAGATGTGTTGGACTGCAACTCCTTCATCCCCAACAGCACTGGGCATGCTGCTGGATGCACTCAATGCCCTCTTTTACAAGCAGACGAACCCTGCTGAATCAGCCCAGAGGTCCATTTAGCTCAGCATCCTGTGGCCAGTAGGACACTTCAGGCAATCTGTAAGGTTCTCTACAGTTTACGCACATCACATGCGGCAATTTTCCAAGAGCTATGCAGTACATTCCTATCATGTTTAAAACAATGCATTTCTTTCCGGTGGAGCAGGGTGGTCAGTCATTTAGGTTGGGAATTCCAAAGAAGTCTAAAGAACCTTAGGTCAGGCCTTCGGGGGAACCTCAGAGGGGCAGATTTGAACCCAAGGTGTACTGGATTTGATCCACAGACCTGCAACTCAACAGCCCTACATTATGGTAAGCAGGACTCAAAAGTATGAGGTACGTGGGACCTTGGGGAGAAAGAGTACATATAGATGTACCTCACAGTAGGCTGACCAGATAAAATCCAGGTCAGGGCTCCTGTAACTTTAACAGTTGTAGAGAAAAAGGAATTTCAGCCAGTGTCATTTGTATGCAATTAGTTTCTGGTGAAATTCCCTCTTCATCACAACAGTTAAAGTTGCAGGGGCCCTGCTTTCTTTTGTATATGGTCACTCTAGTATAGTGCCTGCACCTTTAACTGTTGTGATGAAGAGGGAATTTCAGCAGGAACTAATTGCATACAAATGACACTGGCTGAAATTCTCTTTTCTCTACAACAGTTAAAGTTACAGGAGCCCTGACCTGGATTTCATCTGGTCACCCTACCTCACAGCAATAGCTGGCATGTTTTGTTTTGTTTTGGTTTGCTTTGGTGTTTGGTTTCCCTCCACCATTACACTATGCATGACAGATGTACTTGTGACTGACTCCAATGCTGATTTAGTTTTGTCCCTCCACTAATGCTTCATTTTTAAATGTTTACCCATTTTGTTATGTTTAAAGTGCTATTACATTTATTCATTTAAAAGTTCATTTGGTACTGCTTCAGCTATTGGGTGGTATAGAAATGCAATCAATCAATCAACCAACAAACCAACCAACAAACCAATACTGTCTCTGTGTGTAAACCAGTTTTTCAAAGTTGAGAAATAATAATAATAATAATAATAATAATAATAATAATAATAATATTTATTTGTAGCCCGCCTCTCCCTCCGGATCGAGGCGGGGAACAACAACAATATAAAACATAAAAATCACAACAGTTAAAAAAAAAAAAAAATTTAAAAACAAGAGAAAAATACAACATTAAAAACATCTTAAAATTCATCTGGATAGGCCTGTCGGAAGAGGACAGTCTTCATGACTCTCTTAAATTCATGAAGACTGTCAATTTGTCTAACCTCCTCCGACAGACCATTCCATAGTCTGGGAGCGATGGAAGAGAAGGTCCTCTGGGTAACACCCGCCAGCCTAGTTCTGACTGGCTTGAGTAAGTTCTTCCCAGAGGACCTAAGTGTGCGGGGCGGATTGTACGGGAGAAGGCGATCCCGTAGGTACCCTGGACCCAAACCATGTAGAGAGTGGGTTTTTGGTGACGTCACAGGGACATACAATTATTTATTTTTTATTTACACTTACATCTCACCTTTCTTCCATCATGGTACCCAATTGGTGTACATGGGATTCTCAGGTGGTCTCCCATCCAGTCACTGACCATACCTAGACCAGCTTAGCTTCAGAAAGGTGACTGCCTAGTGTGTCACCAGACCATGCTGTATATATCCTCCTTCTGTTATTAGCTGGAAGAATCAAAACAGTTTCTACTGAGCTTAATTCTGAAGAATGTATGTCTGACAAAACCATGCCAACTATAATTTCACAACAATCCCACTCCTGCATTTAGGTGTGCCTGTATACACCCTGAGTGTGAAATTTGAGAGAGGACAACAAAAGTTATTCAAACATTTGTAATTTTTTTGATGGCTGTGTGGTTTCATGGTTGGGGAGGATTTGTTAATTTGGCTGTCTGTCTCATGACCTTCCTTAGTAATTAATTATCTGACCAGTTGAAAGCTGTTTGTTTTTCCAATGTACCTGACATTTTAGCACTTACATCAGCATGGCAACTTGGGAGTGGATTGTGTCAACCGTTTAAACAGGTTTGCTCAGTGTTCTCAAGAAAAGTGCTCCTGCTTCTCATTGTCGTAGGGTCATATGCTAGATTCAGGAAATAGAGTTTAAACCATGACTTCTTACATATAAACTGCTTTCAATCTAAATAAACCAATTCCTGGAATAAGGGGGCGCTCAACATGAGTGTGTCTCATGTGCACATACATGCAGAAAAGTTCTAAATTGCAGAAAACTGTGGAAGAAAAGTAAACCCGTAGAACATATTACAAGCATTTCAAATTTATATACTAAACCAAGGACACAATCCAGCAAAAAACAGAGCCAGTTCGTCTAGTACATCAGTCGATTCACTCTCACATATAACCACGCACGTGGTGTACTAATGGGAGCAGTGTAACATTGCAGGAGACTTGCATGAAACAACAGCTTCTGTTCCATGGACAAGAAAAATACTCCCAAACAATGGAAATTGTAATCTAGCCTACGATGTTCTACAAGGCAAACAGGTGCAATTCACTAAGGTCTCTGCAGATTAAAACAAGATACCTGAAATATGTTTTCATAAATCAAAATTCAGCTATTTTCAGGTTTTCACAATCCCAAATCATATGTTTTGAGACCAAGCCACAGGAGTGATGCAAAGCAGCTGATGAGTGCTTCCCGTCATAGATGTGGGACTCCTTGTGTTGAAATAAATCACCTTTATAGTTTCAAGATCTCTTCTGGTATTAATCTGGGTGAATAATTCTTGCTACTATTAAGAGCCTTTATACATTTACTCTTCATTCACTTACTCCAGTAATTCCCAAACAAGGATACATTGCATTTAGACATTATTAAGTCTCCTTAATCTTATTTGTGCAATACAAATTAGGAGTGATCCTGCACTGCCCAAAAGTTTTAGTTTGTATTAAACGGTGCAGAAGTAAATCTGTTGTACATAAAAAGAAAATAGCATTGTGTTAGTAGACGATGGGGATCCAACCCAATATTTTCAGTTGTCAGAAGTACAGTGGGAAAAGCATACAACGGGCCTTTTCTTCTGTGGCACAAAAATTTGAAATGTCTTTTCAGAGGAAGTCTACCTGGCACAATAACTACTCACTATTTGTTATATTTTATAATGCTACTATTCATTATCTCAAATATCCTGATTAAAAAATGGGTAAAGGATGCTTGAAATAGGCTGACCATATGAAAAAGAGGACAGGCTCATGTAACTTTAACAGTTGTAGAGAAAAGGGAATTTCAGCCAGTGTCATTTGTATGCAATTAGTTCCTGGTGAAACTCCCTCTTCATCGTAACTGTTAAAGTCGCAGACACTATACTAGAGTGACCATATACAAAAGAAGGCAGAGCCCCTGCAACTTTAACTGTTGTGATGAAGAGGGAATTTCACCTACTTGAAATAAATATAGGAAACAACAGACATTGCTGCTTACCAGTATGAGAAGCTCCAGCCCTCCCATAACAGAACTACAGCTCCCAGGGTTCCATGGGCAGAGGAAATCACTTGAAATCTGTAGTGTAGATATACTTATCTTTTACATCAGGGACAGGAAACGGGTACCTTCCCGATGTTTTGGAGTACAGCTCTCACAAGCCCCAGTCAGAATGGCCAATGGTCAGGGATTATGGGGGTTGTAGTCCAAAACATATGGAGGGCATCAGGTTGTGTACCCCTGCTCTGCCTGGAGCTGCTTTGCACATTATAATGCAAACACAGGAATGCTTCTACAGGATTCTGCTTGTAGCTCCTAATTTTCAATTGTAGGATGGCAGAGCAGAGCCATAGGCCTCATAGTAGCCTTAGCCTTGTTGCAATGAGAAGAGATGTATAGAGCTTGGTAAACTACTCCTCATGATGCTAAGAAATTAGATCATGTCTGATTGTGGAAGCATGTTTGCTACACTATTATTAGAAAGTGTTTTATTGAATAGGATCATCTGGTGACAATCAATCTGGTCACACAGACCAGGCCAGAAATATGAGATGACAAGAAAACCCGTACAAAATACATAGACAAGACAAAGCTATTGTTATGGTAATTTCTGAAGGATTATTTCTTATTTGCTTCCCATTTGAAAAAAATGGTCAGGGAAAATAATTGGATCTATTTTTTTAATGACTGCTAATAGTCATTAAGACTCCCTGGCAAATACCACTGCAGCACATTTTTAAAAATTAAGATAAATGGAACACACAGAATTATAGCTCCTGCTTTGTGAAGATTTGATGACAATTTTTCAAACCTTGGTTAAGGTCCAATCCTGTGCATGTTTAGACAGGGGGAAAAGTCCTATAACTTCCAGCATTTCTCAGCCAACATGGGAGATATTGGATTTTTCTGTCTAAACTTGTATCTGGATTGGATTTTATTTGTCACTATTTGTACAGTTTAATTTAGACGTCATTTTTTAGGTTTTTATCTTCACTAAAAGAAATGTATTGGCAAAGCTTAACCACTATGAACACAGTCAAATTCTGTTGTATAGAACATTCAGAGAGCTTTCTATTATTATTATTATTATTATTATTATTATTATTATTATTATTACATTTCTATACCACCCCATAGTTGAAGCTCTCTGGGCTCTTTACAAAACATTTAAACTTTAAAAATGAATATACAAAATTTTAAACCATAAAAAAACGTAAAACAAACAGCATACAAAGACAACATACATTTAAAAACAACTTTGAGCTCTCAGCAAAATTTAAAGATATAGCTAGGATCGATTAAAAACTCAACGTATGCTGCTAAATGCCTGGGAGAAAAGTCTTGACTTCTTGCCAAAAAGATAACACTGTTGGCACCAGGCAGGCCTCACTGGGGAGATCATTCCATAATTGGAGGGCCACCACTGAGAAGGCCCTCTTCATTGTTGCCATCCTTCGAGCTTCCCTTGGAGAAGGCACCCAGAGGAGGAGCTTAGATGTTGAGCGTAGTGTATGGATACTGCCTTATACTATGAGGCAATATTTTGGTAAAGCAGTACTCCTAGTACAATGTAATGAGTAACATGGAACTTCATATGTTATAGGCCGACCAGATGAAAAGGAGCTCATGTAACTTTAACAGTTGTAGAGAAAAGGCCATTTCAGCCGGTATCATTTGTTTGCAGTTCATACCTGGTGAAATTCCCTCTTTATTACAACAGTTAAAGCTGCGTGGGCCCTGCCCTCTTGTGTATCTGGTCACTCTAGTATAGTGCCTGCAACTTTAACTGTTGTGATGAAGATGGGATTTCACCAGGTACTAATTGCATACAAATGACACCGGCTGAAATTCCCTTTTCTCTGCAACTGTTAAAGTTACATGAGCCCTGTCCTCCTTTTCATATGGTCAGCCTAATATGTTACAACATTCTGGCTCTGAAAGCACTTAAAGGCTAAAATTAGTAAGATACCCTCATGTACATAGGAACATGGAAAACTGACTTACACTGAGGTCAAACCATTGGTTCACCTAGACCAGTATTGTCAACACTGACTAGCAGTGGTTCTGCAAGGTTTCGGGCAGGATTCGTTCCTAACTCTACTTGGATTCACCCGGGGATCTTCTGTTAATGAGTTGCCCTGTATCAGAAGCTCTTAGAATAACATCCATAATCAAAACAAATATGATTAAACCAATGGTAAAACACATTAAAAAATTCAAGAGCAACAACAATAATTTAAAATATATTTTAAAGAGACATAAATATAAAAGGAACTAAGGGCACTTATGAGTGCCTCCAACTCTGCATTTTAGGTAGATGAGTAATTTTGCCCATCTAGCAGCGGCTTCGGGGAGGAGGAGGGGAGGAGACTGCAGACGGCCGGGGATACCTCAGATTCCCACATCCCACATGTCTTCCCTTCCACCACACCCGGGAACTCCCCCTTTTACCCCCTATGAACTCATATTTGTGAGCTCATAAAAGCAGCCAGCATGGTTCTCTCTGCACAGATTTTTAGGGGGCAGGGGATGGAGCGGGAGCGCAGTTTCCTGGCCCTGAGCTCAGAGCCATGGAACCGAAATATCCTATGTCCTTCAATACTATGGCCTCAAGCTGTGAAGGGCTTTGTAGGTTAACACTAGCACATTTAATTGTGCCCAGAAATGACCTGGGAGCCAGTGAAGATGGTATAATATTTGTGTAATATAGTCATAACACCCAGTTCCAATTAGTACCCTAGCTCTAGTATCTTACATTAATTGCAGTTGCTGTGCTATCTTCAAGGGCAGCTGCATATCCAATGCATTGCAGTAATCTAACCAGGAGGTTACTAGGGCATGGATCATAGAAGTAGGCTGACTCTGTCCAGGTAGGGTTATAGCTGGCATACCTGCCAAAGTAGGTAAAAGGCGCTCTGTTCCACAGATGACACTTGGTTCTCTTGGATTATATTATCTGCAGTATTTTGTACTTGGAATTTTATATTTTGTGCAATACAATGAATTCTCCTTCTGTGTAACGCAATGTACTACAGGGTGAACCAAAACATGGTGCTGGCACATCTACACAGGGCAGTGCAATTGCACCAAGTACCTGCTGCCACTACCATTATGGATCTGAGTAATGGATGGAGTGTGGTGGGACAGGATTAAGTACATCGGCAGTTGCCTTATACCAGGTTAGACTATTGGTCCTTTTAGCCCAGTATTATCTATTCTGACTGGCAAGCCCTTGCCAAGGTCTCGAGCAGAGGTCGGATCCAATAGTTTTTCATTCTTGCTTTTGCTGGCTTTCTGTTTTCTGCAAAATGTATGTCTTATTTACTTCAATGACATATAGGGTGCTTCCAGATGGAAGGCTCCTAGTGCTATTTTAGTTATTCTGTCTTTTCCTTCTGAATGGATATTTGGCTGCCAAGGAAAGAGATGGAAAAAAAGGAAAAACCAACACAGGAGGGCTACGAATGGAAGACATTGGCTGAATTCGGATGACACAATAAGCAACTGGGGGCTGGGAGAAACAATCGTCTGTTGTATTGACTATCGTGTCGACCGAATGCTGCCATAGTCAACTCAGCGCTGATCCTAATCCACACCACAGTTGATTATTTATTACCATGTTGTGTGGGGAGTATCCCCTAGATGAACAACTGTAAAGTTGATTATTACCCCACCATTGACTATCGTGTTGTCCAAATTCAGCCATTGTCATCTGGACCCCCAAGTAAAATTCTGTGTTCAAGACAGGATGATTGCAAGATAAAAGCCTCTTCTGGAAACCTGCATTGCTCATTTTATTATAACATTTTAATATCCAAGAAATTGTGCCCCAAACCTTTTCAAGTTTTGAAGATTTATTTTTTAAGTGAGGGCTTCCTTTGCCAGTGAGCAGTGAGTGGATCTTAATAAATTAAAATGTACTTACATATGGCTTTTCATCATTACTTTGGACGGACACAAACACATATATAGATATATAGATATATATTCAACAGTTCTGTCTAACTGACTTACAAATGGCAATTTTTCCTTTCTGGAAATAATTCATTTTGATTCCATAAGTGATAAAATAATAGGAATAAGAATCAGGTTTCTACCAAGACTTTCCCTGTTAAAGAAAATGGGAGACAGCTTTTGAAGAACAGTTACTTTTTTAAAATGGTGGGGGGAAATATCTATCTATAATACTGTTTTTTGAAACTTGTAGATACTTATGTGAAAAAGACATTTCAAAAGCCTTTAAAGGGTATTGAAAAACGGTGTTTCATTCAGGTTCCAGAACTAAATGGTGTTTTTTGTTTGCTTGTTTTGTTTGTTTTTCCCACTTTCACTATTACAAATGTATGAGTTTATGAAAATTGTAGTGCCTTTACAAAGAAATTCCATAGTATTGCTGTGATTTATTCCTTAATGCCTATGAACAAATTGAGGCATATGGTCAGAAACTGTTTGGGACCCGGCATTTGCAAACAGGTACCTATATTTATTCCGCTGCAAGGCTAATAGCAGCAGCCTGGGAAGAGAAATGTAGGTTAGGAACACAGTGTGGAAAGGTTAAACAGCCCTCTCCAAACACCACTATTTCAATCCAACATGGAGCATTCATGGCTCCATTAAAATAAAATTGAAACTGTTGGGACTCCTGATCAAAGATCTCTAGCAAAGCCTTTCCCAAACTGGCTCCTTCTCCAGATGTTTTAGACTATGGCTGTTTTGACCACTGACCATGTTGATAGGGGCTGATGGGAGTTGTAATCCAAAACATCTGGAGATACCCAGGTTGGTGGAGTATAGTCTAGCATTATGCATTGCTTGGCCTTGACAGTCAACTCAATGGAAGCACTGCCAGTAACTTGCGTGGGGCTCAGGATTTCAGCTTTTGAGTTTAACTCCGCTCAGTTTATTAACAGGAGCAGCGTAATTTTACAGTCATGTGCCACACTGGTGAGCACCATATAATTTGATACACAGGGACTGAAATAGTAAGTACAACAACAAACAGAAGCTGCCCATAATGTTATTTTCCAAAGTCATTACCTAATTAAATTTGTGTGCTGGCATCATGTTGGATCTTGAATTACTCCTTCCTCTTCAGTTACTTGATGTTTTGCAGTTCTTGCATATGATTGAACACTACATCTGTAAAGAGAGAACATTCTAATTCTGTTTTCTACGTCTGCTGAGAAGAAATCCTTGTAAAATCAGTGTTATAAGAACATGTTACTTAAATCAGGCTGACCATATGAAAAGGAGGACAGGGCTCATGTAACTTTAACAGTTGTAGAGAAAAGGGAATTTCAACCAATGTCATTTGTATGCAATTAGTTCCTGGTGAAATTCCCTCTTCATCACAACAGTTAATGTTGGAAGGGCCCTGCCTTCTTTTGTATATGGTCACTCTAGTATAGTGCCTGCAACTTTAACAGTTGTGATGAAGAGGGAATTTCACCAGGAACTAATTGCATACAAATGACACTGGCTGAAATTCCCTTTTCTCTACAACTGTTGAAGTTACATGAGCCCTGTCCTCCTTTTCATATGGTCAGCCTACTTAAATACAATGCAAAAACAGCACCAAACTGAGTTTCTGGACATGAGCATCATAGATAATGCCTGTATGGTGCAATATGCAAACCAGTACAAGTAATCTTAAATTTACTCCCATGACTTCTCTATGGGCTTTTCTACACCATAGCGGTGTAGAGGGAGGGAGGGGGGAGGATCCTTGAAGTACCTGATTCTCGGATCATCGCTCTAATCCACATTAGGAAATGTGACGACCCAGCTTCCTCCCAGGCTGTCGAAGTCGGGCCTGCCATTCCCCCCCCCCATCAACCCAAGGAGAGCGCACTTGCACTCCAACAAAAATATAAGTTTTTTTTTAAAAAAAAAATTACCCCCGAAATTGTCCCCCCACCCTTCCGCCATCCTGGGGACGGCAGACTTGCTTCCCCCTCCCTTGATGGGCACGGAACTGTGTGGCATGGCTCTGTGCCCATTTCTGGTGCCTGCTTACTTATGAGTAAGCAGGCACCAGGTGGGATGGACGCTCACACCTCCTGTGGTCTCGGGACGTTCCCGGGACCACATGAAGAATTGGGTTTCCCCGGGGATCCTTATCCCGGGATAACCCGTGCCAATCCCCCTTGCCCTGGGAGTCCTTGTGCGTCATTTGGATTTACAGGGACCATCCAGGGGCAATCCCACAAAAAAAGGCCGGAATAGAAACAGCCTATGACTGAAGCGGCAATCCTATCCAGACTTACCCGAGAATAAGTCCCACTGAACTCAATGGATTTCCCTATGAGTAGACATGCATAGGATTGCATTATTTTTCTAGCCATCAGTGCTTTCTAGAGACTACAGGTGTTAGCATTTAGATTTAGCTTAGAAGTGTATTTATACAAACCATAGGATATTGCTAAGTTTAGACTCAAGCTGCATGCATAGTGCTCAACACAACTTAGGGCTCGTTCAAATATTTAAATTGCTCTACACACATGTGCTACGGTGCATGTGTCATGCTCACATAGGGAAACGTTACTCTGAAAAAGGATACAAAGAATGGGATTTCTTATCTACGATTAAACATTCTCAGGATTGGGCTCTAAGTCAGCAATTAGTGTACAACAGCGAGAAAAGTCTAGCTTCAGATGTGGTTATTAAGCCAGAGGTAGAACACTGTGTGGCTTGAAAGCTTGCTTTAGGCATTTATAACACTGTGGGCCTAAACAGAGGTACTTGTGTTGCTGTTTCCAATCAATATGCTGAAAGCTGGAGTGACGTAAGGCTGTTTGCTGCAACAGGTTTTTGTTTGCATACAGCTGTATGTGAGAGGCTCTGCTTTTTCTGTCTCATTCAATTGATGGCTATTTTGTTTGATCAGTCTCAGATGAACAGCAATGGTGCATTCTGGCTGGCTGCTCTTCCTCAAGGCGCTCTTGCAGGGCCTCTGTTTTGATTTCACACTCTGTCCATTTATAGGCAGGCAATAGCTCAGTGAAATGAAATGGCTCCCCTGAGACCCTCTCTTTGTGGGGCATATTTCTGATGAGCAGCACCATGTCCTTGATGCTATTTGTTCTTTGAGTTGCTCACATGAGGAAGAAGGTGAAGACCCTGGCCTCTAATATTTTCAGTTGTCTCCTCACCTTTCATTTTACCTTTTACATCTTGTCTTTCATCATTAGGCTGCAATACCACCCAAGCACACTGGGAGTGAAATTCAATGCAGTAACATGTTTTTTTTTTTCTTTTCTTTTTCTCAATCCTGTATAGGTTATAGCTCTTGACTTCTAAGATAGAAAGAAAAGCTGCTCTGGACAAGCCAAAAAAAGCTTTGTTTGGGGTTGTTGTTGTTTTGTAAAAGGTTCCTTTGATAATTGAATGTTGTTTGTGTTTCTACCCCGAGAACATACACAGCATAGGAAAAGATCATTGTCCCACCGAGACTTGCCCTGATTAACCCTGAGAGATCTAATCAACCAATCTATCATCACTGCTAACTTGAAAGTTCAGGTAGTGGCAGTAGGCTCCAATTCCTTCCACAAACACAGGCCTACTTCTCCTTTGAACTGAACAACCTTCTTTATTTGTATTCCCGTGCGTAATTTGTTTCATGGTTTGGCGACCCTGGATATAAATAGATGTCAGCTAATGGTATAATTAGTCCCTTGCTGGTTGCCAGTTTAAAGCTTTGTAGGTTTACACAAATCATGTCACTGATATTAGAAAGAAATACTGGCACAACATAAAGTGACAGTCCACAATACAGGTGTAGGTGTCACGACTTCAGGGCCAGCATAATTAATTGCAGCATTTAGTGTAGCAAACAAGAAAAAGACGGCATGAGAAGGCAGGCAAGTGCAGTGGTCCAATGGTCGTGAGGAGTGCACAAAATGTAAGGTATGTTTATTAGGCTTACTAGACTTGTAACAAGGAAGACGATAGGAAAAGGAGGCAAGGAATAGAGTGCATGTTGCAGCTGCCATACATAGATTTGCCATGGGGTAGGCTGACCAGATAAAATCCAGGTCAGGGCTCATGTAACTTTAACAGTTGTAGAGAAAAGGGGATTTCAGCCAGTGTCATTTGTATGCAATTAGTTCCTGGTGAAATTCCCTCTTCATCACAACAGTTAAAGGTGCAGGCACTATACTAGAGTGACCATATACAAAAGAAGGCAAGGCCCCTGCAACTTTAACTGTTGTGATGAAGAGGGAATTTCATCAGGAACTAATTGCATACAAATGACACTGGCTGAAATTCCCTTTTCTCTACAACTGTTAAAGTTACATGAGCCCTGACCTGGATTTTATCTGGTCACCCTACCATGGGGCAATCTACACAAGTGATTTAGTGCAGAGGGAGAGCAGAGCCGTTTGAAGTCCATTGTGATACATGTTGCTGTCGCCAATTTTCAGCCATCTTGTGGCTTCCCTCTGGAAAAGCTGCATCTTTAGAAATTCCCTTTACTGCATTGGTTTTACCTAAAGCAGCTTCCATGAGGGTCTGCTGCAGTGTATCACATCTTCCCACTCATTAAATCCTGGACATGCCTCTGTGATGTGGGTGTGACCTGACAATGACATGGTCAAGAGGTGGGGCTGCACCTTCCTCACCTATTTCCCCCCACAGAAGGGTGCATGATCTGCAGCCTGCATAGGATATTAGTTGCTTTTTCTAGGCAAATTAATTATGCAATCTTTCCCATTCATAAAAGCAGCACTGTACTGTTTAGGGGCTTTAGGGTTTGTCTATTGCTTCCTTTCCACAGGCGGAGTAACTTGCCTGCCTTTCTCATTCATAAAAGCAGTAATGTGCTGTTTTGAGGCTTCAGAGGGAACTAGCCTTTCTCTCCCATCCATAAAAGTGTGGGCAGGAGAAGGAGGCTTAGTTCATGGTCGAGAAGTGGAGGAGGCAGCAGCAGCAGCAGCCCTGCTGCTTAGCATAGGGGAAAAGATCGGATTACTTTGTCATGAAACTTCTCTGAGCAGAGGGGCAAGGAGCAAGACTTTCTCATTGGCCGAGCAATATCAATGAGTCTTTACAACGTTCACTTCTACTAGGGCTCCAACCACTCTATCCCCAAGAAAGGTGATTTTAACAGCAGTCTGACCTTTGAAAAACAGGTTTACTCTGCTTTTCTTGCATTGTGTGCTGCTGATGGACCAAAGCTGACTTTGGTCCATCAGCAGATTATTCCCCAATGTGATTCTCATTCTGTTCTCATGTACTCAACCCACTATGTCTCCAACATCCCAAAGCCAGAGATTCAAGAGGTGGGGCTTAGTGGTGTCACAGGGTGGTCATGTGTACTCTTTTACAGAGCTCAGTTCCCTGTTTGAAGGGCTGCTCTTTCCAATGGAGGTTTAAAGATTTTAAACAACAACCATAAGAACTGTTGCCCATCACCAGTTAACACCTGGACAGCAGACTGAACAAGCATTCATACAGGTCACCTGGCCACAGCCTTCCATGCTATGCTGAGATGTACTTTATTTCTCTTTAAATTATACATTTGTGCATTTACATACAAATTGGCATATGCAAATTTTATGCAAATCACACTTTCCATTGTCCTTTTTTGGGTGATGTATTTCCTCTTTTTTGCAATGCGTAAGTGGTCACTCCATTTTTTTTGTGAGGGTGGTGCTAATGTTATATAAAGCTCAAGTTCTGCTTTTTAATATTCCCAAGTACCATCAGTTTCCCTTAATCATCTTATTTGTGCTGTATATTTAGGACATGTTTTTTCAAAGAATGTTAGGCCACCAAAATAGTATAACATAATATTAATATAGACCTTTGCTGAAAGCTCCTCCCTGTCCTCAGTAAAAGAAAATAACTTGCATCATTTTTGACAGGTAATTTCTACACATCTATACTTAGATCATCTCCTGCCATTTCTTAGTCAAATGTTTGTCCATATAGTTTTTATTTTATTTATTTATTTATTACATTTATATACCGCCCAATAGCCGAAGCTGTCTGGGCGGTTTACAAAAATTAAAACTTCGGACATTAAAAATCGATATACAAAACTTTAAACCATAAAAGCATAAAAACAGACAACATATAAAAACAGTATACATTTAAAACAACTGTGAATTCTCAGCCAGGCCTAAATATAGTTCTGGGGTTAATTAAAAACTCAATATATGCTGTTAAATGCCCAGGTGAAGAGGAAAGTCTTGACCTGATGCCGAAAAGATAACAATGTTGGCACCAGGTGAGCCTCTTTGGGGAGATCATCCCATAATTGGGGGGGGGGCACAACTGAGAAGGCCCTCTCCCTTGTTGTCATCCTCCAAACTTCTCTCAGAGTAGGCACCTGGAGGAAGGCCTTAGATGTTGAGCATAGTGTATGGGTAGGTTCATGTTGGGAGAGGCGTTCCATCAGGTCTTGTGGTCCCAAACCATGTAAGGCTTTATATGTGAAAACCAGCACCTTGAATTGGGCTCAGAAACATACAGGCAGCCAATCAAGCAGGCCATAGTCAGTTTTATATGTTGAAACCTCTTGGTCTGGGTTATTAGTCTGGCTGCAGCATTTTGTACAAGGTGCAGCTTCTGAACCATCTTCAAAGGCAGCCCCACGTAGAGTGCATTGCAATAATCTAACTTGGAAGTTACCGGAGAATAGACAACTGAAACCAGGTTATCCCTGTCCAGATAAGAACATAGCTGAGCCACCAACCGAAGTTGGTAGAAGGCACTCCATGCCACTGAGGCCACCTGAGCCTCAAGTGACAGAGATAGTTCTAGGAGAACCACCAAGCTACGAACCTGCTCCTTCAGGGGGAGTGCAACCCCATCCAGAACAGGTTGAAGACCCTCCATCCAGTCAGCAGAACCACCCACTAACAGCATCCCAATCTTGTCTGGATTGAGTTTTAGTTTATTGGCCCTCATCCATTCCATTGTTGCAGCCAGGCACCAGTTCAGCACATCCACAGCCTCACCTGATGAAGCTGAGAAGGAGAAGTAGAGCTGCGTGTCATCAGCATACAGATGACAACGCACTCCAAAACTCCAGATGACCGCACCCAACTGTTTCATGTAGATGTTGAACAGCATGGGGGACAAGACTGACCCCTGCGGAACCCCATACTGGAGAATCTATGGGGCCGAGCAATGTTCTCCAAGCACCACCTTCTGGAGCCGACCTGTCAAGTAGGAGCAGAACCACTGCAATGCAGTGCCTCCCATTCCCAACTTAGACAGTAGTCTCAGAAGGATACCATGGTTGATGGTATCAAAAGTCACTGAGAGATTAAGGAGAATCAACAGTCACACTCCCCCTTTCTTTCTCCCAACATAGGTCATCATACAGGGCAACCAAGGCTTTCTGTGCCAAAACTAGGCCTGAAAACCAACTGAAATGGATCCAGATAATAGTTGCTTGTAAGAATCCATTATGGCATGTGAGTTGACTTTCCTGCAGGAGAAGTCAGTAGGAACTAGACAGAACAGAAAAAGGTGAATAAGGATTTTTTAATTTAGTTCTTTCTGGTCAATTGTTTCCTTGCCCTGTCCTCCATTTTCTACACAATTAGACAAAATAAAATGGATCTCATTTTTCACTATGCATGAGCCATATTTGCATTATTCACGAGCTCCTTGATGGTGAAGGGGTAGAGGTGCAAAAGGGGGGAGGAGTAGGACTACTAGTGCCCATTGTGACATGGGCTTTACACTAGCGTGAAAAAACTAGTTTAAAGCCCATGTCACCACGGGCGTTAGTAGTCCAGCATGGTGAATCCTGCTCTGAAATTTTCATGTGATGCGGCCCTGCCCCCTCCCTCATATACCACCTCTGTGCCTTTCCCCCTCTTTGCTGGTGCCAATAGCCTAACTGTGTACTGTGCCTAGGACCTGCCTTTATGTCACATTGATTGGCTAAGCAGGGCTTCCATCATCCCACTGGTGGAAGGGCTGCCTTGCCTGTTTGGTGTGAAGGAAATTAATTGCTATTAAAGCTCAAGCTTTGGACTTTTTTGGACTTTCAAAATGTTCTGCATATCTACCCTACTCTAGCTTCGGTTTAAAACAAAAAGTAGTAAAATTGGTCTGCTGGCTTGAGAGTAATAAGCCTTACACTACTGTATTCCTCAATGAAATGCACATACGTCTCTGAGTGAAATGGACCTAATAAATAGTGACAGCAAAAGTGAAAGTAAGCTCCAGCAGCCTTAGTGGAAGATAGCTGAACTCTGTTGGAAATGATAAATGGTTTTCAATGTATCATGCACATTTGGAATGGAGGTACGTGCTATTCTTTAATATTTTAGAAGTATTCTAATGTTACATAAATATAACATTTAAATCACATTAAGTGTGCTTTAATTTTCCCCTTCCCCTCCAATATTTCAGGTCAAAGACTTGTAGTATATTGAGATCAACACGGGGGACCTTTTTTTAGCTTTGTTTACTAAGTACAAGTAAAAACATGCTAAATTAGATCCCTCTAAGGCAGGAGCGGGCAATTTGTGGCTGTGCAGATGTTTTGGCTTATAGCTCCCATCAGCTCTAGCAAATGGTGAGGAATCATGGGAATCGTTGGCCAAAACATCTGACAGGTCACTGGTTGGCCTTTCCAACTCCAGGGCATCATAATATTTTTTGATGCAAACTGAAAGTTTTCCTATGCAAATGACTCTAGGCAAATGAACCTAATTTGCATTGAAAAAAAATCCAGTTCAAATGGAACATTTTCCTATGCAAATAGATCTAATTTGTATTGGAAAATTTTCCAGAAACTTCACATCACTGCTGTACACATGGAGGGGGACTTTCTGAAGAAGAGAGCTTCATGTAACAATGGAGGCTCTCCACACAATTCTGAATGTTGATTTTCCATCTTTCTTCTTCAGAAAGTTGCCTTCCATAAGTAGGAAGCAACATAAATCGTGTTGGAAAGGGGCAGAGGCAGCATGCTCTCCCTCCTCACACATTTACTCAAATTGATTTTAGATATGTACCACCATTCTCATTGCATGTGCAATACAGGGCTGATTCACACATGCACATTCATCTCTTGATGATGTCCACATCACAGAACAACACCACAGACAAAACTTTCATATCACCTTACCACATATCAAACACCATGCTTTGTCTTCAGTGGAGCTGTTTCAGTCATTGAACTGAGTCACGAAGGGTCGAGTAATCTAGTGACGAGAAATTGAAGGATGTACATGTATATGTAAATTGCCCTACGGTTTTAATTATTGAGGCCCATTTAGGTCTGAATAATATCCAGACGGAAATAGTCAATTGAAGCTGTAAGTTCTCCAGAAAAATGAACGGAGTTCTGCAAGTTTATAGTACTCTCTGAAATGGCATCTCATAGTACAATGAAATGCACTCTAAAATGCATTGCTTTGTGTCATACTTATGATATTCCAGCCAACCTGCTTTAAATTTACATAGCTGTTTATACTATAAGCAATAACATCTCAGAGCTGCAATGCACACTTGGGGTTTTTACCCCCCCCCCCCCTAAACATTTGGTTTGATGTGTTTTCCAATTTCTGGTCCTAGGACATCAAACTCAGAACAACAGAAAGTAGCTTAGCCTTGAGAAAAGGAAATGCATTCATGATGTAATCAGCAGAGCTGATATGTTTAGTTCTCTGTCATGGCTCTGTGGAGTTCATTGCTTCTTTAATCTTATTTTCATTCTTAAACTCAGCAAATACTAAAAAAAAAAAAAAGACAAGGGAAGAATTTAAGAAATAGGGTAGGAGGAAGAGCCAAATCTGTGTATGTCACAAAATTCAAAGCATGCTTTAACAAAATAATAGAAGATTCTTACTTGGCTTATTTGAAAACTTCAGTAAGATGTTTCATTCAGTTTGCGCTTATCTGTACATTTGTGCAAGGGTGAGAGGAAGGTATATCTGGATCTACTGGTGGATCTCTGAGTGGTATGCAGTAGATAGGCAAGGATTTCTGACTCTCAGATGTTTAACAATAGCAGCAACAAAATGACTCTCGCCTGCCCTAAATTATAATGCTGAAGTAAAGAATGCTCTGGGTAACCAGGGCCAGATCTACACCAAGCAGGATATGACACTTTGAAAATGGTTTGAAATGTGTATTGAGTGTGTCCTGGGCCCCAACAGTTGTCACTACTGTTATAAACTGTTTTAAAGCAGTATTGTAGGTCCTGCCCAGGAGTGGATTTTCATGTAGAAGGACTGTTGTGGTATTCAAGAACAAACTACTCAGCTCAGAGTTCTTTAATTATAAATGTAGATCATCTGCACCAGGCTTTGGTTGGCACATCGTGGGTTTCTATATAGACCCTGTGAGCCCAAAATGTGCCCACACTGTATTAGTGTGTGCATGCCCCAAAACCAAGGGCATTGAGATACCTTCTCACTGCCCCAATCCCATGCTCCTCTGGAAGTGTTGTCTGCCTTCTAGCTTTGAGGAAAAGCAGCACTTGGTATAACTCCAGTGCTCCAAACACCTTTGGAGCTCCTCACCAAAGATAAATGCACAACACTTGGACAACTTTTATACATGCTACCTGGTGAATGTAATTATTAAAACCTAAGCAAAAGAGCTAAAATGGTTTTTGAACCCTTGACAGACTCCCATTTTGAAACCTTGGTAGACCATATATTCCCAGGCCCTCCGGCTGGCAGCATGCGAGTACCATCTTACATGGTCCCTAATGAAGGAGATGATGTTTCAAAGAATGAGAAAATGAATTCATGTTGTCATATGTCCTGTTTTTCCTCCACTTATAAGAGGGCTTAATTTGAGCCAGATTTCATCTCCCGAACCAATTACAAAGCTCACCTCTCGCACATAAAAATATGCGAAATATCACTCTACCACTACTCAATATATTGAAGGAGAACAAACCTCTAAGCATGTGCAGAGAGTTACTTATGCCATTGCATACCATGTGTTAGCACTCATGTGTCCGGAGTTAAAGGGGGAGTTGGATTAGAGCTTCTAGCTTAAATAATGGGATTTCTGAGTAGGCTGCCAGCTTTCCCCACCCTCTCCAAAAATTAGTTCCTATGTGGATATTATGGATAAGTTAGGTTGTATTGTTAATCTGAATGAGCTATGGTTGACACTAATTTTTATGAGATAAATAAGTCAAAGTTCATGGATTCATTCAAGCTCCTGCCTTTTTGGTTCATGCTTATGTCATGCAGCTCATGGGTATTTATTTGGATTAATTGGAGAGCTATTATTATGATTACTGGACAACTATTGAAGCCATTATTTTTACAATCCCTATTACTATTAGTATTTCATCTATGTTAAGCATCAATGATGGGCAGTTGAAATAAAGCTACAGTGACATAAGCCTGCTTAGGGTGAGTAGAGAGCCACTTTCAGTCCAAGGGAATTCCATTTTGGAGAAGCCCTTGGGAGGGGGTGCACACTCCAGTGGTGGGTGGAGCCAACGGCAAAAGGTCCAGGACCAATAACATTCTGCCAATAACTACACCTTAGGAGAGATATTTCTGTCTTTTAGAATGGGGAAAAACTACACAAAAGTTGGGTGTAATGGCCCTTGGGCAGGGTGCCCATCCACCCGGATTTCCCGGACATGCCCGGAAAATGGCGGGCAAATCCGAGTCCGGTGGGAAACCCATTTTGGGGGGCCAAATCCGGAAATATAGCCCCAGAAAGGCACGTTTTGGGCACTTCTGGTTTTGGCCTGCAGAAGCCATTTCCGGGTTCCTAGAGGGCCATCGCCATGGCGATGGCCCTCTAGGAATCCAGATCTGGCTTCAGCAGACCTCAGAAGGTCGAAACCAGAAGTGCCCAAAATGGGCCTTCCGAGGCTTTCCAAAGCTAGATGTCGTGACTTATTGAAGTCAATAAGGAGGCCTCTTAGGAAAGCAATCAATCTTTTATTTAGCAAATGACCCCTTCCTTCCAGTCGAAAGGAGTTTAAAACTTCGAAAGTGTTTTGCCTCAAGGCGTAATTTAGCTAAGCAACAAGACAGTTGATCCATTCAAAAGAAAGCGAGAGTCACTTCTGAGAAAAATCCACATCAAGCTTTTTCTGAGCCAGTAATCTTTCCGAGTGCCACCTCCTGACCTATTTGATCTGTGCTCATTTTTCTCTCCCTCTCCCCCTCTGAAGTCGAAGGCTGCTTATCAGCTGGAGGGTTATTTACATCAGGAGAAACACCCACTAAAGGCAAAGCTATGGGAACGATGTCTTCCCCTTCTGGTATGGACTGGAATGTCTGTTCGAGTTCAGAATCTGATTCTGAATTAACGTCTAACATTCCTTCACCCTGAGCAAGAGGAGAGGAATTAGACACAACACTAGATCTGGGTTCCTAGAGGGCCATTGCCATGGCGACGGCCCTCTAAGAACCCGGAAATGGCTTCGGCAGGTCCGTTTTGGGCACTTTCAGCCTAAACCGGAAGTGCCTGAAATGGGCCTGCTGAGGCCTGCTGAAGCTAGATCCGGGTTCCTAGAGGGCCATCGCCATGGTGATGGCCTTCTAGGAACCCAGAAATAGCTTGGGCAGGCCTCAAAAGGCTCATTTCAGGCACTTCCAGTTTCGGCCTTCCAAGGCCTGCCCAAGCTATTTCTGGGTTACTAGAGGGCCGTCACCATGGCGATGGCCCTGATGGATGTCATCCCACAATCATACTGTCGGTCAGGTCCTTAAAGGCATCTCTTGATCCGGACACACCTCCAAATGAGCTGGCATCCAGCATTCAGAAGCCCCTGATGCGCACACACCTTAAAAAAGTGACGATCCACCCCGGCTCAATCCCTGAACAGCAACCCAGCAGAAGCAGAAACACCGGGCTGAGGGGGTGAGGAATCCTGGGGGTGTGCATGGGTAGCTTATCCCGGTCTGGCATGTGGGGCTGGATGTTATTTATTTTTCTTGTTGTTTATTCTGTTATTGTTGGGTGCTGCTGTTACTTTTTCTGAACTTTTCTTTAAGTAGTTTGCTACTCTTGTATGTGTATGTGTATGTGTATGTTTGTGTGTGTGGGGGGGGTTATTAAAGTAATAGAACGCCAAATGAACCGTCTTTAGCTGCAATTTAAAACTAATGAGGTGGGAGGTGGGGGTAAATTGGATTTAATCCCTAGCAGCATTGATGAAATTCATTTTCACTGATTTTCACTGATTTTCCATATATTCTTTGAGTACTGATTTTGATGAATTAATTGGGTGGGTGGTGTATGTGGGTGTGTTTTAAAACTATTATTAGATTTTGCCATGGGTGAGTATGTTGTGGGGGTGGATATTTATTTTATTTTTAGTCTTGGTTATGTGGTTGGTTGGTTGGTTTTTGGCTTGGTGCATGTGTGGATTTTTATTATTTTTCCTTTGGTGAGTATGTGGATGAGTGTTGTATTTTAATGTTATTTTATTGCCTTGGATAGGTGCATGCTTGTGTGTAGATTTATTATGTCGATGAATATTATTTTGCCTTGTGTGGGTGGCTGATGATGATGATGATGATGATGATGCTTTTTGTGAGTATGGGGTTGGATTTTTTTTTTAATTGCCTTGGGGATGGTGTAGTTTCCCCCCCCCCCCACTTTGGGTGAGTGTGCAGGAGTGTGTTGATTTTATTTTTATTGCCTTTGGTGAGCAAGAGGTGTGTGTGGATGATGATGATGATGATGATGATGATGATGATTTTACCTGGTGTGTGTGTGTCTGACCTCTCGTATCTCGTTATGCTAGGCAGGGCTCCTGCAGCTTTAACTGTAGTGATGGAGAGGGAATTTCACCAGGTGCTGCATGCATACCAATGACACTTGCTGAAATTCCCTTTTCAATACAGCTCTTAAAGATACAGGAGCCCTGTCCTCCTGTCCATATGATCACTCTAACTAATGGAATAATTGTAACTTTTTCCTATTACCATAGTTCTTTAACTTACACAGCCAGTGGTGTATATTTTTCTCCCTTTTCTTCTTCCTTAATGCAACATTTTTGTCATTAGGTATTTATTTATTTATTTATTTTTATTTATTTCATTTCTAACCCACCTCTCCATCCAGATCGAGGCAGGGAACAACAATAAATATAAGTATAAAAACAATAAAATAGATAAATCATTAAAACAGATAAAAACAAATACATTATTAAAAACATCTTAAAATTAAACTGTAGGCCTGCTGGAAGAGAGCAGTCTTTACGGCTTCCTTAAATTCCAGAAGACTGCTAATTTGTCGAATGTCCTCCGGCAGGCTATTCCACAGCCTGGGAGCGGCAAAAGAGAAGGTCCTCTGGGTAACACTCGTCAGCCTAGTTCTGGCTGACTGGAGTAAATTCTTCCCAGAGGACCTGAGTGTGCGGGGCGGATTATATGGGAGAAGGCGATCCCGCAGGTAACCTGGACCCAAACCATGTAAGGCTTTAAAGGTAATAACCAACACTTTATACATCGCCCAGAAACTAATGGGCAGCCAGTGGAGTGATTTTAAGATTGGTGTTATATGGTCACCCCTAGGTGTACCGGTGACCAACCTGGCTGCCATATTTTGAACTAGAAGTTTCTGGACTAGGCACAAAAGTAGCCCTATGTACAGCGCATTGCAGAAGTCGAGCCTCGAAGTTACCAGCGCGTGCACTACCATCTTTAGGTCTTCCAACTCTAGGAAGGGGCGCAGCTGGCGTATCAGCCAAATCTGATAGTAGGCACTCCTGGCCATCGCATCTATCTGGACTGTCATTTGGAGCGACGGATCCAGGAGTACCCCCAAGCTGCGAACACAGTCTTTCAGGGGGGGTGTAACCCCATCCAGAACCGGTTGACACACCTCCAAACCCAGGTTGAGGCCTTTGACAGCAAGCACCTCCGTCTTGTCTGGATTCAGTTTCAGTTTGTTTTTCCTCATCCAGCCCATTACCACCTCCAAGCATTCATTCAGAGGAGACACACTTTCCTTAGCTGACAATGTTTTCGAAGGCATAGAGAAATATTGCTATGTCAATGAAGTAGTGTGTTATTGTTTTTTGTTTATGACTGTTAGGTCTGGTCGAAGGCAAAGTGTTGCCTTGTCCCAGAATTGTTCTGTCCCAGCAAGATAATATATGAGTGCATAGTGCAGCTTGTCTTGTCTTGTTTGTGTGTGTCTGGATCTCCTAGACTCTGAAAGCATCTTTCTGGAGAGCATCTGCTGGTTGCATGATCCATGAGGCCAGGTTCTGGTAAGTGCACAGTTTTCCTTGACAGGAGGGGCTTGTACTTGCTATATTAAGGTGAACAAATGTGAAGAGGCTGCAATCCTATATTCATTTATCTGGGAGTAACATTTATTGAAATCAGTGTGACTTATTTCTGAGTTATCATAAGATAGCATTGTATGATAGGACATAGGGAGGTGATAGCTTCTGAGTTATCTGCTAATCAGTTTTCTTTGGGTAAAGTATTACACTCTCTGATTGGGATTTCTCTTCTCTTCTCTGCACATTGAAGCAGTGTAAATTCAGGAAATATTTGGAGGGAAAGATCCTTGTCTAGCATTGTGGTAATGGGCACCCATTCTGGCCTTTCTTTGTATTGCTATTGACCATGGTCTTGTGTCCATGGCTAATGAACCAGAGGTATAATGACAAATTTTTTGATTAGTTTCTCACTGATAAACCAGAAGTTGAAACAAGCTAAGAGGTGCTGGTGAGACCTGCAGATAAACCAGAACCTCAATGAGCCTTTAGTTCATTTTGTTCCATGGCTAATGTTTGCAGGGTAATAGTGTTTTATACTCTTTCTGAATGCTAGGTTACCAGTTTGTTGTACCTGATTTTTCTGCAGTGGTCAGCTGCTTCATTTGTTTAGTAGTAGGGTGACCAGATAAAATCCAGGTCAGGGCTCATGTAACTTTAACAGTTGTTGAGAAAAGGGAATTTCAGCCAGTGTCATTTGTATGCAATTAGTTCCTGGTGAAATTCCCTCTTTATCACAACAGTTAAAATTGCATGGGCCCTGCCTTCTTTTGTATATGGTCACTCTAGTATAGTGCATGCACCTTTAACTGTTGTGATGAAGAGGGAATTTCACCAGGAACTAAATGCATGCAAATGACACTGGCTGAAATTCCCTTTTCTCTAAAACTGTTAAAGTTACATGAGCCCTGACCTGGTTTTTATCTGGTCACCCTATTTAGTGGTAGCAGTATACTGAATCTGTGAGTACTGATATGAGAAAGGTGATGGGGAAAGAGTGTTAAATGTTAGGAAAGGTGAGACTATGGTCATCCAGTGAAGGATTTACAATCAGAAAAGATATTTGAAGGAAGAGGAGACTGTATCACACAGAGTATAACAAAAGCTTCAAAGCACAGCAAAAGTTACAAAAGTAGGAGTGAGTGAAGTTAATTTCAGATACATTGAATATCTCACTTGTTCTTTATTTCAGTGATTTTAACATTAAGATGTTACGTAGAACTGTTTGTCTTAATTGTGTCTGTGAAATCAGACATGTGACCAAGGCCATGTTCAGGTGGGCATGCCCCCTTGGGGGCTGGGCATGTTGGTGGGCACACCCCCTTGGGGGATGGACATTTTGGTGGGTACGCCCCCTTGGGTCGGCCATGTTGTCCTCCTTTTTTGTTTCCAAAGTACGGTCACCCTAGGCATTGTTGAAGTTGGCGGTGAGCTTACCAGCTCCACCTCCAGTCCATCCTAGGCCTTGTTCTCCAGGCAATGCACTTCAGACCCAGAAAATCTTGCAATCTCTTTATTGTTACATATATGAGAGAAGAATAACCCCTAAGGAGTCACACACCAGACTGCCTTGGCTCCAAGGCCTATACAAAGGCCAGATCTACACCAAGCAGGATATAGCACCATGACAGTGGCATGAAAGTTGTATATAAAAGGCAGGAACCATACCAAGCAGGATATAGCACTATGAAAACAGTATATGGTATATGTCAATGGGCCTCAACAGTTGTCAGTGTACTTCAGTACCACTTTAAAGCAGCATTGTGGCTCCTGCCTTTTATATACCGCTTTCATACCGCCTTCATAGTGTTATATCCTGCTTGGTGTAGATTGGGCCAAAGAGGATGCAAGAGTGGTCGTCCTTCCAGGCATCCAGGAAGGAAAGAGAAACTGAAACTTCCCACTGACTTTTGTTCTAGGTATTTTGAATTCCTAATTGTTATGCGTATTGATCTAAAACTGCTTAATTTGCAAGAACCAACAACATATTATTTTGAACAAGAGGATTAATATAATCGGGCAAAACTGTCATGTATCCATTTCCTAAAAGGAATACATTTTTGGAACACATTTTTAACTGGTCTTCTTTCATGATCATATTGGTCTAATTTTACATTTTAAAAGCTTGCAGAACACTGTTCAGAAGTATTTAGGAAAAACTACAGCAGCAAATAACAGCAAACAATAGAATAGTTCTAATTGCTGCAAGGATGTGGAACTGATGTCAAAGCTGATTATTTTCTTTTATGAAAAAGTAACATTGTTTCTCCAATAAAGCTCAGAATAAAAATATAAACACGCATCTCCCTAGCCGCATCTACAGTCTTCCAGTTGTGAAGATCCCAGGATCCAGCCATAAGCTTACGCCACCTACTGCCAGTAATTTGAAAACTTAAAAATTGAATGCACTAGCCCCAAAGAGAAATAACTGATTTGTAATCACCATTGAAGATCGGGTGAGCAATGTTCCAATTAATTCTGGTGGAGTAGATGTTTTATCAGACACTTATTCCTCGTTTAGAACTGATGGAAACAGATGTATGACAAATTCAAACCGGTTTTGTTTTGATCTTGACAATGACCAAGATACTTTTCAAGTCTCATGCAGATGGCCACATGTGGCTCCCATTGACTTCAATTGTTGCTATGCGTGCACATCCAAGGACACAATGTTTGACCAGTTTTGGTGACCAGGATGGATTTGATTTAGGATTCATATCATACTAAATGTTGCTTTTAGCTCTCTCTTTTTTTAAAAAAACGCATGCATGCTGGCGAATGCACTTTTTGGAGGCGTGAATCATGTTGCAAGCTTGGAAATGTAAGAACTTCAAGGGCAGATTGTGTCAGAGACTGTGTTTGGCCTGAAAGGTGTGAACTGGGTAAAATCCTGCCCCAAAACAAACTGAAACAAATTTCTCATACATGCTTAGATGCAGTGGCTAAAAAAGATTCATGAAATTCTAATCTTCATCTACAGAAATATAATATCTAGATCACAAGAAGCAATAGTATCACTCTAGTCTTCTTTAGTTAGACCTCTGATGAAATACTGTGTCCAACCAGAATTTAAGAAGGACCATGTCCAGATGAGGATGACAAAGATGGTGAGGTGACCTGAGACCAAGTTCTATGAGATGTTGAAAGAGTTGGGTGTGTTTAGCCTGGAGAAGACAGGATTAAGAAGCAATAGCTGTATTCAAATAGTTGAAGGGCTTTCACAGAGACAATGTAGAGGGGGGGAAATCTATTTTCTATTGCTTCACAGGGAAGGACCCAAACCCACAGATTCTAATTACAAGAAAGGGGATTTTGACTTAACAGCAGGAACAACTTCCTTATGGTATGAGCTGTTTGACAGTGGTACAGACTGCCTTTGAAGGTGCTCCACTCTCCTTCTATAGAAGTTTTAAAGCAGAGGCCGTATAGCAACTACAGGATGCTGTAGTGTTGGATTTTCTGCATCAGTGGGGCTAGACTACATGACCTTTGACATACCTTACAACTCTATCAGTTGCATGGCAAAGCCTAGCCATTATACAACACAGGCATTGACTACAAATGTAAGCCCCCTTTATCTGTTACATGAAAGGAGCTTAACATATTGGATGGGCTGTAGGGCTGTGTCACTGATCCCATCCCTGACATGTGACTTCTCTGCCCCTGCTGACTCTGTGCATCTATAAAAGAGAAGTCTATGTATACAGACATCTCTGTGTATAGGTTTGCATGATCCTGTGGAAGTCTACAGGTGTAGGCTTCTCTTTTGTAGATGTCCATGCTGAACATATGGATGATGGGAGCAGGGCCAGGGAAGCTGTATGATATCAGGGCTGGGCCTTTCAATGCACAAAAACCTCTGCACATGAGTAACACATGAAGGGGGGCATAGATGCTGACCAATTTGCAGCAGTATAGTTGTTAATACATCCATGACTCTTTAGCGATTCCATTTTTGGGGGGATAACAATTCAGACTTCTAGGCAACAGAATAAAATAAAATAAAATTCAGCAAAGAGCCAATCTCACTTTGTTCTTGCTCAAATCAAAGTCTGTAGGATAAAATAGGCTTGGAGAACAGTGTTGCATTGCATTACTGTTGTGTGAGGAACATGAAGACACAGGGATGGATAACAGGCCCAAGATGCTGACATTTGCTCAGCGGCTGTTAAGTGGAGGAAATTATCTTTGGTTGCTAGGCTAGAAGACCACATTGCACATTTATAGTCTCAAGAGCTGGCCAAGTTAAAACAGAGGCCTCTCCTAGAGTGTGGTTGGAAAAAAGTATACAATATTTCTATCCTTCCCCCCAAAGGCATACAGTAGATTTTTCAAGGAGATAGTCAGTTTGCATAAATTAACTCAGTGGATCATAAATTAACTCAGTGGAAATGCCAAATGTCCTAGAGCATGATTTTTCAAATTGAGGTGGTGGTCTTCAGGTCTCATGAGGTTTAGTGGGGTCTGGCAAGGACATTTTTCAAAATACTGTCTTAGAATGGAACTTTAACCCTCTCCATGCTCTGTTCTCTTAGTCCTGGCCAACTGAGTTGGGAATATCCAAAATGGTGGGGGTGCTCTCATTTTATGGAAACGCATTCACTGAGGAATAGGTTGGCTTCAGGGTTTTTCCAAACTATTTGGAGTGAGATCAAGGAGTGGGTGATGCTAAAGAGGATTGTGGGATACAGTCTCTGTTTATGTAGAAACCTGGAGACCAGGCTTTAATACTGGCTCACCATGGCACATGCACCTTGAATTTTGTTGCCTCATACAGATGCTGTGTTTTCCTGTGTTATAGCGGTTGCCCTGGGAACTGCAAGTTCTGTCACACAGCATCCAGCAGGAGATGTCTAATTGCAGTGAATATTACTTGTTTTTCACACACACACGGAGTCTGCAGACTGTCAGAGTGACTTGACATACAAAACATTAATAATTTTTAAAATGGCAGCACCAGCACAATCTCAATAATACAAATGATGCTTAGTCATAAAAACAGATCTAAGAGTTCATATTAAGAGACCAAAGCAGACAGGAAGATCTGAAAACATTACAGCATCAGCACCAGGTAGTCTTCCTGCAGACAATATTCCATAACTGGGGGCAGGCACAATAGAGAATTTCCTTTTCCTGGAGAGGATCTACACTGCTGCTTTAAAGTGCTTTAAAGCGCTTTATAACAGTAGTGACAACTGTTTTGGAGTGTGTCCCGGGCCCCAACAGTTGTCACTACTGTTATAAACAGTACTGACAACTGTTGGGGCCCAGCACACACTCCTAACAGTTGTCACAACTGTTATAAAGCACTTTAAAGCATTTTGAAACAGCAGTGTAGATCCTGCCCTGGTCATCAGAAAAGGATCAGGAAAAGGACCTGGAGAAAGGGTCTATGAGGATGATTTTAGAACATGGACAGCACATGCAGGATAAAGTGTTCCTTCAGGCACCTAGGTTTAGGGCTTTTAAAATGCAAAACCAATACCTTAAATTTATTGACTGATTTAAAATTTAAATAAATAAATACAGCTGTGTCAGTAAACAGACCAGTAATGAGTGCTCTTCTTTCAAAACTGTAAGATTTTCAAAGTCTCCTGCACTCTGCACAAATTCAAATACTGGAGCCAGCATTTGAACTAGCATTGTAAACCGATTCCTGCTAAACTGAATATTTGGATGGTTATCAAATAATTTTGAAAGGGCAGCGACCCTTGATGTGAGATATCATTTTTGGCAAGGTTTTATGTGCTCATGTATGGAATGTAACTAGTTTGGTATGTGGAAGACTGCTGAAAGCATGGAATGGGACTTCAGCTCCATATTAGCTCTAAGAGTGTATGAAAACCAGAACATGGTTCTTCTATGGACCTAATATGTATTTCCTTGACAAATATTTTGATTTTTTTTGTATTTGTGTAGAATAGAGTCAGCTGGGTTATATTTATATATTTGAAGAAAAATTCCATTGAATTAGAGAAAGCAGAAGCAGTCAGATATGGAGCTCCATCACACCAGCGATTTAGTGCACTCTTGCCATACTTGGTGTGCGGATTTGCAGAACGGTGCTCACATGACGCCATGCCTGTCCTGCCGACACCCTGCCTCTTCCCCAGCTTTTTCTGTTTTTTCCGAGAACACTAAAACTCTGGATTATTTTCCCTAAGGGCAATTAATGTGCCCTAAGCCTCCGTGTAGTTTTAAAAGAACTGGGGACTTGAATGGCTTGCATCAGGTCCTGGCAGGAAAAAGTGATCTCTCCCAGAATCTGGCTCCAAGCCTCAATATAAAACCCAAACTTTGCATAACAGGCTCGAAAGTGTTTTTTGAAATCATACAATGCCTGAATCTCTGAAAGTCAGACTAAAGGGTTGTCCCATTTTTGCCTGGCTAAAAGGTGGTTGAAATACTCATCTGACAGGATTTGACTGGAGAGAGAAAGAGAAGGGGCTGGGTGGAGTGCAGTGGAAGAGCAAACGAATGAAGGAGTGAAAGAACAGCTATTCAGGTGAAAGGGATCATAAGCTTGACACGCTTCTGCATCAGAGGTAAAAAAGCAGAGGCAAACCAGGGAGAATAATTAGGTGTGATGGAGGTCCTAGTAGTGATTGTTAAAGCCACTGAAAACCTAGCAGCAAAACCAAGGAGTTTTCTTCCGACTGGTTCCATTGATGTGAATGTCTCAAAAACCAACTTCTATAAGGAGAATAAGATGAAAATGCTAAATCTGTGTGCACCTGCTGTGAAAAAGTCAAAGTGCATTTTGGGGATCATTAGGAAAGGAATAAAAAATGAAACTGCCAAGATCATACTCCCTGTATATAAATCTATGGTTTGACCACACTTGTACAATTCTAGTCACCACACCCCCAAAAAGGGTATTGTAGAGTCAGAAAAGGTACAGGAAAAGGTAACCAAAATGGTCCAGGGGCTGGACAAACTCTCCTATGAGGAAAAATTACAATGTTTGGAGCTCTCTAGCTTAGAAAAAAGATAGAAGTGTATACAATAATGCATGTTATGGAAAAAGTGAATAGGGAGGAATCCTCTCTCATAATATCAGAACATGGGGTCATGTTCTGGTCTTCAGGATAAATAAAAGGAAGTAGGTTTTGTGAGAACTGAAAAAAGTTTGTAATCTGTTATGGATACGAGTTGGGATGAACTTTGAGGTGGAAATCAGCGAAACTCAACAAGTTCGAGGTTTACAGAGATTCACATCCCTAGAATATTCTTGAAATTTATTCTGAAAATGTTATAAAGATCCCAAATAAATAAATAGTTTGGTTACAGATTATTGCTCTAGGCCATAGGTAGGGCCTCGCAGGTTACTGATGATCTCCATAACCTTCTGTGGCCTACAAAACGTTGTCCTTACAAACAATGCATTTTGTTGACTGCCTGGGATTTCCGCTTGCCTGCCTCTCAGTAATGATTAATTCTCACCTTCAAACTGTGTTCATACAATACATGGAGAGAGGCCCCAGTTGGACCTCCACACATTTAGCAAATAGTGTGAACAGAGCTCTACACAAATACAACTGTCCATGGATGGGCTCTTTCATTCATCGAGAGCCCTGGCACAAATGGGGTTCTGATCATGAGGAAATCCTCTTCAAAACCTTGCCTGTCAACACAGGGAGATCCAGGATGAAGGAGGTGGAGCCAGAGAGCAGATTCCCTTCTCCTCTCCGTTGTTAGGATTTTTGAAAGCCTGAAGAGGGCAAAGGACAGGCTTAGATTGATTCCACCACATTCCCTCATGTTATATGTAGGCTGACCAGATAAAATCCAAGTCAGGGCTCATGTAACTTTAACAGTTGTAGAGAAAAGGGAATTTCAGCCAGTGTCATTTGTATGCAATTCGTTCCTGGTGAAATTCCCTCTTCATCACAACAGTTAAAGGTGCATGCACTATACTAGAGTGACCATACACAAAAGAAGGAAGGGCCCCTGCAACTTTAACTGTTGTGATGAAGAGGGAATTTCACCAGGAACTAATTGCATACAAATGACACTGGCTGAAATTCCCTTTTCTCTACAACTGTTAAAGTTACATGCGCCCTGACTCGGATTTTATCTGGTCAGCCTAGCTATATGCTTACCCCCAAACTGAGAAGTCCCAACTGTCAGTGAAGCCCTGCTCACTCCCCTTCACTCCCTGATTCTATCATGGAGGAAGGACCTCACTCTTGAAAGACACAAGCCCTTTTGAGCAAACATTTCAGTGGTATTCCCTGCTGATGGAATTTTGGAAACTGTATGTTATTGTCAATGGTTTTATTTAATCTAGTCTGTATTAATGTGATTGATTTGATTGATGTTGTTTTTATGCAGTAAGTTACCTTGATAGATTGTGATCTTAAAAGGTGGCCTTCTCTGCAATGATAAGCATCCTGAGGAATGATCTCTGAAGTACATCAAGCCACATTAGGGTGCTTTAAGCATTTATTGAAAACTTCTTTGGTTGCTTTGGTTTTCCTTCAGCCAATGTGCCAGCCTCATGATACGTTGTGTGTTAAAGGTCCTGTTTGTTTGTTTGTTTTCATTCTTTTGCAAACTGCTCTGGGATTTAATTTCAAATGAGAAGTTGTGTATAAATATTATTATTGTGGTAGTGGTGGTGGTGGTGGTGGTGATGATGATGATGATATTTCTATACCTATAACTGAAGATCTCTGGGCAGTTTACAAAAAATTAGAATAATTAAAAATACATTATACAAACAGGCAGTACACACACAGAACAACATATATCTAAAAACAATTGTGAACGATCAACTATGAGAAATAAAATCAATAAAATAAGTAAATAAATACTTGTTTTATTAACTGATCATGCAGGTTTTGTATCTCTGGGTCTCTATATTGCTTTAAACTCTGGGTAAAGATGGATGAACTCTAGTGTAAACAATACTGTACTGGCCCTGGAGTTGGCTTCCCTTTGTGGTTGAAAGAACTGAAGTCTGGACACTTGAGTGAAAATATAAAATATCTTGCCCTTGATCATTTAAGATCCCATTATAATTCTTTGTTATACAAAATAAATCTGCTACCAGTTGTTGAGGACGCTTCTTTTGGGAGTGTATATGAAAAGGATATAATTACAATGGAAATGTTGGTCTAGTAAAAAGTATCGCATAATCCCCTTCGGTCCTTGTCTGCCCAGTAATATTATAAAATGAAATGATGTATGACGCTGCTGAGAACTCAGCTGTTGGTAAAATCAGAGATGCATGACATGATTCATATTATGGCGGAGAGGCCCGATCCATCACTTGCCCCTCCTCAGCAGGGTCCAGTCTGAGGATTTATCTTCACAATGTCCATAAAAACAACCACCAAGATCAATGCAGTTGATTCCGGAAAACTCTTAGAGGCATTCTAGAGCACTTTGACATTCACAAGGGAAAATCGTGCTAGCTACAGATAATATATTTAGGATCATGGAACAATGGAAGCCATATAAGTGTCCTCTGTCCTTCATGGTGACCTTACGTCCAACCTTTGTAACACAAGCACGAATGCTAGAGTATACCTAGGCATGGCACCTTCACAGTTGGCACCTCTTAAGAGGCTGCATTGCATAGATGGCCCCCCAACAAATATGTCATTACAGGCCACCTGTCCAATAATTCCCAGTTAGGACTGGCCTTTTCATTGAAAGCACCAAAGGAAGGTTAAACTACAACATAAACTTGAACAGACACATGCACAGTCTCAAACACCTGAAACACACCACTAAACTATATGGTTAAAAAAGTGTTATATGGGGGAGGGGGGAGGGAGTGGCTTTGCGTTTTATTCATGGGAATGGTTATTTATGGAATCCTTCAGCCCACTGATAATGTAAAGTGGCCTAGTTAAAATACATTAAGGGAAAAGAAAATGTGCATGGTAAATTACTCCAATATTCTGACCCAGGTTTAATTAAGAAAAGAGTTAATGTCATTATATATATAAATGTAATATCTGCATTTTCCTGGTTCAGCAACAATTTTAGTTATCCATCACTTGGAAGCAATAGCACCGTAAAAGCAACAAGTGTATCTCTGCCAGTTAATGATTCCTGTTGCTCAAGCGCTGATCATATATAATGACAATATCATCATTGATCATACAAAATGGATGGGGGTGAACCATTTTTGTAGGGGGGGGTCATGTGTGTGTTTGGCACTTGTTGTTTTTCTTTTAAAGGGCTCTGAAAGGGTTGACATAAATGCTTGTGCAATACAGAAGAGACACATTTATTTTTTAAAAAAGTTAAAAGAACAAAACCACAGAAAGAAATTTTTAAAAAATTGTACAGGCATGCTGGGTTGGGTACAGGAGCAGAGACTTTGTTTTTGCGGATGGAGGGAGATAATAAAGAGACGAGACACAGAAAATGGGTTTAAACAAGAGCCACATTTTTTTAAATATCTGCAAAGGGAGTCCTATGGGGCATCCAGTATAGGCCTATCCAGAGGCCCCCTATATTCCCGAACTGGGCGAGCCATTCTTGCCCCGTGAGTAGGCACTGTCACTTCACCTCTCCACGTGCTGCCCCCTTTCAAGGTAGGGAGACCTTCCGGTGTCACCTTCTCCCAGGCTGCATGACTCTGAGTAGGTGAAAGGGGTCAGTCTCAAAGGTAACCCTTATCTCCCAAGCCAGGCTGCAGGCTCAAAGCTGGGAGCCTCAGGAATTACCAGTCACCAGAACAGTGCCTGTGTATGCTCACCAATATCCATTCCTCTCTGGATATCTCTTCCTATCTGCCAGATTCAAAATGCAACCAAGTTATGCGATTAGCTAAATTGCCTATTTATCTACACCCTGACCCGTCTCACAATGTGGAGTAGGCGAAAAAACTCATGGCCAATTATGAACATGAGTAAAAAAATTCCTACTCTGCCCCAATAGGCAACCAGCGAACCCACACTGAGTACAGGGAGGGAGGGAGCTGAGCGAAGAAAGAGGAGGAAGGGGAGGGTGGCTCGCATTTTTATAGCCTTCCACCCCTCCCCTCCAAGTGGCGCCATATCCCGCTCACCAATCCAGAGCGGGCACGTCTCTTCACTCCCCCTGCAAAAGCCTCCCCATGCCCAGGCCAGGGGCCAGGTGTCGCAGAATGGCACTTGTATTTAAAATCCATTAGACATTTATTCTATCCTTTCTTCAAAAAGCTCGGAAAAGCATGTATTGATATTGTTCTATCTTCACAACAAACCTTGAAATAGGCTAGGCTGAGAGTAGAGATGCTTGAGGAATTATTCAAGCATTGCAAATTTTGACTTGAATTGACCCGATTCACATCTTCTGAGTTAATTTGTGGATCAGAATTCAGTTACCCACTGGCTTTCACACTTCCCAAATGTTTTAATGCAGTTCTCACTCTACATCCAATAAAATATCTGAGCACTGAACAATAAAAAGTGGATAATAATAATAATAATAATAATAATACAGAATTAAAACCTTTTAATTTACAAAATACATCACAAAACAACACAATCCTATAACTCCATTTAGTGCAGTGCCTCTTATTCCCAGGTAAGTAGGTTTAGCATGATAGCCTTAGAAATGTATATTCAAATAATTATTTAAATGCATTGGGGGCATTTTTTTTTTAATGCGGAAACAGAAGAACACATGCAAAAATGACATAGTCTGGAAATAGACCAAGGCTAGATCTACACTACTGCTTTATAGCAATATTAAAGTGCACTGATAACTATTGGGGCCCAATCCATATTCCATATACTGCTTTCATAGTATTATTTCCTGCTTTTTATTATACGTTGGTAATGATCTGACACAAGGTATAGATCCATAGCCAAGAGTGAGTGACTGTTCCAGAGTCATCCAGAGAACTTCATAGCAGGGTGGAGATTTGAATCTCAGTCTAAATGCAATATATCCTCCAATTTGTGGGGAGTGGGTATTTTTAATGGGAAAATAGCCATAGGAGACAGGGTTAAGCATCGCTTCCCTCCTACATTCCTTTGCATGAAATCATAGCCTCAGATGGCTGCTTTTATTAAACAAAAACCACTGAAATTTTGTTAAATACATTTGCATGTAATGTGTAGTTTGCCCCTTCGTACTGCTATGGCTTGCATTTCAGCAGGAACCAATAATGCAAACATGATAAAATCTACTGAGAGAGAGAGAGAGAGAGAGAGAGAGAGAGAGAGGGAGAGAGGGAGAGAGAGAGACTGTTTACAAGGAGAAATCAGGAAAGAGATGAGTGATCCTATACTCGGATTATTCCTGGTCTAGAGAGGAGAGGGGAAAATACACAACCAGAGCATGCAAGCATAGTGGGAAAATGACAAACCTACTTACAGAGTCCCTGGAAACACAGCCAGAGCCCTCAATCAGGAATGCTGCCATGCTGCCAGCTCATGGAGAAGTAACCAATGAATTCATAGTAATCGGGACTTGCATGTCACAGTGAATGTGATACGCACTCACCCACTCATATGGGTTCACTCTAGGCACATAAGTCCTTGTGAAAGATACTTGTCTTGAACTTGCTAGAGCAACATATGATGCTTCCTTAGACAACATATGATGGGTGCTTTCGATTTCTTCACATCAAAGTTGTTTAATTTGTGGTTTACAGTAGGCTATCCAGATGGCTCGGGGTTTCCCGGTCCTAACCGGGAATCCAGGGGCGAACCGGCCCAACCGGGGGGCGGGGGGGGCAAACCGGGGTGGCAGGGGGTCACGCGGCGGTGGCAGCAAGCAAGGAGCGGCAGTAGACCCGGCGGCGGTGGCGGCGGAGGAACCCGGGAAGCGCCCCCCCTAGCAGGTAAGTGCCCTCCCTCGCGCCTCACGCTCCTTACCCGCAGGGGCGTCCGCTTCCCTCTGGTGCTCGAATCTACTGAGAAACAGGCTTCGCGGCCTGTCCCTCAGTACCGCGCCGGGTGATGACGTCATCACCTGGCGCGATACTGAGAGACAGGCCGTGAAGCCTGTTTCTCAGTAGATTCGAGCACCGGAGGGAAGCGGGTAAGGAGTGCGAGGCGTGGGGCGCGGGGCACTTACCTGCTGGGGTGGCCAGGTCTGCCGCCACGCCGCCGCCGGGTCCCCCGCCAGCTCGCAAGGCCAGCGGCCGCGCGGAAGAGGTGGGGGAGGGCCGATTACGTCACTTCCGGATCCGGCCCTCCCCTGCCTCTTCCGCGCGGCCGCTGGCCTTACGAGCCGGCGGGGGACCCAGCGGCAGTGGCGGTGGCGCGGCGGCGGCGGAGGCAGCAGAAGAGAACCCGCCCCGGTAGGTCCGGGCTGATGTTTTTTGGGGGTGGGTGGCTTGGGGGGGTTTGTTTTGGGTGGGTGGGTGGCTTGGGGGGTTTGTTTTGGGGGGTGGCTTGGGGGGGTTGTTGGCGGGGGGGGGGCGGGATTTTGGGTTCCAAAATCTGGTCACCCTAGTTTACAGTGAATGTCTAGAACTGGGCCCAAAAGGAATTGGGTCCAAAGTGAAGATTGTACCGGTGTGCCCAGTCAGTGTGGTGAGTTACTCCATATGAACCATGTCACTATACACCAGCATGTCACGTGCATATTACCTTCCATGTTTGCAACAGGCTTGTACACAAGGTCATTTGCATTCCTGACAATGCATATGAGCAAAGAGTTTTGCTTGCTAAATTGTTCAGTCATTGGATCACTCTGCCAGCAATGTCTGTACTCAGATATCTTTGGAAACAGAATGTGTTGGGCAATACATTATTTCTTAACAAAAAACAAACATACTATGGTTTTCGGATTCTATTTCCAGAGTTTATGGATTCATAGATACAGTACAAGAGTGGGAGCTGCTTGCAGGAATGGCCCTGTGGCTGGAAAACATAGTTGTTTGATCATGTGCCCATAGCATGTAGTGAGTGACTGCTTAGTCCTTAATAAGATAACATCCATAGAGAACTTTATAGGCACAAACCCTTACAAGAACAATCCATTATATAACAGGCAGCTTTTTTTGGTACATAGGCATTTAAAATAATGCCTATGTTATGTGGGATGGCTTTATGGTTTCAATTGGTGGCAGCAAATTGTCTATATTCTAAAAAGATAGGTTTTTTTCATCAGTGATTAATAATTAGGCTTTTTGCTCATCATACGGCTGCCCTTTCCTGATTCCTTGCTTTGGTTATGCTGTTTCTGTTTATATAGCAGGGAAATGAGCTAACACTATATGATTAAAATGTTCTGGTGAAACCAGCCCAAGTTTGCACCAGATGCTGCATGTAGAATAGATCCAAGAATTAAAATGCACTGATGTGTGTCAGACATTTTGAGGCAAATAAGGGTGTCTGCTAGGGGTGTGCAGTAGATTCTGTACCAATATGGGTTGATTTGGAAAGATTTGAGACATTTCTGAATCAAAGCAAGGCCCCTTCAAAGGAAACCTAATCCAAATCGGAACATTTCTGAAGCTTTATGCTTTTCTATATGAGGCTCTTAATCCACTGTATCTACTTTTGGTTTTTTTGCAGAATTGAGATTCAAGCTCTGCATAACTAGTTTTATCTTTCCTGCTTTCTTGCTACATAACCACTAAGTGGCACTGTGCTATGGTGGAATATCACAGTTACTCAAGTAGGAAAAGCATTTTTTTCCCCAGAAATAATACTCCATTTTCCCAGCTCTAAAATAAACCAGGAAAGTGTTCATAAAAGACAGAAGCAAACCTTCAGGATCATAATGTTCTCTAAAGTCGCTGTTAGCAAACACGAGTAAAAAATGATGAGTGCACAATAAAGGCCTCATGTAGAAAAGCTCTTTGTTAGCAATTCGGAATTTCAGTGGGAGACCAGAACACAAATAGTTTGTCTGCAAAAATGTATACATTGACCCGTAATGTATCCATGTACGGAAGTCACTAGGTGGGGAGGTGGATTCTAGTTGAGGGGGTGTAGTTTTGTGATGGGCAGCATTAGCTTCTAATTACAATGAATACTTTTACCATGGCAGAGATGTTGCACTGGTAAAATCCCAGTGGTTTGGGGCAGAGATGTTGAAGTAATATATCTCAAGACTGTCCCAATGTTCAGTGATTATAATTAGTTCTTTTCCCCCAGAGTAGGAACAATAAAAGAAGTTTGATGGAGACTGTGGGATCTGGGAAGGTGTACATTGGATGCTCGATTGGAATATGCTGGATGTTCAAGTCCTTTTGCCTCTGCCACTATATGCTCCAGGTCCATCATCCATCTCAGTTTTATTATACTTTCCGTGCTGCTGGTGCCAACAGAGCAGAAAACACAAAAAGCTGCATGCTGTTCTTTCACCATAACTCCCAAACTCTGCATCTATTCTGACAATTTGCAGGTAGCTTTCTTAGGAAACTCTCTATGTTGCATTCCATTTTCATACAAATTGCCCCCAAAAGAGGAGTGTATATGATGCCAGCTCGGGACTGCACAATGCATGCACACACACACACATATGAACACTTACAGACACACACATCCTATCAATTCTGATACAATTCTGACCCTGGTTGCAGCAGGTTTGCTGAGGGAAAGAGTGACCTGGTTTGTACAACACGAAGGCCCACAGTGAGTTGTCAGTCCTATTTGTTCTAAGGTGGATTGTCATGACATACAAACCTGGCATGATTTCCTCAGCATGGTTTGTTAACCATGCACAAGCCACCCTGAGAACCCATGGCTTGTTAATGGCTTGTTCAGGTTGACTTGTTTTCAGGGTGGCTTGTTGTGATGTGTGAATCCAGCATGAAGACATGTGCATGGCTTGTCAGAAAGTACCTCAGAGCCACCTGGTAAGAGTGGCGAAAACTCATTTTTTCCCCACAATCTCACAAACAATATGCCCTTTTGATTATGTCTTGAAATGACACTACTCAATTTGCTCCTCTATTATAGCTTCAAAGCTGCCATAAGGACTTGAGGCATTTATTATGAGTCATAATATGACAATCACAAATGATTACATCCCTCTGTATGCATTCAAGATAGACATGAGTAAAAGAAACAGTTTTTTCTAGCTTCTTGGGCTAAACTAGAGGTGATGTTAATGGTGTGAATGTAATCAACCTGTGTGCTTTTTGTCATGTAAGTAGCAGCTGTGGAGAAGGCTGAGCAGCCTTAGTATTGTGGAGGTGAGGGAAGTTTAACTCTTTTTCTTCCTGCTATGGCCCCCAGCAAAGCTATGTCCTCTCTGAAGCTGCTATTTGTAAATCAAGGGATGCTCCCATTGGCACCAATGGAGGCTTCCCTTAAATACAATGAGCAGCTTCAGAGAGGAGATTTCTATCAAAACTCTGATAGGGAATGAAAGAGTTAAACTTTTTCTCTCCCTTCTGAACAGTCCTGAGGCTGATGAGACTTCCCTGTGGCTGCTATTTACACAACAAAAATGGGCAGGCCAGGTCTAGTTTGACCATCAGCTGAATTTGAGGCTTTGGTTTTAGGAAGGAATACTTACATTCTATTTGACTGGGATAGATACGTGAAGTTCAATAGCGTGGGATATGTTTAGTTGATTTTTGAAGAAAGTAATGTTATGTTTTATTAGCTTCACTGATTTTATACTTGACATTTAAAATTGTTGCAATTCATTGGTAGAAAATAAAATAGCAGGGCATAGTCTGTATCTAGCAGTCCACCCAACCATAAATTACTCAGTCAGTGCTCAGAGTTGTAGGACTTTTCTCTCTCTCTAAACATGCATAGGATTGTGCATTTATAATCCCAAACCTGTGGTGGGAAATGTGTAGAATTCCAGGTAATTTTGGACTGCAATTTTCAACAGCACTAGCTAGCATAGCCAATGGTGAGAGATGATCAAAGTTGCAGCCAATAATATCTGGAGGGCCACATGTTCCCCATCCCTGACCGAAATCCTCTATTGTGTTGTATAGTATTGGGTATTTATATTTTAGTTTCATAGGAGAAACTGAGTCTCCTCAAAATCCTTTGTGTTTAAATTGTTTGGGAAGGTAGCAATGATCACAGCAGTTTTTGTGCTTTTTTAAAAAAAAATCCAACTATCTTGGGTATTTATTTATCTTTTTACTGCATTTCTATACTGCCTAATAGCTGAAGCTTTCTGGGTAGTTCACAAGAATTAAAACTAGATCTGTGTGCAAGTGGCCTCTCAAAATTCTGTACCCTATTTGTGGTTAGAGAAATGGGGGGGGGGGCAATTTCACCAAATTTCTCCAAGGGGAGGAGAAATTCTCCAACAATTTCTCACAGGTAAGCATCACCTTTGGGCAAAGGTTGTGAACCAGCTTCTTTCTTCTTTTTCCTAAGGGTTTTGGGTTTTATTTGCAGTGCAAGTGGCAACAGCATCAACTGTGTTGGTAGCCCCCATTTGGATCTTCCACAATGCCGCTTATACCTAGCAACACTCCAGGGCATTGAGGGGAGGGAATGCAGCCATCACAAAAATAATGGTGAAGAAAATATGGAGAAAATTCTGAAAAGTGTCCTTTTATTTCTAGAGGGTAGGAAAGAAAAATCTTAGGAATTTCCTGGAAGTTTTCTTTCCCCATGAAAGGGGCTTCCATTTTTCTGCCATGTTCTCAGGGCAGTTTATAATTTATTTTGAATGTGCGTTGGTGGTATTTTTGACCTTACTTTATCACTGTGAGGTAGCGGATGGTACTGTTTATATTTTTCTTTCTATTACACATCTCACCATTGCTCTGGAGTCTTCCAGGCTGCCTGCACTTCCCGATCTGAAAACACCGTATGGGAGGAATAAATTCATGGGTGGGAAGTGCAGGAGGCTCCATGCTGTCAGAGAGATGACTGTACAATGAAAGACAAGGCTCTCACATAGAGTCCTCAGTCATCTCATAGGAACCCTGAACCAAACCCATGAGAATTTCTCCAAAATTTATTCTCCTTTGAATTTCTTTTTAAAAGAAATTTCTTTCCTATCAAATTGAATGAGAATGGCCAAAATTTTCATGGGAGAATTTTTTGGCACAGCACTAATTAAAACCATAAGATATAACTTAAGAATAACATTTAATATCACAATATAAAACCACAAGTTTTAATCAATGTTAGAAGGTCAGTTAAAAAAACACAACAATAACCTTTTTCTTGGACTGGAATTTCCCTGAGATTCAAAGTTGAAAGAGAGTTGTGAGGGATGGCCTTTAAGTAATGTGTATGGATTTCAAAAGGAATTGGCACCAAGGAAGTGTTTTCTGTTCAACAAGCCATTTTTTTGCTTTCCATGGTTGGTTCTTGCTAGATGTAAAATGTCCGCTGCTAAGATATTCTTTGGTAAGATCCACCATCCACCAGTGTGATCGAGTTACTTCCTCAAATCAATCTGTGTCATATCTCATCCCAGACATTGAACAAAGTGGTTGCAGACTTTGAATTATACAATCCTGGTACAGTCCAACAATTCTCAGAAAATTCCTTTATGCAGTTTCTAACTCTGACCAACTCTTGGCATTGCTTGATCTCTGTCTTGTTGTTGTTGTTGTTGTTGTTGTTGTTGTTGTTGTCTTAGCTCAAGAATCAATGCTTTGTTGGGGTGGTCAAAGTGCAATATTCCTTTAACAGCATTATTTTATAATGATGAGATCAAAGAAGATACATTTTTTTGGAGATACAACCTTGTTGATACAATTTGATACAAAGAAATTATTTATTTAGAGATGGTATGTTTAAATCATATTAGGATATTTGTGCCAAAATACATTATAACCATCCACATTTTTTTCAATATCTTCAACTCAGGAATGTGATATATACTTTAATCATCAAACATGGCTCAATAAGAGAGGCTTCAGAGGTTGGTTGGCAGCCAGGTTGGTCACCAGTACATCTAGGGGTGACCATATTACGCCAGCTTTAAAATCGCTCCACTGGCTGCCAATTAGTTTCCGGGCGAAGTATAAAGTGTTGGTTATTACCTTTAAAGCCCTACATGGTTTGGGTCCAGGTTACCTGCGGGATCGCCTTCTCCCATACAATACGCCCCGCATGCTCAGGTCCTCTGGGAAGAACTTACTGGAGTCGGCCAAGACTAGGCTGACAACCGTTACCCAGAGGACCTTCTCTTCTGCCGCTCCCAGACTGTGGAATGACCTGCTGGAGGAGACTCATCAACTTAACAGTCTTTTAGAATTTAAGAAAGCTATAAAGACTGTTCTCTTCCGGCAGGCATATCCAGTGGAATTTTAGAATGTTTTAAGGATGTTTTTAGGATGTTTTAGGATTTTTATGCAGTTTTAATAATATGTGTCATGTTTTAATCAGTTTTATGTATTTTATCATGTTGTTGTTCCCCACCTCGATCCAGATGGAGAGGCGGGTAAGAAATAAATTGTTATTATTATTATTATTATTATTATTATTATTGAAAAATTAATGTTAGAAGATCATTCTAAACACATATTAAGCAGAATTTACAAACAGGTCATGGATATGGATACTTCGATTAACACTTATCAAGCAAGATGGAACAAAGAGATTTGCAAACATGATTAGAGTAAGGGAAGGCAGACAATTATATGATTGTTTTGTAGAAAAATGGACTTTTAAAATTCCATATTGTTCCAAGAGAGTGCAAGAGAGTGCTAATCCACATTCCCTATTAGGGATATTATGAGACAGTATAGACTGCATTTTATATCTAACCTTTTTTTTTTACCTGTAAAATGTAATATGAATGTTTTATTATTTCTTTATTATTTGTGTTATCAAATACTTGTAAAATTAATAAATAAATGTTCAATGTAAAGAGTGGGGCATTCGTTTCAATGCCTATTGGAAGATGACCATAGGGAAAACCATGTAATGCAGGAAGACAAAATAATGATTGAACAACTAGTGCCACCTACTGTTCAAACTGGAACAGAGCTGGCTAATCTAAAGAATCTTTTAATTATAATAATAATCCAATAAATAATAATAATAATAATAATAATAATAATAATAATAGAGCCTTCCCCAACTTGATGCCCTTCAGATGTGTTGATCTCCAACTCCCATCATCCCCCAACCAGCATTGGCCATGGAAGCAAAGAGCTTTCCTTCACCAGGCTCTAAATTGGCTTTTGGTTTTGTCAGATAATTCAGATTGAAGCACTACACGAGGCATGTTTCCTTTCCTTCTTTTCTGCTTTATAGCCTCTGTGTTTTCTTTCAGCTTTACAATTAAATACCCCACTTTCCCTTCTCTTAAAACAAACAAACAAACAAACCTCACCGAAAGTACTTTTTAGATACAGGAGCAAACCTGGATGGTCACAGTTATTGTCTAAAGAACTTGTAAACAGCCTTGACTAGTGAATAACAAGTGTACGATGAATGCTCATGTAGGAAAGCCCAAAGACAGAGACAAAGACAGATTCGAGCTACCTGGTTTTTATTATGTGTTCTAGACAGGGCAATGTTTGATGGTGGGGAGACAACCAGAGAATCAAAGATGGCCAAGCATGGCACCTACGTACATATAGGCTGATTCCTTCAGAGATGGGTGCTTAGTACTTGGCCGTTCTTAGGAATTAGGAAAAGAGGCTGTGAATTGGGAAACATCTCCTCTTGGGTTTCTGTCACACTGGATTAACATACTCTTGTGTATTCAGGAGCTCAGAATCTATATGCCAATATCTGCAAAGCATTGAAGGAAACAATGAATTATGTTTTCTATGGGTTAAATTCAGATGTAGTCATACTTCATGTAAACCTATTGAAATCAATGGGACTTAAATTAGTCATTATTATGACCCATTAGTTTCAGTGGGTCTACTGAATGTATGAATAAATCTGGACCCAACCGAATGTGAATACTGGACAAACAAGTTATCATTTTCTGTCAAGCATATATGATACTTGATAGCATACATTGTATTATTGTAGAGATTTTGTCCCTGACTCGTTGCTAGAATTCTACAAGTTAGGTCAGGCAGGATTAGAACCTACAGCAGGACAAGAACCATGAGGGGGGCAATTGGGAGAAGATATTGTGTGTATGTTGTATGTTTTTACTGTTTTAATTTTTGTATACTGTTTTTAATTGTTTTTAATCCTATGTAAACCGCCCAGAGAGCTTCGGCTATGGGGCGGTATACAAATGTAATAAATAAATAAATAAATAAATAAATAAATAAATAATATAACTTTTGCTGCTTTGGCAGCTAGGAGAGACATTTGCTGCTCAAGGCCACCTTGGTGATACTGCAGGTAAGCAACCTGTGTAGCAGAACAACAGGGTGGATTGGGTTTGATTGTAGGAGAAGCCTGAGTCTTGCCAAAGTTCACTGATGGGCTTATCTTTGTGAGGCAACACTCTGGAGGTATTCTGGTCAAGAGAGTGGGCCAGTTTGCATGATCAAAATAAGCCACCGTGGCTTTTTTAAGACACCAGATCATTGAAACAAAGGCCGTGTGCAAGGCATGATTTCCATAATCACTGCCCAGACACAGCTTGCTTCATCATCCAAATCTGGGTGGTGTTTGTTTTTTTAAGGAGGAAGCAACCCTCCAGTAAACTATGGGCTGCTGTAGGGTTGTTGGAGTGTTGCTTCTCCTTCCAATAAGCCATGCTGTCTGGGTTCTGATGTCATGACAAGCTGTGCCTAGATAGTGTTGTGGAAATTAAGCCCCACAGTTGCCTGGTGTTTCAATAATCTGGTATTTCAGTAATCCATGCTACTGGAATAAACTCTAACTCCACAAAGGCATTATTATTATTATTATTATTATTATTATTATTATTATTATTTCTTTTCTCGCTCATGGCAGTTTTTCTAGATGGACATGATGGGCTTTGCCAAGTCATACTGTCTTTTACTGATTCAGGAATTTCCTGACTATTGAACATGTTTTCAGTATGACTGCTTTCTGGATGTTGGTGAGGATGTATTTTGGAAGGCTCAGTTTCTGAAGGATGTATTTTGGACGGCCTAGTTTCTGTGACTAACAGATGATGATGATGATGATGATGATGATGATGATGATGATGATGATTGTGCCTGCCATTCAATCTCCCTTGTTCCTTCCCACAGGGCAGTTGATAATAGCTGGCCTTTTGTGGGGAGAGGTCAATCCAGCTAGAATATGAGCAGTTGTCTGGGATTATTTTTACCTGCTCTTCTCTCTCTGTCTCTGTGTCTCTGTCTCTGTCTCTGGTTACATTTGGACAACACATTAGTCAATGGTGGGTTGAGTAGCCAACTCACAGTTGGTTATTTTATGGGTACTCCCCACACAACATATTCCTACACAACTATGTGTGGCTGGGGCTGGTGTTGAGTGGACTAATTGTCAGCCCAGCATTTGACTGACACAGCCCCTGCCCCTCTCCCCACCCTCCCTCCTCCCTCAGTCCTCCCAGTTCTATCCCAGCAGCCTCTGCAAGTTACACCAGTTGTAGCAGAGTGGCAGCCGCCACTTTGGTCGCTCTTGCCGCCTACCTCTATGGGCTTGTGTTTTAACCCACTCACCACACTCCATTAACACACTCACCCCTCCACACAACACTTTAAACAACTGGCTTCGAGCTAAAGAACTTGCAAGCCAGTTGTTTCTCTCAGTTGCTTATTTGGGCAGAATAGCATACTGTCAGTAGTTCGTGAGCGGCGTATTACCCTCCACACAACACAATAAGCAACACAACTGACGATTGTTCCCCCCCCAGTTGCTTAATGTGTTGTCCGAATGCAGCCTCTGTCTGTCTCTCTGTCTCCCTCCCTCTCTCTCTCTCTTCTGCAATAGCACAAAACAACTGTGTGAACCTCATGGGACTGGACTCTTAGAATGTGTGTGTGTGTCTGTGTGTGTGTAATTTGCTCTGTCAAAAATGGACACAACCTTTTACAATTTGTTCTAAATTTCTTATTAATTTCCAGAATGTGAATACAAACAAGAAAAATAATAATATTACATTTAAGTCTAGATTTCGACAGAGCATAGTATATTTAACACATTCCCCCCCCCCTTTACTTTACAGGCAAAAATATGGGTAAAATCCATATCCATTTCTTTATAGTTCTTCATATGGCAAATTAATTTCTTTTCCATAATCTAAGGGAAAGCTTTGATAGATGTTGCTGCATATGTCCCTGGTTTGTATATAAAAATAAAATCATACCACATTGAATATAAATTAGATATTTTAACTGTGCCTTTTGCTAATTTCAATTGATATGTCAGTTTTTCTTCCATGGTTATTTATTTATTTATTTATTGCATTTGTATACAGCCCCATAGCCGAAGCTCTCTGGGTGGTTTACATAGGATTAAAACAATTAAAAACAATATACAAAAGTTAAAACAGCAAAAGCATGCAATATACACATACATTTAAAACCACTATAATAACTTTAAAAAGCTGTAAGCCTAAAAACAAAAACAAACTCAAGCTCCTCATATATTGCCAAATGCCTGAGAGAAGAAGAAAGTCTTGAATTGGCGCCGAAAAGATAGCAATCTTGGCGCCAGGCGGGCCTCATCAGGGAGATCATTCCACAATTGGAGGGGGCACCACAGAGAAGGCCCTCTCCCTTGTTGCCGACCTCCAAGCTTCCCTCGGAGTAGGCACTTGGAGGAGGGTCTTAGATGTTGAATGTAGCGTTCCATCAGGTATTGTGGTTCCAAGCCGTGTAAGGCTTTATATGTAAAAACCAGCACCTTGAATCGGGCTCGGAAACATACAGGCAGCCAATGCAAGCGGGCCAGAGTAGGTCTTATATGTTCGAACCTATCTGGCTGCTGCATTTTGCACAAGCTGCAGCTTCCAAACTGCCTTCAAAGGCAGCCCCACGTAGAGTGCATTGCAGTAATCTAACTTGGAGGTTACCAGAGCATGGATAACTAAAGCCAGGTTATCCCTGTCCAGATAGGGACGTAGCTGAGCCACCAACCGAAGTTGGTAGAAGGCACTCCGTGCCACTGAGGCCACTTGAGCCTCAAGTGACAGAAATGGTTCTAGGAGAACCCCCAAGCTACGAACCCGCTCCTTCAAGGGGAGTGCAACTCCATCCAGAACAGGTTGAACACCCTCCAGCCGGTCAGCAGAACCACCCACTAAGAGTGTCTCAGTCTTGTCTGGATTGAGTTTCAGTTTATTAGCCCTCATCCAGTCCATTGTCGCAGCCAGGCACTGGTTCAGCACATCCACAGCCTCACCTGATGAAGGAGAAAAGGAGAAATAGAGCTGCGTGTCATCAGCGTACTGATGACAATGCACTCCAAAACTCCAGATGACTGCACTCAATGATTTCATGTAGATGTTGAACAGCATGGGGGACAAGACTGACGCCTGCTGAATTCCATACTGGAGAATCCACGGGGCCGAGCAATGTCCCCCAAGCACCACCTTCTGGAGCCGCCCCGCCAAGTAGGAGCAGAACCACTGCAATGCAGTGCCTCCCACTCCCAATTCAGCCAGTCGCCCCAGAAGGATACCATGGTCAATGGTATCAAAAGCCGCTGAGAGATCAAGGAGAATCAACAGAGTCACACTCCCCCTGTCTTTCTCCCGACATAGGTCATCATACAGGGTGACCAAGGCTGTTTCCATACCAAAACCAGGCCTGAAACCCGATTGAAATGGATCCAGATAATCGGTCTCATCCAAGAGTGCCTGGAGCTGGCTCGCAACCACCCGCTCCAGAACCTTGCCCAGGAATGGAACATTTGCTACTGGCCTGTAGTTATTAAGATTTTCAGGGTCCAAGGAAGATTTCTTTAGGAGTGGTCTCACTGCCGCCTCTTTCAGGAGGCCTGGGACCACTCCCTCTTGCAAAGAGGCATTAATCACTTCCCTGGCCCAGCCAGTTGTTCCATCCCTGCTAGCTTTTATTAGCTAAGAGGGGCAAGAATCCAATATGGAAGTTGTTGCACGAACCTGTCCAAGCACCTTGTCAATGTCCTCGAGCTGTACCACAGCTCCGTGGAGCAGGACTTCAATATTAGGCACTCTACAGTTTTCTAACTTTTTAATGTGTTCATATACACCTTCACCTGATGTGCAGTAAAACAATCCTTACTCTTAGGGCAGCCTTCCCCAACTTGGTACCCTCGAGATGTATTGGACTACAACTCTAGTCATCCCAAGATGCTGGGAGTTGTTGCCAACACATCTGTAGTGCACCAGGATGGTGAAAGCTGGATCAGGATGATGCTCCTGCCCTAGTTCATACATCCTTAAGAACCTATTGCTGAAGCATTGTAGTGGAGGGATAGCCTTACTCTCCCCTGTTCATCATGCAGGTAGCCTTCCTCATGTGATGGAGACTCCATTCCTGCAATTGAGCTTTTTGTGTGTGGGGGGGGGGGAGAAATAAATCACACAAAGAGTGTCTCCATTCAGATGGGAACTTACACAGAAACGCTCACTCACATGGCAAGCTATATATGTGGTGTGTTGGAGAAGGTCTTGCCTTGCTCCAGTTAGGGATGTTGGAGAAATCTGCAATGGAATCAAATGAGGGTGTATTTCTATGAACCTTACCCACAGATTCTGCAGTGGCCTGCTTTGCCTGAGTCACACAGTTTCCATGGACTTGCAGACCATTTTTTAAAAAAACTTTCTGGAATTTTATGCAAATTTTGTCATTAAAAAATAAGTAAAAGTTTTTTAAAATGGACAAAAATGCATATTTTCCCCATTGGATAAAACATGAAATGTGCTGGGGGGGGGGGATTCACGCATTTGGAGGAGGTTTGTGCATTTGTGAGGAAATTGTGCATTTTTTCAAGTGCAGATTTGTGCACATTTGGAAAATTGGGAAAAATCTGATTCTGTGAACGAATGGACGATGGAATGAATGCACCGGACAATTTGTGAAACACAGGTGGAACAGATTTTACAAAATCCCTGCATTGCTACCTGTAGTACAGTATGCTTTCAGACAAGACTGTCATCATGCAATTGCCCTGCCCCATTCATGGTATTTGGCAGGTGTCCTGTCAATTTCAGTTTCTCATTTTTCCAATCTTAAATTTGGTTTGTCCCAAACTTTCAGAACCTTTCCAATCTGAACTTCGGTTCATCCTGAATGTTTCAATGATAATTTGTAATCTTTGTTGTGCGTATTTCTCTTAATACATGCATTTTTGTATGAGATTTTGCAAGCACGTTTCCTAATATAATGTTTATGTAATGTTATTTTTCACTAATGTGTGCATTTTAACACGTTTTCTGACTGGAGAACTCCATTGACAAATCCAGAGAAGTGCAAATTTCAAAGGATCACTGAGCTTCAGTTTGTAAATTAGCTTGAAAGTGCAAAATTAAGTAACTTTGAATTAAAATGTGAACCAAATGAATTTCTTCCCCATTCCTAGTTCAGCTCACATCATTCTCCAGTTGTAACGCTCTCATATTTTCCCATCACTTCTTCCATCTTTCAACCAAAAATCTATTAAGGATGAAAAACAAAACCCAGAAAAGCGACACACTGGCTTTTGACTGGAAGTGCTGGGAGCTCTCCATCTGGAAACACCTGTAGAAAACCAAGAAAGCTCATCATCTTATGGTAGTTTGGTCATTTATGTATGGCTTGCATATCATGACAATAAGAGAGGAGGGAATAACAGACAGGTCTTTCTATATGGGCAAGTATGACATTTTGCATAGAAAAAGATATATGGCAAGTCCTGCATGTACAGTCTTTATTCCGCATTCACATACAATGATTTAAATATGGGGAAATGGTTTTTAAATGCTATTCTTCACTGAGGAGTGACTGAAATAATAGCACTGTGGGTTTCCATGCTTATTGGAGCTAACAATGTGCTGAGCCACTCTAGGAGTGGGAATGGTTCAATTAAGATGTCACTCTTTCAGCCTACACAAATACCCTATTCCCTCAGCTTTTGGTTTCACCCATCTTTTTCGGTAATCTACAACTGGAAATAATTACACAATCTGTCCAAGGCGAGGAAAAGCAGTGAACAAGTTCCTGCAATGTGGTTTCAGAACAGATGGCTTAATCTTACACATAAATAATCATTTCAGCATAGACTTCTGATTACAGATAATAGTTCTCCTGGTAACATTAGCTCACTCAGGTGTGGCATCTTGTTCTATTTGTCGTAACCTGCCATTTATTCACCGTTGCCGGATAATTACTTCATTGAAAATCAGATTACATGTTGTTTAGATGTCAGAAATTAAAGTGCCAGATAACCTGCAGACAATTGGACGAATCCCTCCTCTATCCCCAGCATCACCAACTCTCTGAAGTTGTAATTATAATTCTTCATGCAAAGATCCACCATATTTTCTGATAATATGCTGCTGTATATGAATCAATAACGGTTTTAGTTAAACTTATCCAATTCTCCACACTCTAAATATGTCTGAGATTGTTTAATTAAGCATTGATCCACAGGTGCATTGTGTTCAATTCGGTGTTCTATCATTTCATAATTCAGCAAGCAATGATTTGCTTCTGAAAGTGCTACTATTATTAGAGATAAGGTCAGATGACTCCAAAGCTCTGTGGTTCTTGATCTGTCATGGCTGTTGCACATGGGCAAATCTTCACCTGACATTATCAAGTGATGAACATATACTTGTGTGCATTTGCCCTTAGTTGTGGGTAAAGCTAAAACAGCGAAGGTGAAAACACATTCTGAATCCCATCCCCATAGCTGTCAATGTCCTATTTAAAGCTACTTTAGCCAGGGAATATTGGTTTGGAATCATCATAGAACTTTGTGAATGTCTCTCTCTTTGACCAATTATGATGCTTGCTGAATGATGCTTGCTGAAAGGATGACTCTCCTGTTTGACCAGAGAGTCGTCCTTTCAGCAAGCATCATCAGACAAGCATTTTATAGCACGCTTGTTACTGGCCATTCACAGATTTTCACAGGTCCTTTTCACGACGCTGTCCACCTCCCGCATATCTCCCGCTCCTTCTGCTCTTTTTTCTGTCAAAAAATAAGACCTGAAAAATCCATTTTTTTTTTTTACTATAATGATACCTGCTGCCATTTCCTGCTGTGTGCAAGAGAAGCAGCATAATAAAAACATCCACTGAATGGGCTATGTGGTCGTTGCTTGCTTCCTCATTCTTCCCCACGTGAAGAAAGAGGAAGCTGCTCATCCCTATTGTGGGACAGCAGCAGGAGGCAAAGTGATGGTAGGGAAACATGATGACGCTCTCTATCTTATATAATAATAATAATAATAATAATAATAATAATAATAATTTATGTATTTATTTCTTACCCACCTCTCTCTCTGGATCGAGGCAGGGAACAACATATAGGAAGGGAACAACATATAGGCAGGGAACAACAAATCTATAGGAAGAAAACCAAAGCCACTCCTGCCTGCATTGCACATATCTGCTGAAGAAGGCTGCAAGGGAAAGAGCCCAGGGGCAACTGACACAAAGCACTCCACCCAGTGCTATATTAGATACCACCCAGGCATCACCAAGTGGATGTGGAGCAATTTGCCTGTCAAAGAGATAGAAGCCCAAGGCAGCCCTTTAGTTTTGGAAATCACTTATCTCTGGACACACCCATTGTTGTTGTTTTTTATTTCTATTTTACACAATTGCTGCTATTTATATTAGTGGTAGAAAGATCAGGTGTCTGAAGAATATTTAAAGACACACCCCTCGAGCTCATTGACATCCTGACTGTCCAAAATGGTTGGTTGGATTTGGCTTACAAGGTTTAGAGAGAAAAGATGTTGACAAAACTCAAGACAAGTTCTCCCTTCATCCTGACAGAAACAAAGATCATGTTCAACAGTCCAAATCCTTCAGTAACTGGAGCTCATAAGCTACATGGCAAAGCTTAATATTGTGAAAAAGCATGAAGTAATCCTATCAGATGAGAATGCACACACACAGGCATACATCTAGTTTCTAGATACAAATGACATTGTGGGTTATGACTACGGCCAAAATTTCCAAGTGGAGAATGTTTCTTGACATAATTAAATATAGGAAAAGTGCCATCCTCACTAATCCGCTTTTGAACTGGATTAACTTTTGAATATATATATATAATGGTTTATGCGATGACATAAAACAAGCCTTTTCAAGCAGAATGTTGCAAGCAGAGGTGACACAAACAACATTCCAGTGAAGTTGCTACCCTGGCTTTTTCTGAAACAAGCTATTGCAACACACCCACAATAGCTTTGTCTAGAAAGGTGAAGCACCTTCCAGGGAACAGTTCCAAAAATACACAGGACTAGGGAATGTCACTGTCAGTTATCAATTCCTGATTTCTACATTTTCTGAGTCCAGGGATGGTTTCTGACATGGGTCCCCTCTACAAGAATTCAGTTTGACGGCCGGTTGGCCGATTATGCGCATCTTCTCGCAATCGCTTTTACACGGGAGGTGGTGAAGCGCATTACCGGTTGTATGAAACGAGCTTTAAAGTTGTTCCATGCGGAGAATCGCTTGTTTACATGGTCATAAGGTGCTTTAACTGCCACGGTAAATTAAAACTCGCTATTTAACGTGCATTCGATAATGCGCATAATCGGACAGGAAAAGCGCCTCAACCCCCGATTTGCGCTCCGTTCATGTGTAGGTAAAATCGGTAATGTGCTTTGAAAGAGCTTTAAATCGCTTTTGTAGAGGCACCCATGATAATAGAAGTGCACCCCTGCAGGACACCCCTGCAGGTAAGTGGGGGCCCCTCCCTGCTCCTCCCTCCCTGCTCCTCCATACTTGCCTGGCCGTCCGCTGCCATCTGCAGGCACCCGCTGGCGCCCACAGATGGCAGCGGATGGCCCCGGCTGGTAAGCCCCCCCTTCGTGATACTCCTTACTTGCCTGACTGTCCACTGCCATCCGCCGGCACCCGCTGGCACCCACAGATGGCAGCGGATGGCCCCAGCTGGTAACCCCCCCTTCGCGCTCCTCCTTACCTACGGGGCCATCCGCTGCCATCCGCAGGCACCCACTGGCACCCACGAATGGCAGCGGATGGCTCTGGCAGTTAAGCCCCCTCCTCCCTCTCACACTCCTTACATACCAGGGCCATCTGCTGTGGAATGCCCCAGCAGGTAAGCCACCTCCCCTCATTTGCGCTCCTTACCTGCCGGGGCCATCCGTGGACGGCCCCGGCAGGTGAGGGGCATGAGTGAGGGGAGGGGGTCCAATCTTCCAATCCAACACGATCCGGATCGGGTCCTTTTCGGATTGGATCGGATTGGATCGGCCGATCCAGGTGCTGGGGATCAGATCGGATAATTTTATCCGATTTCCCCTGGATTGGGTCTGGATCATGGATCGGACCCGATCCATTGCACACCCCTACTTATCATAGTTCTGAGTTTATTAAAATCGGCTTTCCTGAAATCCAGACTACATGGCAAGAACTCAAGTTATGGGAACCCCAGAGTTCCCATAACTGCCACTTTATCCACTAAGTCATCCCTATTGGTCAGTATCAAGTCAAGGATAGCCATTCTTCTAATTTCTGTAGGAGAAAATTATCAGCCACACATGTCAGGAGTTTCTTGGAGGGACCAATTTTGGCAGAATTTGTCTCCCAACAGATATTGGGGTAATTGAAGCCCCTATTCCTACTACATCGGATTTCCTTGAAACACTGGCAATTTGCTTTTCAAAAGTTTCATTCTCATCTTCTCCTTGATTGGGTGGTCGGTAGTAGATTCCTTTCCCCATTTATTTTAACCCAGATGCTCTTGATGGGGCTCCCAGGCTCATCCTCTTTTATTTCTGTGCAGGGATAAGTATTTTTAACATATAGTGCGACTCTGCCTCCCTTTCTATTTCTTCTGTTCTTTTTGAACAAGTTATATCCTTCAATTGCTACATTCCAGTCATGGGAGTCATCCCACCAAATTTCAGTCATACCTATCAAGTCATATTTGCCTTCATGTATTAAGAGTTCAAGTTCATTCTGTTTGTTTCCCATACTCTGGGCATTGGTATATAGACATCGAAGCCCATGTGCTTTGCAGTCTGGCTTCTTTCCTACATTGTTGTGAACACTGTTTTGGGGCACTATTGGAGCTGTTCTCTCTGTTATAGTACATAAGCCATCATCAGTTGTTGCCTCCAAGTTTACATCTCCTGCCCCCGTAGGATTCAGTTTAAAACCCTCGTTTGCTTGGCCTCTCTCACTGTGCTAAGGGGAGCCTCGGTTTCTTGCACCAACCGCCAAGGCATGCATGCATGGGCTCAGCAAGAAGAGCAGGGCGGCAGCGGCTGCAACAGAGGAGGAATGGTGTAAATGGCTGGTTGAGTGAGTGAGCATGAGTGGGTGGCTGGGTGGCAGCACTGCCTCACTTTGAAGTGGCAATAATTCTTGGGCCGGATCTGTGCTGCAGCACTGTCCTTCTCCAGAGCCACTTTGGCCACAATGCCCTTTTCTGAGAAAAGACCCTGACAAGTAATACGTTTGGGCCAGGTCAGTTCTCTGGAGAGTTATTTTGTTTATTTCCTACTGCAACATTTGCTTCAGCAGAGAAGTAGCCAGCAAGGCTCTCTGGAGCATCCACCCAATGTCTTACTCTGTGGTGTCCTTCCCCAGAGTGAGGCATTAGGCCTACTGGCCAGTGGTGGGTGGGACTCCTAGTGGTGTTGGATGCACAACCTGTCCCCTCTTACAATGGCAATTGTCAGACCTTGTCTCACAGGAGAACTGGTCCTAAGCCTTATATCGCTGCTGAATAATTTTGGAGGTGTCTATACAAGGTCGCTTTAGTACCTTGACCCCCCACTATCCTTCATTTGTGCTCCTGCCAGTTGTCTCCACGGCAAGGAGCAAGTGCAGGGTTTGCAGCTGAAGGAGCTGCCACCGTGCCTGTGCCCATGCACGGCCATGCAACTGTGTGCCATTGCACAGGCACCGCAGCACATCCATGTGTCTTCCATGGTTTTTTTTTAAAATATATATATTTGTTTAGCCTTTTTTAACCTTTACATGCTTCTCCAGCATGGGCATCCTTCTGCCCATGCCAGAGAAGTACGATGGCATTCCAGTGGCCATTCAGCTTGCTGGCCCTCCCCCCGTTGTCACCAATCAGGGTCACCATGCCCTGGCCAGACCTCCACTGCAACTTCGGAGCAAGGTGACAAACTCAGATGAACCACTGGTGCCTTGCTCCACAGAAAAAAGTCAGAGTAAGTCCTCAACTTTTTTAATTCTGAGCTTCAGGGGGAAAGCCCTGGGATGGCTCCGCAATGGCTACTGCTTTCCCCTCATCAAGACAACTCCCAATTCCTTAGTCTGAGCATTCTCATTTTTACACTATATTTATTTATATTTATTTTATTTATAACATTTGTATAACGCCCCATAGCCGAAGCTGTCTGGACAGTTGACATAGGATTAAAAACAATTAAAAACAATATACAAAAATTAAAACAGCAAAAACATACAACATACACACAATCTGTACATTTAAAAACCACTACAACACTTTTAAAAAAAGCTACAAAAACAAAACAAACAAACCCAGGCTCCTCAGATATTGCCAAATGCCTGAGAGAAGAGGAAAGTCTTGACCTGGCGCCGAAAAGATAACAACGTTGGTGCCAGGCGGGCCTCGTCGGGGAGATCGTTCCACAATTGGGGGGCCACCACAGAGAAGGCCCTCTCTCTTGTTGCTGACCTCCGAGCTTCCCTCGGAGGAGGCACTTGGAGGAGGGCCTTAGATGTTGAACGTAGTGTTCGGGTAGGTTCATGTCGGGAAAGGCGTTCCATCAGGTATTGTGGTCCCAAGCCGTGTAAGGCTTTATAGGTTAAAACCAGCACCTTGAATCGGGCTTGGAAACATACAGGCAGCCAATGCAAGTGGGCCAGAGTAGGTCTTATATGTTCGAACCTATCTGGCTGCTGCATTTTGCACAAGCTGCAGCTTCTGAACCACCTTCAAAAGCAGCCTCACGTAGAGTGCATTGCAGTAATCTAACTTGGAGGTTACCAGAGCATGGACAACTGAAGCCAAGTTATCCCTGTCCAGATAGGGACGTAGCTGGGCCACCAACCGAAGTTTGTAGAAGGCACTCCGTGCCACTGAGGCCACCTGCACCTCAAGTGACAAAGATGGTTCTAGGAGAACCCCCAAGCTACGAACCCGCTCCTTCAAGGGGAGTGCAACCCCATCCAGAACAGGTTGAACACCCTCCATCTGGTCAGCGGAACCACCCACTAACAGCGTCTCAGTCTTGTCTGGATTGAGTTTCAGTTGATTAGCCCTCATCCAGTCCATTGTCGCAGCCAGGCACTGGCTCAGCATATCCACAGCCTCACCTGATGAAGATGAAAAGGAGAAATAGAGCTGCGTGTCATCAACGTACTGATGACAACGCACTCCAAAACTCTGGATGACTGCACTCAACGGTTTCATTTAGATGTTGAACAGCATGGGGGACAAAACTGAACCCTGCGGAACCCCATACTGGAGAATCCACGGGGCCGAGCAATGTTCCCCAAGCACCAACTTTTGGAGCCGACCCCCCAAGTAGGAGCAGAACCACTGCAATGCAGTGCCTCCCACTCCCAACTCAGCTAGTCGTCCCAGAAGGATACCATGGTCGATGGTATCGAAAGCCGCTGAGAGATCAAGGAGAATCAACAGAGTCACACACCCCCTGTCTTTCTCCTGACATAGGTCATCATACAGGGTGACCAAGGCTGTTTCCATACCAAAACCAGGCCTGAAACCCGACTGAAATGGATCCAGATAATCAGTCTCATCCAAGAGTGCCTGGAGCTGGCTCGCAACCACCCACTCCAGGACCTTGCCCAGGAATGGAACATGTGCTACTGGCCTGTAGTTATTAAGATTTTCAGGGTCCAGGGAAGATTTCTTTAGGAGTGGTCTCACTGCCGCTTCTTTCAGGAGACCTGGGATCACTCCCTCTTGCAAAGAGGCATTAATCACTTCCCTGGCCCAGCCAGTTGTTCCATCCCTGCTAGCTTTTATTAGCCAAAAGGGGCAAGGATCCAATATGGAAGTGGTTGCACGAACCTGTCCAAGCACCTTGTCAATGTCCTCGAGCTGCACCAACTGAAACTCATCCAAGAAAGCAGGACAAGCCTGTGCTCTGGATACCTCACTAGATTCACCTGCTATAACACTGGAGTCTAAGTCCTGACGGATGCCAGAGATTTTATTCTGGAAGTGCCCAGCAAATGCATTACAGTGGGCCTCAGATGGTTCTACCATGTCCTTGGGGCCAGCATGTAAAAGCCCCCGGACAACTCTGAAAAGCTCCGCTGGGCGGCAGGTTAATGATTGAATAGTGGCAGCAAAGTATTGTTTTTTTGCTGCCCTCACTGCCCCTGAATACAGCTTACCATAAGCACTTACCAATGTTTGATTGCATCCATCAGGAGTTTGTCTCCATCTGCCCTCAAGCCATCTCCTGTTTTGTTTCATCACTCTCAGCTCCGGGGTATACCACGGAGCTGTATGAGCTCTACACAGGAGAGGGCGCTCAGGAGCAATCGTGTCAACTGCCCGGGTCATTTCTGCATTCCACAGATCAACCAGGGTTTCGACAGGAGAGCCAGCCCTATCAGCCGGAAAACTCCCCAGAGCCCTCAGGAAACCATCTGGATCCATTAGCCTCTGGGGCCGGACCATCTTAATGGGTCCCCCACCCTTGCAGAGGGGAAAAGCCACTGTAAGTCTAAACCTCAGCAGGTGGTGATCTGACCATGACAGAGGAGTTGATGTAAAGTCCCCCACTTTCAGAAAGTTGATGTAAAGTCCCCCCATGAAATCCTGAGCTGCCCCAGATAAAGTGTCCTCAGCATGAATGCTGACATCCCCCAGAACCAAGAGTCTGGGGGACCTCAACAGTACACCAGAGACCACCTCTGTCAGCTCAGCTAGGGAGTCTGTTGAGCAGCGGGGTGGGCGGTACACCAACAGAATCCCTAATCTGTTCCGTTGGCCCAACACAAGGTGCAAACACTCCAGACCAGTAGTCACATGGACAGGGAGCCTGCAGAGGGGGATAGAATTCCTATAGACCACAGCAACCCCCCCTCCCCGGCCCTCAAGTCTACCCTGATGCTGAACCAAGTACCCCGGTGGGCATAACTGGGAGAGACTAACTCCTCCCTGCTCTCCCACCCAGGTCTCGGTTATACATGCCAGATCGGCTGCCTCATCCACAATTAAGTCGTGGATGAGGGAGATCTTATTATGCACTGATCTGGCATTTAAAAGCAGCACCCGGAGGCCTGAGGGCTGGCTGATAAGGCAACCAACAAACCTGTGGGTGTGAGGGGGACCGGAACAAGGCACAGCCATTAACTGTCTGGGCCTTGTTCCCCTTACCTGGCAAGTCCTCCTCACAATGCCATATCTCCCTCTACCCGTCACTACACTGATTGTGCTCCCCTCAGATCCCCCCACCTGTATCCTCCCTCCCAGTCACATAGCTCAAGCCTGGGGAAAGGGGGGGGGGAACAAAACAAAAACAAAACAAAAAAAAACCAAAGACAAAAACAAAAAGCCAGCAGGCAGCAGGCACACTCCTCTCCTCCCCTGGCAGCAGGCCTCCCTCTTCTGCAGGTTGATGGCTTTCCCAAGCCCCCTATAGGAGATGCAGAGCCCTTGATCCAGTTTAGGACCCTAAATGTAATGTAGGAAGTATAAATTGTAGTTTAACAGAGCTTATATAGGGCTAAAGCTATATTCCAGAACGGTTTGTGCTAATAACAGCCACATAGACAGCACAGATGGGTATAAAGGATAGATGAGAGAACCAATGTTTGGTCCTAAGTTTGGACTTACGGGCCTCACAGAGCTACAGTGACTTTCAGGAACTGTTTGTTAGTCTGCAGGGCCAGTTTGACCTTAGGAAAAAGGTAAGTATATGGGAATAGCTTGTGACTGTTGCTACACTGGAACAATTGAAAGAACAGGCAAACCACAATGTTATAGTCACAAGAAGTCAGTTGGGATTTTTTATGACTTTTTGAAGCACTCTGGAGTAAACAAGAGGTCAGCCATGCCATTAGTAGAGATAGAAGGCACTTAGATTTAGAGGAAGGGGCTAAAGGAAGCTAGACCACCTCATATCAACCCAATCAGAAAGCTTAAAATATAATAGTTTTCATTTATGACAGTAGGCATAATAGTTGGCATTGGGGCAAGTTTATATACAACAGTTTTGGATTATGGACGAGGCTGCTGTTTTCTATCCAGACTCAGAGGGTACTTCTTTGTGTTCTGTTATAGAGACCTTGAGGTTGGCCTCTGCTGGCAGATCTGTGTAAGGGGTCTATTTTGCAATGGAAAAATGAGCAGGAGGAGCAGGAGGCATGTGGGAGGTGAACGTTGATGTCTAAAAGACGCACATCCATCCATAAGTGGGCTGTAGTGAGCGTGCGATAAAACACTCATCTGATGAACCTCTTAGTCTACAATATGCAGGGTCAACTTCAAAGTTGACCAATTAGTGTTGTTGAAAGTTATTGAAGTATATGTAGTTTGTTTTTATGTTTTTTATTCTTTTAAATTTTGTATATTGGTTTTTAAATGTTCAATGTTTTTAATCTTTGTAAACTGCCTAGAGAGCTTTGGCTATGGGGCGATATATAAATTATTATTATTATTATTATTATTATTATTATTAATCAGCATTGAGATCACTTCACTGGCTGCCAATTAGTTTCCGGGCAAAGTACAAAGTGTTGGTTATTACCTTTAAAGCCCGATATGGTTTGGGTCCAGGTTATCTGTGGGATCGCCTTCTGCCATACAATCCGCCCCGCACGCTTAGGTCCTCTGGGAAGAATTTGCTACAGTTTTATGTGTTTTATGTCATTTGTATCAATGTTGTTCCCCGCCTTAATCCTGAGGGAGAGGTGGGTAAGAAATAATAATAATAATAATAATAATAATAATAATAATAATAATATCATATATAGCTAGTTATAATTCTTCCTGGTGAAAGGAAGAGAGCTTGGCCTTCCCCTGAAGGCCATCAGTCATCTTCAGTGAGGTTATGAAATTATTGATGTAATACATCCCCAATGGCAATAACAGGTCTGATCAAGAGATCCGCCACATGTAGATAAGGAAAAGTAATGGAAGTAATAAAATGTAATTAAATTGTGTATTTTACAGGAACCTGGAAGAAAAACCTAATTGAGAAGGAGAGAATGTGAGCTGTGTTTGTGTTAACTTGGTTTACATAGTATGATGACAAAAACATCCTTTAAAAAGTGAACCATCTTGCAGATGTAAAAATAAATACAAAATCTGCTATTTTAACTGGAAACTTCTCTAATGTGCCAATGTTTTACACAGTTTTTTCAATAAGTAAATGATTCAGACACCAAAACAACAACAACAAATCCCTTGTTATATTATAACTTTGAGAAATTTGTTTTTCCTACACTTCCTTTATATTCCATTTTTATCTTTTCTTTCCATATTTCAAATCAAAAGAAACATATTACTTTCTATACTTATAACAAGTAAATAGTTTCCTCTTATAATAATGAGCTAAAATTATGTAAATTAGACAAGAATGTTTTTTCCCATGCCTTTGTATATTCAGAAATTGGGAATATGAATGTCTTGACATTTTCGTAACTCTTTAAAAAAATATTTAAAAAATATGATGAGCTACAGTTCCTCTGAAATGGGCACTTGAGTTTATCTGAGCTACATACTGTGTTTTTCCAATGCCTTCTCCCTGCAGTATATTGTTTTATATTTTAACAAACAATATTTCAATTACAGATGATCCCAGTTCAGTCCAGATTGGACATGCTCCATCTCAAGTGAGTACAAAAAATCTATTTGGTATTGTGTCTTTCAGAGCACCAGGCCTGTTGTTGTGTTTTAAAAACAAACTTTTCACTAAAAAAAATCATGCTGTTTACTTTGGAATTACAGAGCCATTTCTTTTTTTTTTTGATTAATATTTTTATTAATTTTTCCAACAAACACATACACAAATAAACAATAATGTAACATACAATAACATAAAACCAATTCCCCCCTCAACTACCCCCCGTGCTCCCCCCCCTTCCGAGACCGTCTCATTATCCTTCATCCTCTTTCCAAAATTTTAATGATTCTTTTGAAGGCAATTGTCCCTTCCCCGATCTTAAAACGTAATTCAAAAGGGGCGTCCATATTTCCCCAAAATCACTCTTCCTGGACATTCCCCTCTTTATTTTCATTTTACACGTCAACATATCATTCAAAGCTAAATCCCAAATTTCTTTATACCACTCTTCTATTGTATAACTTCGTTGCCCTTTCCAATTTTTAGCAATCAGTATTCTAACTGGTGCCAGGAGGTTGTTTACCAATTCTTTATTTATTATATTCTTATTCCTACTGTCCCATATTGCTAGTAGAGCTAGCTTCGGGTTTAATTCCAACCTACTTCCAATTATATCACTTATTTCTTTACCAACCCTTACCCAAAATTTTTGTACTTGTTCACAGCTCCACCACATATGAAAATATGTCCCAACCTCCTGACACCCCCTCCAACAATTCTTGGGCAATTTTTTATCAATCTGGTGAAATCTAACAGGTGTTAAATACCATCTCCAAACTGTCTTATAATAATTCTCCTTAATTCTAATCGACAATACCTTTAACATTCTTCCATTCCAAATCCTCCCCCAATTATCTTCATTAATTTTCCCCCTTATATCTTCTTCCCAAGCCTCTTTTATAACCTTAAGTGAGTCCTGAAATTCTTCCTCTATTAATATTTTATATATCTCACTAGTGAGTCCTTTCTTAGCTCTAGCTTCTTCTTTATCCCACGATTGTTCGATTAAATCTTCAAATCTAGTATTGTTTCTACATTCCTTATTCTTTGTGGTCCAATCCTGTGTCCATTTTAACAGTTGCAAACACTTGAACCACGCTAGCTTTTGTCCTTTAAATAAGTTTTTAATATGCTCACTATCCTTCATCTTTTCCATCCAATTCCTTAATTTAATAATATCTAGTTCTTTCAGACTCCCTTCTATCTCTGATTTTAATACACTTGGGAAGTTACCCACTACTACAACTGGGGCAAGCGGAGACTCCCCTGGTATCAACTTCCCTCTATACTTCTCCCAGATCATTAATATATTTTCCAACAATGGGTTGTCCAGTACTTTCAATTCTTTCTTTTGCATTTTAGTAAAAAATATATTTCGTAATTTATACTCCACCTTTACTGTTTGCGATTCTAACCATTCCATGTCTTGTTCCCCTAAAATAGCATGAATAACATATCTTAACTGATTAGCAATATAATAATTTTTAATATTTGGAAGTCCTAGACCTCCTTTCTTTTGAGCCTTATACCATAACCCCTTATTTATCCTAGCTCTTTTATCCCCATTACAATAAGCATTAATCATATTTTGCCAACTTTTAATCTCAGCTGCTGATATTCTAATAGGTAACATTCTAAACAAAAAATTAATCTTAGGTAATATATTCATTTTAATAACTGCTATTCTACCAAACCAAGAATGTTTTAATTTTCTATATATCTGTAACTTCTCCCCTACCTCTTTTCTTAACCTTACTAAATTAAGTTCCTCTAGTCTATTTAATTCTCTATCTATATTAACTCCTAAATATATTATTATGTTTTTATATCCTAATCCTAAATTAGCTTTACATTTCTCCATCTCTTCCTTGTTATAATTATACAACATCATTTCTGACTTTCCCCAATTAACTTGTAATCCTGTAATTTCCCCAAATTCTCTCAGATGTTTCTGAATCAAATCCCCGCTTTCTAGGGGATCTTCTAATGTCAGCAACGTATCATCCGCAAACATATTTACTTTAATCTTATCATTACTACCTATCCCCTTTAATCTATCATCTTCCCTAATTACATTTGCTAAAATTTCTATAACTACTGCAAATAAAATCGGCGAAAGTGGACATCCTTGCCTAGTTCCTCGAGCTAGATTTATTTGTTGCGTTAACCCATCATTAACCATTATTTCCGCTTTATTATTTTTATACATCTGATTAATCACTCCCATAAATTTATTTCCAAACCCAAACGTTTTTATTATTATTTTTAACGCTGGCCATTCCACGCAATCAAAGGCTTTGAAAATATCCAGAGCTACTAATCCTGCTTTTAACTTTCTTCTTTTTATAATATTTATTGTATTTATAACCCTCCCAATTAAATTTGGCATTTTCCTACCAACAATAAATCCACATTGATCATTTTTTATATATTTAAAAATAAATGAACCCATTCTTTTAGCCATTATTGCTGAAAATATTTTTGCATCCTGATTTATTAAAGATATTGGTCTATAAGATGCTGGATCCGTCATATCCTTGCCTGGCTTCTGTATTAGAATAACCATGGACTGATCCCAAGATGGCGGGGTCCCTCCTCCTTCTATTATATCATTATATAATTTTAATAATCTAGGTATTAAAATATCCTTAAATATTTTATAAAATTCCGGCCCCAGTCCATCAATCCCCGGAGACTTACCTCCTTTTAGTTTTGCAATAATTCCCTCAATTTCTTTCTCAGTAACCAAGGCTTCCATACTCTCTTTATCTTGATCATCCAGTCTTATTTTCCAATTTCTTTCTACATATTCCTGTATCTTATCATTTGTAACCGCCTCTGATGCATATAATTCTTTATAAAATTCCTGAAAAATTTTTAATTTATCTTTCATTAAATTGCATCTATTCCCTAATTTATCTCTAATTGTCCCTATCATATTCTTAGCCTTCTCTGACCGCGTGGATCTAGCCAGCATTTTGGAATTTCTATTATTATATTCAAAAAAATCTCTCTTTAAATACAACAAGTTCTTCTGAACCTGTTCTAATTCTTCTGTCTCCAATTCCTTTTTCTTAGCTTGAATTAAGGCATATAACCGCTTATCTTTAGTCTCTCTTAATCTCTCCTCTAGTCTCCTTATCTCTTCTTCAACGTTTTTATTTCGTACTTCCTGTTGCTTTTTAAGTGTGGACATTTCCCTAATACACATCCCTCTTATTACTGCTTTCATTGTATCCCATAATAATCCTTGCGCATTAACTCCTTTTTCATTTATCTGCCATATTTCCTGTACTTCCTTTTTTAATTTCTCTACTATATTTTTATTTTTAAAAATTCTTCCATCCATTCTCCATCTCTTTGCTTGTTTATAATCCTTCTTCATCTTCATCTCCATCAACATTAATGCATGGTCAGTGATCTTTATTACTCCTATATCGCAATCTATTAAATTTGATAGCATATTCTTTGATATAAATATGTAATCAATCCTTGAATAACTCTTAAATCTAGGTGAGTAAAAGGTATATTTCCTCTCTTCTCCTTTTAATACTCTCCATACATCCATTAATTCTTTCCCCTCCATTAATTTAGCTAATTCCGTCTTCCCCCCACCTCTAGCATCTCTAATAATATTATCCCTATCTTTCCCTTTATGAATTACCATATTAAAATCTCCTGCCATCACAATATTTTTGTTCCCTAAATCTCCCCCCATATCAAACACTTCTTTAAAGAATTCCATTTGATTCCCATTTGGAGCATAGACATTAATCAACACAAATTCTTCCCCTTCCATCGTACAGTAAATTATAAGGATCCTTCCATTCTTATCTTTCTTTACACTTTGAATGTCAATACCACATTTCTTCGAAATTATGGTTGCCACACCTCTCGCTTTAGAAGTACCACATGACTTTTCATACACTCCTATTTCCCTCATTCGCAACTCATTAACCCCCTCCTTTATCTGATGAGTTTCCTGCAAGAAGATTATATCAATTTTTTCCCTTTTCAACATTGTTTCAATTCTTCGTCTTTTAACCACCGTTCCTAGCCCCTTAACATTTAGAGTTGCCCATCGCAATTTATTTTCCATCTCTTAATTTCAACCATATATATACATTGATCTCGGTCGGTGAACCCCCTACCCCCCTTCCCCTCCCTCCCCCCCCACAGACCCTCAGTATCCCCCCCCACCCCCCCTCCCTTCCCTCCCCCTACACTTACCCTCATTTTACCCCCCTGCTCACCAGACCTCTGGGCACTGGTCCCAATTATTTTAGAACTCTTCAGGGGGGGGGAACCCGGCCCAACCCTCAGAGCAAAGTCCGAACCTCCACTCCTTTACCCTTTCCCCACTAATCCCATTTCATTGACTAGACCCTCCAACCGCTCCTTCTTCTTGGACTACTTCTCCCGGGTCGTTGGGATCGATTATGCCCAACTTCTCCAACAGCTGAATTCCTTGCTCACACGATGTTATTCTTTCTTGCTTCCCACACCAAGCAAATCTCAGAAATACTGGATATCCCCAATTGTACGTTATCGATTTCTTCCTCAATGCTGCTGTGCATATCTTGACACTCTTCCTCCACTGGATGGTCTGCGGGGAAAGATCCTGAAAAATCTCAATTGCTGTTGCTTGAATCATTGGTTGAGGTTGTTTCCTGATTGCTTGCATCAATTTTTCTTTTTTATAATAATTTGCAAATTTAACAATTATGTCTCTTGGAAGCACTCCTCTTCCTTTGAAACCAACTCGATGCACCCGTTCAAGATCCTCTTCCTCCCAGACCCCCTCCGGAAATTGTGTTTTCAACCACGACAGAATTGTATCTCTTAAATCTTTTAAATTCTCTCTTTCTTGTTCCGGGTATTTTCTTATGCGCAGATTTGCTCGTCTGTCCCGATCCTCCATCGCGATAATGCGTTGTTCATGTTGAGAAAGTTGGTCCTCATGCTTCTTGCAAGTTTCAGCCAGTGCTCTTGTGTCTGACTGCAGCACTCCAACATCCTTCACCACTTGAGTTAAGCCCTCCATCAGTTCCTCTTGCGTGTCTTTAATGCGCTTGGCCAAGCGCCCTTCAAGCCCAACAAGCATTTTATTTATATCCACCTTTAACTCGTCCATTGGGTCTGGCTGCCCTCCTCTGGTAGTCTTTGGAATTACAACCGGGTCTACAGTTGGTATTTTTACTGGAGACTTTTTTGCTGTCTTCTTATCTGGAATGTCTGGCATGTTTTGCTCCTCCAGACGCGTCAATCTCTGCCAGGTACGATCCGAACCTCGCTCTTTTGAGGATCTTACCCAGGCTGGGGTGGGAGCAGAAGATTTCTTCTGTCGTCCCTCCTTCTTTCTCATGAATTATCCCCCACCCTGTCTGCTTGTTCCTCTTGTTTACGTCAGACTGGATTACAAGTTCACTGGGGATTGACTTTAATCATCTTCTCAATAATCAGTTTTATTTCCAACAGTCTCTCCCCCAGTAACCTACTCAGCCAGTCTACCTTAAATCCTCATTTATAAGTCCATAAATCGCCTCCAATATGGCCGCTTCACTTTCGTTTCTCCTTCAAAAGCTGACAACTCTTGCAACCCCTCCTCTGTCCCTCCAGAGATCAATCAGTTCCAGAGACAATAACAGACTTTCTTTTAACAAGTTTAACCCAGGCTGGAGTGGGAATAAAGCTTCTTATAACAACACTCCTTGTTGCTCGTAAATTATCCCCTCCCTCCGTCCGTCTGGGTTCTCCTTTTCTTTTTCTTTTTTTTTTTTTTGCCACAGCCAGACAGCCTAAACTGCCAGTTTACTGGAGCTTACTCATCCAAAACTCTCCCCCAGTAAACTAATCAAGTAGTCTTCCTTGTATCATTCGTAAAAGTCAATAAATTACCTCACCGACGTCTTCCTTCTTTGTTGTTAGCTCGAAGCATCTGGTTTCACTTTAACAACCATCAAGCTCTGTCGCTTTTCAGCTCCCGGTCAGATAATTAATCACTTCCAGCCTTACCCTATCACCGTAACATGTCTTTATGCCTCTCTTGAAACTCTTCCGTAAGGAATTAGTGCTTAATTCAAAGCTTTCATAAGGAGCAACGAGGATCTACGACTTTACCCCGTCACGTTCATAGCCACGCCCCACAGAGCCATTTCTTTAAACAAAGTCTTTGGAGGATATGCTGTGTAATAAGGATGCATGGGCCTTGACAATGGTTCTACGTCAGATTACCCAAGCCACAGAACAGAATAATTACAATCTTTAGGTTGCATGATCACAAATAACTGTCTTGCTTGGAGTTTTCTGATTAGCCATTTCAGATTTGCTCCCTGATTGGCTTAAGGCTACATATCACTGGGGCTGTTCAGATGTCATGCTAAGCTTAAACCATGGTTATGTAGTCACCATTGTTAGGAATGGTTCACACACCATGCTAGCTCAAAATGTTAACCATCATGGCTTAGCATGTCATCTGAACATAGCCTGGATGATTTGGTGAAACTAGCCCTATCCAGGCTTTTTACAACTGAGACCCTCCTATATCCATGGAGACTCTCCACGTGATTGAGAATGCTGGAAAATCAGTGTTCAAAATTGCATGGAGAGCCTCCATAGATAGAGGAAACTCTTCTCTTCAGAAAGTTGTTGTCCATGAGTCAAGAGAAACAAACATAGTGAGAGAGGAGGGTGGGGCTAGCCTGGTCCCTCTCGCCATGTGTTTAGTCTCCCCAGTTGTAAAATACCTGATTAGGGCAATAGCCTAGTTTGTATATGCAACTCCAAACTTTGGGCTATATTCAGTTCCTTTCTGCCTTGCATCTATGGCTTTAACTCTGCCCGCGTGTTAAAATCTTCAAGTTTTTTCCAATTCAGCATATTAATACACCAACTAGCTAAAGTACATAATGAGATAAAGTGCTTAATATACAATCTATATTATTAATGCTTAATAAAATTATCATTATTTACAAATTTCAACATTAGTAAAACTATGTATGGTTAAAATGTCCAGATTTTTATTCTATCATGAATGAAAAATTAAACCGTATGTGACCCATTTGGTTCAGTTTTCATTTGTTACAAAATGATAAGCAAACAATGGGTATGAATGATGTTCATTTTCATTACATAGTTTGCACTCATTCATCATTCATTGGTACTCAACAGTCGGCCAGTATTTTCTCCATCTGCCAACTGGAAGCTGCCATCACTGGCAATGCTGAGGCTGGACTTCAATGCTGTAGCCTGATTCCCAAAATCCACCCCACCCAAATAATAATCAAAGACAGCAATAGATGATAGCCAACACCATTGCAGCAGAAAACCAGTCCAGGGTCAGAACCTCGCATAGGCAACCTACCACCTTAATACCAATTGATAAAGTACCCCTTTTCCTCTCTCTCTCTCTTTAAATTATTTTTCATTGTTATAAGCCAGTTCCCTATACTTTCCACTCAACATAGTAATTTATTACAAAATAAATTTTCCATAACATTTTTCACATATTCACCATACCCAGAGTCACTAATTCATCAGATCTGTATCTATTCCAGTAATTAATAAATGGTGTCCAGTTTTTTCTATTCAGAGTTGGTGGCAGCTTCAAAACAACCATTTTAAAAAAGTTTTAGAATTGCTTCTAGAAGAGATGCAGTGAATATGCAGAACAGCTTTGTTGCATATTCAGGTAACCCTGCTTAGTTCACAGGGATGGGTAGTCTATTTACTGAAGCACACCAAGGTTTTCAAAGGTTATAACCTCCCCCCAAAAGTGTTATGTTACCATTGTGACTTACAATTGTATTGTGGTGTAGGTTTTTGTCGACTGAGCCTACTTCATCAGATGCATAAAGTTTTATCCTTCATTGGCAGATATATAGCAATATACAGCAGAGGTGCAGTACCTCAGGCCTGCAACACAAATTCAGTTTGCCTGAGATCCCAATCTGGCCCTATAGGGTTCCCTGGAAGGTTACATACCCTTCTCCACCCCATTTCGGCCAACTACCAATCATTTGGTGATTTTGTGGCTTTTGTACAGTTTTTTTCCCATTCTACAAGGTTGAAATGCTTCTCCTAAGGCTTAGTTATTGGCAGTAATAGCTTAAGCTACAATATGATGGTATTTTGTTTAGTATTTTTGGCCCTGCTCCTTTTACCTTTGGCCCTACTCACCACTATGTGGCTCACAAGAGTTTCTCCAAAATAGAAGTTGGTCCTTGGAGTGAAAAAGGTTCAACAGCCCTGATACACACCTATAGGTATGCATGTGTGTGTATATATTCAGTCATCACACACAAACACCAAACCTGCCAATTTAAAAGGCCAGAAGATAAAGCTATCTCACATTGGTCCAAACTCCACAAAGCCAGGACATTGGAAGCTAAGGCTGATGCCTTATCTGATGTGCCTCGTGATCAGTCATGTGCTATGTCACAAATTGTCCTTGCTTACAACCTACCATCCATGCATCCACACTTTTCCTGGATATTTCAGTCCCAAATCCAGATGGGGAGGATGGAGTGCCTGGGACCAGCAAAGATGCTCCAAGTTGTCCTGCTCCTGTATTGTCTTATGAAGCATCTGACAATTACTGTATTGCTAGAGGAATCCTATTCTGAGGTGACTCACACAATTATTCTGTGTGTTGATCCATGCCTTTAATGGTCAGTTGATAGTGAGAGATGGGTGTTCCCTTTACTGTAGCCAGTCTGTAGCCACACACTGCTAATAATGGTGTGTGTGGTATATTAGGCTGACCAGATAAAATCCAGGTCAAGGCTCCTGTAACTTTAACAGTTGTAGAGAAAAGGGAATTTCAGCCAGTGTCATTTGTATGCAATTAGTTCCTCGTGAAATTCCCTCTTCATCACAACTGTTAAAGGTGCATGCACTATACTAGAGTGACCATATACAAAAGAAGGCAGGGCCCCTGCAACTTTAACTGTTGTGATGAAGAGGGAATTTCACCAGGGACTAATTGCATACAAACTACACTGGCTGAAGTTCCCTTTTCTCTACAACTGTTAAAGTTACAGGAGCCCTGACCTGGATTTTATCTGGTCACCCTACTGTATTTCCTAGCAACATTATCACTGATGCTGCTGCCAGTCATGGCAAACAGGTCTGCTGTCAGCACCAGGGCTGGCATGGGTGTGCTGAGGCCCACTAAGGCTGATACCCCCTACCACTAGGGTGTCAGAAAAATCCACAATGGAACCAAATGAGTTCAGATTTCTATGAATCCAACCCATGGATTCTGCAGCAAACTGACTCATCCCAATTCACACAGATTCCACAGACTTGCAAATCAGTTCTGGCTGGTTCTGATTGAAACCCAGAATGGATTCACAGCTCCACCAATATTGGCGCCACCAGCTCCACTGAAGCAACCACTTTTCCTAGTCCCCGCCAAATTTAAGTAGACAGGAAATGGAAACCTTTCATAATTTTAAACATGTGAATTGAGGAGAAATCACTCGTAAATTCTAATTTGCCTACAAGCCTTATTCCTGGCATGCTAGTGTTTGGCAGGGGTGGTGGTGGTGGTTATGTTTCGTGGAACTTTTTACATGGGATGGGGAAGTTATTCCCCTAGCTGCAGTCTAAAGTGGTACAGTCCACCAAGTGCTACACCTATCATTGTGGTTAATTGGTACAACCTCAGGCGATGCCTTGAATGTGCAAATAAACCATAAAAGAACAACTGTCAAGATGGGGCCAGGGCTCCATGGTTAAGTTTCAGATGCTGAGTCAGACTTGAAGACCGAACTAGGGCCCTTTGCGCACCAGGCAGTTTGCCTGGGATGGACCCCGGCTGCTCCCTGTGTGGACACATGATGCACAGGGAGTAGCGGGGGTGGGGGGAGGGCACGGAATTTTTCCTGGTTCCCAGGAACCAGAAAAATCCAGAAGTTCCCGGGACCATGGAAGAATGTGGCCACCCACCCCGGTACTGCCACGCTTGCTCATGAGTAAGCATGGCAGTACTGATGGCCACGGAGCTGCACAGCATGGCTCCATGGCCATCAGGAGAGGGGGGAAACAGAATCACCATCCCCAGGATGGTGGGAGGAGGGGACCGCTGGGGAGAGGGGACCGATCGCACACTGCATTTTTTTATTTTAAATTTATTTTATGGAGAAGTGCTCATGCATAGGCTGACCATCTGAAAAGGAGAACAGGGCTCATATAACTTTAACAGTTGTAGAGAAAAGGGAATTTCAGCAGGTGTCATTTGTATGCAATTAGTCCCTGGTGAAATTCCCTCTTCATCACAACTGTTAAAGGTGCAGGCACTATACTAGAATGACCATATACAAAAGAAGGCAAGGCTCTGCAACTTTAACGGTTGTGATGAAGAGGGAATATCACCAGGAACTAATTGCATACAAATGACAGTGATTGAAATTCCCTTTTCTCTACAACTGTTAAAGTTATATGAGCCCTGTCCTCCTTTTCAGATGGTCAGCCTACTCATGCGCTCTCCATGGATCTTTTTTAAAAATGGCCACCGTGACTTGCTAAGGCCTGGGAGAAGCCCAGGCAGTTGCATTGAAGGTGCAACTTGAGGTTCACCCACTGCCGGCCTTCCACATCCCTATGGTGCGGAAAAGGCCTAGAAAACCCCCAGCCAAGACAGGGAGCGAAAGAGGAAATTCCTCAAGAGTCTGTAGCAGCCAATCTACACTACTGCTTTAAAATGGTTTAAAACAGTTTAAAACAGTTTAAAACAGTTTTGAGAATTGTTGGGGCCCAGGACACACTCCATATACAGTTTTCAAAACATTTTCAAAGTGTTTTATCCTGTGTGTGTAGGCTCTAGGAATCTTATTGAACAGGAGGCCCAGGTTCAGAGATTGTCTTCCCCCTTCCCCCCCACCTTGGAAACTCAGCCATTTTGGAGGTGAAGGGAGCACAGGAATGGACAGCTCCCAGAGTCCCCCACAGGGTCAAACAGGTGAAGTTCAGAGTATGTGGGAATCAGTTGGCCAAATTAGCTGCATGTCCACTGGACTAGCTGCATGGCAGAAATTGGGTCAAGAGGACCCTCCTTGAAGGAGTAGTACAATAAAAGCCTATCTGGGATGGTGGGAAATCATCCATTTCATTGATAGGCAACTGCCTTGCTTTGTTTGGCTAATTAAGCTTAAGAGGATTGTTCCTCTTAAGCTTAATGGAAGTTGAAAAGCTTTGGTCCTAAAACCTTTCTAAAAGGCTATCTAAAAATTGAAGATGTTTGAGAATATATTTTAAAACTCAAGGAGTAAAATAGTGAATAACCTTTTAACTTGTTAAACCAATGAAAACATGTCACACATAAAGTCAAAATATATGGATGGTTTATAAAGAAAAGTAACTGCAAAAGAATATCACATACAGAAGTAAAATGTGAAACATGCAATGATGATGAAGAAAATACACGAGTACACTATGCAAAGTATAGTTTTCATACGTAGTCTACATTTCCCCCCACAAATAATGAGCGCAAAAGTTTATCAACACATATTTTCAAAAACAGTCTTGCATGACTGAGGTTTTTCTTTTTTCTTTTAACTGCCTTTTCTCCCTCCAGCTTTAATCAATCGTTCTGGAATTTTCAGGTTATGCAAAACAGACATTTCTTTCTGAAATGTGCACATTTCAGGAAGGTTCGTGAACCCTTTTCGACTTTATTGGGGTTAGAATGACCCACCTCCCTGATTTCCATTTAACCTTACAGAACACCCTATCTATTGCGGCTCCAATAATCTGCTAGCGGAGGATGACGTTTTATGGGTTCTAGTCTGTAAAAGCTTGAGCTTAAATAAATTTGTTAGTCTTGAAGATGCCACACCTCCCTCCCTCCGTGTGTGTGTGTGTTTGCTGTAACAGACTAACACAGGCATTCTTCTCAAACAAGTTTATGTTTGCTAATTCAGACATAAGAGAGGACTGTATAGTGCTTAGCGTTATGTGATCATGTGGAGGAAGACTGCTCCCTAGTGTCCAGTTGCACAACAACACTAAAAAATATGCACACCTTGGCATATGTAATGTTAGGTATACAATGTATTCCTGATAGAGAAACTCTGTTTAATAGAGAAGGCATGATGTGTGTGTGTGTGTGTGTGTGTATGTATGTGGATGTGAATGCGTGCATGCATGCATGCGTGCGTGCTTACGTGCGTGCATGTACAGCCTGTGTTGGATATTGCAAAGTAGGCATTCAATAATATGCCAAACCAGTACGGACTATGTGATAAAATTTGTTTGGACAGCATGTGGTACTCCTCATGATATTTTACAGGTTAGGATAATGGCTAAATCTGCAATGGATTGAAATGAAATCTGATTTCTGTGAATATGATCTTTGGATTTTGCACCAGTTGTTTTGTTTTGTGTTTAACTTTTTGGAGAAATTTGCACAAGTTTGCAGTTGCTTCAATGAACATTTGTGAATGGACAAGATCCTGGTGCAAAATAAATCTGATTCCATCAGGATGATGGGATGAAAAATGCTGGACAATCTGCAAAACAGACAGAATGGGTTTAACAAAATCCATACATCCCTATTTACAGGACTTCTCTGAACAGCAGGGGTGCAGAACTTTAGGCTCGGGGGCCAAATTCAGAGTCCCAATCTGGCCCTCTGGTGTTCCCAAGTGGCCACACACCCTTTCGTCCTGTGGTGTCCTGCCTTTTGTGCAGTCCCCCCACCTCCATTCTAAAAGATTGAAATGCCTTGCCTGAGGATTAGTTACTGGCAGTAAACGCTTTAAGTTGAAATATGCAGGTATTGGGGGCATTTTGTCCTTGCCACTTCTGCCCACCACCGTAATAATAATAATAACAACAATAATAATAATAATAATAATAATAATAATAATTTATTTCTTACCCGCCTCTCCATCTGGATCGAGGCGGGGAACAACAACATGATAAAATACATAAAACTGATTAAAACATGACACATATTATTAAAACTGCATAAAAATCCTAAAACATCCTAAAAACATCCTTAAAACATTCTAAAATTCCACTGGATATGCCTGCCGGAAGAGAACAGTCTTTATGGCTTTCTTAAATTCTAAAAGACTGTTAAGTTGACGAGTCTCCTCCGGCAGGTCATTCCACAGTCTGGGAGCGGAATGTGGTTCCTGAAAGCATTTCTGAGATGGAATTCAGCCATCAGCCCGAAAGAGGTTCTGCATCCTGCTGTTGATTTTGGGTTGGATTCAGGATCTGCATTCTCTGAGTGGAAGGGCTCTGCTTGTAGATATTCCCTCCACCCAATTTTTCAGGACCCCCACCCCTCAACACCACAGCTCACCCCATTCATCAGGGTCTCCTGAAACCCTGTGTAGCATTTTCAGGAAACCCTGTGTAGCATCTGTAGATCTAGTCGCCAGTGTATAGACACAAGACAACCCGTTGTAAATAATTTCTGCAGAAACTGCAATCCTCTGAAGTAGGCCTAACAAAAAGCAAGAGGCTGAAACGTGTTGGTCATGTTCACAATAAAGTTGTCTACAGTTTCCTGAGATGTTTCTTCCTTTTTCTTGTTAATAAAATATTCTAACATACCTAGGCATTTGGGGATAAGACGGAATTGTAATAACAATTAAATAAACAAAAGAATAAATGAGATGTTGAAGTGGTTGTTCCAGCTTGTTTCAGTGTGTTGCATTTGTTGTTTTTCCACGGGCTGAAGGCTGCTTTAACCCAGTTTCCTAACAGAGCAACATACTCTGCTCCTGAACCTGCCACTTTAATGTGAAGTAGAGTTTGGTTGGATCTGTGATTGCTCCAGGGTAGAAATACTTTCTTTCTTTCTTTAATTTAATTTAAACAGCAAATTTAAATCATATTTTAGGTATATTGAAACACCAGCACTCACACTGAAGTGAATAACAGCCCTCTGCTAATGAGTGAAATTAATGTTAGTTCCTTTTCAGTTCTCAGAAACAGGGCCATGCAGAGGGGGGACCAGTGGGGCCAGGGGTCCATGGTTTTGAGGGGGCACTCCAACAAGGGGTTCCTCCCTAGCTTACGCTACTGCTTCCATAGTGTAAGCGGGCCATCGAGAAGCGAGGAGCCCTCCTTGCGGAAACTGTGCAGAAGCCATCCATCAAGAATACCATGGTCAGACTACAAGCTCCAGAGGGCCATGCTGCATGCAGGATGGGGATATATGTACCTTGAGGTGTTGTAGAACAGGTTTAATATGAAGGTGTTATGTATAACAGACATGTTGGTGGGCATGCTTTCTTGGGGCGGCCATGTTGTCCTCCTTTTTTGAAATGGGGGGGGCACACACTTCCCATCTGGCCTGGGCATATTACCAGCTCTACACAGCCCTGCTCAGAAATAATGTTTGCATGAAATAAAACCTTGACATGATCTCACACTTTTAAACTATTTGAAACACACTGTTCTGGAAAATACGTTATTGGCACATTCATCGTAGATCTAAGCTCATTATTTAAAAGGTTGACAAGTGTCTGGTTGCTAATAATAATAATAATAATAATAATAATTTATTTCTTACCCGCCTCTCCATTTGGATCGAGGCGGGGAACTGAGGCTTAATCATGTTGGTGGAGTAAGTGTCCCTGTCCTGTTTGATTTGTGACTACTTAATGTACAGATTAATTTTAGAAGGTCAGGCCAGACATTCAAATGTAAATAATTTTACAGAGTTTTTTTTTTAAAGGCATGAGGTTTGATTATTCAAAACCTAGCAAACATATGTGATATAACAGTCCTAATCACACCTTATGTTAGTAAAGTGGTATGTCTGCATATGAACATCTGCTGTGCCAACATGGAGGCTATAGTTGCACTAACATGGGTTTGATACCATTTAGCCCCACTGGATTGAACTGTCCTACACGGTGCAATATAAATAGTGCTGTGCCAAAAATGTCTTCCACATTTTTTCTACCAATGTCATTCATGTTAATATAAATTAATTTGCTTTCAAAAAGACATTCAAAGATGAAGACAGTTTCAGGAAAAAATATATCATGGGTTGGGTTCAGGGTTCTTGTGCTTACCCTTCTTCTGTGATCATCTTTCCAGCAGCCTGTAGCCTCCTTGGCTTCCCTTAAAGTCCAGGGAAAGACATCATGAAATATTTCGTCCCATAGGGCATTTTCAAATCAGGAGGGCGCAGAGTAATAGAGAGATGTGTAATAGAAAGAAGAAGAAAAACCATGCACAGAACTCTCTGATAATCTCGCAGGTAAGCTCCAAAACACCACTGCATAAATTCATAATAAATGAAAGAACTCCCTAAGAACGAGGCAGGAAAATTGAAAACTTTCAAGAAACTGGAGGATAAATTTTGGCACAGCACTAGTTCCACCTCTTCTCTGGTACTAGACAAAACACACCTGCATTGTGAAGGATGCAAAACAGTGACCAGGCTGCCAACACAGTTGATGCTGTTGGCCCTTGCACTAGCAGCACACACAGAGAAACATACACAACCTTCCAAAAAAAGATAGAAGCTTTGCTTCACCCCCTGGCAATGGTGAGCCCTACCTGTGAAAAACTATAGGAGAATATGGCAGATTCAAAATTCTTGGCAATTTGGAAAATTCCAAATTCAAGATCTTTGACCCGCTACGCCCACCCCCACTGGATCATGTCCCATTTGGGTAGGGGTGGGTGGGACAAAGCTCTTCACAGCATAGTACAAATGCTATTGTACTCTGGGGCCGGGTCTCCGCTCCAGGCCAAAAGTCTCTGCAAAAATCATAACAAGAGACAGGTATAAGGTGGGTAGCTCTTGTCAGTGCCAGCTGCAAAGAGAGCAAAACAGTTCAGTGTCCAACACGGCTCTGAGGACAGAAAGGGGGGATAGAAGGGGCGGACATCTGGAGGCACCTCCACCATCAGGCCAGGAACACCACAAGGATGATAAAGAAGACAATAAGGATGAGGAAGATCTTCACCATCAGCCACTGGTTGGAGGTGACAGACTGGAAGTATTTCAGGATCTCCAATGTTCAGTAGGGCATCTTCCACATTGGCCTCAATTCTCTGGATGATCTCCTCCTGCTCTTTGATCATGTAAGCCAGCTACTGGACTATGGAGCCCAGTTCCACAATAGTCTATTCAATGTTCTGCATGGTGTCTGCCTGGCTCTGGATGTCTGAATCCTGTTTGTTGATGAATTGCAACTGCTGGCTGGTCCAGTTGCCCATGTCAATAGCCAGGGTTCATCCTGAAACATAGCTGATCCACCTAGGTAGCTGGCGGAGAAAGGAAAGGAGTACATCGGGAAATGGTAGAATTGTTCTTGCTGACTCTTCTGCTGTTTCAGATTCTCTGTTCGCACCTCCAGAACTGAGGTGAAGTCATAGAACATGGATGCTGCAGTAACACCACCACAGTATTTAAATGATTACATATGTGCCTCCTGCTCTAGCTGCTATTGGCCTTGACAAACTCCTGCGGCTGTTCAGGCTGTTGATATCCTGCTTAATGATGTCTGTCAACTCCTCAATTTCCATTGCGTTGTTGTCAAACAGAGATTTCCACTTGGCCAAGATTGTTAGCTTCTCTATCTTGGTAAACAAGTTGCTGAGGTCCTTCCCAATCCACTTGGCCATGATCATGAATTCACTTCTTTGCCACACAGCAGAGGAGGCATGACTGGGTTTGTGACGGTGGTGGCAGCAGCGAGCGGGGGCTGAACTTGTATCTGGGAGGGTCCCATGTAAATTCCAAATTCATGAAATTTATCAAACATTAGGTATAATTAGGAAAGGAATTGAAAATAAAATTGAGAAGATCATGCTTCTCTTATACATATCTATGGTACAACAACATGTGGAGTAGATATCACTCGGAATACCTCAAGAACAACTCCCCACCTCCACCCTGAATTTGGTGGGTGGAAATGGATTAATAAAGCAAATAACACATATGTTATTTGCGATCCTCCCTGGGCATCCAAATAGGAAGTGTGATGTTCTGGGACATTGTGCCCGTCACGGGCACCATTTTTTAAAAAAGGCATAGGGAACAGTGGGAGCACAGCAGAAAAGGTAGGGAACCCCCGCATGCCTCCCATCCTAAGGATGGCGGAATTGCTTCCCCCCACCCCCATGGGCATGGAGCCACCCTACACGGCTCCATGCCCATTTCACATCCCAGGATGGCGGGAAAACCAGGATATCCCCAGTTTCCACTATCCCCGAGTTTCCCCAGGTTCATCCCTGGGTCATTCCCAGTTGCCCCTGGGATCCCCTGTGCATCATTTAGATGGACAGGGATGACCCAGGGATGACCCCAGGGAAAATGGCTGGTGTAGACATGGCGTAGGTACTATGTGAATCAAGTGAGACTCAGAGAATGGAGGCCACTATTTCCTGAAAATAAAGGTCCTTTGAAATTAGTGGGACTTGCTTTCAAGTAAAATGCACTCAGGATTTAGATGCCAGTGAGTTTCATATCACAGCATCCGTTTAGCCATTCCGTCAGGATAATAGGATTTTTCTTCTGAAAGGAATATTTCATGAATTCCTTGGCTCACTAATGGGGGCAGGAACTTAAACAATCTCCAAAAATGCTAGTTATTGAATAATCCTTTAATATAAAGTGCTTAGGAGGGCTGCATGGTATTAAGAAGAGTAGAAGTACCTTCCTATCCCCCATAAATTACAGACTGCTATGTTTTTATCTTTTTTCTGTGTGTGAGACAGACCGCTGTCTCCAGCAATTGGGAACAGCTAAATTAGATGTTTCCTAGATCAGTTTCTCTCTAAAACCTCAAAGAGAAAATTCAGTTTCTGAAAGCCCTTCAATAGAACATTATTATAGGAAGAGTGTGTGTGGTCTTTAAGACAACTGAGGACATTCTTCTATCTGATGTGTTTTATTTTATTATTTTTCTAACACGAAAGAACTTGGCAATGTTGGGCTTTTTCCTTTTCCTTTTGAAAGCCGCCTGTTTAAGTACTAAGAGGATTACAATTGAATCTACTTTAATGAACACCTGTGAAGAGGCTACACCTGTTAAAGAACAGGCGTGGAACACAGCCGCCATTTTAGATGGGTAGAGTGTGTGTCTGGAAGGAGAAACCCAGTGGAAAGTCTATGATTGATCTGAAAATTCCACCAGTGGAATGTTTGGGAGATGCATGGAGGGGGAACCTTTCTCAGATGGGCAGGTGGTATTTGGGTGGTGTAGACAGACATTCATATGGACAGAACTTTTAGTAAACTGACAGAAATACAAGGTGATCTTCTTCTTCTTCTTCTTCTTCTTCTTCTTCTTCTTCTTCTTCTTCTTCTTCTCAAATCAAAAACAAACAAAAAAACAAACAAAAAACACATTAGGGTGCAATCCTATAGAGATATTTGGCAGACTGCTGAGTATTCAGTGCAAGGCAGCCAGAGCATAGAGGCAATCCTGTGTTTCCAAGTGGGAGGGAAGGAGGTTGGGGTGAGCAGTTTCCTCCTCTTCCCACCCCTGGAAACACCCCCTTTTTCCTATCTTTGTGCTCCATTTCTAGAACCATGCTGGCTACAAGGGGGACAGAGAGGGGAAAGAGGGAGAGGAGTGCATTTTCTGGGTTCTGAGGTCAGAGCGCTGTTTCTGACCTCAGATCCCAGAAACAAACAATCCTATGTTCCCCCAGACTCTGTTGGGGGAGCTATAAGATTGCTCTCTTTAAGATATTATTCATTTCAAAGATGTAAAACCCACCTTTCATGGCATGCTGCCCACACAAGGTGGCTTCCAACATTATAAAGCATGAACATTAAACACAAACACACACAGCAGCAAATCATTTTTTTAAAGTGCTAAATAGAGAGTGGAGTACATGTGTCTTCAAGAGGGTGATTTGTTTTTTGTTTTTAAGCCAGCAGTGATGAGGCCATGGGAGTTCCAAAGCTGTGGGATCATCATGAAGTGGCCTAGTGGCCTTATCCCTAATAGCTCTTGCTCGTTTGCCAGAGAGTAGGGCCACTAATGCTGATCTTGATTTTTGGACAGGCTCATCTAGGGGCTGTAGGGATCAGCCATCATTTTCCTCATATAATGCCTACTGGAAACAATGCTACATAATCATGTAGCATCCTTTCCAGGCACATTTCCAGCCTTGTTTTGAAAGCATGCAGCAGGAGCCTCTCAGAGATGCTTTTAAACATACGGGCATAAGAAGGGCCATGCTGGATCAGACCAAAGGCCCATCTAGTCCGGCATTCTGTTTGCACAGTGGCCAACCAAACACCTATACAAAGTCCACAAAATACGATGTGATTATAATAGTACCCTCCAGCTCTTGTTCTCTACTCTGGCATACAGAGGACTTTAACGAGCTATTTATGGCACGCTCATGACTGGCCACTCACGGAAGTTTGTAGACCATTTTGATCACGTTGTGAGCCTACTGCACGTTTTCCACTTCTTCCTCCGGTTATTCTGTTGAAAAAACGACCTTGGATATCCCGATTCTTCTGAAATATCTCAGGATTTCCTACCATGTGCAGCCAATGTTGCACTACAAACACACACACTAGAGGGCGTTGTTCCCATTCATTACTATGAGCACCATGAGAAGGGAGAAGTTTTCAATTACAGATGACATGGTCACCCCTCTCCTCCCATGTAATGCAGAGCCCATTACAATTGCACAAGAGGAGCAGGAAGCAAGTGCTGGTAAGCTAGCGTGATTTCTCTTTAATCTAAAGAAGTCCAGAGTCATACTGCCTCTGATACTGGAAGTAATATATACCCATCAAGATGAGAAATTTAAAAGAAGGAGAAAATAGTTAGAAAGCACCCAGGCCACCTCTTCTTACTGTAAGTTTACGAAGAATCCCTGCCTGAGTCAAATGATTTCTCCATCTCCACTCCCACCGACGTCACCAGTTTTTCGCCTACTCACCTTCCTTGGAAAGAAGGTGAGAACAGTGGGGAATGGGACCTCCCAATGTGTCTATGAGCAGAAAAGCAAAACCAGTGGATCATGTTCAAGACATGTCATGCTGTATTAGGTAGTTAATCTCGTGCAATGCAGAGGATTATCTATGTAACCATTTTGGCCTCTTCTTCTTCCTCCTCCACCTCCTACCCTTTTACCCCAGTAGTTGTGTCTGGTCATTCAGGAAATGAGAAACTTTTGAGTGAGATTATAATGGCCACTTTTCCTAAAGGGGTAATAGAATTTTTGCTGACTGATTGTTTTATCGCTCTTAATGCTTCCTTATGACGGTAATGAAAATCTTGAAATATTAACCTGATGGAATGTTCTGTGATAGAGACTTGGGCTGCCCTTTTATATGAGCTGAATTCCTGACCTGATAATGGCTTCAGTCTGTTGGCACAAGTGACAAAAGCACTAAAAATAATCAATGGCTATAAAGGGAAGCCCAGGGATTTAATGCCACTGTGGTCCCCTTTAAGACCTAGATTTTGTTCATGATGCACCTTGTCTAAGGATAAACAAGTAAGTGTGACTAGGCTCAGTTGTTTTTATAAAAACAAACAAAAACCCACAAAACCCTCAGCTAAGAAAGCTGCTTTTCAAATTTTCTAAAGGGAAACACTCTTAACGGAAGAGATTTTGGTTTCACTATGATGTGATAATCAGAATACCATATAATGTTTGCATTGAATAGATTGCATACAATAAAGTTTTACTCTGGCTACAAAACCATTTTTTTTCCATTTGCTTGCTTTCTCCAAGTCAGAGAGCCAGTGTGGTATAATGGTTAGAGTGTAGGACAGGGACTCAGGAGACCTGGGTTCTAGCCCCCACTTAGCCATGAAACTCACGGGATGGCTTAGTTACTGACTTTCGGCCTAACCTACCTCACAGGGTTGTTGTGAGGATAAAAAGGGAGTGGAGAAGTATCAGGTATGCCACCTTGGGCTCTTTGGAGGAAAGGCGGGATATGAATGTAACAAATAAGCAAATAAATAAATAATTCAGTTATTCCCATGGTTACAAATGAATGAATGGAGAGGGGATGCCATCAACCCGACTTCCATATGTATTTGGTTTGCATGGATACAGTGGCTCAATTCGGACAACACGTTAAGCAACGGTTGTTAAGTTAAACAACCGTCAGTTGGTTAGCTCAACATGTCGTCCGAATTCAGCCACACAACGGATAAACAACCCAAGGTTGGTTAAGTTGGAGTTTTAAACAACTGAGTTAAACAACTCACTTGCGAGTTGTTTAAAAGTTAGGTCAATTGACTAACGTGTTGGCCGAATTCAGCCGCTTGAGGTACGTGGGCTAAACAACTGAGGTGAGTACGTTAACACAAAAGACCGTAGAGGAGAGTGGCAAGAGCGGCAGAAAGCGGGCAGCCGCTCAGGCACGCTCGCAACAGACTGCTGGTATCGCCGCCATAGCAACCAGGATGCCCGCCTCCCCTACCAGGCAGCCAGCACGGAGCTCAGCAAGGGGCCGGCTCCTGCACGAACTCACACAGGGTGCCCAGTCAGCTACCCAAACGGAAAGAGAAGTGCACCAGAAGGGCAGTACAACAAAGGGGGGGGGGAGGGGGAAACGGAATAACCAAAAACCCCAGGCGCCCTGGAGCAAGAGGCAGTCCCCCCCCACACCAACTGGGAGAACTGCACTCCACCCGAAGCAGACCCCACCGCACCGCCACCTCCACCCTCACTTCACCCAGAAGGACGAGGGCAGGGGAAGCGGTGACCAGAGAGCCCCCCATCATCCGCCCAACACGGCCAGACAGCAAGCCTTTGCTGGGCCCTGAGAACCCCGTTGGGGAGTGTCGCGCCCATGCGGAGGCGTCCCGGGTGCGTGAATGCATCAGTGCCTGGATCTGGCTGCGCTACCCCCCACCCCCTGTGAGCGTCAGCTGTGGAGTTCCATCTGTGGAGTTCCATCTCCACCACATCCCCTTGGCACGTTCTGTGCTTGGCTCCCTGGGGGTGTGGCCTCGGCCGTCCCCTCTTCACCGCTGTGCCTTCCAGCCACCTCCTCCCTTCCCGGGGGCGACTGTCCTTTCCGTAGGTTCTGCCCTGGCATAGTGGTGCCCATGTGCCTTATTGCCCATGTCTGAGCTCCCTGCTGAATAAAGTTTTCTACACCACCCCACTCTTGCCTTCTTTCCTGTGTGTGCGAAAGATGCTCTAGGAGGGAGGTGGGGGGGCTGGGGGGCCGGGGCGTGGGTGCCAACATTGGAATTGCAGTGCTGGGCATGGGGTGCGAATGTTCTATTGGTGCTACCGTTCCTCCTAGCAGCCTCTTTGCCCAAGGCTGCTGAGTTCTGCCCACTGACTGAGGCAGCCAATGGGGTTTGGGAGGCATGTCCTGCATCGGCTACAATGGCGGCGCCCATGGGTTTCGGCCGCAGTGTGTGCTGGGATACCTGCTGGAGGACTGATGGAGTTCGGTAAGAGGGCTAAATGACGGCCGGGCTGTCCGTCAGAACCGAGTATGTTATTAACCACCAGGGTGATTAAAAATTCTTTGCAGCGCGTTCTGTGCATGTTGTCCGAATTGAGCCCACCTTTTTAACACACCGTCAGTGGGTTAATTCCCCTCAGTTGCTTAACGTGTTGTCCGAGTTGAGCCTATGCGTAGAGCTGAGATAATCTTCACACATTTTCCACCCATGTATAGGTGATGAATTTGAGACAGCCATTTCAGTGACTGTTTGAGTGTACAGCTTTGAACCCCCACAATATTTTCAGATGGAGAAGGTGCTTAGTGGTGGTGGTGGTGGTGGTGGTGTGACAGCTTCTGCTCACTTTTTGAATTATTTTAACTTGCTTGAAACAGTTTAACTGCTGAGGCGCTGGATCCTCCGTTGGCTTAGTCTGAAATCCTCCTCTGCCAACTTCACTGATCGATCCTGCCAGGCAGTGGTAGGGTGGCCACTTGCACATTGCCAAAATAGAGGAAATACTTCACCCAAAAAGAAGACAGTAATGTGCACAACATTTGCATATGCTAATTTATATCTATAGGTGCACATTCACAAATAATAACTATAATTTAAATAGAAATACAAGGACTCTGCTGCTCAATCTTCTTATGGTTCTTTACCTTTAAACTGGACTTGGACTGGGCAGCCCTTCAAATAGAGGGTGCTTTCAAATACAGGACTGTCCCCTGATAGCTCTTCAAACAGAGGATTGTACTCTGTAAAGATGGACACCTGGCACCTGATACAGTTCCACCTTGCCTTTTATTTTATTTCAGGGGAAAGGGCAATTTTTCAAATTTCAGGGGTATAAAAGCAAGACAAAGGAGAAGCCCAAGTTCTTTCCCTGGAAAACTTTCTCAGGGTCAAGCTACACAATACATTCAAGGCTGGATCAAGGCCTTACTCTTTTGTGTTTTCTAGCAGACCAGGGAATATGCTGTGTTGTACAGTGTGGGAAGAGATGGATATGCCCACATGTTGCTTAGACAATGGAGGGCCACACTTCCTTTCACTTGCCCCAGCTTAATGGTTAAATGTTTTCCCAGCAAAAGGCTTAACAGCCTGCAAAGTCACTGAGTACATTCAAAATTTCAGTCGGGAGTTCTGTGCATGCCTTAATACCCTGTGTCCCTTGTCGTGCAATCTCAGTGAAGGGAGACAATCCACATGGACCAAGGAATATATGCATAACAGTTGTGTCTCTCCTCATTGAAATGAATGGGGAATTCATTGAAAACAGGGCACCTCTTTGCACACATCAAAATGCATCCATTGCACATGGGCATATTTGGGTAGTAGAATAAACAAAAATATAAGACAACCTCTTTGTATGGCAGTTTACATGGTCAGTAGATTGCAGTTATACAAATTAATGAAAAACTTGGGTGCATTAATTGTTTTGAGTCTGAGAGCTCCATTACACCAGCAATTTATCACGCTCTCACCATACCTGGTATGTGTTTTCATAGCGTGGTACTCACGTGATATCATCCCTGTCCTGCGCTCATCTGACCTCTTCCCCTCCATTTTGGAGCAGGGAAAGTCTGGGTTTTCCCCCTCCATGCGCAATAAAGCCACTCCTCCCTTCCATGTATTGCTGTCCTTGTGCGATACCAGACCATCCTGTTTTTGTTGGAGGCGTGTGTGTTGAAGGGCGGTCTCGCTGAGAAAAGAGAAGGGCAGAGTGGTTCTCCATTCAACTGCTCCTGAACACTCCACTGAGAAGGCAAGCGAGGCCACTGCCGCCCACAACTGGGACTTGATCCCATTCAGCTCTATGGTTCTTACTCCTGAGAAGGCATGTCTAGGTTTCCTGGCCAGAACGATGTCGGCTTCCCTTTGCCATGCCAACATTGGCCACAAATGTCTCCAAAAACTAATTGTAATACTTTCTCTTTATATTGTTTAATATGATCTTAGGGGAAAGCATGGTGTGTTATTTTACTATAATTGTGCAGTTTCAGGCTGCTGTACTATTGTATTTGCACAGAAATAAAAAAATATTAAAAATTAACTGCAGGGGGGAGTCGAACATAGGGGGTGGGGTGGGAGATTGCACTGGCATGGTAGCAATACAGGTGAAAAGATACATGTGCTGAAATAGCGCAACAACGCATATGCGTGAAAGTGCTCAGTGCTCAACTCGCTAAGGAAATGGAGGGGGAAACCACAGATGCAAACTGGGGGGGGGGGGAGAAGGAAAGTAGGTATGATGGATCCCTGAGTGTGACAATAGCCGGAGACTTTGTTTTATAACCTTGAAAGCAGCTAGGTGCAAAATCTTCAATTGCATTATCATAAACTCATAATGAATATGAATAATACCCTATGTACTAGGGCAGCTTTTGCAGGAAGCGTGATGATTACTGGAGTGAGATGTTCCCAAATACAAAACAAGGTAATCAAAGTCTAGCCCAACTGTGATCACCGTTAAAGTCAATTGTTCTAAATGTCTTTCAAAGTAATGGAAGTTACTATGGTACTGTGACACATGGTGTAATATTAGCTTTTTAGCAAAGCTTTGTTGGAAAGATTTAAATAACAACTCTGCACAGAGTGTAGGTGGATTGAGAGATATGTTGATGAGCATTCTGTGAAAAGGCAGGCTCAAGATCAAAAAGCTGAGTAGCAGAGGCACTGAGCCTTTGCACACCAGTTGTTGGGAAACATGCATGGAAGGGCACTATTGCACTCGAGTCCCATTTGTAATCATAATCATAATCATATATTTGTTTCTAACCCGCCTCTCCCTCTGGATTGAGGTGGGGAACAACATTAAATACAAAACAGCAGTAAGTCCCTGGTTGACAGAATGCTGCACCAGATGGACCCTTGGTGTGATCCAGCATAGCTCCTCTTAAATTTGTATGTTCTTAATGTCTTAGAGACTTTTGTAAAGAGTGGATTAATTTTGGGTGATTATGGGTGGGTGTGATACCTCAGAACCATTATCACTTGATCCTGGTTTCCTAGGATGCTTCCAGTCCAGACGAGGCTTTTATTGCACCATCACCTTGCCTCATTGATTGAATTTGATGGGGTGGGAGGTGGGGACTGTCATCTTCAACTCATAACCCTCTTGTGTTTATCCACTATTTTTTTCTGTCTTTTCTCTTACCAGTGAAAATCCACTAAGAAAGAAATGATGGATTGGCTGCACAATGTGTTCTCATTGGTAGTGCTAGGCACCCTTCATCTGGATGCACCCCTAAATTCACTGTTGTCCCCTTCTCATATTGATTTTCACACCAGTGGAATTGTACAAAACAAAAGGCTTGTATACTTATTTGTATGTCTAATTTCCGATCCAGAGGTTCTATTTATTTTTGATCATTATTTATTGAATAATGATTTATTTTATTTATCAGTTGCCCAATGTGCAGAGTTCTCTAGGTGAGAAATATATTAAAACAAAATTAAAACCACAATTCCAGTGAAACACCAATCAATAACTGTACAACCAACCTATAAAACAAAGTAACTATATCAAAGCAGAGATTAACACAATGGGCCTGTTCAGACAACATGCTAAGCCACGGTTAGGCAGCTAATTCTTTTGCAGCAAATGATTATAGTGAGCGTGTTTAAACTGTGGTTATGTAACCAGTGCCACCATGGTTATGAATGGTTAACATGAAATGCTAAGTTATGGTTCACAGAACACACTGGCCTGTTTTGGATGACACAATAATCAATGGGGGTGGGGGGAACAATCGTCCGTTGTGTTGCTTATCAGCAGCATTCAGACTACATTTTGGGCAATGGAGGGGGGAAGAGCCAACGGACAGTAAGTTATTGGCAGCATTCGGATGACACGATAATCAACACAACCGATGATTGTCCCCCCTCCCCCCGTTGATTATCGTGTTGTCCGAATGCTGACACTAAGTCATAATGTTTAGCTCAAAATGCTTAATCATAGTGTGTTGTCTGAACAGGGTCAATTCAGCACTCTTATATCCCACTTTTCTTTCATCATGGAACTTAAAGTGATGTACATGGAATTCCCAGGTGGTCTCCAATTCAGAACTGCTCAGCTTCAGCAAGATGGCTGTGTCATGTGATCCCCCAGGCCATGCCCTGGAAAGTTCTTCTGTCTCTGGGTTCACATAACACACTCACACATACTCAATGGTTGAGTGTTGGCTGTTGTTGAACTGTAAGTTGTTTTTTGAACTTTGGGCTAAGGTGTCTGAACCCAGGACATTTCCACAGGGTGGCTTGTTAACCATGCAGTGTGGCTTGTTAACCGCAATTAACAACCCAACAATAAACCATAGTTTTTCAATGTGGCTTGTTCCAGAAAAACACTGCACGGTTAACAGGCCAGCCTACAGAAAATGTCCTCAGTTCAGACAACCCATGGTTCAACAAACAACTGTTCAAAACAACCCACACTCAACCATGGAGTGTGGGTTAGCATGTTTTGTGAACCCAGCCTCTGTTTCCAAATGAGTGGCTTGTGCTTTCACAGGTCAGATTGGCCAGTGATGTTGGAATTTTTTTGGCCTTCCCTTGCAGAATGTTACTAGGCCTGACCTCCTGTACTCATGTAGGTTCACACTTAATTCAATATGGTTAGGACTAAGCGATTAAATTGTGTGTTAAGAAACCAGGAGCTATTCCAATCTGCAGCTATACCTACTGAGCTCACAGTCCTTTCACACAAAAGTCTACTTGTGCTTACCTCAAGCTTTCTTCATTTCAGCAGCCTAATTTAGGTTAAAAGGTCATTTTTGTCTTGCTACCATTAAACAATTGGGAGTCAGAATCCTTGCCAATCTACTGCCAATCTACCTTCTGCCCCCTACTCTACAATTTTTCTGAGTTTCCATCCATGTATAAAAGTGGAAATGTTGGGCATCAGTGGATATATCTACATTTAAAAACTAGGTGGCACTACAAGACTGCATGTTCCCCTCAACATGCTATCTACTTCTAGAAAGGGATTTTAAATTTAAATTGCTTGAAAAAGCTTTGAAGCGCTAAAATTTCATATATATATATATATATATATATTACACACACACACACACTCCTGGACATGGAAAACAATACACTTTCTATTCAAACACTGCATAGTTGGATTTTATATACACCCAACCACAATTTATCTGGTCAACTGTATTAAAAATGCTATAGTGTACTATTCCCAAGATGTTCTCTATTAAAAAAAACCAATTGAAATCAGGCCTGCTTTTTACATGAATACTACTTATGGAGACATAATCATTCTGTAGGGCGGAAATGCACTCAAGTGTTGTGGGAACATTTATTTCCCATAAGTACGGATACTTTAAGCTGGTAGGAGGAAGAAAGAAAACATTCCAAATACTGCTGGATTTCAAGAGTCCCAATCCACTTCACCTTTCCTCTTTTGTATCTTTCTTAAGTGTGTTTTCTTTCATCTCATGTTATTTGCTTATCATAGTCTGTTCTCTCCCCACCACCCCATGACTTAACTTATATTGTGTATGGTGTGAATTAGCCTGTATGGTTGTGAATATGAGAGATGCTTAGAGGTTGAATTAAGGGTATATGCAGAAACAGAAGACTACCAGAGTTGTGTTGTTTATTTTGTCTCATAATGATCAACATTTCAGGAAAATGCCCTTACACCGCATCCTGGCACTGGCCACGGGGAGGTAGTTGCTGGCGGGGGAAGAAGAGACTTGCTCTCTCCTCATTGGCGCATATTTGGCGCCAACGGGCTGGGTGGCTGCGCTTATATAAGGCAGTTGTACCCAGCCCTACAGGCTCTTCGAAGCGCGGCTCCCTCCCTTCCTCCCTGTATGCAGTGTGGGTTTTACCTGGTTGCCCTATTGGGGGCCGAGTAGGAATTTTGGCACATAGTCTGATTGGCCTGGGCTATGTGTTTTTTCGCCTACATCACACTGTAAGTGGAGAGAGAGTGTCTTAGGAATTATAATATCTTGATCTTGGTTAATTTGGTCACATTTGGCTTAGGCTGTTAGGGCGGGCATGCTTAAAGGAAAGGGATAGTGATCATTCTGTGGCACTGTTGTTTGGTGACAGGTGATTCCTGAGGCCTTCTGCTGGGAGTCGTACGGCTCCAGTGGGGGGATAAGGCCACCTGTTAGGCCAACACTCGTCACTCCAACCAGAATCATGCGGCATGGGGAGAGAGTGGCATGGGTCGGTCTACCTTCCCCAAAAGGGGAATGGCCTGGGTTTGGCGATCATCTAACGCCAGTCGCCAGACATAGAATGCTTCGCCCAATATAAAATGCCTAGCTAGTTGCTGGTGTAGTTTAGGGCCCGCCCAGTTTCCCTTTGCAGATCTTCAACAAATTTGTCCCGAATTTGATTCCATATACAGTTATCTCGTCTCATTATTTCCCCTTTCGCCTGCAATTGTTAATATAAAAAAATTGTCAGGTCATCCTAATAATACAATCCATGTACCACATTCAAGGTAGAATTACATGAGGAAAATATGGTACTCCTAATCTTACATTTGCCTCATAATAGTGGGGTAAGGCAGCCAGACTACAAGAACAGAAATGAGCTCAGCTTGGGGGAAAATGGCATGAGGGGTTATTTGCAAAGGAAATGGATGGGCTAGGGATGGGTTAACCTCCCCACCTCTGCCTGTCACTTCTCCCCTATGAAATCTTTCAGTCCTGCATTTGCATCCCATCAAAAAAACTGCATTTATAGAGGTCCTTGAACTTACTCTAAGAAGTTAGATCACAATAGTCCCACACTTACATTTGGGTGTCCACTTAGAAATTGCTAAAGAAAATAAATAAACAAGAGGAAATGCAACACCAAAGAAGAGGACAAAAGAGAGCACTGATTTGCATAACATCTCCTCTAGGGATGTGCACGGACCCCTCCAGATCGGATCGGAACCGGAACCAGAATCGGAACCAGGGTTGGCGTGTCAAGTCAGATCAGATCATTTCGGAGGCTTTCCAGATCAGATCGGACCCGATCCCGATCCAAAAATTGGAAGTCCATTTTAGGTGTTTTCACCATAGGCTTGCATTGGGGGAAAGAAAGCTTTCCCCCAATGCAAGCCTATGAGGAAAACATGGGGGCGGGTGAGTGGGGGCCTAACTCCCCCCTCCCTGTCCCTCCCCCCCACTCGTGCTCCTTACCTGCCAGGGCGCCCGCTGCCGTCCGCTGCCGTCCACTGGTCCATCTACTGAGAAACAGGCTTTGTGGCCTAGTTCTCAGTAAAGCGCCAGGTGATGACATCATCACCCGGAGATCTACTGAGAACTAGGCCGCGAAGCCTGTTTCTCAGTAGACAGGACCAACGGACGGAAGCGGATGGAAGCGGGTGCCACAGCGGGTAAGTGCCCCCCCCACTCATGGTCCTTACCTGCCAGGGCCATCCGCTGCCATCCGCTGTTGCCCATGGGTGGCAGCGGATGGTAGTGGATGGCCCAGGCAGGTAAGCCACTCCCCCCCACTCATGCTCCTTACCTGCTGGGGCCGTCCGCTGCCGTCCGCTGGTACCTTCTACTGAGAAACAGTCTTCGCAGCCTGCTTCTCAGTAGCACGCTAGGTGACGTCATCACCCAGAGCGCTACTGAGAGGCAGGCCACGAAGCCTGTTTCTCAGTAGAAGGTACCAGTGGATGGCAGCTGACGGCCCCAGCAGGTAAAGAGCGCGAGTGGAAGGAGGAGGTCCAGTCCTCTGATCTCTTCCGATCTGGTTTGGGTCCTTTCAGATCAGATCGGATGAGATCAGATGATCCAGATGTGGGGATCGTAATCGGATCGGGATCCGATTTGATCTGGAAAGCCTCCGATCTGATCTGATCTGACCTGACACGCCAATCCCGGTTCCGATTATAGGAACCTAATGAGATACAGGAACCTAATGAGACAAGGAGTGAAGGAGCAAAAGAGCAGCTATTCAGGTGAAAGGGATCATAAGCTTGACTGCCTTTGCCTCAGAGGTTAAAAAAAAACACGGAGGCAAACCAGGTGGGGTGGATTAGGTGTGATGGAGGTCTAAATCAGCATGTGGAGATTAGGGGTGTTCACTGGATCAGGTCCAATCCACGATCCGGACCCGATCCAGCCAAAATCGGATAAACCTTTAAAGGAAATAGCAAGTTCATCCACCCTGTCACCCTTCTCCTCTGGTGTAATCAGCTCATATCAGTGGTGCCAAGAACAAGGAAGCACAACAGCCCCGGGAGAAACAATGTGACTTCCTGTAGTATAGAGATACTTTATGTTACTCAGTAACAGGGTGACCATATGGAAAGGAGGACAGGGTTCCTGTATCTTTAGCAGTTGTATAGAATGGGGAATTTCAGCAGATGTTATTTGTATGCATGCAGCATCTGGTGAAATTCCCTCTTCATCACAACAGTTAAAGCTGCAGGAGCTATACTAAAGTGACCAGATACAAAAGAAGCAGGGCTCCTGAAGTTTTAACTGTTGTGATGAAGAGGGAATTTTACCAGGTGCTGCATGCATACAAATGGCACCTGCTGAAATTCCCCTTTCAATACAATTGTTAAAGATACAGGAGCCCTGTCCTCCTTTTCATGTGGTTACTCTACTCAAGAATCTGTTTAACACTTTCACCCAGGCAACAATCCTGAACAAAATCTTCCCTCTCCCAAACCTATTGTTTAACCCAGGACAATTGGAATCAAGCTGCCATTGGCTTTGCGAGGCTAATTTTTGCCAGAATTAAACCCCACTTTCCTGCACACAGAGCTCCCAATCCTGATTCCCACCCCACCCCCCATAACACATTTAATGTCAGGACTTATTTGGTCCTAAGTCACGATTCAATTTGTACATGTCATTAAGCAGATTACTTAGGATAATGCCTGGTGTCTCTTCTTTACTGTTTCCTTGTTATTTATTTTATCATGTTAAACAATATTAAGTTGCCTTGTGCACCAGAATTGCTCAATGCAATTTGAATGCAGTATACAGTGGAAGAATTAGTGTCATTTAAACTTTTGGCAAGATGGCTTATAATGCAGAATAAAAGGAAATACTCATATTTTTAAATGATAAAGGATTGGAATAGCAATCCACTAGAGCATGGTGAATTTCTCTCTAAATGTTAATAATCAGTGGTTATTGCTTTCTTTGTAGCACTGTAAACATTTTTTAAGGCAATCGCCCTTTTGCTCTGTACCATTTACACTGAAATATTGCATTCGATGACAGCCTGCGCATCCATGATTTTGTATTTCTTATTTAAAAGGTTTAAAATATCAAACCCAGAGCTTGTGTACATTCTTGTCCATATAATAGTCTAATAAAAAGTGAGTGTAAGAGCAGTGAGTTTTCATCATAATCTATGGAATTCAGTCCAAAGAACATTTACATAGTGCCAAAGTAGGTCAAATGGGATGGCAGGATCCATGCTTTGCAGAGTCAATCCCTGGCATTTCATTAAAAGCATCAGGATGCAGATGAGAGGAAAACCCTCTAAAGAACTGCTGCTAGCCAGGTCAGACAACACTGAAGAAGCCAAACAAATAGACCAATCAGTGATGGCTCCAGGTTTTGAGGGCCTTGGGCATGGTATCCTCAATGGGCCCCCTCCCTCAGTGAAGCTACCTTCTCACCACAAGTATCACATGAGCCGCTATGGCTCCTCATCCTGTTTCTCATCATTGCTATAACTTGCTTGCTTGACAAGCAGACAGCTAGTGAGCAAGTAGGCAGTAGCATCTCCTGCTCCTCCTGCTCACCACCATTGTTGTTTGGGTCAGAGTGAGAGGTGGATGTACAAGATGGTTGCAATAGTGAAGATGAAGAGCAACTCCAAAGGGCTCTTGTCAGTGGGCTCCTGCCTACCCTCGACAACTGCCCTAAGTCTAATCAGGTTTAATGCAGCTTCCTATGTTTGATCATACCTCATCCCTTTCCTGTTGCTCTTTGGTACAAAGAGCAAGGGTGTGTGGTTATAAGACCAACATCCTTGGAAGAAGGAGCCAACAGGGAGATGCAGAAAATTGTACGATTATTCTAACTGCTGCTGGATCACCTGGGATGGACTACAAACCAGACCATTATATAGAACAGATGTTTCTAACATATAGAAGAAGATGGAGCTTGACACTAAACTCTAATCAGCTTTAAGACAAACTAGAAAGATGCAGCATGTCTACAGACAGTAATGGTCATGGAGGAAACGCCTACGAAATGTCCCCCTTTGAGGGACAGGACTTGAATTCCACTGTCCATCCAGAGCTCTTGATATAAATAAGGGTAAATCTACATATTAGAAGTTTGTAGCTAAAAAGCTAACTGGTTTGCTAAAAAGCTAACTAGTTAGTTCAAATCCCTTTAGAGTTGCCAAGTCAGAATGCTGCAGTGACTGTAGAAGCCACAACTGGCAGAATTTCTTTTCTGTTCCAAGCAGTCTTGTATTCAGCCAAGACCTGCATACTCTACCACTAGACTGTACATGAGGTTTGCTACAATTCTACCTACTACTTGGCTAAGCATTTATTTAGCTCCAAGTCTCCACCACCTATTATTTCCTCAGCTCACTGCCTATTTTGTCTCACTTCTTTCAGCAACCCTGTATCTTGTTGGTCAGGCTAAATAGCATCCCTGTACCCCTTCTCTGGTCATTCAGCCTGACCAGGCCTTAACGTGTGAGGCTTCTTCATGGCCCTCTCACTCGTTAACCCTTCTGGCCTCATTTCCCCATCTTCTCTGTCCTTTTCTGAATTTTATCTTTCATTACCCACCCTTCCCCCAGGTTCCTATTTCTCAGCCCATTGCCAACTCTGCTTCCTCCACTGAGCTCTGCTCTGAGTTCTCTACAATTTAGCTTCCTTAGCTTCTTGGAGCTGTCACCTGGGCAGGATCTAGACTACCCTTCAAAATGGATTATAACAGTAGTGACAACTGTTGGGGCCCAGGGCACACTCCAAATACAGTTTTCAGACCATTGTCAAAGTTAGGGTGACCAGATAAAATCCAGGTCAGGCTCATGTAACTTTAACAGTTGTAGAGAAAAGGGAATTTCAGCCAGTGTCATTTGTATGCAGGTCGTTCCTGGTGAAATTCCCTCTTCATCACAACTGTTAAAGTTGCAGGGGCCCTGCCTTCTTTTGTATATGGTCACTCTAGTATAGTGCCTGCAACTTTAACTGTTGTGATGAAGAGGGAATTTCACCAGGAACTAATTGCATACAAATGACACTGGCTGAAATTCCCTTTTCTCTACAACTCTTAAAATTACATGAGTCCTGACCTGGATTTTATCTGATTTTATCTGGTCACCCTAGTCAAAGTGTCATATCCTGCTTGGTGTAGATCTGACGCTAGATGTTGGTCTGCCCACCAAAGTACTCCTGTTCCTGAGCTGGTAAGAAGGTTTTATTCCAGTAAAATGGACAACTTTCCCTTATTTCACAAGATCTGGACTTCAAGCATTCTGATATCTCTGTTTCCTGAACATGTGAATTGCTTGGAATCAGAGGTCTCATCTCTGCCCCCAGCACAATACAGCATACTACCTACTGAATCTTTTCCTCTTGATACTGGCAATCATAATGCATGAATTGCTTGTTGGGTGTACTTGGCCTATAATTTTCAGCAGTAATACAAAGGCCTAGCATTCATGTATTTTTCTAATATCACAGAATTTATGTAAAAATAAAAGCAGCTCCAGAATTAGTTATACATTTTAATAAGATTGGACCATCATAGTCTTTGGTTATGATTTTCTGAATAATGCAAATAATAGAATTCCTCTGGTAGTTCATGTAGTATGGAAAATTATCAGTCTCCTTTATGTAAGCAAAAACTCTTCCATGCAATTTCACTCCCTTGATCTCGATCATTAACTTGATATTGAATTAGAATTTGAAAATTTGTAAGATTTTTATTGTAATGTATGCTAATGTGAATTTGTCTTCAGGGCTTAGAGTCTGGGAGTAAATTATAGTAAATGGAGTATTCCTTAGTAGGCTATTATATACTTTATGCTCAAAAATTCAGATGAAGTCACCTATGATGGCATGATATTGATGGGATAGATCATTGGTCTAACTTGGTAATGGGCTGGATGAGGGTCAATTAATTGAGACTCAGTCCAGATAAGATGGAGGTTCTGCTAGAAGGTGGTTCATTTGTCTGGTTAAGTGACATTCAATCTGCTCTAAATGAGGTTGCACTCCCTCAGAAGGAGCAGGTTCATAGACCGGGGAATGCTCATAAATATAGCTCTGTCACTTGAGGTCCAAGTGGCCTCAGTGGCATGAAGTGCCTTTTATCAGCTTCAACTGATATGCCAGCTGTGACCCTACCTGGACAGAGATAGCCTGGTTGCTCTGATTATTAAATTTACTGCTGGCTCTTTAATATTCTTAATTTTCTAATGTTCAAATATTTTGATATTTTTAGTCTTATACCTATTGTTTTGGTTCTTGTTTTATTGTTATCTGGGCTGGGGGTGGGGAAGTTGATTATAAACCACCGTGAAGGCATCTGCCAGTTGTGCGTTGTATAAATTTAATCAATAAAGAAATGACTGTGGTTGTTCATGGCCATTGTAAAAAGAAAGGCAACAGCATCCCAAGTGAAGATACTAATCAAGAAGCCAAAGTCAGCTGAATCAAGCTTGTCTTGTTAAAGAATAGGAGACAGTAGTTACACACCTCATATTATGATAGCAGTGGCATTCTCATAGATACTTTTGTTTTAGTTCATCTTTCAGCCTGTCAGAATTCAATTCTGTTTCAATGTCAGGGTTTAGCTCTGGTCGATAAGAAAATTTCTGGACATGTGAAGAGTGAATACAATACAACTTCACATATTTGCAATTAGCTATGTATGTCGTGGGTACCTGACTGGACCTGGGAGCCCACCAGACTCCCCTGCGTCCACCCACCCTGTCCCCAGCTCACTGAGCCACAGCACAATCCTTGACCCACTCTTTGAGTGCTCCACAGCTCGGCGACCACTCAGCAGCCATTCTTCCTCATCTGGAGTCTCCATTGTGTGCAACAATGGCAGCTCCAGAAATTGCGTATTTCCCAAATTGTGTAAATGGCAGCCATAAAGGCCCCATTTACAGATCCAGGAATCTGAACTATCTTATGGCTCTCTGGACTCTGTGTAGGGGCCATAGGGTTGCTCTCTTCGACTGTGTGATGATGATGAAGTATTGAGAAATGGCTTTCAGAAAAATCTAGATAGCTTAGATTTCCTGCTTTCAAACCGCTTTTCCCCCATTTAAATTCTGAGTGTGTGCTCTTAAGTGGAATAGTGTGAACCATGATGATATTTCAAATTGTTTTGTGAGGTGTGTTGCCCCCGCTCATCTTCAGACTTTCAATGTCCTGATATTAGAAATGGAGAAAAAAATAGACCATGAATGAACGATCAACCATCCAGGCTTGTGAAACCCTTAACTGAATATCACATCAATGCACCTGTTATGATTTAGCTATGTCTTGTTTACGATCCGCATTTCATGTTCACAGCATTCAGCCTTGGGAGTAATATATAAGTTGCAGCTAAAGACAGCTTGTGTTCTGGATTCAATTTTCAGAGCATCTTTTCATGGCCCGGTTATAAGCCCCTGAAATATGGCGCTGTAATAGAAATGCTGACAGTCTCTTCGCTGTAGCTGTGATAGTGGGTGTTATGAGCAAATGGCATTATTAGATTTTTTTTTCTTTTTGCCCTTCCAGGGATGGTTTTATCTTATATTTGCAATGAAACTGCAATCCTTTTTGGGCGGATGGTGAGGGGGGCAGTAGCTTACCTTCACAAAGCTTCATTTCATCAGAGGATAAGTCAGAATGAAGAAATGCTCATTGCAGCTTTCCTACCCTTTGTTCAGTTTAGACAGAAGGTTTCTCTGCTGTCTATTCCATTTTGTGCTTTAGCCAGCCACTGTGTAATAAATACTTGCAACTGAGCCCACTGCTGCCAAGCCTCTTCTGCTGTTTGCTCTTGGCTCTGTCTTTGTGCCTTCTAACCATTCTCTTGGCTATGTACACCTCGAACAGCCCTCACATGCTCCTTGTTTGTTCATCAAGTGAATTCTCCTTACCTCTTTCACTCTACATCTTTAGCAAAGTGTTTACTGAAGCCAGGGTTGATCTAATCATTTTGGGTTCTTGTCATGGGGGGAAAATCTATTGTTTGCAGAGCTAGCTGCACATTCTATGCAAAGCTGTGTGACTGCATCCTGGCATTGTATTCTAAGGTGAAAAGCATTGAGAGGGAGGAATTTAGGGCAGAGAGCTGGCCTAGTAATGAGCAGAGCTACACCATCTCCCCTTTTGCCATTTCCATACTCTGAGTGTACCCCTACAAGAAGCTTCCCTCCCTTCAGGTTTTAAAATAGTATCAGGCCTTGGCTTGAATAGGATGGCTGTTCCCACATCACAAAAGGGAGGAGTTGGATCCATGTTGGATCTTCTTCCAACATGGAAGAAGATCCAACATGGAAGAAGCTCTTTTGTCATTGGCACCACCATCAGAGTCACAACTGGTGGAGAATGTGAGAGAGGGCCTTTGTAATTACCACTTTCAGGAAAAGACATTTTTAATCAAGCATGCCTTTGGCATTTAAGCTGGTCTGTTGGTTTGGGTGCTGTTTTTATTGTTGCGTTTTTCAATGGCATTTTTAAGATATTTGTTCACATTTCAATTTTTAAAAAATGTCAAATGCTGTCTTTTATTGTTGTTAGCTGCCTTGAGTGTCATTTTCTGGCAGAAAGGTGTGGAATAAATAAATAAATAAATAAATAAATGGCTCAATCATATGCATGTTTAGACAGAAAAACAGTCCTACAACTTCCAGCATTCCCCATGTCATGTGAGCCCAGTGAGTGTGGATTGTGCAGAGGTTAAACAACCTTCACCTAACCCTAAAAGAGACCATGGGTTATGCAGCAATTGCTTAATTCTCACATAAACCACCCATGTTCACTGGGTTCACATCACACAATTCCCAAGTGGAGGTTGCATATTCAAAATGGAGTCCACATGTGCCCCCCACACACCACAGCCTCACTGTGTGTTAAATAAACCACAGTGGACTGTCATGCTATGCAAATTGCCCCACTGTTTCTCTGTGTATCGGCAAATGATTCGTGTTGTCCCCTCTCAACCTCTCCAATTTTCCATTTCTCTATTCACTCACACTTCTTTCCTGTTACCCCCATCTCTCAAACTTTGTTTCTCTCTGCATCTGAGCTTCTTTCCTGCTGTTGATCTCTCTCCTCTCCATCTTTTCATTTATCTGTACATCAAGGAAGAGGAGGAGGGAGAGGAAAGGGAAGAAGCAGATTACTCTTCTGTCCTTTTCCTTTCTCACCAAATCTCTGTTTCTCTCAACTCCATTTTTAAGTGCATCTGGGTGTGTGTTTTTCCTCCTCTCCCTTCCCTCTAAATCTCATTTTTTGGGCATTCTTTCTTGCTGAATTGGGGGTGTCTCACCTTCCTCCTTGAAGTCTTGGTTTTGTTTTAAAGGAACAATGCATTATGGCACAGAGCAATTCTGCACCTCTTCAGTTTGACAAACTGCAAATTGTTCGTTTTTTGATTTGCTATTTGATTTGGGGTACAGGCATTGTGGGATTTTCTCCTTCATGTGCCAAACTAAGTTAGCTAGCCTTGGAGATGGGGCAGGGGCACCATTAGTTTTTCCAACTTAGGCAGCAAAATGTTTTGGACCAGCCCTGATCACCCTCCATGATTTGGAGGAAAATAACTGCAACAAGAAACATCATATTGGTTTCCCATGTAATTTATAATCTTGATTTTCCTGGGTTCTAAATTACATAGATAACCTCCATAGGTAGATAAGATGTCTTCTAGCCACACACATTTGCTTTAAATTCTTGGGGTCCCTCTTCACAGCGTCACTTTGACATCACAGCAGCGGCGGCAGCTGGAGCAATGCACATTTGCGCTCCCTCCGGCCCTCTTCACCGGCAGCAGCATCACGGCGGGTTTTCTTGCCGCTGCCGCGCCCGTGCTGCTTCCTTGAAGGTAAGTTTTGTTGTTTTTTAGTTTTTAATTTGGGGCTGGAGGAACGAGGAGGCGTGGAGTTTAGTTTTTTTAAAAAAAAAATTATTTGCAGAAGGGGGGAGGACCGAGAAGGCACGGAGTTTAGGTTTTTTAATTCTTTTATTTGCAGAAGAGGGGGGAGAACCAAGGAGGTGCAGGTGTTTGGAGGCGCGGAGGTGGTGCAGTGAGCTTATGGCTCGCTGCACCACCCCCCTTCCGTGCCCAGCCCATGGCGACCAATCAGTAGTCGCCATAGACTTGGCACTCCTCCAAGAAGCACCAGCGAAAAAGTGACAGACAGCAAATGCCACCGTCTCTTCGCTCCAAACTAAAAAAAATTGGACTAAATGCCCAATTTTTTTAGTGTGGAGCTTTGCGGCTTTGCCCCTACATGGCTTTGAATTGGCGGCAGCATCATGTAACCCAGCTGCTGCCAATCTGAAGCCACTGTGACGGAAAGGGACCATCTAGAGGCACAGTGCGAGTGCATTGAGGACAGTGATGGAGGGGGTAGGTGGAGCTGGTTTCGTATCCTTCCTCTTCTGCTAGTTTCCTTATGAATTGTGGGATTTGGCTACCTTGAAGGGTTAATTTAACAAGAGCTGTAATGAAACAACTAGGGGTGTGCATCGGATCGGATCCGATCCACGATCCGAATCCGATCCGACCCAAAATCGGGAAAATCCGATCCGATCCGATCCGATCCGGCCAACCTCCGATCCGATCCAATCCGATCCGATGAGGTCCGATCCGGATCGGACGCCATTTTGAATGCTTTTTCCCATAGCCAAGTATTGTTTTACAAAAACGCCTATAACTTTTTCATTTTTAAAGATAGAAGGATGAAACTTGGGCACATTGTAGACTGGTTAGGGGTAGTTATCTGTGAGAAATTTCAGAAAGATTGGTGCATGCATTTTGTGGCAATTAATTTTTTAATAAATACCCAGGAATGCCTATAACTTTGTCATTTTTAAAGTTACACACATGAAACTTTGCCACATTGTAGGGGGTACCTTGGGACCTATGTGTGTGAAATTTCAGAAACGTAGGTGCTTGTCTTGTGTGGCAATTAATTTTTAGAAAAATGGGTAGTAGTGGGGTAAATACAGTTACGCCTCCCATTTTTTATTTTTGAAGATACAAACAGGAAACTTGGGCACATTACAGGTACCACTTGCCTTGATATGTGTGTGAAATTTCAGAAACATTGGAGCTTTCCTTGTGTGGCAATTAATTTTTGAAACAATGAGGAAAGAAACACCTATAACTTTGTCATTTTTAAAGTTACACACATGAAACTTTGCCACATTGTAGGTGGTACCTTGGGACCTATGTGTGTGAAATTTCAGAAACATAGGTGCTTGCCTTGTGTGGCAATTAATTTTTTAATAAATACCCAGGAATGCCTATAACTTTGTCATTTTTAAAGTTACACACATGAAACTTTGCCACATTGTAGGCGGTACCTTGGGACCTATGTGTGTGAAATTTCGGAAACGTAGGTGCTTGCCTTGTGTGGCAATTAATCTTTTAATAAATACCCAGGAATGCCTATAACTTTGTCATTTTTAAAGTTACACACATGAAACTTTGCCACATTGTAGGCGGTACCTTGGGACCTATGTGTGTGAAATTTCGGAAACGTAGGTGCTTGCCTTGTGTGGCAATTAATTTTAGAAAAATGGGTAGTGGTGGGGTAAATACAGTTACGCCTCCCACTTTTTTATTTTTGAAGATACAAACAGGAAACATGGGCACATTACAGGTACCACTTGGCTTGATATGTGTGTAAAATTTCAGACAGCTGGGTCCAGGCATGTGGTGGCAAGGTATTTTTGAAACAATGAGGAAAGAAACGCCTATAACTTTTTTATTTTAAAAGTTAGAAGTCTGAACATTGCTCACTTTGTAGATGGGTTAGGGGTAGATATGTGTCAGAAATTTCAGAATTATAGGTCCAGGCATTTGATGGCTATGGAATTTTTAAATTACATGTTTCAAAAAAATTTCTACAGAGGCCAGGTCTTCCCCTCCCGCTTCCCGCGAAGAAAAGGAAACACTCTCTCGTCTCGATCCCTTTGATCCTTGCTAGTAGTATCCATTACAGGGCTCGTGTTTCCTTTCCTACTTTCACTTTTCAAGCAGTACGGCTGAGCCTAGCTGAGTTTTGCAGCCATGCGTGCAAGGAAGGATCACTCTGGTCTCGATCCCTTTGATCCTTGGTAGTATCCATTACAGGGCTCGTGTCTGCTTGAGTACAAAGTGAAAGCAGACACGAGCCCTGTAATGGATACTACCAAGGATCAAAGGGATCGAGACCAGAGTGATCCTTCCTTGCACGCATGGCTGCAAAACTCAGCTAGGCTCAGCCGTTCTGCTTGAAAAGTGAAAGTAGGAAAGGAAACACGAGCCCTGTAATGGATACTACTAGCAAAGATCAAAGGGATCGAGACGAGAGAGTGTTTCCTTTTCTTCGCGGCAAGCGGGAGGGGAAGACCTGGCCTCTGTAGAAATTTTTTTGAAACATGTAATTTAAAAATTCCATAGCCATCAAATGCCTGGACCTATAATTCTGAAATTTCTGACACATATCTACCCCTAACCCATCTACAAAGTGAGCAATGTTCAGACTTCTAACTTTTAAAATAAAAAAGTTATAGGCGTTTCTTTCCTCATTGTTTCAAAAATACCTTGCCACCACATGCCTGGACCCAGCTGTCTGAAATTTTACACACATATCAAGCCAAGTGGTACCTGTAATGTGCCCATGTTTCCTGTTTGTATCTTCAAAAATAAAAAAGTGGGAGGCGTAACTGTATTTACCCCACCACTACCCATTTTTCTAAAATTAATTGCCACACAAGGCAAGCACCTACGTTTCCGAAATTTCACACACATAGGTCCCAAGGTACCGCCTACAATGTGGCAAAGTTTCATGTGTGTAACTTTAAAAATGACAAAGTTATAGGCATTCCTGGGTATTTATTAAAAAATTAATTGCCACAAAATGCATGCACCAATCTTTCTGAAATTTCTCACAGATAACTACCCCTAACCAGTCTACAATGTGCCCAAGTTTCATCCTTCTATCTTTAAAAATGAAAAAGTTATAGGCGTTTTTGTAAAACAATACTTGGCTATGGGAAAAAGCATTCAAAATGGCGTCCGATCCGGATCGGACATCTGGTCCGATCCGATCCGACCAGCCTCCAATCCGATCCGATCCGATCCGACCCCCCAGGTCCGATTCCGATCCGCTATCCGATCCGATCCGGGGGGTCAGTGCACATCCCTAGAAACAACAGACAAGCACTCCTGTGATTCTTCCCCCATGCAGTGAAATGCCACAGTCCATTGGTTTTTCCTAAAAACATTACACAAAATTACACCGATTTTCATTACTGTGTTTCAACTACAATATTGTTAAGTAAATATTTGCACCAAACTGTGACCATTTTAAGGTTTCCTGGGGTATGAGCTATCCCACAAGATAAATAATTAAAGAACACGCTTTTCCTAGTAGCACAAACCAGTGCTTGATATAGGTTTGATCATTTCACATCTTTTTGATAATCCATAACTGTCGCCTGCAATCATTTTCATCGTTCAGCCAAGCAAAGATAAAAGGTAGAACATGTTTCTTTCACCTACTCCCAAGGAAACTCCATTATCCTTGAAAGGCCATGTGACCATATGAGAGCCAATCAGGGCCAAGAACAGCCTCCCACAAGGACAAGCTCTGTGTGAGCAGAAAATGAAGTTGTTACCAGACAGCAAACTGCATCCCTCGCTTCTTATGAATATTTGAATGAGTAACTAAAAACAGCTCAGTGAACTCTAAGCAACTGTGACAGCTGAAACTGCCTAGGAAACCAGCAGTCTACAAGGACCATGATGAAAAGATCACCAGTCACTGCATTCTGTCTGACAGCGTTGCTACCTCACCTACTGTAAAACATTATTGTTCTCAAAATATTTGTTCGAAGGGGAAGGAGGGTTGAATCCGTTGCTCCCTATAAATTTTCATAAGGAATTTCTCAAGAAATGTTCAATCCATTAAAATGCAATGATTTCTAACCATCTACTCAAGACTGGAGGATCATAACATTTTAAAAAATACATTGAAATATTGCTGTTGCTTTTGCTTATACTCCTAGAAAATTGGCCCTGGTGAATCTTTCATGAACATCTCTCAGCTAGCTCCATGTGGAAAGAAAGACGATGAGAAGAGTTTCCCTGAAGCTAAAATGTTCTGAATAATTTGCACTTTGAAAAGCCCCAAATAAGCAAACTAACTGGGAATTTATCTTCTATATTTATTATAATGATATGATGTACAGCATCCTCGTAGAAGCGCCCCAGCCGTCTTCCTCCATCTTCCCTTCCTAAAATGCTTATGAAGTTGTCATTTGTTGTTGCTGTTTTACTCCATTCCTCCTTACCCTGCCTATTACATGCAATTTTCAATGTTGCAGGAGAACATGTATGCAGTGTAACCTTTATGCGTAACCTGAAAATATATTTGCCCTCATGTATTTCCATCACTGGCCCTTTGTTTTCACATGGGATCCTGGGACTTTGAAGATCTGTCCAAGAGGAAGCTTCCTCCACATCCATTTACATGCTGTAGTATGCAAATGGGAACACAGGAAATGCTCCTTTCCTAGGCAAGATGCTTATGCTTCTCAGGGGAAGCCAACTGTGCTTTTTTTATACTAGTCCCCACTAGATTGCACCAAAGCAACCCAGTTACTTCCAGAAAGGGAGTGCTACTCAGCAGCCATGTATTGCTTTTGCTCTTTCATATTGTCAGCTGTTTGCATACACACTCAAAATTCCTGATACTGATTAAGCATAATGAATAGTGATATCACCAGTTATGCTTCATAGCATCTAGCAGTTGTCAGATGAAAGCAAGTACACTTGCCCTATTTATTTTTAAGCATGGAGATGCTTTCTTTGAATGCTTTGGCATTTCATAGCCTGCTGGAACAGCTCACTACATCCTGAGGAGATGCAACACAGAGGCTGCGTTCAGACAACATAAAAACCACTAATGTTTTTAGGAGTCAACTGTCAGTGGATTGGTCAATGGTTGCTATTTGTGTCATCTTTCAAGCAATTTCCACCTCAGAGTTGATTTTTTTCTGACAGGAAAACTATTGGAGAAACACAACTGTCTGCAGAGTTGATTTATCGCACATCCTGTGGTTTTTGTGTTGTTCGAACTGAGCCAGTGGTTTTTCCAAGCTATTGAGTTGCTTTTTTTGCCTGGCTACAGAGTTCCCGGGCAAGAGCGACCAAAACTGAGCCAGCTGCTCTGCTACAGCCAGCACAACTCACAGAGGCTGCTGGGATAGCAGCAGGTGGATTGAGAGAGGAGGACACACTCCAAAACAGTTGTCACTCCTGTTATAAAGCGCTTTAAAGTGCTTTAAATTAGCAGTGTAGATCCTGCCCTAGTATAGAAATTATTTTAATGTGCTTTTTATTAGCAGTGCTTGGAATCAGATCCCTGTGAGCAACCATGCTAATACTCAGAAAGAAATGCTCCAGCGGTGACTCAAAAAAACTTTATTTCATTAACAAACAACTTTATAACTTGGGACAAGACTGCTTGCATCGGCCATTTTCCTCAGCAAGAAGGAAGTTGGGAGAGGAGACAGGAAAGGGCGGATCAATCATCCTACTAATCCCCTCCCACCTTGCTTGTGGACACTTTAACCCTGTAGACACAGGCCCAGTGTCCTGTAGCGTGTGTTCTGATAACACTTTTCATATAGGTTGAACAAGTCTAAATCCAAATGGCATTGCCTTAGAAGAGCGGAAGAGGGATGTCACTGAGGTGCACAACCCCCTACCCTTTATCCACTGCTGATCTCCCTTCCTACAGGTTCTCTCCCAAGGCACTTCTGGTGATGGAGCTCAGCAGGTAAGTGTGAGTATGTGCCTGCACTGAAGGCTTTTCTACATGAGGTATTTATCATGTGTTCATCATTCCCTACTTATGGGTTCTTTACATGATGTCCCTCTCATTTCTTTTCTGTGTCTAATCAGCACTTACAGAGAGGTTTTTTAGAATAGGGAAAATGTAGCATTTAATTTTCAAAGTGAAAGACAGTATGTGATTTCCTCTTATATATCTGCACTTTTCCACTATACCACAGTGCCACCTAGAGGCTATTTAGCAGAAAAGCAGGAAAGGAAACACTCCTGGTGTAATACTCAGATCTCAATTCTGCAACAAAATCAAAAGTAGATACTGTGGATTAACAGTCTATTATCAGTGCATACACATACTTCTTCACATACATGTTTGGACAGGTTTTAAGGACATACATTTTCCGCCTTCACATGTAGTTTGGATCAACATCTTCCACAAAAACTAACCCTCTTGATCCTCACCCTTGTCTCTTCTGTGGATGTAAATGTTATGGCCCTGGAATTTTCCCAAGGAATCTAAGATAAATCAGAAAGGGGACTATTGGAAAGCCTGTTATAGAATCACTATTAATAGCAAGCCTAGTCCTTTTTCACCTTCTGTATTTGCTGCTATTTCCTTTTGATCCAAGTTAGACTGTGCCTGAGGGATGTTTACCTGCTTGCGATTAATTGAAATGGTTTCATTCTGTTGAGGTAGATGTGATTTCAAAGAGAGTTCTTTGTGCTCAAAGGCCACAGAAACTTTCCACTCTCACTGTAAGGGAGTCCTGTATGTGGAATATTTCACTTGTTGGAAACTGACAGAAGATGCTGAGCGCGACAAAGAATGATTTACTAATGGAAGAAAAAGAAAAATTAAATAGGAGATCATATCTGCTATATAGATTAACACATCTCTGCTAGCTAGCTAGCTTCAGTAGCCCTGCTGGGAATGTTTCACCTTTCTGTTCTCCTTTCCCATTTGAGAAATGCTGGCCTAGGCATTACTATAATTCACTAAAGAGGAAACAAAATACCTGAAGAAAGTCATATATATCCATCCACATTTGTTGTCTTGATTGGTCCAAATGAAGACCAGAACTTTTCTTTGATTTGCCTGAGTGATGATTCTCAAACTATGAGAAGAGACCAGGATATTTTGTAGAGTGCGTGTGTGACCTTCTCTCCAGTTTGTGTAGGAGACAATATGCCAGCCATCTCATTGCCAGTCAGTGTAATGCAGGAGATGAATGGCCCCACTTGAACCAAAATAGAAGTTCTTAACTTTATTGACAAAGAAAAAGTTAATCAATTACCTGACCCAGGTGGTATCCATCCTAGTCTTCTTAAAGAACTCAAATATGAAATTTCTGATCTTCTAACAAAATTATGTTACATGTCCCTAAGGTCACCCCTTTACCAGAGGATTAGAGAATGACCGATATAATGCCAATTTTCAAAAAGGAATCTAGATGGGCTATGTGAAATTACAGGCCAGGTAGCTTAACTTCTGGGTAAATTGGTAGAAGGCAGTATTAAAAATAAAATTAGTAGGTATATAGAAGGATAAGCCTTGCTGAAAAAGAGTCAACATGGCTTCTGCAAAGGTAAGGCATGTTTCACTAACATTTTAGAGTTCTTTGCGAGTGTCATTAAACATATGGACTGGGTGAACCAGCAGACATCATTTACTAGCAGCTCTATGAGACCAGAGTGTTCCCCTGTATCCTGATAAAGCCTAGGGTAACATCAGCTGCATAAAACAATGAGAAACTGGGGTGCTTTATTTCTTTATTTCTTTATTTATGGAGACTCCTGCCCACCCAACATCTCATTCACCAATCCATAAATAAATTTCTAATTGGAAACTGAAAGAAAGAACAAGGTAAATCAGAAGGCAGACAAGTTTAGGTGAATAAATGGATCAAAAAGTGACTCCACCCTAGGAGTGGAACTTTCTTTCACTTCCTTGTTTTGTTTTATTGATATTTTCCTTTTTGCATAGTTTGGCTTTTGCAGCAGATTTGTACTTGTTTAGAAGCCCTTTAGGCCATAGTTTGTATATTTGCTTTCTTTTTGAGAAAAGAAGGGATTTCTTGCTTTGACCATGTCCCTCCTTCAGTTTTTGAGGCTGCTGTTGGCCATCTTTTCTGAACTAGCTTTCTGGAGCTAGATGCTTAGCTCCTGAGTAATTTGGGAACAGATTCAGTTTTCCCCACTATTTAATTTTACTCACTGGTGAGATTCAGGCTTCACCACCTTTTTCATTTAAAAACATTTTCTTCACTTCCTCCTGGGCCCAATCTACACAGAGACATCATCAGATGCTGATGCAATTTAAAAATGCATTTTCTTGAATTCACATCTACTTCTCCATGGCACACATAGGCAATTAATGCATTTTAGACTTGACATAAATCGTACTTTTATGAGGCAATATGTAATCTTAAATCCCAGTACCGAATAGAGAGGAACCAGTACTTAGCGAGATTTGGAAGCTATACTTCTATTATTGCAGCCCAAATAGCATTTGCTTTTTTTGTAGCTATATCACACTGTTGGCTCATATTCAGCTTGTGATCTACAATAATTCCAAGATTCTTCTCGCTTGTAGTATTGCTAAGCCAAGTATCCCCCATCTTGTAACTGTGCATTTGATTTCTTTTTCCTAAGTGTAGAATTTGGCATTTAGCCCTATTAAATTTCATTCTGTTGTTTTCAGCCCAGCGCTCCAGCCTATCAAGATCACTTTGAAGTTTGTTTCTGTCTTCCAGGGTATTAGCTATCCCACCCATTTTTGTGTCAGGTGCAAACTTGATAAGTATTCCCTGCACCTCATCCAAGTCATTAATAAAAATGTTGAAGAGCACTGGGCCCAGGACCGCTCATTACCTCCCCCTAGTTTGAGAAGGTACCATTGATAAGCACTTTTTGAGTACGATTCTGTACCCAACTGTGGATCTACCTAATAGACCGATTTAGACCAATATTGTTGACACTGACTGGTTATGGCCTTCTAGATTTTAGGGAGAAATTTTTCTTAGTCTTACTTGGAAATGACAGGGATTGAACGATTATCTCTTTCAAAGTGATGCAGGCTGTTTCTTGGGCTGGGATGTAGCATCAGTGCCATAGGTTTGATGGACTCGAGACCTTTTGGCTGCAAAGCCTGTGCTCTACCACTGAGCTACAGTCCCTCCCCAAAGAAGCAGAAGCTCCCCAATTGGGGAAACACACCCCAGTCTTCCACATGATGGAAGGGGGATGATGATGCAGGTCACTACACTAGTGAAACCTACCTTCATTAATGTTGCCCTGAGTTTCTTGGAGGAATGGTGGGGGATACTCATGTCTTCATAATAAAGATTTTTGGGTCTTTCAGCTTTTTCTACTGGACACCACGTAAGCACATGTGGTCTTGTGTATGACTTATAGTTGGGAACTCTTAAGCAATTGCTTTCTATGCTTAAGGAAATCATCACCAAACAATGACTATACATGGGTTACATACATATGAGCAGATATTTCTTCAATGTAAGGGAGGGTGGGAAATGCATGCAGACCAGGTCTGCTCAACTTCAGGGGTTCACAAGTATGATTATCAGTGGTGAGCAGAATTTAATTCTGGCAGCTGAAGGAAATGTCTCCAGTATACTTTTTCCCAGGGATAAAACATCTTTTAAAAATCGGCTGTCAACAAAGAATGCCAGATGCTGCCTCTTTCAAATTGCTGGATTTTTTTTGAGCTGGGATTTAGTGGCATGGGTTTAAGGTTTCATCCCCCCCACCCCAATAAAACTTCTTTTCAAAGCAGCAGAGGGGAAAGTGAACCTGCTTAGTTCACGGGCTTCTTAAGGAGAAATCACGTTTCCTTGCTGGGCCTTTTCTTCCTGTTTCTTTTGTGCAATCATAATGGGGGCAGCATTAGATGGCCGGAGAGGGGCAATCGCTTGGTCTATAATGAAAAACTTCCCCGCCTATCGCTGCTCATAGCCCTGAAAGGAACAGCAACCTCTAGTGGGTGATTTGTAGTGCAATGTGCCCTTTACATGGTAGGAAATCCCAAGATATTTCAGCAGAATTGGAATATCACAGAGTGTTTTTTTAATGGAATTCCCAGGGGAAGGAGTGGGAGAGGTGCAGGAGGTTGCTGACCTCATCAAAAGGACCTGCAAACTTCCATGAGTGACCAGTCATGAGCGTGCCTTATTTTGTTCGTGTGAGGAAACCCTACACCTGTGGACCAGGAAGTGAGAATGCTGGGCGGTTAATTGAAACAATGGATAACTATCAAGCCAAAATTTGTGGACCATTCCTCATCTTTGGTTGTTAGTAATACTATTCCAAGACAGCAATCATGTGCACACTTTCACTGGAATAAGTCCCACTGAACTGAATTGGACTTGCTTCCAAATAAACATACAGAGAATTGCACATGTGTTTCTTATTCATTGAGTTAAGCTGTAACTCAGTGAAAGGGGAAGCTCAAAGTTAAACACCTCAAAGTTAATCATTCTGAAAGCCCAAAGTTAATCAAATTCATTCTGGAATCTTGCATTTGTCCACCTTCCCAAGCATAGTGAAATGGGTGTTTTCATTATTGCTCATAAAACAAATTATGGCTTTTCTTGAAGACCTTAATATTTTATCTTTGTAACCTAGAAATGCACCATCAAGTATTATAAATGCTGGTTCAGTACATGCTTCTCGAGATGTAAGTAATGTTTGAACTTCCTTCTAACATTTGTTTTAAACTTAGAAACCTGATTCTCTATGTGTTCCCATTGTCAGTTTTCCATTGTTGTTATTCAGCTCCACACTGGGAAGCTGCAAGGGATAATGATTAAGACTTTATGATACCATATTTTGCAGCAGCAGCAACAACAGGAAACAAACTCTAAAAATAGCATTTAGTGCTTGCCTTTCCCCTCCCCCCACATGTGCTCTGAGTTGCACTTAATAAATGCACCAGACCAGAAGAATCAGCTGTAATACACAGATTTCCAATTCTATACCTGACAGGGAGTTTGCTTCCATAGTTGACTTCAATTTATCTGTGGGCAGGGGGAAGTTCACTTTATTGAAAGTATTCATGGTTACCCCCCCCCCCCCCAATAGTCTGAGAAGTGTCTGTTTGGGCTCACAGTAGTGACCTCCTCACCTACAAAGAAATAGAATAATGGTTTGTATCCTCCTTTGCTGTAGAGAAAATGCTTTTGCACTTTCTGCTGATTCTGGAAGTTATTTCCTCAGAGTCTCAGTTGACATAAAAACATGGTTTGAAAACTGCTTAATACCACATTTCCCCTCACATGAGACAGTGCTAAACTTCCTTGGAAATATCATCAAACTGAATTTTGGTGTGTTTGTATTGCCATACTTTCAGTCTGGGCTGCTCCAGAAAATAAGTGTTTAGAATGAAATGCAAGGGCTGGTCTCCAAGTTCCATCTCACAAATGGCAGTATCCTGCTGGTATTGAGAGGTCTCCCAAGATCATGTACCAGTATGTGTGAAATCTCCATTGTATTGTTAAAAAAAAGAGAGGAAAAGATGGAGCACCCAATATCATCCTCTTTAAATGAAGACTTGTATCCCGGAGAAAATATTGAAGAAGATGTAAACATTTAAATCACAATTGAAAAACCATGCAACCTCAGTGCCTTGAAGGACCACTTCCTCCCACATGAACTTTCCCATCAAGGATGCTCATCACTGGAGACTAGGGATGTGCACTGGATCGGACCCGATCCACGATCCGAGTCCGGTCCAGTGGGAAATCAGATAAATTATCCGATTTCCGATCCCGCAGCTGGATCGGCCGATCCAATCCGAACCGGTCCGAAAAAGCTCCGAACCGGTTCGGCGGATCGGCGGATCGGCGGGCGCCCACTGGCGCCCACCGCCGCTTCCATTGGCGGGCGCCAGCGGGCGCCCGCCGATGAAAGTGGACAGCGGGGGGGGGGAGGAGGGGGGCACTTACCTTCTCGGCCCGGTGGCTCCCGTCCGGCGCCGGCGCCTACTACTACTAGCAGGCTCCGCGGCCTGCTCTAGGGTGGCGCGCCGGGTGATGTCATCACCCGGCGCGCTACTCTAGAGCAGGCCGCGGAGCCTGCTGGTAGTAGTAGGCGCCGGCGCCGGACGGGAGCCACCGGGCCAGGAAGGTAAGGAGGGGGTGCGTGGAGGGGAGGAGGGGGCGCGCGGAGGGGGGAGGGGGGCCCTTACCTTTCCGGCCCGGCGGCTCCCGTCCGGCGCCGGCACCTACTATTCCCAGCAGGCTCCGCGGCCTGCTCTAGGATGGCGCGCCGGGTGATGTCATCACCCGGCGCGCTACTCTAGAGCAGGCCGCGGAGCCTGCTGGAAGTAGTAGGCGCCGGCGCCGGACGGGAGCCGCCGGGCCGGAAAGGTAAGGAGGGGGTGCGTGGAGGGGAGGAGGGGGCGCGCGGAGGGGGGAGGGGGGCCCTTACCTTTCCGGCCCGGCGGCTCCCGTCCGGCGCCGGCGCCTACTACTCCCAGCAGGCTCCGCGGCCTGCTCTAGGATGGCGCGCCGGGTGATGTCATCACCCGGCGCGCTACTCTAGAGCAGGCCGCGGAGCCTGCTGGAAGTAGTAGGCGCCGGCGCCGGACGTGAGCCGCCGGGCCGGAAAGGTAAGGAGGGGGTGCGTGGAGGGGAGGAGGGGGCGCGCGGAGGGGGGAGGGGGGCCCTTACCTGCCCGGCCCGGCGGCTCCCGTCCGGCGCCGGCGCCTACTACTCCCAGCAGGCTCCGTGGCCTGCTCTAGGATGGCGCGCCGGGTGATGTCATCACCCGGCGCGCTACTCTAGAGCAGGCCGCGGAGCCTGCTGGAAGTAGTAGGCGCCGGCGCCGGACGGGAGCCGCCGGGCCGGAAAGGTAAGGAGGGGGTGCGTGGAGGGGAGGAGGGGGCGCGCGGAGGGGGGAGGGGGGAGGGGGGCCCTTACCTGCCCGGCCCGGCGGCTCCCGTCCGGCGCCGGCGCCTACTACTACCAGCAGGCTCCGCGGCCTGCTCCAGGGTGGCGCGCCGGGTGATGTCATCACCCGGCGCGCTACTCGAGAGTAGGCCGCGGAGCCCGCTGGTAGTAGCCGCCGGCGCCGGACGTGCCGAGAAGGTAAGTGGCGGGGAAGGGGGCTTACCCCCCCCCGGAGCCGTCCGCTTCTATCCGCTGGCGCCCGCGGGCGCCAGCGGATGGAAGCAGGCGGCCCCAGGGGGGGTAGGGAGCGCGGGGGAGGGGGTTTACCTGCCGGGGCCGTCCACAGCGGACGGCCCCGGGGGGGGGAGGGAGTTAGGCCCCCCCTTACCCACCCGCCGCCATTTTTTCCTCATAGACTTGCATTGCAATGCAAGTCTATGGGGAAAAAAATGGCGGCCGATCCAAAAATGTACGATTTTTGGGTCGGGATCGGACTCGATCCGGTCCGGGGGGCCTCCGATTTTGTCCGAACCGGTCCGGGACAAAATTGGAGGTCCCGATCCGGGTCCCGATCCGATCCGGGGGGTCCGTGCACACCCCTACTGGAGACCCTGCTCTGTGTTTGGCCTTTAAAGGAGTTGTGGCTCATGATTGACATGAGATAGGGCTTTCTTGGTGTCACCACTCCTATTCTGGAACTCTCTCCTAACAGAGGAATGGCTGAGTCATTTGTTTATAGGTTTTAGGAAAGTAATCAAGATGATTTTAGTTCACCCAGCTTTTTAGTGGATTTTAACTCTCTGTGTTAACTTTACTGCATGTTGCCTTTTATTTTTATTTTTTGTAGTGATGTTACTGTTCTCATTTAATTGTATCATGGTTGCATTTTTATTGTTGTGAGCTGCCTTATGGGAGCTGAAAAGCAGCATATAAATATTTCAATATATAACTAACTAAATAATACAAACCCACAAAAATTCTCCCAGAGCAGTATGGGTAAAACCCAACATGTCTCTTTTAGAGTAGACCCATTGAAATGGATGGGAATTAAGTTAGTCATGACTAACAAGTCCCATTCATTTCAATGGGTCTGATCTAGGTAAGACTTACATTGGATTTTACTCCATGAGTATACAATTGCAAGATGTTTTATGAAGGGTTCCATTGCTTCATTGCATTAATACAAAGTCATAATATGGTCCCATGTTAGAAACATGGTTCATTAAGAACACCACTGCCTGAAGATGACCCAGTTTCTATTTTAAGTAAATATAAGATTTTTCATTATGGAATTATTATAAGTACAATATTCTGGGTGGTTCTGTTCATCCTGGTGTCAGAAGGCTGCATCCTGCTAAGGGGACTCACCACTGCTGATATTACTGCCCTGGGCCCCATTTTCTGATGTTCCAAGGAGTGCCATTGTAATTTACCATACTATTCTGGAGCAATTCTATGCTGCTTTGGGGCATTGTGGGAGAGTACAGTGATGGCTGAAGGAGTACTTCTACTGCCACTGTCCTCCAAAAGGTCCAGTCACCTGGCTCTGAATCCAGAGGGTAGAATAGGAATATTAGAGACCATCCACTCATAGGTATAGGCCTGCCAATGTGAGGAAAAAGCCCACCAGTCTGTTAGGAGCTGTTGGAGCAGCAGCTGAGGTGTTGCAAGGAGCTGGGATCTAGGAATTCTGGAATGGTGCCAGAAGTTACACAGCATCAAAGAGTAAGTCAGAAAAACCAAAGGACAAACCAGGAGGAAAACTGAGGAACAAGCCAGAAGTCAGGACCAAAGAGCTATTCAGAATTCAAGGACAAACAAGGATGCAGAGTCAAGGAGCAAGCCAGAAATCCTTGGACCCTGACTTACTCTTTGGTCCTGACTACATTCTACATAGCTACTGGTTCCCAGCTTCTCTTGACTGTTCTGGAGGTAGTTCCCGATATAGATGTACAAGAATTTCAGTTTGGTTCACAAATCACTCAAAACTGTCCAATTTGCAATCCTGAATGTGAACACAAATGAGAGTGCATGTTCTCAAAAATGTTTGGAAATTCCTGAACTTGCATTAGCATTCACAAAATGTGTATTTTCAAAATGCACACTTAAAAAAATGCACACCGTAAGAAAAGCACACTTTTTAAAATGTAGTTTAAAATTGAATTGGTATGCTTTAGTCAGTGGGAGGAAAGTGTGTGCTTTTGAAAAATGCGCAGTTTTCCCATTTGAACAACCTGAAAAAAACATATTGCAAACTACAACGGAAATAAGCCAAACAAGCTTTGACGTGAAGTTCAGAGAATTTCAGTAGGTTTCAGCATCCCTGGTTCTTCCATCCCTACAGATGTCCCAATGCAGAGGTCCTTTTAGTAACATGATGTAATTTTGAGGAGTATTACGATATCAATCAATATAAATTTAACTTTAAGAGTGAAGTCTCCACATCATATGCTTTCCAAAAAAGGCTATATTTTTCAATTAACAAAGCCCTATTATTAAGATCCTCATGGGCTGCATTTATGATGATTTTCACTAAAACTGAAAAAAGCATTAAATGTAATACAAGAAGTAAATGACAAATTGATTTATAGGAAGCCCTGATGATCTTATTAAACATGTCAAGGAAAATCAAGCTTAATAAAGACTATAAATGCCAGATTTTTCTTTTTTAAAAAAACTTTATGCCCTACAACATGAATATATGCTTAGAATGCTAAAATATTGTTCTCTCTTTTTTAATAAAGCAACTGGTATCTCATCAAATATATCTGCTTAATTCTCACCCTCCCCCCCTTTTGGAAGTCCAAGTAAACAATGTCCACATGTTTATTGACATTCTCAAAGAACTCTACAAGGTTAGTGAGACAGGACTTACCTCTGCGGAAGCATTTCATAATGCTTTCAATCAACTTACCTGGAACAGACTTAAACTAGCCAGTCTGTAATTTCCCGGATTCCTTTTTTAAAATTGGTGCTACATTGGCCATCCTCCAGTCATGGGAGGTGACAATACCAGGGTCCAAAACTAAGTTAGCACTGGGAACATGCTATCATCCCCTTGACCAAAACACTCAGAATGAACTTGAGCTGGAGGATTAAATCAGGGAAGCATCTAAACAAGGAAGTGTTATGTTCATGGGTGACTTCAATTACCCTCCCACTGGCTAGATAAATATAAGTTTTTTCTCATCATTCCCCATCACAAATGACAAAACAAATAACTGTTGTTCAATGTTTTTCATTTTTGTAAACCGCCCAGAGAGCTTCAGCTATGGGGCGGTATATAAATAAAATAAAATAAATAAATAAATAATTTAAAAACCAAATAACTGGAAAAGTTGATACTTTCTTTGACATCTTAACATTACCTAATGTATACACTTTGGTAGGAGTTGGGGGACTTCATCGGAGTTCCCATTTTAACTTCTGCACTAATTGTTTTAGAACAAATCCCCAAAAGTAGAAAAAAAAGATATGGTGGGGAAATGTGCAAAAATTGAAAGAAAGAAAAAGGGTGTTGTTTTCTAACACAGAGCTGTAAATTGTCTCCAGCATTCTACTGGCTGAACTATGGCTCTCCTGCTGTTATTGTTACTTTCCTAATCATGATCTGATATTTCAGAGAACATTCCTTTTTGTAATAACGCCCTTCCCCTATGACCCGGCACGTGGGTGCGGGGAGGCAGTTGTGGGGGGGGGGGGGAAGAGAGAGACATGCCTTCTCCCCATTGGCGGGAGCATGGTGACACCAGATGCTGGGGTGGGGCGGATGAGCCTATATTAGGCCACCGCACCCATTTTCCCGCCTCCCTCCCTCCCAGTATGCAGTGTGGGTTCATCTGGTCACCTGTTAGGAGACCAAGTAGGAATTTTGGCCCATAGGCTGATTGGCCTGGCCTATGGTTTTTTTTGCCTACTTCACACTGTAAGTCTGGAGAGAGTGTCTTAGGAAAGATTTATATTTCACTTACAGGTTAATTTGGTCATTAATTTCAGGCAGGTAGGGGCGGGCATGATTAGGAAAGGGATGGTGAGCATTCTGTGGCACCGTTCAAGTGACAGGTCATGTCTGAGGCCTTCCACTAAGGGTCGTGCAGCCCCAGTGGGGGGATAGGGCTGACCTGTGAGGCCAACTCAACTCGCTTCACCCGGTGTTGGGTGGCCCAGGGGGGGAGGGGAAGCGACGCGAGAAGGCCTACCCTTCCCAAAAGGGTATAGCCTGGGGTGGTGATCGCAAGACGCCACTCAACTGGCATAGTTGCTGGGGTAGAATAGGGCCCGCCCAGTCTCCCGTTGCAGATCATTAATACATGTGGTCCATAATTTACACCATATATATATATATGTATGTGTGTGTGTGTGTGTGTGTGTGTGTGTGTGTGTCTCATCTCTTTATTTCCCCCCTCATCCCCCCGCAACCTTTTGGGAGAGAAAAAACCCTCTTGATACAAAGAGGTGACCACTCAGAGCCAGTCTTATTTGTTGCCGACAGTTTGTAACTCCCACACACGAAAAAGTTTAAAGTTCCTTCTTAAAAGGAAGAGGGTGGTGCCAGCATATAAGAGGTTGTTTGTAGCATCACAGAGGGTGGTGATGCCACAACCACTATTTTGGATTGGGGATTGGACAAATGCATGGAGGATAAGACTACTAATGGCTACTAGTCCTAATGGCTATATGCTACCTCCAATATCAGAAGCAGTATACCTATGGAGAACATGGGCAGGAGGGTGCTGTTGCACTCATGTCCTGCTTGTGTGTTTCCTGTAGGCAGCGGTTAGCCACTGTGTGAACAGAATGCTGGAGTAGACAGACCTTAGGCTGATACAGCACAACTTTTCTTGTGTTCTTAATATTCACTTGTTGCTGTGTCATTATATAATGTTTACAGAAAAGCATCTGCAATCTCATAACAATCTTTCTTCTGACTTTTACAACTCATTAAGTAAACCACTTTTATGCACAGACTTTAATAATGCAATTCTATGCACTGTTGAGTTCAGGTTAAGTGCATAGGTTTGAAGCCTAGTGCTTAATAGGATGCCAGAAGTGGGAACCAATCACAAACCCTTTATACAGGTATCCTAAGGGAATATTTTAAATTAGGTGTTTCTATGAGCTCAAACAGACAGACATTCCTTTAAACATGTGATTAGCAGTTATGTCATAAGAACATAAGAAGCGCTATGCTGGATCGGAATGAGGGTCCAGCACTCTGTTCACACAGTGGCCAACCAGCTGTTGACCAGGGAACAACAAAGCAGGACACAGTGCAACAGCACCATCCCACCAATGTTTCCCAGCAACTGGTGCACACAGGCTTACTGCCTTGGATACTGGAGGTAGCACATAAACTTTAGGGGTAGTAGCCTTTGATAACCTTCTCCTCCAGGAATTTATCCAACCACCTTTTAAACCATCCAAATTAGTGACCATGTCTTTTTTCCTTTGCTACTCTAGATGCATGTGCCCTAAATCTGATTAGAATAGGGTGACCAGATAAAATCCAGGTCAGGGCTCCTCTTCATCACAACAGTTAAAGGTGCAGGCACTATACTAGAGTGACCATATACAAAAGAAGGCAGGGCCCCTGCAATTTAACAGTTGTGATGAAGAGGGAATTTCACCAGGAACTAATTGCAAACAAATGACACTGGCTGAAATTCCCTTTTCTCTACAACTGTTAAAGTTACATGAGCCCTGACCTGGATTTTATCTGGTCACCCTAGATTAGAACCCTATCATGGGGTGTAGGAAGGCTTTTAAGATTTGAATTGAGGGCTCTGTGCCTACTCCAGAGCAATAAACAAAAGATGTAGCTGCTAGACACACATTTAAATTAATATCCGTTTTGGCCCTGTGTCTATGGGTTGGCATCCAGGATTCCTGCCCCCTGCAGTGACCAGCAACCCACTCCTGATTGCCATCTTAATTTTATTAACTCTTTCCCATTTGCTGTATTATCACCTTTGGTGAATTTGTTCAACAGACTGCTACCTTTCCCCTTTTTCCCATTTAGCCCAGCTATTTCAACCTTGCGTAGCTAGGCAACAAATGGCAATATGCCATGGCAGGTTAATGTGCCAACCACTATGCCACAAATTGATCTGAAAACTCTACAACTGGCCTCTGCTAGTTCCACATCTTCACCCCACAAATTCCTATCCCCAGTGAAAAAAGAACAAGATTGATTCCTTGATTCTTTCATGTATAGCTGGAGCTAATAGCCCTTCCTTCTGTATGCTTGCAGGCTGCAGAACAGGTACAGTGGCTTAGTTAGCTGCAATTGTAGACTTGGGGAGTGAGTCCCACTGAACTTTTTGCATTATGTATTCATTTCTTTTAAATATTTACATCAGGCATTTCCAGCTTATAAGATACTCAAAGCTGCTTTCAACTAAACATTAAAAACAATAATCAACAGATTCCCCCCTTCCCCCAGAATGAATGGCACAGCTGATACAATACAGCTCAGATAAAAGGAGAAAATAAATAAGGGGCAAAAGACCTACTTAAGACTTAGCATGGCTAGGAACAGGTGGTTCTCTTTCATTGCACTCTTAGGTAGGGATCTTGGAGAAATACATTTGGGGGTGGAGTTTGATGGGTTTTTCTGGGCTTGGTCCTCTGGACTTTATTTTGGTTCCCACTGCGGCGCCAGACTCAATATGCAGCAAGTCAGGCCAGTTTGCAGATTTTCTGGAAATGTTATGCATTTGGGGGGTGGGGGAAGTTCTGCAATCTGTGCAAATTTCCGAGCAATTTGCATAAATTACAACAAAATTTGCACAAATTGCCTGAATAATGGCCAAATTTGCTTAATTTGAACCATTATGGCTGTAATTTGCACCAATTGCTCAGAAACTGCAGAAACCTAAAAAAAATGCTCAAAAGGGTTCACAGAATTTGGGGGACAGCTCAGAGCTCAGCTCACAAACACAAAGCAAGTTGTACATGCCACATATCTGTTGAGCCAAAAATGAACCTGATTTACCAATGACAGACATCCCTACTCTTAGGCAACTATGATGACAGCAAAGTCTAATGATTTTTATTTGTTAAATCAGGGGTCAGCAGAAGGTAAATCAGGATCTACTGGTAGACCGCTGGGTAAGTTGAAGAAGTAGATCTCCAAGGGTTTGTCAATCACATAGCTTAACAATAGCAAGTACCCCTGCATATTTGGAACCCCTGGCTTGTGCAATTAGACAATATAGTAGTATGCATAGGTTTGTGCATGCTGACCTAGAATTTAAAATTATTCTTTACACTGATGATCTTTTATTGTTTATTTCTAAACTCCAGGCATTTATTCGTGTTTTTTCAATTGTAAAACTTTTTTATTTTCCAAACATAAAAAACATTTAACATGCACACCTTGCATACGCCCATAACAACAACATTTACACAATACATCGACACTACCACAAACAACATTAAAATGGACTTCCGAATTTCTATTTTTTCCTTAACAATTTTTCAAAATATGCCAAAATTTCCAAAGTTGGTGAGTGAATTTCCCGATTTCTCTATCTTTAACAGATGTTATTCTTCCAGCTTAATCATTAAATCCATCTACATAGATATCCTTCCCTTCTCTCTCTTTCAGAAAGTCCACCAGAGGTTTCCATTCCTCGATGAACCCAGTTGTTGTTTTATCTTTTATTATTGCAGTAAGTTTTGCCATCTCCGCCAGTTCTGTAATTTTCAACAGCCAGTCCTCCTCTGTTGGTACTTTCTCAGTCTTCCAATTCTGGGCATAAAGTAACCTTGCTGCCATTGTCATATATAAGAATAAAGTTCCATAACCTTGCAATAGCTGTTCATCTATTATCGCCAACAGAAAATACTCTGGACACATTTGTATTTTTATCTTCAATACATCTTGCATCACTTTATGCATTTGTGTCCAAAAATATCTTGCTTTTTAATTATTATTATTATTATTATTATTATTATTATTATTATATATTTATTACCCGCCTCTCCCAATGGATCGAGGCGGGGAACAGCATTAAATATAAAATACAAAACTGATTAAAAGCACATAAAACCAATACATCATAAAAATACCAATAAAACACCAATAAAACACTTTAAAATTCATCTGTGTAGGCCTGCCGGAAGAGATCAGTCTTTATAGATCTTTTAAATTCCTGAAGACTGGTGAGTTGGCGAATCTCACCCAGCAAGTCATTCCACAATCTGGGAGTGGCAGAAGAGAAGGTCCTCTGGGTAACGGTTGTCAGTCTAGTTCTTGTTGACTGTAGTAAATTCTTCCCAGAGGACATGAGCATGCGGGGTGGATTGTATGGGGGAAGGCGATCCCGTAGGTAACCTGGACCCAAACCATGTAGGGCTTTAAAGGTAATAACCAACACTTTGTACTTCGCCCGGAAACTGATTGGCAGCCAGTGAAGAGATTTTAAAACTGGTGTAATGTGGTCACCCCTAGATGTACCGGTGACCAACCTGGCTGCCATATTTTGAACTAATTGAAGTTTCCGCCCCATGCCTCCGGATGATCTCTCCCAGTGGTTTCATGTAGATGTTAAACAGCATTGGGGATAGGATGGCACCTTGTGGTATACCACATAGCTGCTCCTTCTTTGAAGAGCAACTATCCCCAAGCATCACCATCTGGAACCTGCCCGAGAGGTAGGACCGGAACCACTGAAGCACAGTACCCCCGAGTCCCAATTCCCTCAGGCATTCCAGAAGGATACCGTGGTGGATGGTATCGAAAGCCGCTGAGAGGTCCAGAAGTACCAACAGGGACAAACTCCCCCTGTCAATACTTAAGCGTAGATCATCCACTAAGGCGACCATTGCAGTCTCAACTCCATATCCTGCCCTGAAGCCAGTTTGAAATGGGTCTAGAAAATCTGTATCATCCAAAACTGCTTGCAGTTGGAAGGCAACCGCCCTCTCGATCACCTTGCCCAAAAATGGAAGATTTTATATTGGCTTGTAGTTATTAAAGTCCAGGGGATCCAGGGAGGTTTTTTTTAGAAGCGGCCGTACTACCGCTTCTTTTAAACATGATGGAAAACTCCCCTCCCTGAGAGATGCATTAATAATATATTGTTATTGTGATCTAACTGCATCTCCTCCCTGGGCGACCAGCCAAGAAGGACAGGGATCGAGAGGGCAAGTCGTCCTCCTCACTTGACCAAGCAGCTTGTCCACGTCCTCGGTACTCACCAACTGAAACTGATCCAGTGTAATTCTACTTGCAGAGTTGCTGGACACGCCATTGTCAGCCTCTGCTATAACGGCGGCATCTAAGTCGGCTTTTATCCGAGAGATTTTATCTGTGAAATGATCGTTAAAGGCATCACAGCGAACTACCGAAGGCTCTAAAATCGGGTTCAGGGGGGAGGGTGCCCGGGTTAGACCCCTCACCACCCTGAACAGTTCTGCTGGATGCGAATTCGCAGACGCAATGCGTGCAGAGAAGAAAGCTTTCTTCGCTGCACGTATTGCCACCCCATAGAACGAACATGTTCTCTATGTCGTGTCTTATCGGATATAAGTCGAGTTTTCCGTCATCGGCGCTCCAGTCATCGTCCTTTCCGCTTCAACTCCCTGAGATCTTCTGTATACCAGAGTGCCCGATTAGAAGCTGGTCGGAGAGGACGTTTGGGGGCGATCGTGTTGATAGCCCTAGTTAGGTCTTGATTCCATCTATTGACCAGGGCTTCTACAGGATCGTCGCCGATACCAGCCATAGATCCCTCCAAGGCCTTCTGGAATCCAGAAGGATTCATCAGCCTTCAAGGGCGGACCATCTTAATAGGTCCGCCACTCCTGCAGGGGTGGGTGGTAGCCATGATACTAAACCTGACCAGAAAATGGTCTGTCCATGACAATGCAGAGGTATTTGTTACCTCCGCCCACAGAGGAGCATCGAGGGTGTGACCTGCTGAATGTGTAGGTCCAGAGACCAATTGGGATAGGCCCATGGTTGTCATGGATGCCATGAACTCCCGAGCTGCACCTGACAAACCAGCCTCGAATGGGATGTTGAAATCGGCTTGGGCGAATCCAACACCAACTCCATGTCCACTATGAATGATAAAATGTGCCTTCCAGCTCTTTACATTTCCTACACTTTCCCGATGTCCCCTTATACATTTTTGCCAATTTTGACTGAGATACATACCATCTATACATCATTTTATAAATTTTCTTTCAATCTGGCACATAGTGTAAATTTCAGGCCTCTCACCCACATGTTCTCCCACTGATCCATAGTAATATTATATCCAATATTCTGTGCCCACTTTATCATACATTCTTTTACTTGTTCGTCTTCAGTCTCATATTTTAACAAAAGTTTATATATCTTTGACACAAAGCTTTCTCAAATTCAGATTTTGTACATTCAAAACCCCAATTTTTTTATCTATCTTAAATTTTCCCCTCATTTGTGCATATGAGAACCACTGACAAACATTTCCTTCATTCCGTAGCTCCTCTCTTGATTTCATTTTGACCTCTCCGTCTTTTATTTCTAAAATTTCACCATATGCCAGCCATTTTTTCATAGTTGCCAATTCTCTCCTATAGAAAGCCTCCTGTGAGGAAACCCATAGAGGCATAATCTGGCACAATCTTGGTTTATGTTTAATCCATATTCTCAAAATTGCTCGTCTCACATAATGATTATTAAATTCTGCATTCACTTTAGCTTTATCATACCACAGATACCCATGCCAACCAAATCTTAAATTATGTCCCTCTTATTCCAATAGTCTATTACTTTTCATCAAAATCCACTCCTTCATCCACATCAGGCAACAAGCAGAGAAATAAATCCTCAAATCTGGCAATCGCAAACCTCCTCTCTCTTTAGAATCTTATAATATTTTAAACTTCACTCTTGGTTTTTTGGATTGCCATATAAATTTAGAAATCTCTCTCTGCCACTGATTGAATGGCAACTCTGAAGTTACAATCGGGATTGTCTGAAATAAATACAACATTCTTGGTAAAACATTCATCTTGATAATTGCAATCCTCCCCATCAATGACATTAGAAGTTTATCCCACCTTATCAAATCTTGTTTAATTTCATTCCAAACCTTAATTTAATTATTATGAAACAACATACAATTCATATTTGTCAAATTTATACCCAAATATTTCACCTTCTTTTCTACTTTGAAACCAGTTTTTTCTTCCATCTTTATTTGATCTTGTTTATTCATTTTTTGTGTAAGTATCTTAGTCTTTTGTTCATTTACCTTAAAACCTGCTAGTGAACAAAATTCATTCAACTTATTCATTAAAACTTCAATTCCACTCAACAGATCCGCTAATGTGAAAACCAAATCGTCTGCAAAAGCCCTCAACTTATAAGATTCTTTTCTAATTTTTATTCCTCCAATTTTTTATTTTTGTCTTATTGCTCTATTCAATACCTCCAACACCAAGATGAATAACAAAGGTGACACTGGACAACCCTGTCTACTCCCTCTTGCAATCTTACATGGTTTTGTCAGGTCTCCATTAATAACAATCTGTGCACTCTGTTCAATATAAATTGACTTCACTCAAGTTGTGAACTTAGACCCAAAATCCATTACCTCCAAAATTTTAAACAAAAAATCCCAATTAAGATTGTCGAAAGCCTTCTCCGCATCCAAAAAAATCAAAGCCACTTGCTTTTCCAGATGCTTATCCAGATATTCTACAATGTTCAATACAACTCTGATATTATCTTTTAGCTGTCTTTTTGGCAAAAATCCACATTGATCTTCATGAATAAACTCCCGCAACACATACTTCAACCTTTCTGCCGTTATCGATGTAAACAACTTGTAATCATTATTCAATAATGATATTGGCCTATAATTTTTAGTCAGTGTCAGGTCTTGACCTTCTTTAGGTATCAACATTACATATGCTGTTTTCCATGTCTCTGGTATCTTCCCCTCTTTCAAAATAGCATTCATCATACTTTGCAATGGTAATAATTCCTCTTCAAAATTTTTATAATATAATCCTGAAAGACCATCTGGTCCCGGTGCTTTCCCAATTTTATTCTTTTTATGGCTGCAGCCACTACTTCCATCGTAATCTCTCCATTTATCATTCATTTCTGATCCAAAGATATTTTAGGCAAATTTTGTTTTTGTAAATATGTGTCTATTTTTTCCATTGACGTCTCATGCTTCTTGTACAAATTCGAATAATACTGCCAAAATTTTCTTTGTATCGTCACGTCATCTATTATTTCTTTTTCGCAATCTTGAATTTTTACTATTGTCTTTTTTTCCTTTTCTTTCCTCAATTTGTATGCTAGCCATTTTCCCGGGTTATTTGCCCCTTCAAATTCTCTCTGCTTTACAAAGTTTAACTTCCTTTCCATTTCTCTAACCGTCAATATGGACAATTGTTGTTGCAACATCTTGATCTGGTGGTTAATCCCCACCTTTCTTGGTGCGCTCTTTAATTCTTCTTCCTTCTTTTTAATTTCATCCATAATTACTTTCATTTTTTCCTGCCTTTCCCTCTTAATTTGACTGTTCTTCTGAATAAAATATCCTCTGATAAAAGCTTTACTTGTATCCCAGACAGTACTTTGGTTGACCCCTTTATTCAAATTCAGCTCAAAAAAATCCTTAATTTTTTTCTGATCTTCTTCCACCACCATTTTTTTTGGTAGCAAAGCTTCATTTAATCTCCATATGAACGTACTTTTTTTTCTTTTAAGAACCATCAGTACTGAATTATGATCTGAAAAGGATTTTGACAAGATCTCTGTATTCTTAACTTTTGTAAGTACAGTCCTGGACACCAAAATCATATCTATTCTTGAAAAGGATTTAAGTCTGTTCGAAAAAAACGTATATTCCTTAGCGCTTCCATTTCTATGTCTCCATACATCAACCAAACCTAGGTTTTCCACCAGATCAAAAAAATGTTTTGGAAGTTTTCCCTGTTGACTTTTGATGTCTTTCTCTGAATGTTTATCTATTTGTGGTGATATCACACCATTCCAATCTCCCAGGATACACCAACTGTCACTTGGAATATCCACCAGTCTGTGTAACAATCGATTATAAAATTCTGCTTTTTGTTCATTGGGAGCATATACTCCCAAAACCATAATTTCCACTCCATCCAGAATAACTTTAACTCCCACAAAACGTTCATCAGATATCACTAATTCTGGTTTTAAGTGGGATTTAATATACAGGACCACCCCTGATCTTTTCTTTGTGCATGCAGAAATAAATTCTTCTCCCAAACCTTTATTTTGTAGATATTTTGTATCTTTTTTTTCTAACATGAGTTTCTTGCAAACAGATAATATCCAATTTTAATTTTCTTAAATGGTAAAATATTTTTTCCACTTTTGTGGAGAATTTAGTCCATGATAGGTATTTATAATCCATTTTAGAATTCTTGTTATATGTCCATATAAATCTTTAACTCCACCAATCTTACTTATCTGAGATTTTTTCCTTCTCATCTGGACCCCTCCTTCTCATCTGGACACCTCCATGCATCCCTCCCCAGAGGCAATCCATATTTCATCAGCAGATGGCACCAGAAACTTTTGTTTGTTTGTTTACATTCCATTCAAAATTGGCTGACTGCCCAGACAAGAGCTTCAAGGTTGTAAATTTCCACTCCCTGCATTCAGCTGAAAAGTAGCTTGACAACAACAATAACTTCTCTTTTCATTATAAAAACTTCAATCCAGCCCAACGTAAATTATTCTGCTGCTCCTTTCCACCCAGAGATTCAGTTTTCACTCACCATAACAAGATATGTTTTACCCTTTATTCAATCTTTATTTAATCTCTTTGAAATTCCCCCGACTTCCATTAATTTTTGTTGTTATAAGACCAATCAATTTCGGGGAATGGATAGTGGAAGCTCTTTGTTACAGTGTAGTGCAGAGCTGTGAACGTCTGATCTCTTCCTTTCCCCGCCTCTCTGTCTGTGAAAGTCTCCTTTCAACGGCTTTTGAAGCTCCGGAAATTTAAGAGATTACTTACGACCTGCTCCCGACAACACCCCTTTAATCTGGGGTCGTAAATTCCATCCAGCTATCACCCGGACGGCACGTATACTACACTGTTCAGCCGCAGGCTGGACAGCCTCAAGCCTCCATTTCTCCACCGGAAGTCTGCATCTATTCATGTTTTGATGGAATTGATTAATACTTTCAGTGAGCTGTCCGGATATTCAATTAATTGGTCAAACTCTGAATTCATGCCAATTGGAAATAGAATATTTCCTAGTGTATTCACTAATGGTCAATTTCGATGGTATCCTGATTTTATTCCAAGAGATATATCTCAACTGATCAAAATAAACTTAAATAAACTTATTAGTGAGATTGCGCGAGATATAGACAGATGGGCACTGTTAAAGTTGAGTTTGTGGGATAAAGTCAACACACTTAAGATGAATCTTGTACCTTAAATTCTTCATGTTATGTGTGGGATTCCTTTACTTATACCTTGCACATATTTTTAACAACTTAATGCTTCATTTTATAAATTCTTCTGGGGTTCTTCCCCACCTCAAATATCTTTGAAACAGATGCAGGTTCCAATTAAAGAAGGTGTGTTTGCTTTTCCAGACCTTCCTTTGTACCATCAGGCCTATTGAATATACATAAATATTTGGTTTGCTTCTTTTGAAACCTATGCATAACTCCCCCCTTTTTTTAATGATCAGTACACTTCATGGAAAAATGATGATTTCCCTATATATGTATTTTTTTTCTTTGTCATGATTTATTTTCCATTCTGTTTTGTTGATATTCACAGTACAAAGGGAAAAACCCCAATAGCAAGTAAAATTGAAAGTAACCTTCCCCCCCCCCCCCTACACACACACAAACAATCCTGCCATGGTTGACCTTGTACATTTCTCTCTTAGCCTCAGCGTTCAATTAAAATACAAAGTGAGTTTTGTAAATTAAAATACAAAATGACATTTGCATTTATGTTACAGGCCTGTGAAGGAATACTAACAATTTAACTAATACTGCATATTATTATTCTTGAAGAAATACTTCAGACTAAATCTTGCCATTTTGTTTTAAGATAACTACCTATCTTCTTCTATATTTTATAGCTTGGCATTCTTTCTCTTTATGCTTTATGCAGACAGATGCCTACTCTGATTTCCATGATTTTATATATGAATTTTAATAATGAAAAAAATCAGGAAGCAAAGTAAGTCATGATTAAAGATGTGATCCAGTATTTTGCATGCATTTTCAATATAATTTACATGGTTTCTGATTCCAACTTTTAAAGTTATTCCTCCAAATTCCTAAGTATGGCCGTGGTACTGTTATCTCCCCCCCTTCTGTAATTTACTGATGAGTCAATACAAACAACATTTTTTGAGAATTGTTCATATTCGATATTTTTTTAATACAATGATCCATTTTTTTTGCTATGACCACAGATCAGGACCTCTATTTTTATCTTGCTTGCGCTGAACAGCAATATCGGGCTTTTCTACATACATGAGGCATTTATCATGTCCTCTAGTATCAGAGGCAGTAAGCCTAGGTACACCAGTTGTTGGGGAACATGAGCGGGAGGGTGCTGTTACACTTATGTCCTGCTTGTGGGTTTCCCACCAACAGCTGGTCAGCCACTGTGTGAACAGAATGCTGGACTAGATGGACCTTTGGTCTGATCCAACACGTCTCTTCTTATGTTCCTATGTCTATGTCATTCTCAAGGTTTTTTATGAATTCTTTAGACATTGTGATGCTCCAGTTTCACTTCTGTGTCTAACTAGCACTTTTGGCAAATTTGATAGAATACAGAAAATGCGGCATTTAATTGTGAAAGTACAATTTCCTCTTGTGTATTTGTCCTATCCTGCTATACCACAGTGCCACTTAGAGGTTATGTAGCAGAAATGCAGGAAAGGAAATGCTCCTCGTTTAGTGCCTGTATTTCAGTTATGTGATGGAACTGAAAGTAGATGCAGTGAAGGGTGGTCATTGGTTGGCTGGGAGTGCTGTGCTGCTGGCTGAGCCTGAGGAAGGGTTTGTTTGCCCCACCCATCTCCACAGGTATTTCAGCCTTCAGGCTGCTGAAGGCGCGAGCCTGTGGGCGCGAGCCAAAAGGCGAGAGCAAAAGGGCTCTCGGCCTGAGGCTCTCAGCCGTGGGAGCGACGCCGTGGAACCAAACCTGCAGCCATCAATGAAGAGCACAAGAGAGGAGAGCCACCTACACCTACACCCCACCCTTCCTTCCAGCTGTCCACAATGTGTAGGGGAGTGGCAATTTCTGTTGTGCTGGGCAAAGGGAGATATGGCATTGGCAGGGCGATGTGCCATTACAGGGGAAGGAGAGATAGTTATCTAACACCCATCTTACCTTCCGATTGCTCTGCTATCCCGGGGAACTTGGAGAACGAACCAGGCCACCCACAGAACCTCTCCTTGCTCCTATGTAATGCCAGGTCAGTTAAAAATAAAACACATGTCATCCATGACCTTCTTTCGGATGAGGAGGCTGACCTGGCATGCTTCACTGAGACCTGGTTGGGAGATGATCGTGGACCGACATGGGCGCAGGCCCTCCCAGCTGGGTACTGTGTTAGTGAGCAGGTGAGGGAAAGTGGGTGGGGGGGCGGAGTAGCTGTGGTCTACAGGGATAATCTTAACCTGACCAGACTTCCTGTTCGTGAACTGAATTACATCGAGTGTGTGTACCTGAGTCTGAAGACCAGGGATAGACTAGGGATTCTGTTGGTGTACTGGCCACCCCGCTGCCTATCAGACTCCCTGGCTGAGCTAACGGAACTGGTCTCGGAGCTGGTGTTGGATTCGCCCAGGCTTTTGGTCCTGGGCGATTTCAACATCCCATTCGAGACTGGTTTGTCAGGTGGAGCTCGGGAGTTCGTGGCATCCATGACAACCATGGGCCTATCCCAATTGGTCTCTGGACCCACACATTCAGCGGGTCATACCCTCGATGCTGTTTTCAGTTCCGAACAGACGGATCTGTGGGCGGAGGTAACGATTACCTCCGTGTTGTCACTCCGTGTTGTCATGGACAGACCATTTTCTGGTTAGGGTTAGTATCACGGCTACCACCCGCCCCTGCAGGGGTGGTGGACCTATTAAGATGGTCCGCCCTCGAAGGCCGATGGATCCTGCTGGATTCCAGAAAGCCTTGGAGGGTTTTATGGCTGGTATCGTCAACGATCCTGTAGAAGCCCTGGTTGATAGATGGAATCAAGACCTAACTAGGGCTATCGACACGATCGCCCCCAAACGTCCTCTCCGACCCGCTTCTAACAGGGCGCCCTGGTATACGGAAGACCTCAGGGAGTTGAAGCGGAAAGGACGACGACTGGAGCGCCGATGGCGGAAAACTCGACTTCTATCCGACAAGACACGGCATAGAGAACATCTTCGTTCCTATCGGGTGGCAATACGTGCAGCGAAGAAAGCTTTCTTCTCTGCACGCATTGCGTCTGCGAATTCGCGTCCAGCGGAACTGTTCAGGGTGGTGAGGGGTCTAACCCGGGCACCTTCCCCCCTGAATCCGATTTTAGAGCCTTCGGTAGTTCGCTGTGATGCCTTTAACTATCATTTCACAGATAAAATCTCTCGGATAAGAGCCGACTTAGATGCCGTTGTTATAGCAGAGGCTGACGATGGAGTGTCCAGTGACTCCACGAGTAGAATTATACTGGATCAGTTTCAGTTGGTGAGTACCGAGGATGTGGACAAGCTGCTTGGACGAGTGAGGGGGACGACTTGCCCTCTCGATCCCTGTCCTTCACGGCTGGTCGTCCAGGGAGGAGATGTGGTTAGATCGCAATTACAATATATTATTAATGCATCTCTCAGGGAGGGGAGTTTTCCATCATGTTTAAAAGAAGCGGTGGTACGGCCGCTTCTAAAGAAGCCCTCCCTGGACCCCCTGGACTTTAATAACTACAGACCGGTATCAAACCTTCCATTCTTGGGCAAGGTGATCGAGAGGGCAGTTGCCTTTCAACTCCAGGTAGTCTTGGATGACACTGATTTTCTAGACCCATTTCAAACTGGCTTCAGGGCAGGATACGGAGTTGAGACTGCTATGGTCGCCTTAGCGGATGATCTACGCCTGGGTATTGACAGGGGGAGTGTGTCCCTGTTGGTACTTTTGGACCTCTCAGCAGCATTCGATACCATCGACCATGGTATCCTTCTGGAACGCCTGAGGGGATTGGGAATCGGGGGCACTGTGCTTCAGTGGTTCCAGTCCTACCTCTCGGGCAGGTTCCAGATGGTGATGCTTGGGGATAGCTGCTCTGCAAAGAAGGAACTGCTGTGTGGCGTACCGCAAGGTGCCATCCTTTCCCCAATGCTGTTTAACATTTATATGAAACCGTTGGGAGAGATCATCCGGAGGCATGGGGCGGGGTGCTATCAGTATGCTGATGACACCCAAATATATTTCTCTATGCCTTCGATAACAGCGTCTGCTAAGGATAGTGTGTCTCCTCTGAATGAATGCTTGGAGGCGGTAATGGCTGGATGAGGAAAAACAAACTGAAGCTGAATCCAGACAAGACGGAGGTACTTGCTGTCAAAGGCCACAACCTGGGTTTGGAGATGTGTCAACTGGTTCTGGATGGGGTTACACTCCCCCTGAAAGACTGTGTTCGCAGCTTGGGGGTGCTCCTGGATCCGTCGCTCCAAATGACAGCCCAGATAGATGCGACGGCCAGGAGTGCCTACTATCAGCTTCGGCTGATACGCCAGCTGTGCCCCTTCCTAGAGTTGGAAGACCAAAAGATGGTAGTGCACGCGCTGGTAACTTCGAGGCTCGACTTCTGCAATGCGCTGTACATAGGGCTACCTTTGTGCCTAGTCCGGAAACTTCAACTAGTTCAAAATATGGCAGCCAGGTTGGTCACCGGTACATCTAGGAGTGACCATATTACGCCAGCTTTAAAATCGCTCCACTGGCTGCCAATTAGTTTCCGGGCGAAGTATAAAGTGTTGGTCATTACCTTTAAAGCCCTACATGGTTTGGGTCCAGGTTACCTACGGGATCGCCTTCTCCCATACAATCCGCCCCACATGCTCATGTCCTCTGGGAAGAATTTACTACAGTCAACAAGAACTAGACTGACAACCGTTACCCAGAGGACCTTCTCTTCTGCCACTCCCAGATTGTGGAATGACCTGCTGGGTGAGATTCGCCAACTCACCAGTCTTCAGGAATTTAAAAGATCTATAAAGACTGATCTCTTCCGGCAGGCCTACACAGATGAATTTTAAAGTGTTTTATTGGTGTTTTATTGGTATTTTAATGATGTATTGGTTTTATGTGCTTTTAATCAGTTTTGTATGACCTGCCGGAGGAGACTCGTCAACTTAACAGTCTTTTAGAATTTAAGGAAGCCATAAAGACTGTTCTCTTCCGGTGGGCATATCCAGTGGAATTTTAGAATGTTTTAAGGGTGTTTTTAGGATGTTTTATGATTTTTTATGCAGTTTTAATAATAATTGTCATGTTTTTAATTAGTTTTTTGTATTTTATCATGTTGTTGTTCCCCGCCTCGATCCAGACGGAGAGGCGGGTAAGAAATAAATTGTTATTATTATTATTATTATTATTATTATTAATTAAAGCTTCGTATAGAAAAGCTCATTGTAGCTAACCTGTGTGCCACTGGTAGTTACTCCACTGAGTCCTGGGATTCAGCTTCCAGGTTGATCCTACTAGTTCCCAACTCTATGGTTGTAAGCTGCAGACAGATGTCCTGCAATGCCTCCCACTTAATGAAATAGTCTTCTGGATCTTTTTTCTCTATGGATATTTAAAGAGGCATGGCAGTGCCTCTTTAGTTAAGGCCTGACCAGAAAAAAATATACAGATATGAATATAGATATCTGTTTTGATACGTGTCAACAAGTTTTAAAGGTTTTTTAAAATATTGTTTCAAGTACATCCACATTCCCTTTGATCAAAGATGACAGCAAGACAAAAGAAATTACTTTTACAATAGAAATTACTAGAGAAAGTAGCTTATAATAATGGGGCTCACAGCTTAGCATGTGAACAAGCTGCTTCCATATAATCTAGTGATTTGTACACTCCATTTAAATATTTCAGAAAACTTAAGGCCAAAACAGATATTATTTTAAATGTGTGACTTGCAGTTATGTCTTCTTTTCATTTTTATTCTAGAGTAAGCACATGGTGGCCCAATCTGGATTTTCATCCCTGTTTGCCAGGCCCTGATCCAGATCAGGGTCACTGCATCTATTCTAAAGTAAAAATGAAATTATTAGAATAGACCTATTGAAATCAGTGGGACTTGAATTAGCCATGTCTAACTTGCCCCATTGATTTTAATAGCTCTGCTCTAGGCATAACAAATTCTGGATCCAACTCGCTACTACTACTACTACTACTACTCTCTCTCTCTCTTTAACATATATCACCCCATGAACCTTTAAACTATCCTTTCCAAATGCAGAACACAATAGTGATGATCTCTATGGTACCAAGCAAAAAGCAAGTAAACAAAAAAATGGCGGTAGAGAAGCCAAATGCAATAGTAGGACAAAGTGGAGAAAAAGGTAAGATCAGAGGATATGAAATAGTCTGAAAGATACAATGCTATGTGGGGAAAATAAGCAGTTACAGGAAGCAGCTTCTTAAAAATTTGTATCGGTCAACAACTGCACAAGCAAGAGCCAAAACAATGATAAATGTTCAAAGATTTGCCCGTTTGAAAACACACACACACACACACACACACACACACACACACCTGCAGGCCTTCTTCAGTTCAGAACGATGTTTTGTAAAGATTCCCAGGAAGCTAAGTACAGCAAAAGGACAAAACACAACAGGATCCATGTAGTTCCTTGGCTAGATGAAAGGATACTTCAAAGTCTATTTGTTTTTATGCAATGTCTGTCTTTTCATCTCTGTTAATTGTTTCAGAAGATGAAGAGTAGATACATGATCATATCATTATGGAAAGAGAAACCTTTCAAACGTAGGTGTTTACATTAGCCTAATTTCATATAAAATTAAGCATAATTGGTTGTGTTTAGCGGCATGTCTTTTAAATTACTTTGTAACAAAGGCATATGAAAGTCATCTTTTAAAAAAGAATGTTGGCACTCTAATATCTCATTTTCAGAGCAATTTTTTTTGTCCTGGGCTATTATAACACAATGCATATCTGAATAAGCAATGAAAAACGTATTAAAATTATAATAGTTCATTTGGAAACAGGTTCATCTTCAATTGTTCTATTGTTTCTTTATACTGATAGGAGGGGGAGACACTGCTCCAGAAATACATCTTACATCTTTATTACTACAGTTATCAGTTTTAATTTCATCTAATTAAGAATATTTAAATTCCAATTTCTTTTGTGCAAAATGAGTCTATTGATTAAAATGTCTTAGAGCTTCAAAACTTTGAGGTCTAGAGGCTCTTTATTCCCAAGAAAGGCACCATGTAATAGCTGCACTTCAAGGATCACTACAAGAGCCTGAATCAGAAAAAAATTATAATATGCACACTGAACATTTTCTCCACACCATGTATAATTTTATATCCCTCCAACATGCCCCCACCTTGTTTGCCTTTTTTCTAAACTAAAGAGCCCCAAAGGTTTTATCACTTCTCCACTTAGGGAAGTTGATCTAATCCCCTGATCATTTTTGTTGTCCTTTTCTGCACCTTCTCCAGTTCCTACAATATTCTTGTTCAGGTGCCGTGACCAGAACTGAGTGCTGCTTCTGTATCAGGCCAGGAAGACATCAATCCCTGGCCTGGTGCAGAAGCAGTGCTCAGTTGATTTTGTTTTATTTATACCCTGCCATTCTACCACAAAATTGCACTCAAGGTGGTTTACAATAATAGATAAATAAAACTTGATTCAAACAGCAATGAAACAAATACATTCAAACCCAATTAAAAACACAACAATAACAGAATAAACACAGCACCCAACCTAACATACCCACTTACCCACCAAAGGCCTGCTTGAATAAAAATGTCTTAAATGTACAGATTGTGTGTATGTTGTATGTTTTTGCTGTTTTAATTTTTGTATATTGTTTTTAATTGTTTTTAATCCTATGTAAACCGCCCAGAGAGCTTCGGCTATGGGGCGGTATACAAATGTAATAAATAAATAAATAAATAAATAAACATAAGAGAGAGAGAGAGAGAGAGAGAGAGAGAGAGAGAGAGAGAGCCACTCAAGCCACTCATGGCAGGGCTCACCCTCAATTAGGTAAGAAAGAAAACATTTACAAGATGGCTCCTGCATTAACTAGTTCCTGCCCAAGATTACAATATTCTTGCAGAACTCTTATGTTGCATTAAATAAAGTTGTGGCTCTAGTTAATCCAGGCCATGTCTACACCAGGTATTCATCCCAGGGTCATCCCTAGGCCATCCCTGTGCATCTAAATGATGCACAGGGGATCCCGAGGGCAACCGTGAACAACCTAGAGATGACCCCGGGATAGCAGAAACCAGGGATATCCCAGTTTTCCTGCCATCCCAGGACCTGAAATGGTTAATTTCACCATCCCCAGGATGGCGGGGGTGGGGAGCGCACAGGGGGGGTTCCTACTTTTTCCACTGTGGAACGAAAGCTCCTGGCTCTTTAATAAAAATTTCAGGCACTACAGGCGCAATGTCCCTCTTCCTTTCTGGGACATCACACTTCTGTTTAGAAGCTCAGGGACGATCTTGGAAGTAGGTAAGTCTGGGATCACCCCTCCTTCCTTCTACACCATTAGATGTAGAAAGGGCCACGGTATCTTGCCTCATTTTCCCTAATGCGCACTATACTAACTCTTGGTTGCCAAAACATGGCTGCCTTGAGTGCCCTTTTTCTTTGTAGAATAGTGGGGTACAAATCAAATCAATAAATATAACCCCCAGCTTTCCCTATTTTCCCAGGAACAATCACTATGCTTCATGACCCTGTTTCCATTTTGCCTTTTGAAGAAATGATAGAGATGCCTTTTTAAAAGTTCATTGCATGTTCATTTGTTATATCTTCATTAGAGGTTTCAGCTCATTTAGGAGCTGTATTCAATGGTGTCCTGCCATCAGTGGAATAGACACACCTCATGGATTGAATTTCTTTTCTCCACTGTAGCCTGCTGCATGCACCCAAATCTCCTCTGGAAAAACTAGTGTAAATCTCTTGTTGCCACTGGGGCCCATATCCTGCTTGGTGTAGATCTGGCCTGGGGCTAGCAGTCTAAGAATGACTAGATAAAAATGTTTCCCTTGCAACTGGAACAACTTTACTACAAGTAAACCAGCAAAGGTGAAAACAAGATGTTCTTTTTAAAAAGATAATTTACTGTTTCTAGAAGTTTGAGTTCAAAAACACATGATGTAAGATTTTTCTCTCTCTTCTCCCTCTTGAGTCCTTTCAGCTCTTTCTCCTCAGCTTCTTTTCCTCCTAATCAAACTATCACCGACTTTTGTTCAGCCCCTTTCCCAACATTCCCTTTCATTGGCCCAGCACTCTAAGAGGAGTAAGCATTATTACACGTGCATGCACACACTGCGTTACATGTTACATTACATGCACAGTCTGGGGAATACGCATTAACCTCCCCTTTGTCACATCACTCTCCCTTCTCTCTCCCCAAGCTGTGCAAAGCTCAAGCTCTGAACTTTTTCAAAGTTTCCAAATTTTCTACATGACTACAGTGCTCAAGCTTTAGATTAAAACAAAAATAAGCAAAACTGGTCTGGTAGATCTCTAGAAATATGACTTACAGTACCTTATTCTTATAATAGATGGGGGAACTCCAAGAGCAAATTTAGGGGAGTGCAGGGAGAAGGAAGGGAAGAAAATCTTCTCATATAATGTTGGATGAAGCCCTAAGGCTGCAACCATAAGCATGTTTCCTTTGATTTCAGTGGGACAGTTAAGCCCCTGCTGAAAGCAGTGGAATTTAAAAGTGTTTCATTTTGCCTTGGTTTTGCCGAGAGTGAATAATGCTAGTAGGATGATGAAAAGATCATCAGCATCCTGCAGGAAATGCCCAGGAGAAAAGCAGAAGAAGAAGAAGAAGAAGAAGAAGAAGAAGAAGAAGAAGAAGAAGAAGAGGAAGAGGCGGAGCAGGGAAAAGCAGTAGCCTAAAGAGTACCAATAAGGCGGGACAAAATGTACAAAAGCAAAATAATAAGATTTGTGCATTAGCAACCAAGCATGCAGAACAAACAAACAACTGCATAGTCACTTGTCATTGCCCAAAGGCTAAACATTAACAAAGATGTTGCAAAAAATGATGATATTATGGTGACCTGCTCAAGATGCAAGAAGCCTACAAATATGCTAAGTGGCATTTTATGATGAGAACACTTTTATTTTTTTAATTTATTCATTCATTCATTCAATTAATCAATTAAAGTATTTATAGGCTGCTTTCAGAGCAGGAGCCCTACCAAGGCAGCACACAAACATTGAAGTGCATATAATAAAATTCATAATAAAAATCCAATGTTTATTTATTTATTTATTTATTGCATTTTTATACTGCCCTATAGCCGAAGCAAAAGTTCCACAAAACAATGAACATCATCGTAAGACAGAAACTACAACAAACTGCAGCTATAACCCCATCTTGATGAAACATAATCAGGGGATAGCCAGAGTAAACAGATAATTTTCAGGGCCTTCTTAAAAGCCTGTATATATGGCACCAGGTGGACCCCTTATATAGGGTGACCATATGGAATGGAAGACAGGGCTCCTGTAACTTCAACAGTTGTATGGAAAAGGGAATTTCAGCAGTTGTCATTTGTATGCATGCAGCAGCTGGTGAAATTCCCTCTTCATCACAACAGGTAAAGCTGCAGGAGCCCTGCCCTCTTTTGTATCTGGTCAAGAGGGCAGGGCTCCTGGAGCTTTAATTGTTGTGATGAAGAGGGAATTTCATGACACCTTTAATAAAAATAATTGGGGAAGGATTTTCAAATTTAGACATTAATATAAGCAGCCCATATATCTAAATAAACATCCAAACAATGGCAACAGCTGCAGGAGATATGTTCAATTGTAGCAAAGGCAGTGCAATCTTCAGACCATTGAATGATTGATGGAATGTTTATCCTTCCTAGCTTGAAGTATAAGTCTCTTTGCATCTGTAAGGCCTCTCATACTGGCTGTCTATACACCTTATTTGCCCCATGGTGGCTGCACAGTGGTGCTGCGCTGATTATATGATGTAGATGCCAACTCGCAGCCACCATGGGGCTTTTCCCCGAAGCTGTGATTTTAAAAAGTCAGGCACCTACCCCAACTTTTTCCCTTGAAGCAAGGTCACAATGGTCATCCCACCACGTGACCTCACTTCGGCATCAAGCTGGGGGCTTTCCGGAACAGATGGCAACCACTGATAGATCACTGGAAGCCAGGCAGAGGTCAGGGGGTGGGCCTGGAAAGCCATGCTTCCTTGGCATGGGGATTTCCTGCCCCACTCTGCAGCAGCGATACCATGGGCTTTTACTGGGAAGGAGCTGCAAAGCGGTGCCATGAAGACACCCTCTAAGTCTACTTTCGCTATCCATCTGTTAATCTCCACATCACAGGAACAGAATTTTAATACACATGAACATCCGCAATTGTCACAGATTTTTGAAGAACAAAATTTATACAATGATTCCTAAGAAAAAAGAAGCCACCACAGAGAATGCCCACATCATATGTCTCAGCAGGGCAAGAAGAGTTATTCAGTTTGTTCTTAACTAGCCTCTATGGTGTCCCAATATACATGACACATCATTGTTGTTGAATCAGCCTCAATTTTAAATCTACAGAAACAGTACATAACTCTGCATTGGTTAGCTCAGGAGTGAGCACCCTTTATTAGTCCATGGGCACATCTTACATTTTGAAATGTATTTGCGGGCACCACCAAAAATGGTCATGGTGGATGGGGGCACCTTCTTCTTCTTCTTCTTCTTCATCTTCATCTTCATCTTCATCTTCTTCTTCCTCCTCCTCCTCCTCCTCCTCCTCCCCACCTTTGCTATTTCTCTCCTCCTCTTCCCCCACCCCTGCTCACTATTTCTTCCTCCTTTGCTCCCCGCTCGCTATTTTCTTCCTCCTCTCCCTTCTTGGTCATGACTCTCAACTCCTGCCACACTCACCTTATTTCCCAATCTGCAGTAGGATGGCAGGGCAGAAGGAAAGTTTGCATTGGCAGCAGTGGAGGTGAGGAAGGAAGGAAAGGCCACGGCGGTGGCATCAGCAGCACTAGGTGGCAGGAAAGGCCATGGTGGCTGCATGGTTGAGAAGGAAGGAAAACCCATGGCAGCCGGGCAGGGAGGACAGCTGAAGTGGCAGAGAGGAGTAAAGGTGACATACATGTGGTGGCACCAGCAGAAGAATGGGAAGTAAAGGCCATGGCAGCTGTGCCAGGGCTTGTGGGGCGAGGAAGGAAGGGTCTGGGGGTGGCAGTGGGAAAGGAGAGGGGAGGTAGCTGGAGGAGAAGAAAGACAACATGCATGTGTACAAAACCATGAATTTCTCTAGACATAGGCCTATAGTTTGCACAATCGGTATGGTCTTTGCAAGTTTTAGGAATAGCTGATGATATATAAGCATCATATAAAGACACTGGTAAAGCTACTGATTAAAAAAGCTTTATGATAAAGACAAAAAAGTTTAGAAGTAAAAAAAATCTACAGGAAAACGATCTGGTCCTGGAGCTTTCCCATTCTTCATACTCTCAATAACATACTTCACCTCTTCCACATATAAAAGCTTTACTTGTAGGTCCTCTTGGTGAAATCCAATTGTGGGAGGACCAAATCTGAAAAGATTTTTTCAAATTCCTGATCCTTAGAACCCCTATCCTTTCAATATTGTCCAGGATAAATTGTTTAAAACCCTAAATTTATATATTTGCAGGTGATATATACATTCTTGTGGTTATGTCTAATCAATAGTGTTCCCAGATGCCTCTAGATGCATTCAGTAGCCACAGGTACCAAACACTTGAATAGAGTAGTGTTCTGGATCCAGCTCACCACCAGGATTTTGGGAAGGGATGTTGGAAATCAGAAGTGGAATCATGCACATGGTTCAGGATGTGCAGAATTGCATGCCAGCAGCTTTTAATGTGTTCTGGAGCATACCAAACAAAATACACCTGGTGCACACGCCGACGCACCCAACCCATCCTTAGGCAAATAGGATTCAGTCATATACTGAATCAAATTATGCCCATAATTCTAGCAATTTCCTGAAATGATTGGAAATTTCATTTCATTTCACATGTTATAATCACATTTCAATCATTAGCTGTTTCCATGAAAAGGAATGCTATGACCATATGGTGTGAGCATGGTGTGAGCATGAGCCTGGAACATGGAAAGCTACCTAGTTTTCTAAGTACATTTCTATGCTGTGGTCAACATATTTATCTAATGATTTCTATAATAAGAGAACTTGTTGCTTAATCTGTTTCAATTATTTCCCAGAGATTTATATAACATTGGCTAATCCTATTGTAATTAACTACTACCAGGATGGCTAACTTCATTTCTGGCAGCGTTCTAATGCCTTTAAACCACTATGCAACAAAGAATTACTATAAGTAAACCTTTCCCAGGTATCTAGCTACAGTGATGTGGATTTGTGCTTGTATACAGTAGTTAAAGGATCTGGGGCCCTGCCATAAACGTTGCTAGCCTTCTTGGATATAGCCTGTAGAATATATTACTTCTGGGAAGAAACATCTGGACCAGCAGACCTTTTGGGTGTACATGATTGCCTATATAACCAGAGATGCATCTGTAGCAACATTGGTTTGTTTTCTAGAGAGGTAATAAATAATTTCATATGACATAGCAATAGTCAAGTTACTGACAAAAGCACCTGTCCAAGGTAGCTAAAATAGAACTGTTTTAAGTAATTATCCCCTAAAGGCCCTCAGTATCACTGTATCATTTGGATCCTTAACCTTTAGACAGGGCCACATAGCTGAGAAATGATTAATTCTCTTTCTGCTATCTTGACCTTCTTAGCCTGTGCTTCATCTTGCAAGGAACGTGCAACGATGCAACTATATCACTGTTGTGACTGATGCATGTAATGTACATTGTCCCATATCATTAAAAGCAAACATTAGAAATTTGTATAGGATATTTTAGGAGATGGACTTTATATTAAAAAGTTTTAACCCCCTGAAATAATGATCTTTCCTTGGCAGGAAACATTTTTTTAAAAATTCTTCTTCTGAGTTATGTTTTATTGTTCCACTTTAGGAATGTGGGAAAGTTTGTATTTTTGCTTTTCCTGTTCTCTTATCCTATTAAGCTTGCTTTAGTCTCCTCTTAAGCTCAGTTTATTAACTGAGGCACGTTTTCCCAGATGCAAACCTAACTTTCCAACAGAAGCAAGTCAAAGTAAGATTTATCATTAGTCCTCAATGATTAAAACCCTAATCAAATCCAGGGTTTGAAATATGCATCTTCACATGTGTTGCTTAATTGAATTTATGTGTTCTACATTTTTATTTTATATCAAACAAACACATTTCAAAATTGAGTTTTTTTAAAAAAAAATAATCATAACCATCCATTTTATAGTTGAATCAATCAGATTTGTGGTGATCCCTCATTTTTCTTTATAATTCTGCTGGCTAAATTGTAAAATTAAACAGACCTTAATAAATTCATCCATTGGATATAAACATCTCACTGAATATTTACCTCAGCCTTGGCTAACACTTTCTTGTATTTGTAGAATTTTGGCAACTCAGGATGTTTGGATAGGTGTGTGTTTGAGACAAAAATGTTTTGTAAAATAGAAGAGAAAGTTGTCTGAATGTTCTTAAGATATTTGTTTTCTTTTTTCAATCTTTACTTTATATGGATTTAAAATGTTTCGTCAACGTTCTTAAGTCCTCTAAATTTTATAGATGTAAAGAAATGTCTGGTTTCAGTAATATGGATTCTTCTTTTTTTAGAAATAGGGGGTGAAGGATCACTTACTGAGACTGCCAACCTCAAGCCACTTATTTGAGAGTAACCCAGTTCATCCCACTGGAACTACTCTTGAGTAAGTAGCTTGAGCCTTTCAAACTAAATCTTGTAATTCCCCAACCCTGAGGGACTAACAAAACAACCAAGAAGTCATTTTCAAATTCAAGAGACCTCAGTTTCACACTTGGGTAAAGAACCAACTCGGTAATGTTAAATTTGTTGGCTCTTTTTTGCACTGTGGCTTGTTCCCTCTGGACCAATAAATTCCTTAGAGGTCTTGGCTCTTTAAATTCCCTAAGGAAAAAGAGGAGTGAAGAATGTAGGCTCATTCTCAAAGACTCCCTTGTTTTCCTGCAAGGTAGAAAAGGCTGCAAGATGTACCCTGCACATTTTGACTTAAATGGACTTGTAATGGCTTGCTTTCTTTGCAGTGGGTTAATGATAACCAGCAGGCTACACATAAAATACAGGGTATAGATAATCACATAAGTAATATTGTATTGTAAAGGCCACATTAGAAGGCCTATATTCTGCCTGCTCAACTCACTACCTTCATGCATGGTGCTCCCTAGATTTCTCCTGGCACCTAGTTTAAAAAAAATCAGCCCACATTAGGCATTCTTCTTGTTCAACTTGTATTGCAGTGGCATCTGGCAGCTTGCCTGAGCTGACACTGGAGTTTCTTGGTACACATCAGATTGTAGCTGTTTCCTAATATGCATAAGTAGGTTAGGATTGGAAGGAAGACAAGCTGTAGGGAGAGGCATCTAAGGGTTGGTGTACACAAAACTGCTGCCACATGGAGGCTGTCTTTATATTCCTGCCAGTGGCAGCTGCCTTTGTGCAGAAAGCAACAGGAACCGAAGCTGCTGCTTATACGGAATCGGACCATTCTATCTAGCTCAGTGTTGTATACCCCGATTGGCAGCAGGTTCAGTCAAGTGTTTTTCCCAGCTCTACCTGGGGGTGGGGTGTCTATTTGAAGCCACATTGGAAGGTGATTAGCTCGAAAGCCCACAGCATCACTCCTGTGAGACAAAATCAAAAAAGCTAGATGGGACAGCAGGGACTGTGGGCCAAGAAATCTGCAGGGATGGCAGCCATTCCTGGTTAAGCCTACCCCCTGTGTTCCTGCACTTACATAACTACGTCTGCTGTATAACCTGAAGCAAAGGGAAAAGTCACGGTAAATTGAGACTTTGGGAACACGCAGTTTCAAGGTGGGTAGAAAATGCGCAGTGGCTACGAGTTGGCAGCTGTGTCATATAAACAGTGCAGTGCCACTGCACAGCCAGTATGGGATTAATAGAGAGTATAGACACCTCCCAGGAGACACCCTTCACTTCAAGAAGCATCAGAAATGGTATGAATGGGCCCAACTCAGCTTGGGCTTCGGCCAAATCCAGTGCACCTCCCTACTTTCTATTCAGTGCTTATGAACCACCACACACGCCCAGACATATATTTCACTTTCTATGGGTCATGAATGTTTTAATGTGCAAAAGCATGCAATCTTTTAAGGGGTGGGAACATCACTCAGTGATAGAGAGACAGTGTGGTATAGTGGCTAGAGTGTTGGACTGGAACTCAGGAGAGTGGGGTTCCAGTCTCCACTCAGTTGCCCACTGGGCCACAGACTCTCAGCCCAACCTACCTCACAGCATTGTTGTTGTGAGGATAAAATGGAGAGGTGGTTGATTATGCATGTATGGGTTCCTTGGAGGAAAAAAGGCAGGATATAAATGTAATAAATAAATAAAAATAATAAAAATAAAGCACATCTTTGCTGGCAGATGGTTCAGGTTCTGTCCCTCATATCTCCAGTTAAAACAATCACATAGCAAGTAACGTGTGTCATCCTATTGTTCTTTCTGTTTTGATTTCTTCTTGTACGAATCAAGGTGATCTTATCAATCTCCTTCTCTGGCAGCCTACTGTCCCCTCTTATCTTGGATTTGTTTCCTTGCCCTCTTTCTTTAGAAATGAGGACACTCAAAGGAGTTTGGGAGGATGCTTTTGAAGAAAAATGCTGTGTTGATGTACGAAGTTATTATGCTGAAACCGAATGAAGTTCTCTTTCTAAAGCTAGTCAATGTGTCTCATTCTTTGCACTTGCCAGATTGCATGGTGCACAAGACATTCCTGTCCTGGCATAGAACTACGCTCATAATGACTTTTATTCAGCATTAATGCGGCTGCCATGAGCACCTCAGCTGGGCCTTTATTGCCAATTCAGCATTAAAGTACCATTATAGCAAAGTGTTACTGTAAGAGTGAATGGCTGCCAAACATTTCTCAGAAGAGCCCTGTGCTTTTAAGACAAGTGAGATATTCACCATCTTCATTTTCATGCAAATGTCAGCAGTGAGACTTCTTATTGATTAGACAAAACAGTGGTGAACACATGTGTGGCAGGAGCCAGGGCAAGTTTCTATTATAAGGGGAATTATTCGATTACAAAGAGAAAATAGTTCCAAAATTCAGGAGAAACTATAACATTGTGAAACTATCACTTTCAAATCCGGACCCTTGTTTTCCACAAATTGGGTTTGGAGTCATCTTCACATGACTTTGTGCTTTTTTGTGATACCTGTATTCTCATGCCAGTGATGTAAAGTATTTGTATATTTCAACTTTCACCTAAACTGTATTCTTTGGGAATTATCCAGTGCTGCCACTGTGCTCTCATTTTGATCAGCTGCACAAGTGGGAACCATTGCCCATGCAACAGAAAGTAGCAATTCAAAAATCAACTCTGGAAACAAATCGAAATGCTTGTTTCCTGATCAGAACAGCTCAGTAGAACGTCCTCTTGCAAGCTCTGCTCACCTGCCTTATTTCAGAAATGAGCTGTTCCTGTTTCCTTCTGTGCTAGCTGTTTGTTTCTGGCTGTGCTAGCATGGAGTAAAGATTGGATACCTCCCTTGCTTTCTCCTCCAGTTGTTCATTTATATGATTTTTCTTTAAAAACAAACAAACTTATGCTCAGAGCAACAACAGTAAATACAAAAATACATTTATTCTATGCATTTTTCAAGTTGCTGAAAAAGGCAAGAATGGTAGAAAAGCTTTGAAAAACAGGCACCTGAACATTAGAAGATAGTAAGATATAATATTTATGTATTTTTCTTTGCTACAATGCCCTGGAAGCTCTGCTAAAGGACAATATATAAATACAGTATCATTTTTTTTACAGGATGGCCCTGAGTCTCTGAACCAGATTCAAAATCATTTTTGTTAATAATAAAACCAAACTAAGCAGCCAAGACCCAAATTTTATTCCCTTTGGATCATATTTGAGACTGCACATTTATGCTTAATTACCATACTTTTCACTCTGGGCGGATCTACACACGAGTTTTTTGACATTTTATAAGGGTTATGAAAACTCTTTGGGCCACATGACGCACTCCCTATAACGTTGTATATCTGAGGTTTTTTAAAACTCCCTTCAGTTATATACAACGGTTTCACTTTTAATAAATCATTTTAAGTAAAATAATGTGTCCTTCCTTACCGTTTGTGCTTCATGGGGGCAGTGCTTCCTTTACTGGTGCCCAAATGCTGAGCAGTTGATTGGTGGGGAAGATAGAGGAAGTGGACCAGTGAACTACAACACCCACAATTCTTAGCCCTATACTTGCTAGGGAATGACAGAGGAACTAAGAAGGAAGTGCGTAACTGAACTACAACCCCCACAATGCCTTGCCCTAAACTCATTGAAAAACGAAAGAGGAAGAGACAGGGCAGAACAGTGTGTGACTGCACACACCGCTTTAAAGACAGAAGACTGTTCTCCTGTAACGTGAGTACTCAGTAATGTGGCCTAAGACGTTTTAGAACGCACCTATTTGGAACGTTTTAAAATACAATTTAAAACGTTCCAAAGGACTGTGTGGATTCCCCCTCTGTCATCATATGTATTTTCCTAGTAAGATTCAAGGTTTTCTACAAGAGGCGTTTATCATGCACTCATCATTCCCTACTCACAGTTTACAGATTGTTTAGGCAACATCATGACCTTCTGGTTTCATCTCTGTGTCTAACCAGCACTTTCAGAGAGGTTTTTTTAGAGCAGGGAAAATGTGCCATTTAATTGTGCAAGCAAAAGGAAGTGCTTTTTGCACGTGTATTTGCACTACTCCGCTATACGACAGTGTGATCTAAAGCTTACATGCAGAAAAACAGGAAAGGAAATGTTCCTTATGTAGTGCTTGGATTTCAATTCTGCAATGAAACCAAAAGTAGATCCAGTGGATCTACAGCCAATTAACAGCCGCGTGTAAAAAAAAAACCAAACCCCCCCCCTCAAATAGTGACTGTGTGGTATTACTCCAGAGCCTATTAATAACATGTTTCCATTGACATTAAGGAAATGTACATTGTCAAGCTGATAATTATTGAAAGTTGGACTAGTGTGGCTTCCAAAAACAAAGGACAGCCTGCCTTTCTGCTTTCGCTGGCATATTTCCAACCCCACAGTCAGAGCATCCTGGAAATGATCACCTTGTGTTTCTAAAGGTCTTGGGGATAATTTTCAACCTTGTTTTCCACCAAAGAAGGTTATTAAATGGTGTTCTTTTTCATGGTATGGTGACAGTCCCAGGAAAGATTCATGGATGGATTATGCTCCTAGACGTTATAAATCAGTGCTGATAGCAGAGATATCTTGAAGGCTTGAAGTAAATAAAAAATAAATTAGGATATGAGTAAGCCCCGGGCTGAAAAGTCATGAACATAAAATTCAAAACCAACAAACAGAGAAAAGAACCATGGAAAAGAAAAAAAAGTATTATACTCAGCTGACAAGAGCATGGTCTTCATGCAGGCATCTTAATAAAACATTTAGAAAACCTAACAAAGTTGGGCCTATAAAAGTTTTAAAATGTTTTGGAACTGGGAACGAAAGCATTTGTTTCAGAAACGCCTACAATGCACAAACTATATGTTAATGGAATGGATGGCTTGTTGTAACCTTTATGCTGCCCACTAAATAGACCCCCTCCAGAGAGCTTGATCATTTTGTCCTTTAATCTTGACTTTGTCATCTACCCAGTGTGGGTGTGGCATCCCAGAGTTTTCCATGAACAGAAATTTCTATAAATCCCTGCTCCATACTTAGAGCTACATTATGACTCAAAATGCCTCTATAAAGTGGTGATTCATTATCTTAACACACTAGCTTAGATTATTTGTAGCTGAAATAGACATAATTTTCATGGAAAGCCCAGAATTAATGTTCACTCCTATTTATTTATTTATTTATTTCAAATTAATTCTAGGCCACCTCTAAGGGTAGAAGACTGGCCTGGGTCAGACCTACACCAAACAGGATATAACACCATGAAAGTGGTTTGAAAATGGTATATGGAAAGAGTCATGGGCCCCAACAGTTGTCAGTGCACTTCAATGCCATTATAAAGCAGTAGCGTAGACCCTGCCCTGGTTCACATGATCACAGGGTGGTTAACAAGCCACGTTGGTTTGCTAACCACCCTGTGTGTGCCGGTCACATTCTAATTGATTTGCATAATTACCCTTGCTGGACATGTCTTCTCATATCATCTGAACCTGGTGAGGGTGGCTTGTTGGGGTGGTTAATAAACCACTGAGAACCCATGGCCTGTTATAGGGTTGTGAGGTGGTTTGTTAAACATCCGAACAAGCTACTCTCACCAAATTCAGATGAAATAAACATCTGCAGGCTACTTGAAACAGCAATCTGGTGCTCATGAATGCTTCAATCCACCATGGCTAATAAGCCATGGTGGGCTGTGGTGATTGTGTGAACCAGGTCACTGTGGCCATGGAAGAAATTAAATCTCAGCTCTCCATCACTGAAATCAATGGGTTCTTAACTTTGGCTGGTTGTACCCTTATTTTCAACTTTCATCTTGATCCTAGGAATGGTTTGCTGTTGTTGTTTTCAGAACAAGAACATACTTTTATGTATATTTTGCTGGTCTGCACAACTTGTGATTCATCAAGTCAAATGGATTCCCACCAGTTACACATTTGTGGCCTGCCAACCACTGGACTTTCCTGTTTAGGCAGGCTCAAGCGGGAAGAAAGAGTTGTATCCAATGTTAGTCTTACTTAAATCCCATTCATTTCTGTTGGTCTACTCTGAGTAGGACTAATATTGGATACAACATAATATCTGGAGGGTTACTGAGCTCTAATGGACTCCCATACATGGCTGTGTTTGATCTGGTGATTCATGAACTATTAATACAAACCTGATATAAACCCTTTTTCAAAAGTTATAAGCAGTGGTTTAGTGGATCTACATTAGCAAGGATGCTGATGGCATCTGCCACCCCATCAGAATTCCCTGTTGCCTCTAAGCTTAGCTGCAACAGGAGCTGGTGAGGGGGAACATAAATTTTGCCAGCAATAACATATAGTAGTTAGGTATCCTGTTGTAATGAAAAATATTTTCAGGTGCCCTGGTGCCAATCTACATGGCAGATTTAATGCAGAGGTAGAGCACATCTGGGTTGTGACACTGGCCATCCCCCTTTCCCTCTGGAAAAGGCACATTTTTACATTGTCATTATAGTGCGTTGTTTTTCTTAAATCTGGCTCTGGAGCAATAGGACTGCAGTGTGCCCTGTGCCCCACATTAAATCTTGGGCATGTCCATTCCTGTGACCTGACTGTGACCTGGAAGTGACCTGGTCAAGGGGTGGAGCTGCCTCATTGAGATCAAGCAGCCGTTGTTTCCTATTTGAAGCCCCATTGTCCCAAGCATTCGAAATAGTGCAGTCCCTGCTTTATCCATTGAGATAAAAGCCTCTGTTTTTCATTCATGATCTCATAGCCAAGCAGCTCCAAGCAGTCCAAGAAACGTGCCTGTCAAACTAATCCCTGCGTGATAGAAATTTAAGAAGGGAGAACAGGCACAGGGGAAATTGGCTCACTTCACCATGATCTGAGGCAGCAGAGAGCAGGCTGGGGGGTGAGACAGGAATGGTATTATTATGATTAATTATTATTATACCTGGTTTACTGGGCAGGGGTGGATCAAGGAAAGGTAGGGTGGTGACACTCTTTTAATCTTCTTAAAGGTGCAGTGTTAATCTTTCACAGTATCCCAAAGGTGGATGAGAGAGGTGTGGAGTGAAATTACCTGGGGTGGCGGGGGGACTGGCTTAATTCAGCACTTCCAGTTAACTTCCCTGAGCTGGGGACCATGGACAGGGGCAAACGAAGCCTCTCTCATTCATTGAGCAGCACCTACCAGGTTGATGACGTTCAGCGCTGGGTGGGTGGAGAACTGAAGTATGGAGGTTTCAAGCGCTGTGTGTGACCCGTGAAAAGTGGGTGTTTAGGTACGGTATACTCCACAGTTCTTGCTTTGTGTGTCCCTGGGGGTGTCTTTATGACGCCGCTTTGGCCGCTTGTTTCCTCAAAACCCCGTGACATTGCAACTGTGGGGTGGGAAAGTTAAATCTCAATGGTAGAAGGGAGCACGGGCTTTCTGGCCCAAAAAGCCACAGTGCCAGCACCAATTTGGCTCGTTGAGCCCACCCCCTGCCCTCTGCCCAGACATCCCGTGACCTACCCTGGCCCTTGATCCTCTTCTGGAATATCCCTAGCCTCAACCCGAGGTCACAACCAACAGACGGAGGAAAGAAGGTGGTAACTTTGCAGCAAAGGAAAAACTCATGGTAAATCAGTGACTCTTAAACAGTGCAGTTTCGGAGTGGGGGGGAGCCCGTGGTGCCTGCAAGTTGGTGGCTGCATTATGTAAACAATGCAGTGCCAACTTGCAACAACCATGGGATAAACAGGACGTATAGACAAGCCCCCTGAGGGACCAAAACCAATTTTATGAAAATCCAGATAATCCCCGAACACATTTCTTCCGTTTTAATGGAGATCCTTCCCTGGTCTTGAATGGGCTGATAGCTTTATAAAAGACCTTCTCCTGGTAGAGACGAAAACTACTAGAATTGGTTTGTTAATATGTATCAATGCATCTGCCTGCATTTTTGTCCTCTCCTTGGAAGCATGGCTATGGAGACTGTCAGGATAAGCCCCTACACTTCAACATTTACCACTATACAAGTGTGTAGAAAAGAACAGGTGCCCCCCCCCCCCGCCCACCTAAGCATGTTCAGTTGTCCATGCTTATGATGTCTGAAAAGGGCTATAGTGTTTTTGGAAGTGCTCATGTCACTAGCTATTATATAGTACATGCACACCTGCTATTTGGGGGTGGGGGTGGGGAAGTATGACAGCAATGGTAATATTATTTCATACGTATTAAGACAAGGCAGTTGTAGTAGATGCAGTTGCAGCCTTCATCTCACAGTTCAAATCATATAAGAGCCATGAAGATCATGGTGGAAGTGGAGGGATGGAGGAAATGAGCTGGAGTAAATGTGTAAAAGAAAATACATTTTCAGCAGTTTTTCTTAAAGTAGAACTAGTACTGTGAATATCAGAGAAGAGAGGTTTTTTAAGCATCTGTTGACACTGTACGTTTTGCTCTAGGGATTATTCCTCCCTACAGACAGCTATCCTCTTATTCACAATTACATGGGGAAATGAAAGTTTGAACCAGACAGTGCAAGGATACTGCTGGCAGCCTTTTTTTTTTGTTTTGTTTTTTTTGCAAGGTGCCAAAACCACTGCAGCCCTTTTAAGAGCAAGAGTGATGACATCATGTGCCAGAGCACCAAGGTTATTGAAGGAATGCTCTTTGCTCTAACAAGTGAATGAGGTGGTGTTGAGGTTTTCAGGTTTTATTGTTGTTTGTGACAGATTTAAAAGGTACCGTGATTGAGGTAGTCAGAAAATGATTAAAATAATCAAGCAGGGGCTGGATGCATCTTTCTTTCTTTTCTTTTTTTGATAGGTTTCCAACTTCATATTAGCAGGTAACAATTCCCACCCCCATCCCCCACCCCGCCCAAGTCTTCATTTGCATTTCTGATTAAAAGCTAAATGCTGCATCTCAGCTGGATCAAGTTATTTTGTTTAAGGTCAATGTGTTTGAACCTATGCAGTGAGAAGTAAGTCTCACCATTGAGTTCCATGGAGTGTTTTCCTAGGTAGCTTTGTGTGTGACCTGATTCACATGATCACCGGAACCCACCATGGCTATTTAAGCCATGACGATTCATGGCGTCTGTGGCCACCACATTGTCCATTCAAGCCCCAGCTATGGGAAATAGGGTGACCAGATAAAATCCAGGTCAGGGCTCATGTAACTTTAACAGTTGTAGAGAAAAGGGAATTTCAGCCAGTGTCATTTGTATGCAATTAGTTCCTCATGAAATTCCCTCTTCATCACAACTGTTAAAGGTGCATGCACTATACTAGAGTGACCATATACAAAAGAAGGCAGGGCCCCTGCAACTTTAACAGTTGTGATGAAGAGGGAATTTCACCAGGAACTAATTGCATACAAATGACACTGGCTGAAATTCCCTTTTCTCTAACAACTGTTAAAGTTACATGAACCCTGACCTGGATTTTATCTGGTCAACCAAACTGGAAACAACCCACCAATAATCAATGTTCTGATGCTGGTTTATTGGAGGGTTGTTTCCACCTCCAACAAGCCATGCCACCTGGGTTTGGATGACGTGCAAACCATGGCAACCACCATGGCCACTGGCACATGACCCAACTCACTGTGGATTAAATAAAGTGGGTTAAATAAGGTTAAATTAGGGCTGAGGTAATTGTGAAAACTTACTCTGTGAGTTATCCACAGCTGCCTACATTATTTTATTTCTTTATAAAAGCATTTGTATATTGATTTATCCCTAAGAAGGTTGCCAAACAACAATTTACATAAGAAACAAAACCAACACAAACATTAAAAGTGATAAAAAATTAATACTAAACCTTAAAGTCAACAGGAACTGAATTCAGTCATACATAGAATCTATTTAGAACATAAGAACCATGCTGGATCAAACCAAAGGTCTGTCTAGTGCAACATTCTGTCTGCACAGTAGCAGACCAGGTGCCCATGGGAAGCCCACAACAGGACATGAACACAATAGCCCCCTCCTGCTTGTGTTTTCCAGAAACTGGTATACAGGGCCATGGTGCCTCTGATACTAGAGGTAATATATACCCATCATTTTTTAAAAAATGTTTTTACTACCTGCCTAAACACTGCTGCCCAAACACCAAAACAGGAATGGGGCCAATCTGTCCTCCTTAAGGAGAGAGTTCCATAATTGAGGTGCTGCCACAGAAAAGGCTGTGTCCTGTGTTCCCAACAATATAACTTCACTGTTGAAGGGACATATGACAGGGCCTCTGAAGTTGATCTTCACCTACAAATAAGCAGGGGCAGTCTTTCCGATACCCTAAGCCATTTAGGGATATATAGTTTAGCCTCAGTCCTGAATTGGCCCAGGAAACGAATCCATGCATTTGATAAAAGAGTGGTGAAATATGGAGTTTAAAAGTGCATACGAGAGAGCAATCTGGCTGCCTCCTTTTGCACCAGCTGCAGTTTCCAAACACTTTTCAAGGGCAGCCCCATGTAGAGCTCATTGCGGTAGTTAATCAGGAAGTGACTATACGCAGCCTGCCATTTCCAGCAAAGGACACAGCTGGCACACCAGCCGAAACCGGGCAAAGGCACTGCTCCTGGCCACAGCAGGAGCAATGCGGCTTCCAAAACCATTTTCAAGCTGTAAACTTGATTCCTTTGTTACGACGCCTATCGGTCAGTTTCCAGACAGAATTGAATATGCTGGCTATATGACCTATAACATCTTATACAGCTTGGGACCTGGCTACCTGAAAGAGTGTTTTCTCTCAGATGATCTTGCCCAGGTCTTAAGATTCTTAGGAGAGGCCCTTCTTTTGAGACCACCACCCGTGAAACTCCCTGCCAAAGGAGGCTAGGTTTGTTTTCTCTGTCCTGTCATTCCACCAGCAGGCAGAGACCTTTTATTCAAGCAGGCCTTTTGTGGATAGGCAGATCTGTTGGGTTGGATGCTGTTTCAGTTCCAGTTGTGTTTTTATTTGAGTTTTAATGCATTTGTCTTGTGATTGTTTAAATTAAGTTTTATTTATAATTGTAAGCCATATTGACTGCCATTTTTCTTGATATAAATGTGGGGCACAAATCAAATCTATAAATAAACTTGTTTCTTCAAAGGGAGTGCAACCCCAGCCAGAAGACTGGCTTGTCTAATATGCAAGAAAACCTGTGACTTGTCTGGAACGTCCACAGTTTCCTTGGCATTTGTTGAAAAGAGAGACAGAGCTTGGTATCACCAGCATATTGATGAGACCCAATTCCAAAACCTAGGATGAACTCTCCTGGTGGCATCAGGTAGATATTAAAGAGCATACGAGATACAACACAGCCCTGAGACACCCAAAGAACAAAGACCAAGGGTATGAAGAATAATCCTGTACTACCACCTGTTGAGAATGACCAGCCAGATCATAGAATAACCATCATAAAATGGTGTCCCCAAGCCCCATACCAGCTGAATGTCCAAACAGGATACCAAGTCAACATAGGAACAGAGGAAGCTCCCTTATACTGAGTCAGATCATTGGTCCATCTAGCCCAGTATTGTCGACACTCATTGGCAGTAGCTCTCCAGGGTTTCAGGCAGGGTTTTTTCCAGCCCTATCTCGAGATGCTGGGGATCGAACATGGGGCCTTCTGCATGCAAAGCAGGTGCTCTCCTACTGAGCTGTGGCCCCTCCCCAATGGTACTGATGCAACATTAATGCACTACCCTTGTCCAGTTCCCAGTGTAGGTCATCCATCAAAGAAATCAAGGCTATTTCCATCTAGGTTGGAAAGGATCCAAACATTCAGCTTCTCCCATGAAAGCCTGGAGTTGAGTTGCTACCACTCGCTAGGACCCTTCTCAAAAAAGAAGGATTCGAGAGTGGCTAATAATTATCTGGGATGGTGGGATCCAAAGGAGATTTCTTTAGTAATGCTCTTATAATTGATTATTTTAATGAACCAGGGACACAGCCCTCCTGAATTTAGCCAACACTCATCTGGCAGCTTTTATTAGCCAGAGTGGACACGGTTCCAACAAACAGGTGAAAGGCCTCACCTCTGCAAGCAATGTATTCACATCCTCAAGCTAAACAAGATGAAACATATATATCAAAATCAAACAAGCAGGCACCTTAGTCATCTCCACAAATGCAGCCTTTAATATAGAGTACAAGTTAAATTGGTATGTGCGATATTATCAACAAGGTGTTTTGCAAAACACTTATTCCAGTCTCCTTAGAGGCACACATATTCGGCTGTCAATGAGTTGCTGCACGTCATAATTTATCACTACACCACTACTGCAGCTGTATTAAGCCCTGTTCACATATGATTCCCCAGCCAAATGTGAGCCAGGAAACCTATGCATGAGGGTAGGGAATCTCTATAAGAACCAATGTCCAGTATCGGTCAACTTCTAAGTGCTCTACGACCATCAAGTCCTGTATGAAGAAGATTTTTATGGTCATCAGCAAACAGAATCTGTGTTCCAAGGCTTCTGCAATCCCTGGTGCTTTTCAAGATAGACACTCTAGGATGAAAAGCCTATGGACGTTGTGACTGCGAAAATGCTACATGTGATGTATTATTTTCACTCAGTGATGTTTGTAGTGAGTTTGTTAGGGAGAAGAAACACGGTCTTCACAGAGTTCCAAAATGCTGCTAAGGTATCTGAGTAGCCTAACACCGTAAGTAGATTTTATCAGGCTTTAGCTGACAAGAGCAGGCCTCATTCCCTAGATGGGCCTCTCACAGTTGTCACCCTTTTTTGTCATAGAGTCTTATCTGAAGATGAGCTGGGAGTTTTTCACTCCTAACGAGACACTAGGAAGGCAATTAGTTTCCCAGCTTGGATGCTTTGGGAACCTGTAAGAGGGAGCCCCACTGCTTCTTCTGAGAGTGGGTAGGGATGCAGCCTGCCATCTCCTGGGAGAGAGGCAGACTGCTCGCAGGGAAGCCTAAAATTCAACAGTATTGTGCCCACAGTATTTAATGGGAAGTAAAAGATTTAAATTCCTCCCTACTAACTAGGAACTAAACTTCTTTTTCCACGTGTTTTCTCTTTCCTTCTTTTCCCCCAAACAGGCGTGCCCCTTACTCACAAAGCCAGTGCTTGGGCAACAAAACCAAACTATCTTCCCCAATGAGCCATGACTACATATTTTAGAAGATACAAAGACCAAAATTTTGACTGGACTTTGATTACAGCCCACAAAATCCCAAATATGTGCTTTCTTTATTTCTCTCTCCATCCTCAACTCCACTCGGACCAGGATTCTTTCCTACCATTTTCCTTGCTCCTTGGACTCCCCTTCTCCTCTTTTTGCTAAGCATAGTCAGTCTCAAAATGCATCAGTCATTGGCCTCTTCTTCCTCCTCCTCTCTCACCCCAAGAAGCACCCACTCACTCACCCCTGCCCTTACAGAAAAACCTTCCAATGAGGTAGGGAGAGATGAGCATGCTTGCTGGAACAAGCAGCAGCAGCAGCAGCAGCCTTGTTTCCCCAGGCCTATGAAGTTCAGCCGCTTCTACTTTCCTATATCTATGGCTGCAAACTACAGCAGCCATAAAGGGCCATTCCTCTTTATGGCTGCTGTAGTTTGCAGCCATAGATATAGGAAATATAGAGGTGCCTTAACTTCATAGGCCTGCCCTTTGGGTGGAGAGGGTGGGGGGAAAAAATCTGGATTTTTCTTCATCCCCCCCCCCTCCCATATATGTTATCAAAAGTCCTGACAAATCCTCATTTTTCCTGTCATCTGGACACTCTAAATCCAATGTACAGGCTTCATGCTCTGGTCTCGCTTCAGGAAGAACTGCGCAACTGGCCTGGAGAACCTGCTTTGGCTCAAAGGGACGGCTTTCATGTTTCGTGGGGACTCCTATAGACAAAGAAAAATGAGAGCCAAGCTCTGGTGCTGTATGAAAATATTTCTTTAACCTTTAGTCTTATCCTCAACCTGTTCAACACGTTTTGGATAAATCCTTCATCAGGAGCTACATGGAGAAAAAATGTGGCTACATTTTAGACCAACATTCACTAAAAGATAAGACATAACAATGCTTAAAACTGAGTACAGAAACAAAGCACAAAACAACACCCATATCGGATACAAAACACCTTTCTTTTATATATAAAAAATCCTTTGCTAGTGACAAATGTTGAAAATAAACCATTTTACATTCTTCTAGAAATACTGCAAATGCACTGACCTGAGAGGAAAAAGACATTTCTCTGTAAATTCGTGGTTGTTGCCACAACATCAATCAATTAAAACATACAAGAATAAATACAAAATAAAATGAGATAAACTAGAGTTCTCAATTTATTAAGCATCCCAACAGGCTTTGTGATGTCTCGAGACTCGGAAGCCAAGGTCAGTTTGAGAGCAATTTAAGTTAAGTCAATCCATAAACAGCCTGCAGCCTTGATTGCCTTATCTCTAAATGATCCTGTCCATACTTAGTTGCCAACGCACTTCATTGTAATTTGAAATGTGGTTCACTTTTTTCATCTGTTTTTAATATAAGGGTTTTTTTTTTGTTGTTGTTTTTAAAAGAGATTCCACTGATCTAATGTTCCTCATGCTGGAAGCTTATTCTAAATGCTACTGTTGTTTGAATGAGGACAACTCCAGAGAATCATTCAGTCCATCGGGTTCCAAGCTTTTTAAGGAAAGAATCCAGAAAAGTTCTCTTTTGCTGAATAGCTTTTCACCTCCTCTAACCTTTTCTATAGCCCAAAAGACAAAGGATTCTGGCCCATGTTTTTATCCAGAAAGTGTTTTACCAAAGGTACCACTATTTTTGATGCCTCAAATTATATAAATGGATATAAAAAACACCTTGGTTTATCTATAGAATTGTCCTTCAATGTTATGTTTTGCCATGGAATAACTCTCTAGGACTTCACATACATGCTGATGTAAATGGTGCTGTTCAATTTCCTCATGATATTCTATTTGCATCAATGAAAACATTTCTCAGTAATCTTGTATTGTCTTCGGCTACTGTTCTACAGCCATGTATTTTGCCAGGAACTGTAATAATGTAATCAAGGTTATAATTAAAGTCCCCCCCCCCATAAGTATATATTTATGTGCTATGAAGTTGACAACCAGCTGCTAAGGAGCATGGGGTTTAATAGTTTCTCTCATCATTTACAGTGCTTCTGGAATGTTGATGTGATTGATTACATCCACAATAGGGAATTGTATTTTTCTGCAGAAAGTATTCTATATCAGGAGAATTGATTATCTGCCCTGAGAGAGGTCAAACCACAGAATGCAAATGTTAATTAATTTTGGGGATTAAAAGCTAAATAACAAATGACTGAATGTTTTTTATTAGCAGCTTTCTTAATGAATACACTGGCCTTTCGACCTCTGGAGTTTAATCTTTAAATGCATGCATCATGTTCAAAACAAAAACAAAAACAGTTTAAATTTGTAACAGTGAATTGTTTCTACTTTGTTTGATAGATTTATAGCTATTGACTCAAGGTCCTTTTGAATTGTAGGAAACATAACAATTTGTCCATAACAAAATGTAACTACATTCTCTCTCTCTCTCTCTCTCTCTCTCACACACACACACACACCACCACCACCACCACCACCACCACCACCACTGCCACACTGCAATGGTAAAGAAAATGTTTTCAGATGCAACAAAATCACAGTTTATTGATTGATTTGAACAGATGCAAGCTGATTATTTTCCCTCTTGCTGTACTACAAAAATGTCATGTCCAAAATGAACTGCCAATAATCCCAACTATAACTCACCCTGAATAATTAAAGCAGTCACCATCTGTTGGGAAAATATTTTATAGACTGCTCTGTCTAATGAAAGTTCAAAGCACTCTGTCGTTAAATATGAATGCCACCTGAGATTTAAATGAAGGTTTTTGCATTGGTAGGTTACATCCCATCAGTCCTTGTAATGATTAGACCTATCTGTGTGGCATCTGGTTTTGAAATTCAATTATGATCCAGAATCAACATATCGAACACCTTAGAAAATGTAAGAGATGAAAGATACCCTGTTGTTGTTGCTATTACGGTATTATGAACTTTAGAGTGCTTTTGATCATCAGATTTATTTTGTACTGTATTATGTTCAATGAAACTTTAGGAACTTTCTAACTCAACAGTTATTTCTGGGTGTAAAACCTTAGAAAAGTCACAGAGTTTGATGAGAGTGGCATTGCTCTATACATCAAAGAGGGCACAGAGTCCAGTAAGCAAGTAAATGTAAGATGGGTAAACTCCTCCACAAAATCACTATGGATATAAATGTTAGGCCCAAAAAGTTATTTTGTAGTGGGGACATACAACTGTGCCTTGGAACAAAATTCTGTGGGTGATTTTTAGGTGGAAAAAGAAAACAAGGAGGCAGCCAAAGAAGAAAGTGTTGTAATAATGGGTTTCTTCAGCAACGTTTACATTGAATAGTTAATGTTCAGGTTCATAATAAAAGGACAAAAATTCTAAATATGATAATTGACAGCCTCTTGGAGTGGCTAGTCATAGATAGGCTGACCATATGAAAAGGGAATTTCATTTGTATTCAATTAGTTCCTAGTGAAATTCCCTTGTCATCACAACTGTTAAAGTTGCAGGCACTATACTAGAGTGACCATATACAAAAGAAGACAGGGCCCCTGCAACTTTAACTGTTGTGATGAAGAGGGAATTTCACCAGGAACTAATTGAATACAAATGACACTGGCTGAAAAATTGGAATTTTTAAGTATTAATTAACGAGACACATGGTGCATTGATAGTAAGAAAAGCTCGAACACGCTTACGACATGCTTAGGACTCGAGGGAAAGTATTACTTATTCTATAGAGTTTGCTGAATATTCAAAACTTACTTAGCCTGCATTTTAACTTATAAGTTCCCCCCCCCCTTATGTTCTGTTTAAATCGCAGTTGTACGGTCTGTGGACTTTTAACAATAAAGTAGTAGTAACTCTTTCGAGAATGACCTCACCTTAAGTTTTAAAGTAGTCATACCACTATCCCTATTTTTCTCAATGTGGCCAGGTTTTAGATTTACTGGAATTTTATTTGGGGATCGCAAAACTCCTGGTGGTATTAACTGTTTATAAAATGTGATGTATAATTGGTCTGTTGACTGCAAATAAAGAATTGATTGATTGTACATCTTTATATTCGGGAGTCCCAACCCTCCTTTCCTTTGAGTCTTATACCATTTCGTTTTATTAATTCTTGCTTTTCTATCTCCGTTACAATAATGATTTATCATACTTTGCCAACTTCTCAGTTCTACTTCTGTTATTTTAATTGGTAACATTCTGAACAAAAAATTAATCTTTGGTAATATTTTCATTTTAATAACCGCTATTCTACCAAACCATGAATGCTTTAATTTCCTATACGCCTCTAACTTCTTCATTATCTGTTTTTTTAAACTACTAAAATTTATTTCCTCTAACTTTTCTAAATCTTTTGTAATATAAATTCCTATATAGTGCACTATATTTTTAACCTTCTGATCAAGTTTTAAACTACACTCATCCCTTTCTTCTTTGTCATAATTAAATAACATCATTTCTGATTTCCCCCAATTTACCTGTAACCCTGTATTCTCTCCAAATTCTCTCAAATGTTGTTTTATTTCTTCTATGCTTCCCCTCGGATTTTCTAGTGTCAATAAAGTATCATCCGCAATATTAATTTTTATTTTATCTTCCCCTCCTATTTCCTTTCATCTTCCCTAATAACATTTGCCAATATTTCTATAACAATTGCAAATAATATTGGGGAGAGAGGACACCCTTGTCTTGTTCCTTGGGCTAAGGTAATTTGTTGCGTTAAAACGTCATTTACCATTACCTCCGCCTTATTGTTTGCATAAAGCTAATTAATCACTCCCATGAACCTTTCTCCAAAACCAAATATCTTTATAATAGTTTTTAATGCCGGCCATTCCACGCAATCAAAGGCTTTGAAAATATCTAAAGCTATCAATCCTGCTTTTAAATTCCTTCTTTTAATAACATTTATTATATTCAGTACTCTTCCTATTAGATTGGGCATTTGCCTCTCTGGAATAAATCCACATTGATCCTTTTTATATACTTATTTATAAAGGTATTCAATCTTGATGCCATGATTGCTGTAAATATTTTAGAATCTTGATTAATTAAAGAAATAGGTCTATATGATGCTGGGTCCGTTAAATCCTTATCTGGTTTTGGGATTAGTATTATCAACGAATGTTCCCATGAGGGTCTTCTCTCCCTTTATTATATTATTATTCAGTTTTTCCATTTTTGGTAGTAAAAACTCTTTAAATATCTTATAATATTCCGGCCCCAGCCCATCTACTCCTGGAGATTTCCCTCCTTTCAATTTATCAATAATTCCCTCTATTTCTTTTTCAGTCACTAATGCTTCCATATAATCCCTATCCTTGCCTTGTAATCTTATCTTCCAATTCTTCTCTATATATTCCTGTATTCTTGTCTGTGGGCCTGTTTCTGATGTATACAATTTCTGATAAAAATCTTCAAAAAAATTTAATTCATCTTTCATTAAATTACAGCTTTTCCCCGTTTTATCTTTAATTGTCCCTATTATATTTTTTTCCTTCTTTGATTGCATGGACCTTGCCAGCATTTTAGAATTTTTGTTGCTATATTCAAAAAAAATCCTTTTCAAATATATTAATTCTCTTTGAACTCTCTCTATATCCTTTTCCTCAAGTTCTTTCTTTTTTGCTTGGAGTTGAGCATATATATGCATATCCTTATTTATTCTAAATTGTTCCTCTAATTCCTTAATCTCCTCTTCGATCTTTTTACTATGTGCTTCTTGTTGTCTTTTTAATTTACACAATTCTCTAATACATATCCCTCTTACTACTGCTTTCATCGTGTCCCAAGCTATCCCCTGCGAGTTTACCCGTTTCATTTATTTCCCATATAATCTGTATTTCCTTTTTCATTTTTTCCACAATATTTTTATAACTTAAAATTTTAGTATCTAATCTCCACCTTTTTGCTTCCCTATAATCTTTCTTTATTTTAATATCCATGCTCATTAATGCGTGATCTGAAACCATGATTACACCTATTTCACAGTCCATAATCTTAGAAAGCATATTCTTTGAGACAAATATATAGTCAATCCTGGAGAAACTCTTATGTTTTAATCAATAAAAAGTATATTTCTTTTCTTCCCCTTTTACTATTCTCCAAACATTCTTTAATTCTCTTTGTTCCATTACTTTTGCGAAACCCGTTTTCCCAATACCTTTTATAGTATCTTTATCTTTCATTTTGTCCATCACCATATTAAAGTCTCCAGCCATTACAATATTTGTTTTCTCTACATTCCCCATATTACTAAACACTTTATCATAAAAATCTATTTGCTTTTCATTTGGAGCATATACATTAACCAATACATATTTTTCATCCCCCATGAAACAGTGTAAAATAATAAATCTTCCCAAAACATCCTTTACCACTTTAACCACATTAAGTTCACATTTTTTAGAAATTATTATCGCAACTCCTCTTGCTTTAGAAGTTCCATATGCTTTCTCATATACACCCAAATTCCTAATTTATGTTCATTTCTACCATCTTCCTTTTGATGTGTTTCTTGTAAAAATATTATATCAGTTTTCCTTTTATTCAACAATCCTTCAATCCTCTTTCTTTTAACAACACTACCCAGCCCATTAACATTTAAAGTTATCAATCTTACTTTATTTTCCATATCTCCATTCTTAATTTTTTCTGTAGGTCTCCTAATGTGACACAATTACCCCCTCCTTCCCTCCCCCCTCCCCCCACACATAACCCCCATTTTCCCCCCTTCAACCCCAGGTTTCCCCGGGCAGTGGCTCCCATCCTCCTCTTCTTAGGACCCTTCGGGGGGGGGGAGCAAACATCCCACATGGAACCAAAGCAGAATTCCCCCTCCCTTTACTCTTCTTACTATCCCTCTTTAATCTATTTCTCAGTCACAAACTGCTTCCTCCTGCTGCCCCTTCTTCTTCTCTTTGTTGTTCCTGCCTCCCGTTGGTATCTTTCTCCATCAGACCCAAGCTCCACAGAAGATCCATTCCTTGCTCACATGATGTTATTCTGTGTTGTTTCCCCTTGTACATAAATCTCAGGAATACTGGATATCCCCAGCTATAAACAATTGAATTCTTCTGCAGGGTAGTTGTACACAGCTTTACACTTTTCCTCCACTGGATTGTTTGAAAACATAGATCATTGTAGATCTGTATCTGTGAAGACTGGAACATCAATTGCCCAGCATGTCTAATGGCTTGCATCAATTTTTCTTTTTTGTAAAAACTGGCAAATCTTACTATTATGTACCTTGGGACCATTCCACTCTTTTTAGGTCCAACTCTGTAGATCCTTTCAATATCTTCATCAACCCATATCATTTGAGGATCCATCTCCTTAATCCATTCCATTAGCTTGTCTTTCAGAATCTTTGAGTTTCCCCCCTGCTGTTCCTGGAAGGATCTGATGCGAATATTCATTCTTCTGTCTCTATCTTCCATAGAAATTAAGCATAAGTCCATTTCTTGTAGAATTATTTCTTGCATTTTATCTTATCTTTGTTCTGATCTGTTTGCTGCTCCAAAGATACAAGTTTATCATTAATCTTTTGAAGACTGCTTTGTAACTCCGATTGAGATTTCTGTATCTTTTTAACCTCCTGCATGAGCTCATTCTTCTGCTTATCCAGCATGTCTTGAATGCCATCCAGTAAAGCTTCAGAGGACATCAGCTCCGTTTGTGGTTTCATTGTTTTGGGAACTGCTCCTGGCTTAGCTCCATTTTTATGATTCCCACTTCCGGTTGCCGGTGGACCCGTTTTCCCATTCGACTGCCTCTAAATTTTCTGAATTCTTCCTAGTCAGTCGAGACCAACACTTATTGGAAGGGTGCGCTTTGGATCTAGTCCACTTTGGTGGCAAAATTTTCTTACTTCTCCCCCTTTCACTGCTCATCTGGTATCCAGCCAACAGTTGCAATGTTCGGTTTTTCTGCCACCTCTTGTTTAGATCCTTGCAAATTAGTTAATAATGTCCAGTATTCTTCGTAAGTACAAATTATTCTTTGCTTTAGTTTAAAGTTGAATCAACAAAGATAAGAACACACTGCCGTTTCAGTCCCGGCTTTGGCTGCTCTCCCAGACTCATTAAGATTTTATAACACTGCCGGTTTATCTAAAACTTTGCAGTTTTCTTTGCCTTACTCTGTAAAGATTCCCATAACAAGCACAGCTTTCCTTACAGTTTGGAGTTCTTATAGATGGGATATTGTTCTTTTTAGTTTATCTCACATGGGAGCAGAGACAATTCCGATCCGTTTACTCCATACCAGATGTCCCGCCCCCCTCTATCATATTCAATGCATATAGATGTGGAAAATTACTCAAATGCACAACAGAATCACATTTAATTCATTACAATTAGTTGAAAGGGAGAGTCAAAAGGGTCAAAGGATAGAAGTCAATTCAGAACTATTACAACAGAAACCAGATAACATCAACTCCACAGACTGCTATTATAGAACTGGAAAGGACAACCCAAACGATCAAGTGTTTAGACCAACCTCCTTACCAGGAATTACCAAAAAGAAAAAAAGGCATCCTCAACATGGTGCCCTTGAGATTTTTTGGACATCAGCACTAGCCAATGGTCTGGAATCCTGGGAATTGTAGTCCAAAACATTTTGAAGGCAACAGGGTGGGGAAGGCTGGGTTAAAGCTATTAGGTCTTTTTATTTTTCATAGATTTCTAAAATCATGTATAATGTGGACAAGGGGATAGCGACAAATTGCTATCACTCACTCCTCACACTAGAAATCATGGTCATTCAAATAAATTAATTGATGGTAGGTTTCGAAAAGACAAAATAAAGTACTTCATCACACAATGCAAAATGAATGGATGTTGCTGCCAGGTAGGGGCATTGCCAGGCCTGGGCTGATAGACACTGGCCCTAAATTTATTCCACAGATCACAGAGTGTGCATTTGTGCCAATAAAAACATGAAGACAGTCCCCAGGTTAATTGGAAGCTATCTAAGAGCATTCAGGAATCCCTCAGATTCCATAAGTCTCCTTGGGCAGACCATCTGACTGGGCCCACCACCCCAGTAAGGTGCAGCAGGGGGAGGGAACGGCCACTGTCAATCTAAATTTGCAGGAAGTGATGTGACAAAAACAATGGAGGCACAAAGAACACTCTACATACACTTCCGGCCCTTTTGTGACCTCCAATCTCACATGCAGTTGAAAAACCCAGGTCAAGGGTATGTCCTGACAAATGTGTTGGGCTAATTCATGAAGTCAACCTAGTAAATCATGACAGCCATGAAGTCCTGAGTGGACTCCCTAAAATGACTCCAGTGGGAGACCACCTCAGCTACCTCAGGCAGTGCTACTGGGCAGCAGGGTGGTTGAATCATCAACAGAATGTCTAAGCTGTCTCTCTGGCTCAACACTAAGTCGAAACACCAAAACCCAGCACCTGAGAGGACTGGTCTTCCAGATTTCTTATAGATGATAGCAACACACCTCTCCCCATCCTTCTATATTGGTGCTGCACCATATACCTAGGTTGTGTCAGAGCTGGGACAGATCCACTAGCTATACATGATTGGGTTATCAGGACTGTTGGCTGTGCTTGGGCAACATGTGTACATATCTCTGAATCCCAAAAGTGACAATGCTGGGATCCTGGAATCAATGTCTGAAAAATAATGCATTTTTGAGAATACATCAACAACCTACTTTAAATAGTCACTGTTGGATTGTCTCATGATTTACTAGAATGATTTCATGAATCAGACAAAAAATATTAGCTTGTAAATTATCCCCAAGACTAATTTAGTTACCAGGAGGAAACTTCAAGGCCTTAGGGCATCAAGAAGAGAGCTCATTCCTCAAGCAATCAAGCCACAACATTGTAGTCTGACTTGGCAGGTGCAGTTGCACTGCTGCATTGATAAATGTAATGTATAATTCATGTCTTTTTTTCATCCATTCCTATAGTGACAGCTGATTTTGTCATTGGACAACCTTTCCATTTCCCTGTGCTTTCTGAAGGATGTGATTTTGGGTTCCAGGGACAGTAAGTGTCAAGGGAAAGACAGAAGTGCCCATTTCTACTGGGAAAGAAACCTAACAGGCCAGGAACCCAAACACCAAATAGTGCACCATGGGTGCTAATCAGGTGAGGCTGTGGATGTGCTGAACCAGTGCCTGGCTGCGACAATGGACTGGATGAGGGCTAATAAACTGAAACTCAATCCAGACAAGACTGAGACGCTGTTGGTGGGTGGTTCCGCTGACCGGATGGAGGGTGTTCAACCTGTTCTGGATGGGGTTGCACTCCCCTTGAAGGAGCGGGTTCGTAGCTTGGGGGTTCTCCTAGAACCATCTCTGTCACTTGAGGCGCAGGTGGCCTCAGTGGCACGGAGTGCCTTCTACCAACTTCGGTTGGTGGCCCAGCTACGTCCCTATCTGGACAGGGATAACCTGGCTTCAGTTGTCCATGCTCTGGTAACCTCCAAGTTAGATTACTGCAATGCACTCTACGTGGGGCTGCCTTTGAAGGTGGTCCGGAAGCTGCAGCTTGTGCAAAATGCAGCGGCCAGATTGATAACTGGAACCAGTAGGTTCGAACATATAAGACCTACTCTGGCCCGCTTGCATTGGCTGCCTGTATGTTTCCGAGCCCGGTTCAAGGTGCTGGTTTTAACCTATAAAGCCTTACACGGCTTGGGACCACAATACCTGATGGAACGCCTTTCCCGACATGAACCTACCCGAACACTACATTCAACATCTAAGGCCCTCCTCCGAGTGCCTCCTCCGAGGGAAGCTCGGAGGTCGGCAACAAGAGAGAGGGCCTTCTCTGTGGTGGCTTCCCAATTGTGGAACGATCTCCCTGACGAGGCCCGCCTGGCGCCAACATTGTTATCTTTTCGGCGCCAGGTCAAGACTTTCCTCTTCTCTCAGGCATTTGGCAATATCTGAGGAGCCTGGAGTTGTTTTGTTTTGTTTTTGTAGTTTTTTTGAAGTGTTCAAGTGGTTTTTAAATGTACAGATTGTGTGTATGTTGTATGTTTTTGCTGTTTAAATTTTTGTATATTGTTTTTAATTGTTTTTAATCCTATGTAAACCGCCCAGAGAGCTTCGGCTATGGGGCGGTATACAAATGTAATAAATAAATAATAAATAAATAAATAAACTCACCAGGAACTAGTGAACAGTTTTAAGTGGCTTTGGGCATTATCTTGCATCTCAGGAACAGGATGTACTAGTGATCCCCATGCCTTAAACTTCTGTGACAATGTCACTTGTGAAAGGGACAGGTGTGGAAGCTCCATAGCTCAGTGTGACAGAGCACATGCTTTGCATGCAGAAGGTTCCAGGTAGGGCAAGGAAAGACTCCTGTCTGAATCCCTGGAGAGCTGCTGCCAAGGTCTACAATACTGGGCTTGATGGGCCAAGGATATTCCTATGTACACACGCACACACATCTCAGCATACAAAGATGGGGGCTTTCACCTCTCCCATCTCCCAGTGATCTCCACTGAGTTAGCTGTTTCTCTGCTGCTACTAGTGGGAGGAAAACAGCAGTCTTAGAAGTGGGGTCACTGCGGGTTGGAAGGACCTTTTGCTTCTTCTGTCCCCAGCTATCTCCATTAAGATTGTGTTTCTCCACCACTAGTAGAAGTGGGGAATCAGCAACCTGGGAAATAGGGTTGCTGGAGATTGAGAGGCTTTACCTCTCCCATCTCTATTGTCCCACAGCAAGTTCACTGTCCCAGCACTGCTAATAGCAAGATCACTGTCCCAGTGTGTCACTCCATTCCCTCATAGTGAAGGGGAATTTGGTTGGGGCAAAAAGGCATGGCACTAAAGAGAGGGGTTTTTTTTCGTTAGACTCCACCAAGCACAAGGGGATTTTTGCTTGTCTGTTCATGTCACATAGGAATCACCTCCACCAATGCTTGGCTACTTTGCCATTTCTCCGGTTGTCCATTCCTCCTGAGGACAGGGGATTCCAGAAGTCAAGAACAGCTTGATCAAACCAACAGAGTGGGGAATGACTTTTTAATATAGAGAGGGATATAATATTACAGGCATTCCCATGTCCTAAACTAAGGACCGGCTCCAGGTTTGTGTGAGTCCTCATGGCCCCTTCACCATGTTGGTGGGTTGAGCAGCCCCATCTCCTCTTTCTGCCCCTTCTCCGCAGCTTCTCCTGCTTAAATCTGTATTTGGCAGATGGGCAGGACCTCCCCACAAACAACAGCAGGGAAGAAATTGAGATGACAATAGCACGGGTGGAGGTGAGGTGGCGGGCCCTTGGCAGCTGCCCAATCATGCCACCTGGTGCTGCTGAGCCTGTCTAAACTAAAAACACATGGGGATTATAATCTCTATAAATATTTGAGTCTAACAAAGAAAAGCACCTTATAAAAACAACACACATTTATTTAACTTAAGCAAGTGCATCGTTTTCTTATTGTTAGCAACAGCTTCTTTTAATCCTTGTTTTCAGTGGGTAACTAATTTGTCCTCTCTCTCTCTCTTTCTTTATTAACCTTTTGTAATTACCATAACTCATTCCAGCACAGGCTTGTTTGGACTGCATTGTTTACATGCCTCTTTTAATAGGCTGATTTCTGTTAAGTAAGTTGTGGCTGATTAATGCCTTCCAACAAAATGTGGCATTGTGCAGCTTTTCTGTTTGTCCCTGAGATGCTCTGGATGTGTCACTGCTGAATTGTTTCCCCTTTTCTGCCTCCAGCTAAATGGCAGTCTGCCACTTCAGGCAGGGAGCAGAAAAGAAAATATTTTGCAGGAGTCATAAATCCATTTGTCTAGAGTTACTTTTTATGACATGACACTCAGTGTAGGTCTAAATTCCCAATTATTGAGAGATCATGCAAGGAAAAGAGTGTGCTTGTTCACTTCCACAGCCAACATCTTGGCATTTGCAAACCATAACAACAGAGGGGTGGCATTTTAGCATCTATATTGTTTGCAGAGCATCATCGGAGGTATTTTCTTTTCATCTTCTTGGAACATTTCTGAGTTCAGCAGAAGGGTATTTATATGCCCTGGATCCAAGGTTGGGTTTCTTTTTCCTGCCCATTCTGTTAGAACATGTGCGATGCATTTCATCTTCAACATCTTTCTTAGGTATAAGGTTTTAAAATATTTTGCATCCGGCTATGATCTTTTCTCACTAAGATGCTTGTGACAGAGAGCTGTGGGGCTTTTTCGGTAACAGCAGTGTTTTGATGGTTTAAAAGGTGCAATTGGCCAACTTTGTTTCTTTGTTTCATTAAATTTATCTCCCGCCTTTACACTACAAATAGTGCCGAAGGTGGCTAACAACACTAAAATATAAGATCAAATACAACGTTCTAATTAAAACGTAAAAGCAACTCAGTTAATAATAAAGCACCCACCAGTTAAAACTGACTTCAGCAAACAGCAATTTGAATAAAATGTCTTTGCCTATTGGTGGAACAACAAAGATGGGGCTTGCCTGGCCTTCTTCAACCAGAAGTTCCAGAGCTTGGGAGCAACCGCCAAGAAGACCCTCTCTTGAGTTCATTGAGCACGTTCAGGCTGTTCAAATTTTCCATTTTTAAAGGAAGGTGTTTGGTGGCTTGGACTGCTGGTGCTACTCTGATTGATTTTTAAGGCTATTTAATTATATATGTTCTAGCTTTGTTATGTTGTTGCCCAGTGTGAGCCTTTTGTCTAATTTAAGAATGAATCTGTCAAGGGGACAGATCAACAGGCCCCCAATGTTGGCTCTAAGTTTTCAGGGCATTGGAGGTGGGGGAATTGATTAAACCTACCTTGGCTCCCTAGTAGAAGAGATTGTACTTGGGTTTGTAAGCTGAGCAGACACCATAAGCTAAGGAGGAAGGGATGGCAGGGATAGAAATTAAGGATTTGTTCATATGCCCTCTTGAAGTAGGATTGGCCACATTTTCTGGGTAGGTTGACAGTTTTTGACAAACTGACTCTGATGTAATTGTAATTGATCACTCATCGCAGTGATGCATCATAGGTACAAACATCAATTCAGTAGGTCATTATAATTAACTCTACCAGATCAGTCCAGGAAAGGGCCAATATGACCCTGGAAACTGGGGAGGAGAGAAGGCATTTAGTGTGCATTGCTGCAATCCTGTGCATACTCACCTGGGAGTTAGCTTCATTGAACATAGTTAGGCTGACCATATGAAAAGGAGGACAGGGCTCATGTAACTTTAACAGTTGTAGAGAAGAGGGAATTTCACCCAGTGTCATTTGTATGCAATTAGTTCCTGGTGAAATTCCCTCTTCATCACAACAGTTAAAGTTGCAGGGGCCCTGCCTTCTTTTGTATATGGTCACTCTAGTATAGTGCCTGTAACTTTAACTGTTGTGATGAAGAGGGAATTTCACCAGGAACTAATTGCATACAAATGACACTGGCTGATATTCCCTTTTCTCTACAACTGTTAAAGTTACATGAGCCCTGTCCTCCTTTTCATATGGTCAGCCTAAACATAGTAAGGCCTGTTCAGACAACATGCTAAACAATGGTTAGGCCACTAGCCCTTTTGCCGCAAATGGTTAGTGAAGGTGTTTAAACCATGGTTATGTAGTCACCATGGCTAAGAATAGTTCACACAACATGCTAAGCCATAATGTGTAGCTCAAAATGCTTAATCACTGTGGCTTAGTGTGTTGTCTGAACAGGGTCTTCCTTTCAAGTGCACAAGCACAGGGCTGTGCTGCATGAGCATGGTTGGGTGGGAATGTTAGGGGGAAATGGGCCCTTCTCTGCTGCTTGTTCTTCACTGCCCCTTCACTGTAAATTGCCCCTTCTTACAGGTGCTTTGTAATGGAGGAACAGCCATCAAACTAACATGCTGTGCAGCTGTATTATAACATAAAACCCTGGTTCACACATAATATTAACCCATGGTTTATTTAAACCATGGTTCATTGCCCTACTTAGGATTTGTCTGGCAGACCATCCCAAAACCCTGGTTTGTTTTCACAGTCCCCTGGGTCATTTGTTTCCATCCTCCTTTGCTTGCTTTTCCCCTAAATGCCTTTGTGGCACTGTTGTACTGGCATGTAGAGTGGCTGTGGAATTTTTTCTGCCCTTGTCCACTCCCTCTGCAGCCTGGTGAAACAACCCATGAACAGCCTATGGTTCTGGGTTCACGCATAATGACTAGCCATGAGTTCACAACCCAACAACAAATCATGAGTTCTGTTTTGTGGTTGTTTGTGGTGAATAAACAATAGTTTGTTAGTGTGGCCACATTCACACATCACAACACCCCAGAATTTAATAACCCATACTATGGCTTAGCTAGCCTTATATGCAAACCAGGGCTTAGTTTAGTGCTAAGAAGCTGATTAGAATACCAAGCAATAGTACAGAAGTGATAGAAATTCCTGATGTAATGGTTGAGGGTTATTAAAGGGTTGCCAGGTGTCCTACTTTACAGAGGACAGTCCTCTATTTGAAGGTGACCTGTGTTTCAAGGAGGGAGAACAGCAGCCTTGTAGTTGCCCATCAGTTGGTATCACCTGGGCAACAAACTGGGAGGCAAAACAGGTCACCTAGTGAGTCTTCTCCACTGTGGTAAGATGTCTTGTATTTCCATTTAAATGACCATTTATTTCTAAATTTGCACCTATACATTTAAATTTGGTTAGGTAGATGCTATGTAAATTGGTGTCCTCTTTTTGATGATACATTTCATCTTTTTTGTTGATGTACAAGTCCTCCCCAACCTCGACCCAACCATAATTAAAGCAGGACTATTCTAATAATAGAAAGGCTTATATTCAAGATGCTCAGGCCAATATAACTGTTACTGCAGAATTAGAAGTCTTTCCTCTGAAACCTGATGAGTTGGACTTGAAGGTTATTTATTGACCCATTTAGTAGTTCATTAAAAGAAATGTATTTAAATGGTATATATAATATATATTGCCTTTAAATAAGTAAAATATCTTGCACTCCTGGTGGTATGTAGCATTGCTAGCAGTGACATCATCAGCATCGCAGCTGTACTATTTTATACCTCAATTTTTATTGGAACAGACATCTTTTATCAACTGTAAAGAAGATCATGCAAATTTTGTGCCATCTTAAATGTGATTTGCCACCTGCCTGATTGTTCAGAAGTGCACGATATGCTTAATTAATCTAATTAGCCTATGCACATATCAAAAGCAAATTTACAGTCACTGTCATCACAAAAGTATTTTTGTTTTCCTGGGGTATATAATTCATTTCTAAAAAAAGCAATCTGGAACAACTTGCTTCACTTAAAATAAGGCTTGCACTAAATATCACCCCACCCACCCCATTCCTTTCCCCTTGGTTTATATTCTCTTTCTGTCACTCTGTGTGTGTGTGTGTGAGTTTTAAAAAAACACTACCTGTTCTGTGGCCTTACTTTTTCCCCCTGCTATCTAATGATAAATAAACAAATTTATTTCTAAGGTAAGGAAATCCTAAACTACTGAAAAAAGCATGTTGTGTTAATTGCTGGGAGCTTCTGATCTCATGCATGTTTACTCCAAAGTAAGTCCCACTGAGTTCAATGAGGCTTCTTCCTAGGGAAATGCGTATATGGTCGCAGCCGCTGTCTCCAGAGGCTCAAATTCATTTTTCACATGTGAAATTAGTTTAGTGCCCTTGCCTTTGTAATGGTGTGTGACTGAGTGTGTCTATAGACATGTGATGTGATATCGTAACAAATCTTTCCTCACCTAGGGCTTCATGGTTGTCACAATGCTGTAACTCAGGATTGTTGTGAATGTCACAGTGATGGCGTTTGTGTACAGTCTTGGTCTCCCTCCTCCCTTTCTTTGAAAATATGGCATCCCTCAAGGAAATGAAAGAGCAATTCCTAAGTACAACAGAGCATCAGGAGAAAAATAAATCTGCCCCATCTTTAGATACAACCTATGAAAACATCTCTGAACACTCCCACGGAGAATGAAATGAGTAGGATCCACAGTCACTTAATGACAGTTAGATTCCATTTAAATCAGTGTGAAAATTCAGCCCTGAGCAGGACCAGATGGGAAGTGTGTGCCCCCCCCATTTCAAACTGCTCATTAAGTATTTTTTAATCAGTGGCAATGATTCAGTGCTAAATACATATATGAACTAGAACGATTTATAAAAAAAGGTAAGGGGAAGCACTTTTATTCAAGATGTAAGACATCACTTCTTCACATTCAGAATTTCACAGTGGACGGCTTCTGCGCTGTTTCTGCAAGGCAGGCTCCTCGCTTCTCGATGGGCTGCTTACACTATGGAGGCAAGCAGTAGTGTAAGCTGGGGGGGACAGCCTCGTTTGAGGCCCCCCTCAAAATCGTGGGCCCCAGGCCAACTGCCCCCCCCTCTGCACGGCCCTGGCCCTGAGTCATGACTAACAAAGACCTACTGATTTCAATGGGAACTCTATTCTGCTAACTCTGCTAGTGCAAGATATTATTGATTATAAGGCCTTCTCTTCTGCCACTCCCAGACTGTGGAATGACCTGCTGGGAGAGATCCGCCAACTTACCAGTCTTCTAGAATTTAAGAGAGCTATAAAGACTGATCTCTTCCGGCAGGCCTACCCAGTCAAATTTTAAGAGTTTTATTGATTTTAATAATATATTAATTTTATATGATTTTAATTAGTTTTATGTATTTTATATTGTTTGTATTGATGTTGTTCCCCACCTCGATCCAGAGGGAGAGGCGGGTAAGAAATAAATAAATATATTATTATTATTATTATTATTATTATTATTGATTGCACTGATTAACACAGCCCCTGTATAAACTGTTCTCTTCTATTGTTTTAAAGAACATTCCATATTATTTTGGAATACAGCTAAAGACAGATCTGTGAAATCTGAAAGCATCATGAACATGCATTGGTTCAATAAATCCATAGCCTCCATTGCCCTGTGCTTCTTTGTTCTGCTGGATCTAAGTAGCTTTTAAGACTCAGCACTTGTGAAATGTTCTTGTTCAAAACTTAACTTAGCCCTAATCTTCATGGCGTTGGGGCAGCAGCGCAGTGGCAGATGGCACCCCCCGCATTGGTGCTCCTTCTGCCCATCTACAGTGGAAGGAGCATCACAGTGGGCTTTCCTACTACCACCGCCACCATACCCACTGAACAGAGCACAAGCGGCAGTTGTAGGGGCACCTTGGAGCATCCACTTGCCTCTTCCAAGGTAAGTTTTTTCTTCTCCTTCTTTGTACGTTTTTAAATGGGAGAGACAAGGGGGGAGGTCTGCGGAAGCGCGAGGTGGTGCAGTGAGCTTGTGGCTCACTGGTCCATCCCCTTCACTGCTCAGCCCATGGCGACCAATCAGTGGTCGCCACAGACTGTGGCATGCCTCCCAGAAGCTCTGGAGCAAGAGCAACAGATGGCAAATGCTGTCGTCGCCTCACTCCAAGCTAAAGAAGTTGGGGTAAATGCTCAACTTTTTTAGAGTGGAGCTTTGGGGCTTTGCCCCTAGATGACTTCGGAGTGGTGGCAGCATCATGTAGACGACCTGCCATCACTCCAAAGCCACTGTGGGGAAAAGCGCCCATCTAGAGTTAGCCTTAGAATCCTGCAACCACATTGTGCCATTTTACCTCCACTTATTAGCTTCTGCAGCCTCTATATCAGCTCTTTCCCCTTCTGACTCCTGCCCACCTCCACAAATGCATAGCAGCCTGATGCAATTGGATCTACAGCAATCTAGGCGGATGAACAACCCAACATCTTCCTTCCAGTAATCCTGGTATAGAATGCTCAAATATAAATCCCCACTTTAGAAATACTCTCTTATGGGTGTTTATCTTGCCACTGAAAGCAGGCAAGAAATTACTCTCTTTTTTCTTTTTAGATTAGCATTACGTCAGGGTTCAAGTCCTTATTTTCTGCTCAGCATCATCACACAAAGGGATCCTATATAAAGCATAATGGAGTCCTGCATTTCCTCCTTGCTCCTTCAGCACAGGCATTTCTATACTCACATTACAACAGGCCAAGAGATACATTGCCACAACACTGGCAGAACAACTACTGGGTGGGTTCACGTTGGGAAAATAAACCAGAGTGTCAATCACAATCTGCCTAATTAGAATAATCACTCTGACAGGAGCAGGTTATCGCAGCTCCAAACCAGCGAGGGGGGGAGCTGGGTGGTTTACAAACAACCCTGAAACCAATGGCTTGTTCTGGGATTTCAGGATGATCACTATATCCAACACATGCTCAGCCCTAGAGAGAAGGGGGAAACCACCAGCACTCAGTGCTCCACGCTGTTTCAGGAAATGAACAATTTGTTCATTCCTTCCATATTTGTGTCCAGCCTTTGTTCACTTCTTGTTCAAGATGCAGGTCTTCCCTACACCAGGATTTTATCCCTCACCTTTACCAGGGCTTCTACTAGCGGAATCTTTGCGGGATTAAGATCGGCTCATTTACATGTGTTTTTTGGGGGGGGGTCCTTTCTCTGCAAGTTCTATATGTTCCATTATACAACCACTAGATGGCACTGGTTTATAGTGGAAATGTGCAATTTCACACAGCCGTTGTCACAGTTCTGGGAAAAATGCCAGATTTTCTATGACCTTAAAAAAATGGAATAAAGTTGATAAAGCATGGGAGAGCCCCTGGATAACTGATGTATAGGACCCACAAACTTTCATGAATGACTAATCATGAGTCCACGATAAAATCCTCATGAAGAGATGCCCACAATTTCAAAGGTCTGCCATTCCTGTTATCAGCCTGGAATGGTCCCTTGTGGATGAACAATGGTATACAGGGGGAAATAGAGCCATGGGAGAAGAACCTTTAGTGCATGGGTATAATCTGAGCCACTATGTAACCTAACACATGTAACAACAGGCATCCCCCTCTGGATGAACCCTTGCTATAATTTCTGATCAGAGATAACACCAGGGATATGGTTGGCAGGAGCCTCAGCCAGCATTCGAAGGAAAAGCTGCCCTTTGCAATAATGCATGCTGCATGAAGCTGGGAACTTGGTGGGCTCTTGGAGCCGCTCTTCCCAGATGCTTTTACCAGCTCTGGCTGAGTCCATTGCATGGCACACACTGCCGCCATGGGGACAATATGCACTGCACAAAGCTGGGGGCTTGGCCAGCATCAGCTGACTCTCTTTCTCCATGCTGAGAGAGGCATGTAACTCTGTACGTCTCTCAGCATGGAGAATGCCAAAAAGGCTGGGTGGGTGGGTACCCAGACAGCAGAGGGCCCAAAGGGGGAGGAAATCAGCCCACCACCAACAATTAGTTCCCACCCCTGCTCTATGGAAATCCCATGCTGCACATGTGCTGTTTCTGCAGTGGACTGATCAAGCCTAGAAGGAAATGACTGTAGCAGTGCTGAAATGTGATCTTTTTGCATCAGCTAGGCTGAGATTATTAGAGATGAAGAAATATTCCTCTCGGTTATATACTCATAAGAACTTCCTTCAAAAGAATTATTGGGATTAATTAATCTTTGGTAGATATGAATCCTTCTTTGACTGCTTCCATTTAGTTTTCAGCGATCAGTGGTCAGTCACAGTTAAATTTCATGTATACTAAATGCAGCTCTGAGGGGCATATCTAAGGGTTTTTTCTTTTCTTTGTACTGCCTGCTTCGCACATAATGACAACCTAGAGTATGGGTTGAGTTTGGATTATTGTTGAATAGTGGGCTGTTGCTGAATTGTAAGTTGTCATTGAGCCTATCTACACACGCAGGGTAAAACACTTTGAAAACGTTTTGAAAATTGTATATGGAATGTGTCCTGGGCCCCAACAGTTCTCAAAACTGTTATAAACCATTTTAAACCGTTCTAAACCATTTTAAAGCAGTAGTGTAAATAGGCTCATTATGTGCAAAACCTGTACTACAGTTTAATTATAGGTTGTTAAGCACAAACAACCCTGGAAGAGAACGAGTGGTTTGTTGTTGAGCTGTAAACTCTGTCCTCATGTAGGGATTCCAGGTGCAACGCTTATCTGTATTAGTTGTATGCAGACAAGACGTCAGACACAAGAAGGTTGTTTCAGACACATGAAAAGTCAGGGCCAGCTAGTGCAATCCTGACCTCCCCACTACTACAGGCTTTCCAGTTTGACTGTCTGGACAGGCCTGTGACGGTGTACACTTCTTTTTGACTAAATAGTGGCATGTCTGTTTGCAATAGGAACTGCTATGGTCAAAACAGCAAGTAATGCTCCACCTGCACAGCAATGTGCACTGCTGACTAGTACTGAAAGTTACATTTAAGGGAACAAGAGAACTGCATTTTGCAAGATCCCACCTCATAATACTCTTAAAAACACATAAAATGAAATTGCTATAAACACAGTACTTGCTTCTGGACAGTACAAACTAAAGCACTTTGGGATCCAAAGCATTTATTTATAACAATTATATTGATCCACTCTATTTAACAATATCAATATTAAAATTCCAAGCATTTTAATGGCATATATTTATGCATTAAATCCCAGCATGTCCCACACTTTTGCAAGAACTGCTATAGTAATAATTCAAATTCGAAATAACTGAAATGGTCTAATTGACTCCATTCCATTCACATTTCACTGATTTGACTGAATTAAGACAAAGAAATATATTGTGCATTGTGCGGGTGAAGGGAAAGTGCTATTCTTTCAAGTTCCTTTGTCTGCATCTCAGTCTGTCATGCACCTACTGATAGCTTTGAGAGTATAAATGCTTATTGCTTACTTCTTTTTGTAACACATTATCAATTAATTGCTCATAAATCTCTGTTCTTAGCCTGTGTAGGTTGCAAGGAGTGGTAAATCATTAACTTTCAATGACAGCCTGCTTGAATTACAATACCACCCTTGCAAGGTATGACATTTGCAAGTTTAATTAGTTGAAAACAACCCCTTTGTCTTTCAAAACCCTGCTGGTAAGGCCGAGAAAACATCCTCAGCACTCTGGCTTGCCTACAGCCCCCACTCCCCTCTTTTCCACTAGTAGGTCTTCAACGTCTTACCTACAGAGGTTTTCCTCAGTGGGCTGCCTTCTCTGTTCTTTTCTTATCTAACATATACATGACAGGATACCCGGGGAGTAGGAATACCTGTAGGAAGAACAAAGTTAGCTTTGCATTGTTCCCTCCCTGTGTTCTGAATAGCAACAGATTCTTAAATCTAATAATGAAGCATCAGCCATCAAACATGTGCCTGTCAAGAAATTCATGTTATTTTTTAAAGAAAAATTGGATAGAGTAATAATGTGCTTACAACCCAAGAAACACACAATGAAGAACACCAATGATCTAATCATACAGATAAAAACTCATAAAGCTATTAAGGCACAGACCCCTTCTGTTCTATGTCCCCTCGAATTCAAGAACATATACAACAGGCAGCATGGGAACTGTATTGTGGCTGTGTGAGCCAAATTAAAGGGATAAGCAAAGGAAAAAGCACAGTATTGTCCACAGCCATCTAGATGATGGTTCACTACAACTGGTATTATAATTATGATGGATCAGCACCCTTGATTACCAGCAGGAAAATCACTCAGGAATATATCCCTGTTCTTCCTCCTCCTCCAATTAAAGAAGGGTAGATTAAATTCAAATGTGTTCCCCTTTGCAAGTCTTGCCATTTGGGGCTCAAGAGGTTGTTGAGAGCAAAGTTGCCCTGAGCTGAGTTAAGATCTGCACATCTGTACTTTTATCTCTGCTCAGATCAGTTCAAGGTGATGTGTAGAAGCATCCCCTTTGCAGTATGACATCCCCCTCCCCAATTTCCCCTCAATGCCTCCCATTTTTGAACACTGGTGATGGGTGTGTGCATGGTGGAATAAGACAATGCAGAGGGAAACTCTCTGTACTGGGATCTCTATCTGTAGTATTGACTATGATGTGTGTTTATTCATGAATAGCTATATCAATCAATCAATCATTTGGCATGAGCTTATTTCAAGAAATGGCAATACAAGAAAGTGGGACAAGAGGAGTGCCATAAAAGACCAGGGATGTATTTGTGGGGATGGGGAGTGGGCAATAATGATGAAGAGAATATTTCAATAGGACACTTACCAATGTCCATGAAAGTTGTATATCATCAAGCACGAGGAACAAATCTTTGGGTATAATTAGTGACATTGCTACTAGTAAACAATATGGTGCCAACTGACACTTAACAAAATAAACAGCATAGAGTTGATAATCTCTGTTAAACATAACTGATAGGGAAGATGGGGGGGATATCAGTGATTGGCAATGTGTGCATAGATGACTATTTCTTGAAGGGAAAGTGCCACAGTGTGCAACAACCATGAGGAGATCTTCTCAGCATTCAGTCCTATTGAGTATAAGAAGTCTCACTCCCTAGTAAGTATGTTTAGGATTGTAACCTAGTTTCCATATTGAGCCTTTGAACTGTTTTTGCAGTGGCACCACCCCTTTAGAACTCTCTCTTCTGTGCTGGCATTTAGACACCAGGTAAAGACCTAGGGCTCCATCACACCTACTTTTTTTTTTCCTGGTATGCACCTGTGATTTTGACCTCCGTTTCATTAGTGCGGTAAGCGCTGGTCCCTTTCACGATTGCCACTGTTGTTTGTTCTCCCACCCTGCTCCTTCTCTTTCCCCCTCCAGTTCATGGGTTTTCTCAGGTGATAGAAATGGTTGTCTTCCCCCCCTCACTCTGGTTTTGTTGTCTAGGGTTTTATCAATTCAGCATTTAATCGGCTGGGCACCATTTCTGCGGGCAATGATGGTGGGGATGGAGCAGCAACAGTCCAATCAGTCAGCTCAGCACAAGTCCATTTATTCAACAGACAGACTCTGCAAGCTGGAGGAGACCCCCCTCCTCTTTCGTTAGCAGGACCGCCCCCAACAAAAGCAACATAGCACAAGGACAGCAATACATGGGACGGAAGGGTCCTTTTATTTCGTGTGGAGAAAATAAATCGCACTTTCCCCGCCCTAGAAAAAGATGGAAAATGGAGGGGAAGAGGTGACATGACTGCAGGACAGGCACAACATCATGTGAGTATTGCATTTCAAAACGGCAAACCAGACCGGACAAGAGTATGATAAAATGCTGGCATGATGTAGGCCCTAGTCATTTTTGCATGCTTTTGGTGGATTCCTAGTTTGTCTTGCTTTACTTCCTCTCTGATTAGGCTTTTGCCCTTCTATTGCTGATGCTTCTTCTATTGTTTTAATAGTGACCTTCTTGTTATGTTGTAAGTCTTTTGAACATACCTCTTAGGAGAGTAAGGTATAAATAAAATAGTACAGATTGCAGTTAAAATTTCATATTAAGATATAGGAAATTATAAGAAGCTAAACCTCTTGGAGAAAGCAAAGAGTTGATGATCCCATCCCAAAACCACGGTATATTAGAATTTGCAATGTTCATATTTCATTTAGCTACTTAAGAGATTACGTAACTCTAGTAATAATGGCTTTCTCTTTACAATACTTGATTAAATTAATAAATAAAAACAGGCAAGCCAGCAGCTGGCAGTTCAGCAAATCTATTAATGTCATTATTCTTTTATGTTCATGTCATTCACAGCACAGTCCTATGCATTTCTACTTAAAAGTAGGTCCTGCTGAGTTCAATAGGACTTACTTCCAGAAAGGTGGGTATATGATTGCAGTCTTAAATATTTAAACACCATGGAGTCTTGTGCATTCTCAGCAAGTTTTAGGCTAAAGTCATAATCGGAACAACTCTTTGTTTACCACTGTTGGGATTGCTGAGGAATAATTTATTTTATAGAATTCATTTGGCCAAAGGAAACATTTCTGCCCCTTGGCATCAGAACAGAATCATGACGGGAGTACTGTATAGCAATTATACAGGCCTGAGTTTAGACTGGAATTTTGCAGCAATGCCCTCTGACATATACCAAACTCGGTAGAAATGAGATGGTGATATATAATGTCTTAGTTTGGCACTGCTTGAGGCCTGCTTAAATAGCAAAGCATGTTCAAAGCCTCACTCTCAACTGTTTAAGGAATTCATCTTGTTTTCTAGTAGGGAAGGAATAATGCTTGCCTGGAATTGCCCCTTTGAGGTTAATTAATCAGAGCTATTTATTTATTTATTTGAAAAAAGTTGTAAACTACACCATCATCCCAAAAAGGAATTCAGAGCAGTGTACATAAAACTATTCAGAATGCTTTTCTGGAATCATAGGATATTCCCAATTCTTTAGTGTAAAGGTGAAGTCCTCTGATGTGGAGTAAGTAGTAACTACCACTAAAATCGTATGGATACTTGAAAATCTTTATTATATCAAAACTAATTCACAAGAAGCTGTAGGTCTTTACTATTACTGGCTGCACAGCTCCAGGTAAGGTGCTTTTGTAATAAGACCCAATCACCTTTTCCTCCAGTAGCAGCACAGCTAAATGTCTGTATTAAAAACTGTGACAGCTACAGGCTGAGATGACCATAAGAGAAGGACCTCAGAGTCTGTTTCTCTTAATGCCCCATACAATTGACCAACAGTGACCTATTTTACAGTCTGTGAGCCAAGCTAAGATCGCAAGGGTAAACATAGAATAATTTTGTATGGAAAGCATACCTGAGGCTGAGAGCATGTAGAGCATCCAAGGCAGGGTGGCCAGCTGTCCTACTTTACAAAGGACAGTCCTCTATGTGAAGGTGTCCTGTGTTTGAAGAGGGATTTAGCCCAAGTGTGTTTTAAAGTCAAAGAAGCATAAAGAGGAAGAGTGGGAGGGGCCTTGCAGTTGCCCATCCACAGGTAGCAGACTGAGTATGCACATAAATGACTTAGTCAGGAACTACACTACTGCTTTAAAACGGTTTATAACAGTATTGGCAACTGTTGGGGACCAGGACACATTCCATATACAGTTTCCAAAACATTTGCAAAGTATCATATCCTGCTTGGTGTAGATCTAGCCATAGTCAGTCAAATGTTACTTTCTGTCAAAATTTGCACCTATATATATAAAATTGTGTCTGCAAATTTTATACAAATTGGTGTCCTCTTTTGTGTGATGCATTACCTCATATTTATTTATTTATTTATTTATTTTCATAAATGGCCACCTGAATCATACCTCAGATAGCTCCTTTAGAGCTTCATGTCTTCACACCTTGGATAGCTCTTTTAGAGTTCTAACTGAAATGCAAAGTGGATTGATTGCCTTACTGACATCGGCGGCTCCAACTTTTGCTGGCGTTGGGTATCCAGCAAAGGATTCAGAAGTTTTCTGAATTACATGATATCACTCCTGGTTTGTCCAGAAGAACACTGAGGAAACTTTGTGACCTCATCAAATTTATTTATCAAATTTGCAGATGACACAAAATTGGGTGGGATAGCTAATACCTGGAAAGACAGAAACAAACATCAAAGTGATTGATAGGTTGGAGCCCTGGGCTGAAAACAACAGAATAACATTTAATAGGGATAAATGCCAAGTTCTACACCTAAGAAAAAGAAACCAAATGCACAGTTACAGGATGGAGGATACTTGGCTCAGCAATACTACAAGCGAGAAGGATCTTGGAATTGTTGTAGATCACAAGCTGAATATGAGCCAACAGTGTGATGTGGCTGCAAAAAAAGTAAATGCTATTTTGGGCTGCATTAATAGAAGTATAGCTTCCAAATCGCGTGACATACTGGTTCTCCTCTATTCAGCACTGGTTAGGCTTCACCTTGAGTATTGTATCCAGTTCTGAGCACCACACTTCAAGAAGGATGCAGACAAGCTAGAGAGGGTTTAGAGGAGGGCAACAAGGATGATCAGGGGTCTGGAAACAAAGCCCTATGAGGAGAGACTGAAAGAACTGGCATGTTTAGCCTGTTCTAAACATGAACAGGGAGACATAATAGCACTCTTCAAATACTTGAATGGTTTTCACACAGAGGAGGACCAAGATCTCATCTCGATCATCCCAGAGCGCAGGACATGGAATAATGGGTTCAAGTTACAGGAAGCCAGATTCCGGCTGGACATCAGGAAAAACGTCCTGCCTGTTAGAGCAGGTCAACAATGGAATCAATTACCTAGGGAGGTGGTGGTCTCTTCCACATTAGAGGCCTTCAAGATACCGCTGCTGGACAACCATCTGTCAAGTATGCTTTAAGGTGGATTCCTGCATTCAGCAGGGAGTTGGACTTGATGGCCTTATAGGCCCCTTCCAAATCTACTATTCCATGATTCTATGACCTGGCACCCAATTCACTACATGTCAAACGAAAGGTACATTGAACTCACCCCACCTCATAGCAAAATAGCTGGATGTCTGATATTCATCCTTATTATGTTAAGGTCAAAGAAAGCAACATTTTAAATAGAATTATAACTTTTCCACTCCTGCCTGCAAAAAAATTATATATTGCAATGGGGTATGGTGTGTTAAAAGCAATAACAGAATGGAAAGAAGTAATGATAATTATAAAATGCTTTAAAACTTACAAGATACAGGTTATAGCCAGAATTATCAGCCTAAAACACTATTGAATAAATTTAAGCAGACGTCCCAGCTGAACCCCCCCCCCCCCATGTTCAGCTACCATTAAGGAGCCAGACATTAACATACTGCATATTGTAAAATCTTGGGTGAATGCTGCTTAAAAGACTTTGCTTTTGAGTGCTCATATAATCTTACCGAGGATTGCTTAATAACAGTCACCCAGATTGTGATCTTAATTACACCTGTGCATATATCCATTGTAACGCCATTACCAGTGGTAGATTCATTTTCTAATTAGCATATTGGTATCATAATCTATTTTACTGAAGACGTTAATTATATCTCATATCGGAGCAAAACGTAATATTCTAGAATATATCCATCACAGTAAGAACTAGGAAAGGGCTGGATTAGCCAAGAGTCCAAAGTGAATTAGTGTAAGCTAAGGGTAAGGTTATATCCCCTGCTATTATATTATTATCTGAGTAGGTTGCCTGTCTTCCTCCTGGTACTAACTGTGTCGAAATGTCTGCTTTCAATGCATGGGACAAGTTCAGCAGTGGAATACTGCCTTGGGTAGTGGCGGCTTCTCCTTCACTGGAGGTCTTTAATCTGAGGCCAGATGACCACCAAGGAGGCCCTAGGGGCATCCTGCATGGCAAACTCTGCATAGAGCAGGGGCTACGATATCATCTCCAAGACCTTCCTTGAATGCCATTTTTTTTCTTGAAAAAACATCGGGGTACAAATCAAATGAATAAAATCAAGTCAATGGCCAGATCTATACCAAGCAGGATATAGCAGTATGAAAGTAGTATATCAAAGGCAGAAGACACACTACAGCTTTATAGCAGTACTGAAGTGTACTGACAACTGTTGAGGCCCATTGACACATACCATATACTGCTTGGTGTGGCTCCTGCCTTTTATAAACCATTTTCATACTGCTTTCATACTGCTATATCCTGCTTGGTGTAGATCTAGCCTAAGATTCTGTAATTTTATAATGAATTGGACAAGTTGGTCACATTTCCAGGAATGAAGAAATGTAAAGTAGTGGTGCCTTGTACAGTATGAGGAACAAAAATGCCCATGCATACTATGCATTTTATGGGATTTGGGGCTCATGGTAAGGATATTTGCTTTTGTTTCTAATGTTCGGTTATCTTTATGTGCATAACCGAACAGAGGCAACAGAGTGAAAGTGGCAGCTGAGTCTGAGAGGTTCAGGGTAGGGGTGTGCATGCCAAAAAATATCATTGTTTATCATTATCGTCATTTCGGACCAAAAAAAATATCGTCTTCATTCATATCGTAGGTGAACCATATCGTCTCCATGATAATTATTGTGAAAAAATTATATTTTTTGCATCCCTATTTTTAAAGAAAAAAATGCCTATAACTTCTGTATTTTAAAAGTTAGAGGCTTGAAACTTGGTCACAGTGCTTATGGGGTATGCCTAAGTATGTGTATGAAATTTGAGATCGATCCCTCCAACCCTCAATTTTATATGAATTTTTTAAAGATCGTTTCCGTTCTGACAGGTCTGAATGAATGCACGTGGTGAGCTATCATTCTGATCTGTCAGAACTGAAACGATCTTTAATAAATTCATATAAAATCGAGGGTTAGAGGGATTGATCTCAAATTTCATACACATACTTAGGCATACCCCATAAGCACTGTGACTATGTTTCAAGCCTCTAACTTTTAAAATACAGAAGTTATAGGTATATTTATATGGCAGTCTGATAAAACGATAAAATCGCCCGAAAAATATCATCTCCAATGATTATCGTAGGATTTTGTATCGTATCGTCATCATTAAACACATGCATGATAACGACCCTATCGTATCATTATCGTACATTTTAATGATACGATACACATCCCTAGTTCAGGGCACCAGAATACAACTCTGCAAAGGGGTATCTAATGAAGTTAAAAAGAAGAGGTTGCTTTCAAAGTGTGATAGGCCTCTGTAGGGAGCCACGAGAGTATATACAATTACAGGTGGATATCCAAACTTCTCACTGACACCTCTAAATGGGAGTCTCACTGGGTCAGGAGAGCAGAGTGCCAACACAGCAATGCAATAGTGTAGATTACACCCCTTTCCTTGTGTGGATAGCAGTGCTGGAGCATCCATAGGCTAGTCCCCTCATTGCCTGCAACCTTTCTGATTCCTTTGAGTCCCCCTATGGGAACTTTTTTTTTTTTTTTTAAGTGTTCTGACTTCATGCACTCTTTCTCCTTTAAGTGTCGACACCGGACACTTCCAGGTGAACAGTCTTATATTTTGCGAAAGATGTGGAACATATTGGACAATGTGGATATAAACAGTTACTGTAGTGTTTTAACACGATGCTCTAGGCGCTATTGTACCACAGGAAGATAAAAGTTTCAGAAGCTTTGCCATAGTGTTCCTATCAAAACTGGCTTCAAACAAGCAAAGAAGATATTAGCCAAGACATTTTTCAATTGCTTGTCTCAGATATGTCTAAATCTCACATTGCCTCAAGCTGAGACTGAATGAGCACTTCATTTTTATCTTGTATTTCTGCATGCTTTTTCTATAGCTTTCTTTTAAGACCGGATTCTGAGGGCCTAACTCCACATGATGTTAATCATGTAGTCTGCCCTTGGAAGCAAGCTTTTTCTTTCACAAATTGCCAGAGCAGGGGTTACAGTCTGGGGGTAGTGAGGCTTTAACCCTTTGCTCCCCAAGAATTCTTGTATGGATCGTTCTAGAAGTGGGGAAAGAGTGATCTGTTTCTATTCTCCCTTTTATTGTGCAAACAGAAGTACTTATAATTCATATTGCAACCTTCTGAGGAGTAAAAACCATTACATATGCAATATTCAAAGCTTCCCCTTCTTCCCCTTCTCAAAGTGTACTTCTTCATGCAGGGTATAGTTAAACTATGGAATTCGCTACCACAAGATGTAGTGATGGCCACCAATTTGGGTGGTTTTAAAGAGGGGTTGGACAAATGGCTATTAGTCCTGATAGCTATGTGCCAGCTCCAGAATCAGAGGCAGTATGCCTATGTATACCAGTTGCTGGTGGACATGGATAGGAGGGTGCTGTTGCACTCCTGTCCTGCTTGTGGGTTCCTGGTCAACAGCTGGTTGGCCACTGTATGAACAGAAAACTGGTCTAGATGACCTTTGGTCTGATCCAGCATGGCTCTTTTTATGTTCTTATGTACAGATTATTAGCCCAAATACACAAGAGGAAACTGCACTTTATTCATCATTGAAAATAATACCCCATTTTCCCTGGTCCATAAAAAAAACCTTGTGGAAAGTAGTGTTTACAAACCAAAGTGAAGGATCACAAAATCATCTAAGGAACCCATAAACAACCATGAGTAGGGAATGATGAGGGCCCAACAACTGCCTTGTGCAGAAACGCTCTTCGAATCAGAATAATTATTAGGGATTTAGCATTTAATCAGTAGAATTAAATTAAACATTTTCTGACTGATGAAAAAGGAGCCTGGGCAGCAACTTTTAAAGGGGCATGTGTGTCTATATTAGGGATGTGCACTGGATCGGACCCGATCCACGATCCGAGTCCGGTCCAGTGGGAAATCGGATAAATTATCCGATTTCCGATCCCGCAGCTGGATCGGCCGATCCAATCCAAACCGGTCCGAAAAAGCTCCGAACCGGTTCGGCGGATCGGCGGGCGCCCACTGGCGCCCACCGCCGCTTCCATTGGCGGGTGCCAGCGGGCGCCCGCCGATGAAAGTGGACAGCGGGGGGGGGAGGAGGGGGGCCCTTACCTGCCCGGCCCGGCGGCTCCCGTCCGGCGCCGGCGCCTACTACTCCCAGCAGGCTCTGCGGCCTGCTCTAGGATGGCGCGCCGGGTGATGTCATCACCCGGCGCGCTACTCTAGAGCAGGCCGCGGAGCCTGCTGGAAGTAGTAGGCGCCGGCGCCGGACGGGAGCCGCCGGGCCGGGAAGGTAAGGAGGGGGTGCGTGGAGGGGAGGAGGGGGCGCGCGGAGGGGGGAGGGGGGAGGGGGGCCCTTACCTGCCCGGCCCGGCGGCTCCCGTCCGGCGCCGGCGCCTACTACTCCCAGCAGGCTCCGCGGCCTGCTCTAGGGTGGCGCGCCGGGTGATGTCATCACCCGGCGCGCTACTCTAGAGCAGGCCGCAGAGCCTGCTGGAAGTAGTAGGCGCCGGCGCTGGACGGGAGCCGCCGGGCCGGGAAGGTAAGGAGGGGGTGCGTGGAGGGGAGGAGGGGGCGCGCGGAGGGGGGAGGGGGGCCCTTACCTGCCCGGCCCGGCGGCTCCCGTCCGGCGCCGGCGCCTACTACTCCCAGCAGGCTCCGCGGCCTGCTCTAGGGTGGCGCGCCGGGTGATGTCATCACCCGGCGCGCTACTCTAGAGCAGGCCGCGGAGCCTGCTGGAAGTAGTAGGCGCCGGCGCCGGACGGGAGCCGCCGGGCCGGGAAGGTAAGGAGGGGCCGCGTGGAGGGGAGGAGGGGGCGCGCGGAGGGGGGAGGGGGGCCCTTACCTGCCCGGCCCGGCGGCTCCCGTCCGGCGCCGGCGCCTACTACTCCCAGCAGGCTCCGCGGCCTGCTCCAGGGTGGCGCGCCGGGTGATGTCATCACCCGGCGCGCTACTCGAGAATAGGCCGCGGAGCCCGCTGGTAGTAGCCGCCGGCGCCGGACGGGCCGAGAAGGTAAGCAGTGGCGGGGAAGGGGGCTTACCCCCCCCCGGAGCCGTCCGCTTCTATCCGCTGGCGCCCGCGGGCGCCAGTGGATGGAAGCGGGCGGCCCCAGGGGGGGTAGGGAGCGCGGGGGAGGGGGTTTACCTGCCGGGGCCGTCCACAGCGGACGGCCCCGGGGGGGAGGGAGTTAGGCCCCCCTTACCCACCCGCCGCCATTTTTTCCTCATAGACTTGCATTGCAATGCAAGTCTATGGGGAAAAAAATGGCGGCCGATCCAAAAATGTACGATTTTTGGGTCGGGATCGGACTCGATCCGGTCCGGGGGGGCTCCGATTTTGTCCGAACCGGTCCGGGACAAAATTGGAGGTCCCGATCCGGGTCCCGATCCGATCCGGGGGGTCCGTGCACACCCCTAGTCTATATTACCCCAAGTATTTCTAGAAACTTGACATGGGTAGAACTATATTAGAAATGCTATTTCCCCAATTCTCTCACACAAGCAAATATGCTTTGTAAGTGTTTATATACATCATCATTAAAATGATAGACGTTTGCCTTTTGCTTCAGAACCACTGTTTTACTCAAATGGAAATGCATGTAAATTTAGCTGATTAATCTACTAAAACTCATATAATTAATGGAATAAGAGTTCTTTAATCAGCTGGTTGCCATAATAGTTGTGTTTGCCAAACAGGGAAAGTTTTCACTTTATATTATTTTAAAATTCATTTAAAACACTTTTTGTCCTGCTTGTCTGCAGACCTATGGCAGCTTACAACAAATCATAGCAATTTTCAAGCAAGAGCCCATACAACTCCTCCTGCAAGGAGGTTATTTTCACAAAAAAGTGAATTTTTTGATGTCATCAACGGTTTACCAAATAAAACTGAAATAGTCACAAAGATCTATACATCTGTGAAGAGGTGAAATAACTAACATTGCCTGCAGTTTAGAATTTAAACCTATTTTGAAAATACCATGTTTTCAAAGTGTGATTTTTGAAGTTCTTTCCCATGAAAATCACAGTTCTAAGACCTCATCACTGTGAAATGATCCATTTGGAGAACTCATCAATGTTGCACATTTCTTTAGATTCTTTACATGCCCATCAAACAAACTGCTTGGAGAAAGGTCATATGAGCATTAAAAAAACAAAAACAAAAAACAAAAAAAACACAAACCAATATTCTAGAGTTCATCAAACAATTACTGTTTTGTCTTTGCACTTTACCAGATAGGAACTATGAATAATATTTGAAAATTTCATTTGGCCTTGACAACTGAGGAACTTTCTGCTCAGCTTCAACACATGGCAAATTGTGGAAAGGAGAGGCTGAACAGAAAGGGCCTATCTACACTACTGCTTTAAAATGGTTTAAAATGATTTAAAATGGTTTATAACAGTAGTGAAAACTGTTGGGGCCCAGGACACACTCCATATACAGTTTTTAAAATGTTTTCAAAGTGTTGTATCCTGCTTGGTGTAGATAGGCTCAAAGTCATCAGAATAGGAGATTTGAGTCTAAGGATTGCATTTCCCAATAACCTGTGCTGTAATCTATGACTCTGACATGGAGAAGAGAATTGCCCTTCCTGTAGGACAAAGGATAGAGAGACAGAGGCCAGATCTACACCGAACAGGATATAGCATTATCAAAGTGCTATGAAAGCAGTATATGGAGGCAGGATCTACACTACTGCTTTATAGTGGTGTTGAAGTGCACTGACAAATGTTGGGGCCTATGACACATTCTAATATACTGCTTCCATAGTGTTATATCCTGCTTGCACTTCAATACTGCTATAAAGCAGTAGTGTAGATCCTGCCAGAGAAATAACTGCAGCTTGAAAGCAGGTCTGTGAGAGATGGTGAAACAGCAACAGGGACGGCCATCAATTTGGATGGCTTTAAAAGGGAGTTAGACAAACTCATGAAGGGTAAGGCTATCTATAGCTACTAGTCTTGATGGCTATATACTACTTCTACTATCAGAGGAAGTATGTCTATTAGAGGGTCTGCTCCACTCCGAAATTCAGGGCAGAGCTCTGCTGAGTGGGTTTTCTGCTCCAAACTTCAGGACGGCTCCCTGGCTCTGCCCTGTTGTATTATCCTTAGGAGAAACTACTCCATTTTTAGATAACCGCTCCATTATTGCCTATAGGAATTAACCAAAATGCTCCCTCATTTTTAAAGATAAAGAGATGAAACTTGGCATGATGATAGCTCTTAAGTACAGCTTTAGACTTGCCAAGTTTGAAGCAGATCACTTCATCTCTTGATTTTTAGGATTTGTTTATTCCCCCCTCAAACCATTCTTCCCCATACACACACACATACACACACATACACACACACACACACACACACACACACACACTAACAGCAGGCACTGGGGGTGTGAGTTGGAATGTAAAGAAGGATTGGAATGGAAAGATAAAGAGATTTTTTTGTTTATATATATATATATATATATATATATATATATATGGGGGGGTAAGAGTAAAACACACACACGCACACACTATAACACACAAAGGGTGAGTCTGATTTGGGTCTAACGTGCAAGGAACTTTGAGATTGTAATACACAGCTAGCACACAGATAAGGGATATAGTTTTTTGGGGGTAAAAAGAACACACGCACACACATACTATAACACACCCTACTAACACACACACAAGAACCAAAGAAAACCAGAAATGCAAACAGAGAATGCAAACAAATAAAAAAGAATGCAAGCAAACAAGCAGAAGCTCTCTCGCTCTCTCGCTCTCTGACTCTCTCCTCCTTCTTTCCTAATGCTGCGAACAACTAGCAAAGGAATGACTTCCAGGGCAAGGACAAATGGGTTCTATCATTTGCAATCCCCGTCTGTAAGCACTGGGATTGGAGTGGGGACAGGGAGGAGATTGTGGCTATTGGTTAGCCACAGCATTTTCCTTATATGGAGAACTGTTCCATTGTCTCCCAGTGACTAAATACAAGCCTCAGAGAGACTCTAAAAACCAGTCAGATATTTTTGGAGCAGTTTTGAGGTCCAACAGTTGTCCGCTCCATCTCAAAGATCTCCGGCGGTTTTAAAAACACCCACAATCTGCTCTGTGAGATCAGACCACCAACGGACCTCCGAATGGGCAGAGCACACATCCCTAATGCCTATGTACACCAGTTGCTGGGGAACATGGGTAGGAGGGTGTTGTTGCACTTAAGTCCTGCTTGTGGGTTTCCCATGGGAAGCTGGTTGGCACAATGAGAACAGAATGCTGGACTGGATGGACCCTTCTTATCTTCTTATACTGCTGAGAGCTGGAGAGGAAAATCACTGGTAGCACATTGAAACCAAAGTACTCTGGGATTGTTATTATACAAACTATGCTAGGAAAGCCCTGGAACACATGAGCTTGATATACTATAGAAATGACAACCACAGAAGCCTGGTTAAAGATGTGAATTACTACACGTTGAGTTCAGTTACTGAACTGAAATTGCTGACATGGGCGGAAACACCCTTGTTTTACCCACCTTATTAAAATACCCAGCGACTGTTAGCCACATGTTATTATGATTGCTTCAAAGAATCCACCAGGTCTTGTATAGAGGCTACCACCACTGGAGTGTCTTCAGCAATTTCCTCCAATCCTGGTTACAGAGGCATGCCACTGATTTTTAGTCTTGTTGCCAAGAAAAAACTCTTATCTACAATCAACTGCTGATCAGAGATAAGAGCTTCTCCCTGCTCGGTTCTGAGAAGGATTGAGCATGGGAAAGCTCTTGTCTCTGACCAGAGGGGTTCCTGCTGTGCCATGATTAATGATGCCTTTCTCACATCAAGGACAATCTCTTATTTCTGATCAGCTGCTGACTGGAAATCGGGGGCTTTTCCTTGTCTGGGGAAAGGGGGCTGGGCCATGTGGTCAAATGGGGAACACCTACAGGCCAGCGATACCCCATGGCTGATATAGCTTGACTGAGTCTGAAACCCTAGCTTGGTTTACCATTCATTTGGACTCCCACATCCAGTAGAATCCTCCCAGTGAAACCTTATTGTGACTGTGAATGTCTCTCTCTCTCTCTTTCTCTCTCTCTCTCTCTCTCTCTCCCCCCTCTTTTCGGATTTACCTTAATGCTAAAGATTCCTGCTTCCCCTCCTTGTGTTTTAGGCAGAGTATAAGGAACTAAAATTATTACTCCAGCCCTATTCAGGTGTTCATAAATTTTAAACATGGAGGGGATGTGGGGGTGGGTGTACTGCCCCTACCTCCTCCACATTGAGTGGGAAGATTTGAAGTGATATTATAACTGTGTTTGGTTGATAGTCCTCCTTGCAATCAGGAACCCTGCCCCTCCACCAACAGGCAAAGATGTTTTGATTCTGGCAGGCCTCTGGCATGTAGGCTGGTCTGCTGTTGAACAAGGTTTTAATTGGTTGGGTGTTGCCTATTTCTTTTATTGTTGTGTTTTAATTTTCTTTTAATATATCTGTTTTTTGTTTTGTTTTAATTTTGTTTTTAATCTGTATTTTACTGTTGTTAGATGCTATGAGCACCATGTTTGGGCAAAAAGGATATAAATTAAATAAATAATAAATAATGCATGAAAATGCAAATATTATTACTTAGTAGCATGTTTCTTAAGTGCTCAAAATGTACTGCTATATTCTTGCCTAGGGATGCTTGAAGAACTTCTAATACTAACTGACCTGATCCACAGCTCCCAGACTGATGTGCAGATTAGAATTTAGTCAATCATTGGCATTTGGATTTCCAGAATGTTGTGATATTGTTCTCAGCTCAAAAAGTTTTAAGATGTATTGTCGTTTTTAAAAAGAAAATACATTTAGGATGCAATCCTATACTCACCTGGGAGTAAGTCCCATTTAACTCAATGGGGATTACTTCTGAGGAGACATGCATAGCATTGCATTGTTATTTATATGTATTTTGAAAGAATATATACATATCTTTGTGCTGGTATTTTTTTTTTAATATCACAGATTAATGTCGAAATGAGATGGAACAGGTAAACACTTGAAAAAGTGACATGCACTAGAAATAGCCTGAAGTGCCCATCTCTGCTCTTCTCCTGTACTATTTGCATTAAAATGAATTGCAGAACTACTTGATGGATTTTGAACAATATGGATAGGTCTTTAAACCGGTAGTAATTTGCATTGCCAATGAAGGCTTCAGATGGATAGTTGAATATTATTTTGTTCTTTCCCTTTTCATGCACATTTTCATTCTTGTGGGCAGGTCCCACAAATTACCTCCTTTTTTTCCATTAAGGACTTAGCCTGCCGTAGCTTACGGATATGTGAGTTGGCAACTATTGCAAAATTCATTAGTCAATAAAAAGGCAATGAAGCATGAGGGACATTAGATAGCATAATAATGGCCAAACTGCTACCTTTTTGCAATCTAATTAAGCATTTGTTGTTGCGACTGCCGATTTCCAAAAATGGGTGTTTTGCTCTTGAAACCTAATGAGCACCAGCTGGGGCGGCACTGCCCCGTGTATAAATAAATGTATGCTTAACCTTTGTGCTGTGGTGGTTGCCCAGATTATTTTGCCTTGGGGGCATTCTGCTGAATGGCAGAATCCTGCCAAGCTGTGTGGTGCTATGTTATCATCAAATCCCCAGCCATTCATTTAATTCTGCCCAATTTGTCATTGTAGTACAAGGATGTCTCAGCAAACAACATCTGGAAAGTGATTCGAGAAGTTCCTTGTTAATCATTTATTGGTTATAGCAGAAGAGCTTTTAGTAAACAGGGGCCTTATGTCAAATGTCTGGCAAGATTTTTGGTGAACCCAGAAGATCTAAAGGATATTTGCAGCACTGAATCCTTTCACAGACTCAACTGTGGAAAATGATTAACTTTAGAAAGAGAGAGACGGAATCATTCACTCCAGTTCTTGGATCAGCAAAAGGTTATGGCAGCCTCTTCACCAGCAGCCTACAGAGCAGACTGTTTGCATGTTTTATCTCACAAATCAATAGCATAATAGGCACAGTGTTTGACCTGACTCCCTAAGAGCAAGAATTGCAGCCAGTTACCTCTGTCTTGATATTTAGGTGCATTTGTGAAATGGCATTCATGACATGTGGAAATCTGGATCGCATTAGACAAATGATTAATTAAAAATGTTTCATTTTCTCTTTCTTTATTGGTAATTTTTGTCTATTTCCTTTCATAATAATTGTGTGTTAGGAATTTCAGTCCATCCAGATTTGAACATTTTAACATCCCAGAGATTTCAGTGGGAAGGTTAGAATTCTGCTTAACTCTGCCATTCAAATGAATGGGATCTAAAAGTGAGCCATATTCAGGTGTTACGCCCCCCCCCCCCATGCCATGAAGGGAGAGAGCAGGGACAAGCTCCACTCCTGGTGTATCGCCATGCCTATCTCCACTACTCTCAGTAAATTGGTGAGATGATCTTCCAGTATTCTAAACTGTATGGGAAGCCTCCACAAACATAGAAGGTTGCTGCTGCAAATGTTTGCCTTCCCAACACTAGAGATGGGGAAATTGGTGATTTTCGAGCTTTCCTAAAGTCTTCAAAAATTACCTCGAAGCTCGTTTCAGCTTACTCCCATTTTAAGTTCCAACCCATTCTTCAACTCGTAAAAAGAAGTCAATGACAGGAATGCTGAAGATGGAGTGAGGCCTACGGCCCCATCTCCACTGTTCCCCCCATGTCACAGTAATCGGGGGAAGCGGGGTAGTGGGGGGAGAAAGCCTGAGGAGGACTTTCGTCTAATCCAGAACTGACTGTGGTTATGAGTGTAATTTTACTAAGTAGAAATGGAGAACTCTTTGTTTTCTCCATTATATATTTTCACCAGCTGTGAGATTGGCCCTGTATTTATCCACAATAAGAACTCAGCTCTTAGACCAGTTGTATGATTTGATAAAAGCATTGACTATGAGTTGACTCAGTGGATTAATTTCACTGAAGAGTTTTATTCTGTATATATTACCATATGAAAGTATCCTTTTTCAGTATTGCATTTCTCTGCCATGTTGATTCTTTTCTTTTGGACTGTGAAGCAACCTTCGACTTGATGCGTAAATTCAGTAACGTTGAACATGAACTTTTGAACTCACTGTGTTTAAAGCTGGCTTGCAATTAGACAAAATGAATTTCATCTTTGGTGTTTCTCTCCCCCTGCTTTTTCATTTGCTGTGTATGAAACAGCATGACTGTTTGAAATTAGCTCCTACAAGACAAGTACCCATATTTTATAAAAACAAACAAAATACCTCTGCTGAAACTGAAATGAAAATGAAATCATAGAAGCCAACGGCAGGTCAGATTGCTTTTATAGAAGAACCGTGCCTCTCTAGACCCTGTACCAGTGGCATTTCAGCAGAACCTGATTGTGTCGGGAATATATTGTAGAATCTATTCATTTAATCGGAAGCTTGCTAAATGTAGAGGCTGACATCTCGGATGCTAGCTTGAATAATCATTTCCTGCTTGAATAAGTTTTAAGATAACATGCATTTTCACCTGTTTCATCTTTTTCAAGAGAACACAAATGGTAGTTTAGAGCATATTAGTTGGGTAACTTTTTAGCTACAACATCAGCCTATATGCAAATCATATGTTAAAATAGGTAGCTGTTTAATCTGATGTGTCCTCTAGTTGCAATTGGTCCCCTAAGATTGTAGTGTTCTGTTGTGTGTGGTTTTGACACAGGAATCAGTTTTCCTCTGGTTCTCAGAAGGTTCCCCATCCCCCAACTGCCTAATGTCCTTTTCCCCACTATGCTAAGGGACATGATGGGCAATATGATTTATCTGTTGCTGGATTGCACCATGTCAGCCTGCAGATGGGCATCACATATTTGGATGCTTCTGCTCATTACAATAAAAACAAAGCCCCTGTTAATACCCAAGTAACACTGCAGCAGGACTTAATCAAGCCTTCTTCCTGACATACTTGTTTTGGATATGAAGGAACTTTCAAATAGCCTGATTTAGAAATTGGGTACGATGTGTTCTGGAAGGGGTTGTGCTTCTGCTGAAGGATCATGTCCAGAGCTTGGGAGTGCTCCTTGATTCTACACTGTCCCTTGATCTTCAGGAGGTGTGTTTTCACAATTATGTGTTTTCACAATTATGCTCGGTGAGCCAGCTGTGACCCTTCCTAAGTCAGTTTGACTTGGCAACAGTTATCCATGCTTTGGTTATCTGTTGTTTAGACTATTGGAATGCACTTTACATAGGTCTACTCTTGAGCATCCAGAAGATTCTGTTTGGTGCAAAATGCAGAAGCTAGGCTGCTAACCAGTGCATGGAATTGGGAATATATTACACCTGTCTTGAAAAACCTGTACTGATTGCCAATTGCTTTCTGGGCACATTTCAACTGTTAAAGCCATTAAAGCTTAGGATCTGACTATCTAAGAGATCACTCAGGGCTGATGCCAGCCTCCAGTAGACCCTCAATACAGTGCCGCTGATACTCCACCCCCACTTACATACCACTAGAAACCTCACAGCTTCCGCCAGATAGCTATACCTTTTTCTTAACAGTTGGCAGCTCCTCCTCCTCCAGTCCTCGTCGTCCTGGCTGCATGACCCCACTGTCAAAAGAAAGTGCAGTGGCAGCTGACCATATCAGCCTGCAAGGCTTGTGCTGCTCCATTTCACAACAAAGCAAACAAAAATTACCTTACATTTTGAGTAGCAGTGATCTGAACCAATCAGGCACTGCCTCTGGGGTGGGGGGACAACATATGTGGGTAAAGTATGGGCAACAGGTCAGTGTTTTCACTGCTCTTGTGCCCAATTGCTCCCCTCCAGAGGCAGCATCTGATTGGTTTAGATCGCTGCTACTCCAAATGTAAGATAAAAAGAATTTTGAAATGGCTTGGTGAGGGTCCTGTGGGTTTCTTACAACCAGTTACTGCCCATCACACTTTCTTTTGCCAGTGGGGCCAGCTGGCCTAGGAAACTGAAAGAGGAGCAGCTACCGCCACTAGCACAGCAACAATCGGCCCTGGCGGCAGCCACTGCAAGGTCAGAACTGGGCAGGGATGGCCTCATTTTGAGCCTCCGAGCCCTCAGTTGCCCACCCATGCCGCCCCCTGACGCTGGGCTTGAGACCGCCTGTCTTCTTGTTATAAACCTGCCCAATTATTAAGATCTACAGGAGAGGCCTGTTTGAGAGCGCCATTAGCTGCTAAGGCCCTTTTGTCAGGTACGCATGAAAAGGCTTTCTTCTCTGTTGCCCCCATGGAAGAACTACGAATGCCCCTCCCCATTCTCTTGGCCTTTGGAAAGGGTGTGAAGATGCATCCTTTTCAATTTAGCCTTTTAAAATATGGAATTTTAATGTTTTAAATGTTTTAAATGTCCTTGCTTTTACTATTTAAGGTATTACTGTTTAAAATGGTTGTACTTTGCCTTGATGACTTTAGCAGATGAGGTGGTATGTAAAAGTTTAAAATAAATAAATGAACACACAGTGCTACTCCACAGTTTGAAGTGGTGCACACCAGCAGGGCTGATGGCTTGGCCTGGAGATAAAAAAAACCAGGCAATATTCAGAATTTAGTTGAAATCTCCCTTTTTATTGTGTTCTATGTGCAGAGAGCATACTGTTTTCCTATCCCATTGGAGATTGTTGTGGGACTAAACATTTTGAGACCAAACATGGAGCTTCACACAATATGAGACTACCCATGTCATAATCCAGTCTCAATATTGTTTCATTATCTAATTATTCTGGGCATAGTAACCACCTAATTTTAATTAACTTTTAAATTTAGTCAAACCAAAACCTTATATATGTCTTGAAATCATGTCAGCTGCAATCCTGTCCCTAGTTACCTGGAAGTAAGCCCAATTTGAACTCAAAGGGACTTACCTCTGCGTAGAGATTCATAGGATTGTGCTGCTAGAGAAAGAATTCCCCTTTTGATGCCTACTCTGCTGCTGTCTTTCCTCTGGGATTTTACTTGGCACTTTGGAAACTGTACTTTGGTGCATGGTATTTTGATGATGATTTCCAATAATAAAAGAAAGGGAGAAGAGCATTATAAGTACTGATTCAATACTGTTCTACCCCCATTTCCATTTAATACTCAATTAGAACAATTAGGGATCTATTCTGCCTGCACTTATGCTCTGCTTCTCTCAAAGTTTCACATAATTAGAAAGAAAAATAGAGCCGTGGGAATGTTTCTCACCTACATTATGTAAAGTCATTTTCTCCTCCTTTCAATAAAGTGCACCATTTGAAGACAATGCCAAATAGTCAGTGCAAGTTTCCTTCTGAAAGAACTGAAATTCCTGGAAATACTTGGGCCAGATCTACACCAAGCAGGATATGACTCTTCGAAAATATTTTGAAAACTTTATATGGCGTATGTCCTGGGTCCCAACAGTTGTCACTACTGTTATAAAACACTTTAAAGCAGTAGTGTAAATCCTGCCCAGGGTGAAGAAGTTGAGACTCAGTAACCATAAACTAAAACCAACTAGTTCAAGAATAAGAGCATAAATAATCTGTATCTGTTTGGATCATTGCTTTCCTTATCCAAAGAACATCTGGACAAGATTTGTTTTGCATTATTGTTTTATCTAGGCTGACCATATGAAAAGGAGGACAGGGCTCATGTAGCTTTAACAGTTGTAGAGAAAAGGGAATTTCAGCCAGTGTCATTTGTATGCAATTAGTTCCTGGTGGAATTCCCTCTTCATCACAACAGTTAAAGTTGCAGGGGCCCTGCCTTCTTTTGTATATGGTCACTCTAGTATAGTGCCTGCACCTTTAACTGTTGGGATGAAGAGGGAATTTCACCAGGAACTAACTGCATACAAATGACACCGGCTGAAATTCCCTTTTCTCTACAACTGTTAAAGTTCCATGAGCCCTGTTTTCCTTTTCATATGGTCAGCCTATTTTATCAGGTTTACTGAGGCAGGGAGATTTATTTATTTATAACATTTATATCTCACCTTTCTTCCATCTTGGAACTCAAGTTGGCTACATGTGGTTTCCATTTGGTCTCTCCAACAAGCACTGACCAGTCCCAGACCTGCTTAGCTTCAGCAAGATGGCTACCTCATGTGCCTTCAGACCATGGCCTGGGAGTGATTCAAATTTTAACCCCCTCTCTCTATATATATACAGAATGCTTTTTAGGTGCCCTAAAAGAGGCTTTTTAGCCTCTTTTCTGTGGATGGTTCCCATGTGATAAACTAGGATGACCATATGGAAAGGAGGACAGGGCTCCTGTATCTTAAACAATTGTATAGAAAAGAGAATTTCAGCAGGTGTCATTTGTATGCATGCAGCACCTGGTGAAATTTCCTCTTCATCACAACTGTTAAAGATACAAGAGCCCTGTCCTCCTTTCCATATGTTCACCCTAGATATTCTAACCATGTGGGAGAAAACAATCATATGGTCCTTACTAAGACTATACTAAATTAATAAATATGTTTTTTGCAAGAGATTCATATGCTTTGTTCAAAAGCAGATCCAAACCCATGCTGGGTTTGGTGGTGGTGGTGGTGTGTGTGTGTGTAAAATTGAGATTAACAGTGCCATTATCAGTAGGGTGACCAGATAAAACCCAGGTCAGGGCTCATGTAACTTTAACAGTTGTAGAGAAAAGGGAATTTCAGCCAGTGTCATTTGTATGCAATTAGTTCCTGGTGAAATTCCCTCTTCATCACAACAGTTAAAGGTGCAGGCACTATACTAGAGTCACCATATACAAAAGAAGGCAGGGCCCCTGCAACTTTAACTGTTGTGATGAAGGGGGAATTTCACCAGGAACTAATTGCGTACAAATGACACTGGCTGAAATTCCCTTTGCTCTACAACTGTTAAAGTTACATGAGCCCTGACCTGGATTTTATCCGGTCAGCCTAATTATCAGAAGTAACCCCATTGAGTTCAATGTAACCTTAAGGAAAAGAACTATAAAAATGATTCAGAGAATCATAGCTGCGGGAGGGTCCGTTTCGCCTTGAATTACTTGGTCAGTTTCGTGAATTTTTGGTTGAATCATTCTTTCTGTCCAACCGTAGTCCAAACTACAGAATAGACACTCTGCTGGTGCTGAATCTGTGCAAAAGACCCAACAGTTTGCTTTTGCCCATAAAAATGGGTCATTTAAGCGTTACTCCAGTTGGGCAGAAGCTGCTCACAGAAAAATGACTTCCAAATATTTATGGTGATGTTTAAAGGTCCACATAAATTTCAGTGATTTAATCCCAATAACATGCAAGTCCTCAGTTAGAAAAGAATCTATGTGTCTGATCATCACATTAAGATGTGAAAAACAAAATGTGTATTCCCATTTTATTGACTGAATGTTAAAGAAGTTGAGATGTAACTGTCTCCGGTATCATAGGCAGTAAGCTATGTATACCATTTGCTCGGGAACATGAGCAGGAAGGTGCTGTTGCACTCATGTCCTGCTTGTGGGTTTCTTGTTGAAAGTTGGTTGGCCACTATATGAACAGATCCAGCATGGCTCTTCCTATGTTCTTATGAAGCAGTGATTTTTCCAGGACCCTCCACTGAGACTATAACAGAATAATAATGTGATGGGGTTGGGGTTGGTCTGAATAACCTTTTAGGAATCCATTACAGTCCAGTTCCTCTGATTGCAAAGAGATTCAAGACCCCTTTAAACTTTGCAATTCTGGACTCTAAGATTTCTATAATTAGAATTATCAGTATGGATACCTTGAAGTGCTACCTCTTAATATCTGACAAACGACATTCGATAACCTACATTCTGGTGATGTGTTTCGATGGGAGCTATGATGATCCAAGCATACATGTGATAGGTAGAGATGATTCATCTTTCTTCCCACCACCAGACAAGGGGAGGGGACAAGTGAGGTCTGTATATGTAGCAGCAAATTAATCTGTGCTGAAACTGAGCCTGAAAAAAGGCAGTGAGTTTCGGAATGTCCTAGGGCACTAAGGGTTCCCTTAAAAATCTGATGGGGAACAGGAACCTACTGGAGAGTTAATGCTGTGGACCTTCCATCTTATGTGCAAATAAACTTTCTATCTCAGAAATACCAGAAGTCTCCAGTGGCTTCCTTCTAAGGAAACTGCACTTTTGATGAGCAGTGTAAGCCCTGAAACCTCACACTGCTCAGAGATGGGGTGCAACACTCCCCCTATGCTAATTTCACTAGCTGAGCATCAAATTGCAATGATTTGTCAAGTCAATTTATGTATGTTTCTTTGTTCATGTTTATGCTTTAGAAGTAGGATTAAGGATTAAATAGAACTATGTAGTGGGATGTAGCTTTGAATGATTTGCAAAGATGCTAGACTTTGAGGAAATCTTGTTCCCTTACCATCGCTCCACTTCCTATTTCTCTTCCACAATAGGGACGAGTGGAATCAAAGGGGAAGAAAGGGGAAGAAAGCAGAGACCACCTGGCCCATTCAGTTTAGTGGGACAGCACCCTCTATTAGGCATTTTATAGTGCAACTTCTCCTGCACACTGCAGGAAATAGCGACAAATATCACTATAGCACAGAAAAGTCGGGATTTGGGGGTCTTATTTTGTGATGGAAAAAAAAGCATAAGGAGTGGGAGATGCGCAGGAGGATCACTGTGTCGTCAAAATGACCTGCGAACATCCATGAGTGGCCAGTCACGAGCGTGCTATAAAACGCTTGTCTGAAGAAGCTCCTGATCAGTGAATAGCTAACAGGTTTATTTGCTCTCTTTTGCTATTGCATTAGTCATTCCAACTTCTCAAGAAAAAAAACCTTTTTTCTATTAGCTAGAAGCTCTGTTACTATCAGCTGCAAGATGATGCATTGTTTCAATTATTGCTCTAGTTTACACCTGTAGCTAATTAGTCTGGTGACAGACCTGAACGGAAGAACAGCTTGATGATAGATGCTACTACAGAGCATGTTGGCTTCTCAGCTGGATAGATGTCAGGTTTCCATTTACAGATGCCATTGTATTCTTGAAAGTGAATAAACACTTGTCACGGCAATCAAGGCTGGTGCCCCTTGAATCTTTACAGCACATCAGAAGCTAACTGTGGATTCATGAATAAATTCTGGGAGAGGAAATGGAATCAGTGGGTTGTACAAAAGAGTTGCACTTGTCACTTAGTCTGCTATATTGCTCATGCTCCTTGCAGAACTGATGGATAGAAATGATAATTCCTCAAGCCTCTGGGACAATAGTGTTCAACTCAAATCACTTGAAGGGCCACGTTTATATTTTAATTAACTTAAAGACTCCACACCACATCATCAACCATATCAGAACAATGTATCGTTGTTTTTTGCAATGTTAACTTATATGTTACAATCCATTTCCTGCCATTTCTCTCTGTAGTAGAAGAGACTCTAAATACCACTGTTAGCCTTCCCTCCTTTTGTCTTGATACTCTAGGGCCAGATCTATACCAAGCAGGATATAGTGGTATGAAACCGGTATGAAAGCAATATATAAAAGGCAGGAGCCACACCAAGCAGGATATAGTGATATATGGTATATGTCAATGGGCCCCAATAGTTGTCAGTACACCTCAATACTGCTATAAAACTGTAGTGTGGGTTCTGCCTTTTATATACCACTTTCATACCACTTTCTATAGACTTCCATTTCCATTACCCCCATTTCTCTTTTCCTCACTTTAAAAGCTCTCTGTACCTGAGCTCTGAAGCACCTGTCTCTTTCTTTCCCCCACTCCACAGGAGGATTTCCTTACCACCTCAGTCTGTTGATCGTTCTTCCTTACACCAGAGTCCTGTTGCCTGCATTTTTTCCTCTGGCTTCCATAGTGCTCTGGCTTCTCTCTACATTCCCATCTTTTATTCCCCACTTTTTTCGTACTCAAAGGCCTTTCTGCACCACCATCTCTCAGTTTCCCATTTTTTCTTCCTTTTACTCTAGTTCAGATTATGTTCTCTCTCCTTGCCCAATTTCTCTCCCCACCCTTACTGTGATTGGTAGCAAAGAGCACAAAACTTTCATCCTTCCAGTAATCTGCACAGTGAGGGTCCTGGGTGGTTTGCACAATGCAGTTGTCAGCTTGCAACGGAGTAGAAAAATACCATGCCTGGGAGAAAAGAAAAGTTTTGACCTGGCGCCTCTAGGAAAAGGAGGACCAATGCAGACATAGTAATAGTGATTCACCTCGGCATTTGGTGGCTTGTGATGCCATCCATTAAGGTGTTCTTAACCATTACGTATGCTTGGATTGCATTATATTGGCATATTGTATTCGGAATTCTTTTTGCTCTTATTCTTGCACACAACTTTGAAACTATAACATGACAGGCAGTATATAAATATTAGCTCTACCATTGATGCCGTCATTCATCCATCTGCCTTTGATGGGCTCCAGAGTCCTGTGGGGTCCCTCATGAGGCAGCACGCAGTCATTACTATGACTGCAGCATTTAATGGTGACTTGCATGTGCCAGTGAGGCTTCACTGCACACCACAGACAGAACTTCTATGTTGCCTCATGTTATCATTCAATGGAGTCAGTTCATACATTCAACTTCTGGTGCCTAAGTAATGAGATGCATGAACATGTGAACCCAGGCCTCATTAGTGACAGCAACATAGTGCAATCCCCAGGAAGATTTACCTCCTGCCTCATGCCAACTTTAAATAACTGTGTGCACTTGTGGTTCTTCTGCAACAGAAGTGGATCTCTAGGGTAGTGCTATGTTACAGATTTGGAAGTATATGCATAGCCTTTGTTTCCTGATATTAGATCACATTTTCCTCCCTCTCTCATAATACTAGAACTGATTGGTGAGAGGTTCAGGACAGATAAAAGGAAGTACTTCTTCATACAGCACATAGCTAAACTATAAAATTTGCTACCACAAGATGTAGTGATGGCCACCAAGATGTAGTGATGGCTTTAAAAAGGGCATAGGTGTGCGCAAGGGGTGTTCCGGGTGTGCCCAGGCACACCCTAATGTCTCAGGCAATATGCACAGAATTGAGGAGGCCTTTGAGTAAGGATCCAGAGGGGGATCCAAACACAAAGGAGAATGGTCCTCTGACTGCCCCTCTGGCTGATCCGCCACTGTGCCAAAGAACTGCTGTCTCTGCGAGCCACGCTTCAAAGAGGCAAGGAGGAGGGCCTCCGAATTTCACTTCATAAGCCCCTCCTCCAGCCATTGTCACCACAACACCCCACCAATGCTTGGGCTTGAGGAAGGTCTCCTCATCCCCCACCCCGGCAATTACAACGGCCCTCCTGCGGTTAGGCAAGCTGAACATGGAGTAGGGCATCAGTGTCTACACTGTTTAATAAATGAATAAAAACAAATGTCCTTTATGACTGAGTATTCAATAAACGTTTGCCTTAAAAACAAACAGACCTGGGTGCACACCCTAATGAAATGTGCTGTGCACACCTATGAAAAAGGGGCTGGATAAATTCCTGGAGGAGAAGGCTTTCAATGGCTACTGGTCCTGATGTCTATGTGCCACCTCCAGCAGCAGAGGCAATATGTCTATGTTTACCAGTTATTGGGGAGCATGGGTGGGAGGGTGCTGTTGCACCATATCCTGCTTGTGGATCCCTGGTCAACAGCTGGTTGGCCCCTGTTTGAATGGAGTGCTGGGCTAGATGGACTCTTGGTCTGATCCAGCATGGCTCTTCTTGTGTTCTTATCATTGCTTGAATGCATCTGATACCTGCAGTCCATATGCACTAAGGACTTCAACCAGCATTATTCCCCCATCATCTTACCAGCCAGTGAAAAGACAGCAGAATCAAGGTAGGCTATGCACCTTGAAAGGCTGGGTTCTTGAACTAAAAGGAAGAAAAGAAGAAATTAGAACTAAGAAAGGGCTGACTAGTGCGATATATAAAATATTGATAGAGGAGGAATTTCAGAACTCACTCAGCGTTATAAAAAAGATTTGGGAAGATGATGTAAAGGAAAAAATTAATGATTATAACTGGGAGAGGATATGGAATGTAAGAATGTTAAAGTTGTTGTCGATTAGAATTAAGGAGAATTACTATAAGACAACGTGGAGATGGTATCTAACACCTGTTAGATTTCACCAGATTGATAAAAAAGTGTCTAAGAATTGTTGGAGGGGGTGTCAGGAGGTTGGAACCTATTTTCATATGTGGTGGAGCTGTGAACATGTACAAAAATTTTGGGAAAGGGTGTTTAAAGAAATAAGTGAAATAATTGGAAGTAAATTGGAATTAAACCCAAAGTTAGCTCTACTAGCAATATGGGACAGAGAGAATGAGAATATAACTAATAGAGAATTGGTAAACAACCTCCTGGCACCTGTTAGAATAATGATTGCTAAAAATTGGAAAGGACAAGGAAGCTACACAATAGAAGAATGGTATAAAGAAATATGGGATATGGCTTTGAATGATATGCTGACTTGTAAAATGAAAATAAAGAAGGGAATGTCCAGTAAGAGTGATTTTGGAGAAATATGGAGTCCCTTTTTGGAATATGTTTTAAGATCGGGGAAGGGACAAATACCTTCAAAAGAATTGTTAAAATTCTGGAAGGATGAAGAATGATTAAGAGAAGGTCTCATGGGTGGGGGAGCACGTGGGGGATTGTTGTGGGTTATGTTGTTTATGTTTTATTATGTTGTTTATGTTTATTATGTTGAAATAAATAAACAATATTTTTTTTAAAAAAGAAAGGCTGGGTTCCCAATTTCAGTATGGGGCTGGACAAGGGAGAAAACATATCAGCCTTTTCTAGGAATGCTTGCCACATTTCCAGAAAGATGTTACAATACCCAACAAGGAATACAGGTGGAAGTTCTGTGAGGGTGCCCTTTGCATAATTCCCAGTGACATAAAGAGACAGAAAGCTTTGTTTAGCATGATTAATGTAGAGGGGTTAATAATGAAGGGGGGATAGGAGAACAGGAACAGGCAGCAAAAATAATTCTAACTGTTGCGCAAGAAAAGAAACTTGCTGGTCTTTAGTGTTGGCCAACCAGAAGGCTTCAATGAAACCTTTATTGCCAATGATTCTCAAACATATTGAACTTGGCCTCCCCTTTTAAACTTATTGTACCATCTGGGAGCCCCCAACCCAGCACAAAAAAGTTGTGTTCCACTAGTGATCATGCATCAGTTAGGTGCATAAAGCCTGCCTCTATATCTGAGGATCTGCAAATTGTGGTACTAATTCCAAGCCTGGCATTAGGAGAAGAATCTCTGCCTTCACCTAAAACTGTGCACAGGGAGATATAAGACGAGCCAAGCAACTCCTCCTGCACTCCCTTCTTTCCATATCATTTGGGGATGTTACCACTATGAAACATGGATAAATGAAGGTTCTGTGCCAGAGGCTATTCTACTCACCCAATTTGGCTGATCCACGGAGTTAAGGCTCCAGCTGTCTCAAGATCCAATCCTTCACTGGAACAAGGTAAATAGGATAAACAGTAGAAAAGAGGATAAAAGAGGGAATTTCAGCAGGTGTAGTGGAAATTCCATCTTCTTTATAACTATTTAAGATGCAGGAGTCCTGTTCTCTTTGGCATCTGGCCACCCTATCGTCCACCAAAGGGACTGACTCTACAGGTAGAGAATTACTGCATTAATGATTCTGACGATAAAAGGTATGGCTAAAAAGCAGGCTCGTTAATCAGTTTGTTTATTTAATTTATTTGTAACGTTTATATACCACTGAATATAACAGAATTTCTCAGCAATCAAGACAAAGTACAGAGGGTTTTTTCCCCAAACCTTGTTAATTTTGTTAAAAATTTAAATATATATTGAGTGTTCTATGTGCATGCTCATGCACTTAGAGAAGTTTTAGAAATTCTTAGTTGTCCATAAAAAGATTAGTCAGTGTGACTTAATTAAACATTGTGTGTGTGTGTGTGTGTGTGTGTGTGTGTGTGACTGCAATAGAACTACGTGCTTGGCACAATCTACCAACTAGCATATCCTTTATAGAAGGGGTGGGCTGTGATCTCACTAATCTCTTGCAAGAATTGCCTCTTATAATGTACCAGAATCAAACTTCAGAATTTTGTCCCCCAGGGTTTGTGTCTCTCCCCATCACATGCATACACACCATTTCTGTTGACACCAACTTGTTAGTACTGAGTAAAAGGGGCCGCTTTGATGTCCTTACACCGATGGCTGTGGAGCAGGCTGTCAGGAGAGTTGTACACTGCCTTGCTGGTCCTCTTCCTCAAAGCCATCTGAAACTAATCCGATTCCATTACCCTCCAGGAGTGAATCATTAAGCCTACCATCCTAGTCCTGAGCATTTTAAACGGACTGTGAATCAGTACAAGGTTGCAGTCTTAGAGAGGATTTGGTTTGGTTTTGCTGCAGGGAGAAACGTGTCCTGACTTTATGAAACATGTGAAGTTTCTGTGAATGAAACTGGCAATTTTTAATAGCATAAATAAACTAGGTTATGCAGCTCTATCCTCCCCAAATCATAATTAGATAAGAAAAGCTATATAGAGTATACTAGCCAAGGGCTTATCCATTCCTCTTTTTTTTTTTTACTGGCTTCTTTAAAAGGACAATTATTTTACATGTAAGCCACACCATCATAACTGTGTTAAGATTAACTTTTCCAGTCAAATTATGGCCAAACTAGCAACATCTATGGTGTGTTACATAAAGGCTGAATTCGGACAACACGATAGTCAATGGTGGGGTAATAATTAGGGATGTGCACTGGATTGGGTCCGATCCACGATCTGAATCCCATCCAGAGGGAAATCGGATAAAATTATGCGATTTATCCGATTTCCGATCTCACCGCTGGATCGGCCGATCCAATCCGATCCGATCCGGAAAGGTTCCGATCTATATAGGATGGATTGGCGGATCGGCGGGCACCCGCTTGTGCCCGCTGCCGCTTCCATTGGTGGGCACCAGTGGGTGCCCGCTGATGGAAGTGGACAGCAGGGGGGGCTTCCCTAGCAGGACTGTCCGCTTCCATCGGCGGGCGCCAGCAGGCACCCGCCGATGGAAGCGGAAAACGGGGGCAGGGGGTGGCGGATGGGAGCAGGCGGACAGGAAACGTAAGCAGGGGGCAGGGGGAGAGGGCCCTGCACGCGCACACCACATACCTTCGGGGGATGTCCGCTCCCGTCCACTGCTGGCCGCTACTGCGAGCAGGCTTCGTGGCCTGCCCCTTCGTAGCACGCCAGGTGATCATCACCTGATGATGATCAAGTGATGATCACCTGGTGCGCTACCTAGGGGTAAGCCACGAAGCCCACTCGCAGTAGCAGCCAGCGGTGGACGGGAGCGGACAGCCACGGAAGGTAAGCAGGGGGAGGGGGAGGGGAAGGGGGCTTACCCCCCCAGCGGATGGAAGTGGACAGCCCCGGGGGGAGGAGGGAGTTAGGCCCCCACTCACCCACCCAGCACCATTTTTTCATCATAGACTTGCATTGGGGGGAAAGCTTTCTTTCCCCCAATGCAAGTCTATGGGGGGGGGGGGGGGAATGGCGGCTGATCCAAAAATCGGATGTCCGATTTTTGGATCGGGATCGGACCCGATCCAGTCCGGGGGGGCTCTGATTTTGTCCGATCCGATCCAGGACAAAATTGGAGGTCCCGATCCGGGTCCCGATCCGATCCGGGGGGGTCCGTGCACACCCCTAGTAATAATCAACTTTACAGTTGTTCATCTAGGGGGTACTCCCCACACAACATGGTAATAAATAATCAACCGTGGTGTGGATTACGATCAGCGCTGAGTTGACTATGGCAGCATTTGGATGACACGATAGTCAATATAACTGACAATTGTTTCCCCCACACCCCAGTTGCTTATTGTGTCATCCAAATTCAGCCACAGTGTTCAGAGACTCATTCAGGTGTATTTTGAACTGCACAAACACAATATATCAGACAACTGCTACATTTGGCACCAGCTGCAGTTTCCAAACACTCTTCAAGGACACCCGCAAATAGAGCAAAGTGCTATAATCTAAACATAATGGTGATTAAGTCATAGATCCCTGTGGCTAGTTCTGTCTTCTCCAGGAAAGGCAGAGCTGGAGCACCAGCTGGAGCTGGACAAGGGCACTCCTGGCCACACCAGCCACCTGACTTTCCAGGAGCAATTTGTGGTCCAAAAGCTTCTCCAAGCTACAAACCCTTATCCTTTGCAGGGAGTGTAAACCCAGCCAAAAGAAACTGACCCCCAGTCTTGGATTGTCCTACTCTAGCCCACTTGCATTGGCTGCCTGTATGTTTCCAAGCCTGATTCAAGGTGCTGGTTTTAACCTATAAAGCCTTACACGGCTTGGGACCACAATACCTGACGGAACGCCTTTCCCGACATGAACCTACCCGAACACTACATTCAACATCTAAGGCCCTCATCTGAGTGCCTACTCCGAGGGAAGCTCGGAGGTCGGCAACAAGAGAGAGGGCCTTCTCTGTGGTGGCCCCCCAATTGTGGAACAATCTCCCTGACGAGGCCCGCCTGGCACCAACTGTTATCTTTTTGGCGCCAGGTCAAGACTTTCCTCTTCTCTCAGGCATTTGGCAATATCTGAGGAGCCTGGGTTTGTTTTTGTTTTTGTAGCTTTTTGGGTTGTTGCAGTGGTTTTAAATGTATGTGTGTATTATGTGTATATTGTATGGTTTTGCTGTTTTAATTTTTGTATATTGTTTTTAATTGTTTTAATCCTATGTAAACTGCTCAGAGAGCTTCGGCTAAGAGGCAGTATACAAATGTAATAAATAAATAAATAATAAATAATAAATAATAAATAGAATCTCCTTCGTGTTGGGATTAATCTTCAGCTTGTTAGCCCAGATCCACTCAGGACTTCCACAACCTCCTTGGTATCAGTTGGAAGAGTGTGTTGAATTTATTTATTTATTTATTTATGAGATTTCTAAGCTGGCATTTAGAGAAAAACATCCCAAAGTGGCATTTTAAATTTAAAATCACAGAGTGAGAGGGGGGAGGGACTTAGTGATAAGACCCAACTTCCAAATCCTGGGTGACCTCTCCCAGTGGCTTCATGTAGATTTTAAAGAGGATAGGGAACAAAATAAACGTATAGGCCAAAGGCCATGGGGCTGAGCAATAGTCCCCCAGCACCAGGTTCAAGGCATGTTCAACCAGACCAGAACTACCATAAAACAGTGCCCCAAAGTCTCACACTACCCAGACATCCCAGAAGAATACCATGGTCAGTTGTATTGAATGTCATGGAGAGGTCCAGCAGAACCAACAAGGTCACACACCTCCTGTTCATTTTTGGATGTAAGTCATCCACCAAGGCAATTAAGGCTGTTTCCGACTACAAACCAGGCCTAAACACAGATTGGCTTCTTCCAGGAAAGGCTGGAGTTGTTTTGCCACAACACATCCTAGGATATTACTTATAAGGGGAGGATTTGCCAATCATTGTCTATTGTTGTGGGATTCAATCATTATTTCTTTAACAATGGTCTTTTTCAACTAATAGAACCCAAGTGATGTGACAACATTTTTTTGTGTATTGCCTTGCCTCCTTCTCAGATCATACAGCAAGTTTCACTAGCTCAGGGATCGGTAACCTTCTTGGGCCCATGAGCACTTTTGGCTACTTGGGAACCTGTCCTGAGCACAAAATGGCTGCTGTGGAGGCATGACTAACCACAAAGGCCATGTAACCTACCCAAAAGACTGAGGACAAGGCAGAGGTGAGGTGAGGTCTGAACCCTAGCACACTAAGCACCTCCTTTGAAGTCACAGTTTTCTGCACCAACAGAAACCTGTTTCACAGAAAGCCAACTCTTTTTCTCCCCTGCTCCTCTTCCAGCCTATTTATTTCCCCCCCCTCTCTCTCTCATGCAAGCACCTACATACCCATCATGCATATCTATATACATGGACACACACAGGTTCCTCCTTTCTCCTCCGTGCCAGCACATCAGTGCTGTCCTCATACCCCAACGCTCTGCTGGCTTCCCGCTTCCCCTCCTAGCCTCCTGCTCTTCCTAATTCCCTCCCACTGCTCTCCTTAGCTCCCCCTCCCAACTTACCATACAGAAGGAACAGGAGTCCCTTCCCCATGCCTTCTTTTTCTTGTTGGTTGGGCTTGCTGCAGAGGAAAGCACACCCAACCGACAACAGTTGCCTGCCATCTTCATTCCTAAGAATGTCTCTTAGCACCACTATGTAGTTTAGAGACATTCAAGGTTGTGGTTGGAGGCCCTCACTTTGCTTTGAAGTGATGCTAGTTCCTGGTAAGCAAATGAGGTGGGTTTTTTGAAAAGTGGGAGAGGAAGGGCACCTTAGTGTATGCCAGGAAAGGTGTCTGGGGGCACACTGGTGCCCATCAGCACCATGTTGCCTACTTCTGAACTCGATGGTTCAAAGCAAAGAAGATGTGACATGTCCATATCTCTTGCAATATATAGATAGACCTTTAGTAATAAGGTCTTCTATAGAGCATCCTGCAGTAAAGATACGTTTTTTAGACATGTGGGAAATTGTTTTCTCCTGGGCCACTCTCAAATTGTGGAAGATTCTCCCTACAGAATTACAGTTTGTCCCCACTCATGAAAGCTGTTAAGATACATGTCTTTAATCTAGCTTTTAAAATTATTCTAGTGTGTTATTATGTAATGTCTGTAATGGTTTTATTAATAGCTTTTGGTCTTGGAGTTTGGACTTTTTATTTTTAAATTTATTGTGCACTGCCTTGGTGAACTTTTTGACAAAAAGGGAAGTATAGAAATCCCAAGAACAGACAAACGAATTTGGTCTATACAATCTTGCCACAATTCTGGTCCATTTAAAATCAGTGGGAGTTTTGTCACAGAGCTTTGGAGGGAGCACAGGTTGGGAGCTCAGGACAGCATGGCTGGCTGGGGCATGCTGGGAGCTGTAGGGCTTTTTCTGTCTAAACAGGCATAGGATTGCATCCTTTAAAAAACAAAAACAAAAACAGTATGGTGCTTAACAGTCCCAAGCATACAGGCATCTACAGCAACCAAAACAGTATGAAATGCAATGCATGCAGAAGGCATTTAGAAAATTGAATGGAGTTAGTCTTGCCTGCGCTGTAGCAGCCTATCGCCAAAGCTAGTCTGAAGGAGGTGACAGCTTGTAAGTTGATTTCTCTATTACTTCCTGGCAAGTGCTCCAGGTGCAACAGTAGTGGAGTTTTGAGAAGAAATCGCCGGCAAGGTGCCACTGCAAGCATCAGCCACATGTCAGAGCAAATGCAAGGGGATCATCAGGCTTGTGTTTTAACCAGTGTAGGCAGGTTGTGAAGGTGTGAAATTGAAAAAAGGCACAGACGTCTCCTACCTTATTCCTCCCAGACAGGTTTCATGTTCTTACTTAGAGCTCAGGCTCCCACAAGGGAGTGTTAGAGCTTTTATTACTTTCTCTATAATGAGATTTTTTAGATGTGTGGCAAAGTCACATTCTGTATCTCAGATGCAGGGCCAGTTCTGCTGCAGTCAGTTGGGGGGGGGGAGGGAGGGGGACGAGCTGTAACTCTTGCTGTTAGTCTGTATTTCACAGCTTCCTTTAACATACTTTAAACTCCCCATGGAAACAGCAAGTTCTCCAGACACCATGAAGGCCAGTGTCACCCTAACAACATCCCTTTCCCATCAATAAGCTACTTAATTCATGAGTGAACGATGCACACCTTAGGTACTGTATCCTCCCTTACTTCCCATCATGATCCCTTCATACAGGTAGGGAGAATGTCATCCTTCAATTGTTGCTGGACTCCCATCAACCAGCCAGTATGTCCAATGGTCAAGGCTGCAGCAAATGGTGGGTGACAGGTAACCCACCTCATCTTGGAATATCCAAGGTTGTGATCTTTTTTGAAATTTTTAATTCCATAAATGTGACAATTTAGCCTGTGATTAGGGATGTGTGAGAATTTCATTTTTGCTCACAAAACATGCGAGTATGCCCCATTCGAAGCTCCAAACGTGACCACAAGCACGTGTCCACCAAAAATATTCACAAATTTTGGTGAATTTCATTCCTAATTCCCATATCATTTAATTCCTAATTCCTATATCATTCCTAATTTTCAAATCATTCCTAATTCCCAGCTTGATTTGTGCCGATTTCCTAATTGGCACAAGTTTCCTCAGTAGACTTAATCAGCTTCGGTTTAGTCTATGGGAATTTGTGCAGATTTGGGGAGAATAGCACAAATTTGGAGAGATTTGCGCAAATCTCCTGTTCTATGGCTGCACAATTGGTCCCAACTTGGGTCTCCCTTACCAACCTGCCCGGTCACTGGGGTCATTACAGGACATGCTCCTGGTGGTTCCATATGGACCTATGGCCCGATTGGAGTCCACCAGGAGAAGAGCCTTCAGCGTGGTGGCTCCCCTTCTGTGGAACTCCCTGCCTCTGGAGTTCTGGCAGGCACCAACACTGCGTTGTTTCTGGTGCCTCCTAAAAACAGCCTTTTTCCAGGAAGCATTCCTTGACTGACAGTCACAGTTTTTATGGCATTCTGTTTTTTAAAAAAAGAAAATTATAATAATAGAAGTGTTTTGATTTTTTTTTTTGTATCTTTTACTGTTTTAATTCTTACGTTCACCACTCTGGAATCTGTTTCAGATATGGAGCAGTATACAAACTTTGTAAATAAGTAATAATAAATAAAATAAGTTTTCTGTTTGTGCAAAGTGAGCAGCGATTGCAAATGTGAAGAAGAATTGGGCATGAGATGAGTGGCGAGAGATGATGTTCGGGGAATCCTAGTAATTTTGAACTCACTTGCCCATCCCTAGCTGTGACCCCATACCCACATACCTAGAATTAATCCCCGTTGAACTTAATAGGACTTACTGCCAAGTAGAGATATAGATAAATAGAATTGTACTGTTAGAATGCCATGCATAGCAAGATATTGGTGGATAGTACCACCACAACGCTCAATGTTCTTTTTGCCAGAGACTTGGGAAAATAACAGCATGCACATATTTTCCATAGGGATGGAGGAGAATTTAGTCAAGTTCACATTTTCATAAGAACTTACCAAGTTTGTACTTCCCAAATCAATATACTCAATGAGACACAATTATCCTTCAGTATTCACACTTCTCAGGATTTTGCAATTCAGTTCACCAAAGGAAAAGGAAAATGCATACAGAAATGTGTATAATTTTAGGGGGAAGTGCACACAAAAATGCATATATTCATGAAAAAATACATGAAACGTTGAGGAAAACAGCTTGAAATAAATGTTTATGTTAGACGAATTTGCTTAAAATGTGTATATTAGAGGAATATGTGCACTTCTTTTTTCTTCTTAAAGTAATAAACTAATGCAGAAAAGGGATGGAATTTAAGATTGAAAAAATGAGAAACCGAGAGAAACTGAAATTGACAGATCCACCCATTGTTATAATGGGCTAAAGTTTGGTGGTCCAGTGTTGTTGTTGTTGTTATTGAATATTTTACAAAAGAATCCTCGTGGTAGCTTACATACAAGAAAATATAAATAAAATTAAAATACAAATATTACAAATAACACTCAACTTAAAGGCATAGAAATGAACATAGAAATATATTCACTTGCTGTTGAAAGGACAACAAAATAGGTGCCAGGAGATATCTCTAGGGTGCCACCCTGATGTGCCACCATCACCACTGATGGCATGGGAATCCATGTGCAAGTAGGCAACCCAACTGAAGGTGGTCCTTCAAGTACCTTGACCTAAGCTTAATATGGTGGTGTGGGAAGGGCTTTAACACATCATTTTATATAGGTACTGAATGAAACTCATTGGAGGAATTTCACTGCAATTTCACAGGATATCTTTCTGATGGATTCTATAGCCTGTGGTCAAGGGACATGTTTTTCAAAGACTGCAGATTGATTTTTCTTTCAGAGCTGAGATGCATTCATTTTTAATTTACGAGGTCTATATACCAATCTATAGCAAGATGCATTCATTTGATGCATGCTATCCCTCAAAAGCTGTATGCACTGTGGGCTGAGCTCTGATGGCCCATCTGCAGAGCAGATTTTGATGACTGCATGGCCACACTGTATTGGCATTACCATCTGCAAAATCGAATTTGTGCTACTAATATGATGCTCCTCCAGGTTACATTGTACTTACTGGGGCAGGGCAGAGGACTCATCCCATATTTCCAGTATGTGGCAAATGAAGAGAAATTCATTGATAGATGTACCCGTGGAATTAGAATAATAGATTTTCTGGTTCTTAAGAGGTTTCCAAAAGAACATGAGGGAGTTGAACTCACTAAAAAATACAGTCATATACACAGATGGAAGACTATTCAGCAAGCTTAAGCTGCTGAAGAAGGAAAGGTCCTTAGCTCAGCTGTAGAGCGCATACTTCACATGCAGAAAGTCCCAGGTTCAATCCTTGGCATCTCCAGAAAGGGCTGGCAAAGATACTTGCCAGAAACCATAGAGAACTGCTGCCAGTCAGTAGGATAATGTTGAGTTAGATGCAGCATTGCTTTGACTCAGTATTAGGCAGCTTCCTATCTTCCTTCTTGAGGGTTCCCCAACCTTCTAGAGCAGATTTGGAGAGGGCACAGGGGGAAGGGGGAAAACACTGGAAAAACAACATTTCTGTATCAAAGCCATTATCCGTATGTTGATGTTAACATTCTTCGTAATTACATCCAGTTTATTTAATACATTTCGCTTATTAGTTGTAAATGTCAGAGACTGTGATGCACTGTGCTCTCTGAGCATGAACAGAGTGCAAGCACACAGCAGCGGAATAACAGCAGAGTTCACTGGTAGCAGACAGATGTCCTGGTAGCCAGAAAACACTCAGACACAGTAGTGTTTCAAACTACTATACTAAGTTTACTTTACAAGTATATACAGAGAAGAAAAACATTCATCTAATATCTTCAGCCTTCTCAGCCAACAACATAACCAACCATAAACCACCATCTAGTATCATCCACCATCCACCACAACGTCCCACACTGTTTCACCACATGCTGTACTTTTATAGCACTGTGGACCTATCACAGCGTTGGCTGCATATCTCCCCATGTGTTGCTATGCTTTCCAGCACACAGAGAAGAAAACTAAATGACCTTGCTCTTTAGTGCTCACCAGCTGCCCTTCATTTGGCAACTGTACAGAGTACTTGAGATATCAGTCATCTCATGTCTCTTGCTTTTTGCTTAGTTGCAGAAAAAACCTATTTGCTTTACATTTAAACCAAATAAAATCTTAACAGTAAAAGACCTTTGAATAGTTTGCTTTGATTTCTGTACATTCTCTATATTTAAAAAAAAATATCCCTGTGCCTTGCCAGGGTTTTCTGCTTCTGCTTTCTTTCTTGGATTGCAATCGGCTCAATTATATGGGTGGCCATGTGGTTTGGATTGAATACTACATGTGCTATTCACTTCCACTGAGACAACACCATCTAGTGGCAGGATTATTGCACAATGCCAGTGTTACACATATCTGCTTTTTCCAGATATTACCATATTATCTGTGGTCCTTTTAATAGTGGGATTTCCAAGGGATAGTGCGGGAGACATCCTGGACATTGACAACATCATGTAATGGACCCCCAAACTTCTGTGAGTGGCCAATCAGAAGCGTGCAATAAATCACTCGTTTAGAGGAGCCTATAGTTTCATATCTCCACATCTATCATTGACCCTTTGGAGGGCAAATATAGAGTCATAACCCCTCTCAAGTAAGTCTTCATGCCTGGATGACATTACCACATGCAGGCACTGTCATTGAAATGCTACTGTGCTTTTGTACTCATGGAGCTATCCCTTGCACAATGGGGCTTTGGTGCTTCTAAAAATAACCCCAAACAAGTGGAACTGTTCTTTTCCAGAACAGGGCAGATCAGAGCAGCAGAGATTGCAGAAGGGACCATTTCCACTCATATCTGGGGTTATTTTTAGAAGCACCCAAACCCCATTGCACAAGTGGTGGGTCCTGCAAACACAAGCAGTGGCAGAATGGGCCCTGGATGCTACTCATTGAATTCAAGTAATGCCACTAATTTTTTCTTCTAACATACCCATCATAGAACCCAATTTGGAAATGCAATTATGACCAATCCTTGCAAGATGAAAAAAAAAAACATATATATCAAACAATAAAAGATCTTCCATGGTTTTGTTAAAAATGTATTATGTGGTTGAAAAAGAAAGAAAGAGAACATCAATTTCCTTTTCCCTTCCTCCAGTATTTTGCAAGCAGATATTAAATAGACAACCATTCATATAATTGTATTTTTTGGAACTCGCCTGCAACAGAAGATGTAGAGTATTGTTTTTGTTATGTTTGTTTTACAATATGAATTACCAGCAACTGCCACTCTGAAGAATTAGACCCGCTAGAGTATTTTGTTACATTTCATGGAAAAAGAGAGAGAGTGCAAAGCCGTTATACTATTAAGCAACTTCACTGGAGCTGCTGTTCTCTTTACTCATTATTCAAGCCTCTCTTTAGTTCAATTATACACCTCTACAGCTAAGGAAGATAGATGAAGGTCATTTGGGAGTCGTAACCACAAAGCATTGAATGCAGAGCTATGTTCTTAAACTGATTTACACCTTGTTTTACAGCATGGAGCTTCGATTGAAATACAGGGCCAGTGATTGAAAAGCTTTTCTCCTGTTCTTGGTCTGGGAGGCTCTCACTATAATTATTACCTCAATGAAATGCAGAAAGGCAATGAATATTTCTTTCATTATCAGCATGATGATAAAAAAAATAAAAACACAAACCAACAAATTCCCTCTCCATCCTCCCCTTCCCCACATGTGGGTATCTTTAACACTTGGCCAGAAAACCACTGTGGCATTTCAATGGGATTACACAGTTGGAATATGTGCAGTGTGTGTGTGTGTGTGTGTGTTGGACCCGTCTGGGAGAAAATGTATCATTGAAAGAAGCAATTTGCCATTCCAAGAGAGACAAAGAGCCACCATTTTGTGCTCATTTACTTCACATATATCTCACAGTGTGGGGAAGGGAAAACATATGGAGAAAATGTTAATTAACAGAGAAAATGTGCATTAAAATAAAAATTCTCCTGGGACACTGATTGCCAAATCTATCCAAATGAAAAATCAGAAACATCATTTCAGCAGTACTCACTATGCTAATAGTTGAAACTATAGACAATCCAGTCTATTATCTTCCTTGTCTTGCAAGAAGCTGTAGCTTCTAAACACCAACATCTGCATTTGTCTGCCTTCTGCAACTGTTTAGGTTTAAGGAGGCTTTAGAATCAAGTGAAAGAACATGCTGGAAACACACAAAGGTCTGGAAGACTGTTGTCAGTCATAGCCCAAAGAGGAAGCCTTTTATGCCCCTTCCTATTCAGTATGGCCTAATGCAGGGATAGGTAACTTGTGACTCTCTAGATGTTTGACTTACAATTCCCATAACCCTTCATTATTGGCTAAGCTGGCCAGGGTTGATTGGAGTTATAGGCCAAAAAATCTGGAGGGTCACAAGTTGCCTACCCCTGGCCTTATGGCTAACCTGGCTAACCAGGATCTAGCTCTGGCTTGTCTTGACAACTTTATCCTTTCTTACCTGTCAAACGTGTGTAGAAGGCATGAGGCACTGGCCTTGTTTACATGTAAGGAGAAGCCACTATGGGTGAATTTTCCTGTGGGGCTTCTTGTCATGACAGTAGTCACCATTTTAAATATTCAGGGCATGGAGGGAGTGCACTGTAGCTTCTCGTTATGTGTGAACCTGGCGAGAATGGATTGTTTGGGTGGTTGACCAGTCACTTGCAAACACAAAGCAGCCCATGGGTTCTGGGTGGCTTGTCAACCATCCCAGCAACCTGCCCTTTCCTGGTTCACACAAAATGAGAAGCTACAATGTGCTCCATGCTCTATTATTCAGAATGCTGGCTGCTACCTCAACGATAAACCTCACAGGGAAATTCACCCATGATGGTTTCTCATTACCTGTGAACCAAATTAGAGTTTTCTTAAGGAACTGTCTAAGCCTTCTTTGGGAGTGCTGCATCTTATGCTGCCATTATTATTTTATTTAGTACTTCTAATATGCAAAATATTTTACAATCTTGAGCTTGCCTGTCTTCACAACAGCCTTATGAGTTGGATGCTGCTGAAGAATAACATTAAGCAAAAATGTACCCATGAAAATAAACCTGTTTTATTTCCTTTCAAAGAGGCTGCTTAGTAAGAATCCTGTGCCTGCCTCTGTCTGATGTTATTTTGAAATATGTTCCAAGGGCACCCATGACATTCTCCTCTCAAAAGAACGGAGAAATTTAGTTTCAGCTAGTTGATGACTGCATTTACATTTGAGAAGGAAATAAAAAATATGTCCGCACATCTTACTTGAATTATCAACCAGACGATACATTGCTGGCTTGCTTCTTCTTGCCTTTTAAATTATTGTCTTAGAACATCCCCTATCAGCAGTAGTTTTATTATATAATATATTTTAGAACTTGTTTAAGGCCAAAGCTTTTCTTTTAATGTCTGCTTTATTGAGGCTAGAAAATGTGTTTTTATAAATAACATTTACAGACTGTGAAAACATTTTTTTCCCTTCCAATATTTAAAAGATGCATAAAATGTACATTTTGGAAATTCACTTTTTTTTTGATGGGGTATATTTGTCACAGTACTACCAGGTTAATAATCTAACCCAGTCTTTTCCAGATGGTTCCACGGTTGGCATAGTTGGGCACTTGCTGAGGACTCATAGTCCACCAGGGTCCCACTGACAGGACATTCTTCTCCTGCTCACCTTTGCAACCTGCTTGTTCACCTTCCTCTCACTCTGGCCCAGACAATGGTGGTGGTGGTGAGAAAGCATAACAGTAGATGCTAATGCGGTCTGCTCACTGGCTGTCTGCCTACCAAACAAGCAAGTTGTCACAATGATGTGATGATGAGCAAGCTCAGGAGCTGACAAAGGCGAGAAGAAGATAGGGCTGGAGCTGGGAAAGGTGGCTTGCCCAAGGGCCCTCAAAGACCTGGAGCTGGCACTGCTTTCAGAATTGTTGGACTGACCTAGAGAGAAAATTGGAGGTGTTCTGCCTTCTTTCTATGACACATGGGCTGCATGCAAAAACCTTGTAAATCTGAAAGGAAAGGACACAAGGTTTTGATCTGTGAGGTGGGGGGTGGGGGTGACCATGCTAAATATCTATGCTCAAGTGCACATTTCTCAGGAAAGTGATGGAACTGGCCTGCCTAAACACAGGCTCACCAGCTCCTATGCATGCAACCTGAACTGTTAATACATTATTTCATGATTCTCAGCTTCTTGAGTAGTAGGAAGCATCAGGCACAGCCTTTCCCAGAATTTGTTCCCATGTGAGTACAGCTATGAAAATAAACTGTTTTATTTCTCTCCAAAGATAGAGCCTTCCAAAATAGAGGATTGTGCTCTGTACAGTCAGACACCTAGCTTACCCAAAGACAGCGTGAGGTTCTCAGGAGCTCCAATTTTGTATGTAGCTGCCCCATGTGGTGAACCATAGAACTACAGATTGGAGCATCTTCCTGAACGGTCCAGTCTTTCTCAGGCTTTGGACTGCAGCCCACACCTACCCAGGCTGGTCATTAGGCCAGGGATGGGCAACTTGTGGCAGAAATGCTTCCCTGACATCTCAATATTTGGTGGGGATGGAAGAATCTCACCTAGTCAGGTTCCTCCTCAGGTGGAGGAGCTCTGTGTGTGTATATCAGTATGCTTGGAGAGCCCTTTTCCATGCTGTCCAAAATGCATTTTCATCACAGGTGACAGTAGTAAGCAACACCCACAGAGGGAGCAGGGTTAGTCCTCCTCCCACATTCTTTCAACAGCCAATGAGCTTCGTGGGTCTCTTTGGTCCTAGCCTGAAACTCTAGCCACTATGCTTTCTCTGTTGTGGCACTCCCATTGTCAAATACCCTCCCTTTGGAGGCCTGACTGGCACTGACGCCGGCTTCATTTTGGTGCCAGGTTAACACATGGCTCTTTATCAAAGCCTTTGATGGCTAAATTCTCCATGGTTACGCATAGTTTTGATCATTTTTGATTGCTTTAAAAAAAATTCTACTGGTTTTAATTAGTTGATGATTTAAAATGTTTTTAGCTGTGTATATCATTTATGTTTACAGTGTTCTGATTTTAACTGTATGCTGCCCTGAGATCCCAGTGATATAGGGTGGGATACAAATGTTTTAATAAATAAAAATAAAATAACTACATAAATAAATATGCCACAAGGGCTCTTTATTGATGGGGGTTGCCACATGGAATAGGCAGTTTTCACGACACAACCACAAACATCCTAAGGGCAATGCTGAAGCAATGGCAATGGTGAAAAATAGACAAATGTTTCAGCCCAGGCACTTTACAAATGCAGTACAACTACTTGGAGTGTTTCAAAGCAGCTTCCACAGGAAGGTCATAACATGGAAAATTCCCATTTTGAGATGTGCTAAACTACAAAATGTTATCCCTGGCTAACTGGTATTTATGATCCCAAGGTTGGAAAAAAGAAGCTCTTCTGCAGAGGTGTTCCACAATGATTTGCTGGCTGTTGCAAAATTTCCTCTGACTTATTCTCTAACCCCCCAAATTATTTTTTCATTTGTGGCTGTCAATCTGTGATCTACTCCCCCTCTGACAGCTCTGTCACCACCTTCCAGTGTCTTAGATTCATTCCCCATCAAGCTCTGAGTAAGTCATTTAAATTTCTCATAAAGAGTTTTCTCTGAAGATTGAATAATTGACATCTTTTGTATTTCATTTGCAATAAGTCTTTTTAAAAAAATGATGGTTAACATAACCTAAAAATGATTTTTTAAAAATGGGAATAAAATTGGTTCAACAGGTCTCTCTGATCAGTACTTGATTGTTTTTCATGGGGTGGGGGAAGATATTGTGCATTCTTTAAAAGACTTGCCATGGAGCAAGATTTACTGCCATTAATATCATTCTCAGCTCTGCTGTAGTTTAGCTTGAAAGGCTTGCAAATCTGCCAGTAACATAAAGCTTTCATGGGCGCTTGCGAATTTTGTCATAAACACCTCCTTGGTAACAGGAACTTAATTTTAACAGGAGATAGAATAGCAGCTTCTGGCAAAAATAGTCAAATAACACTTCTTTTCTTTCCCTGTAGAACTATACATTTCAAGTGTTTTCATGACACAATAAAGCTTTCAGGTACAACGCTGTTAATTCTTTGCTTCTCTCGTGGAAAAGGAAACAGAAAGTTATGTCCTCCAAAGTGTCATCGTTCAAGCCACTGTTGAAGTCAGCCAGCTAGTCCTGTATGAAAAAATATTTGGGTAAGGATGCACATTCACAGATACTTCAGAAGACACACCCAGTTGGTCCAGTGGAATCTGGGTAAGCATTCTGATAAGGATGGGGAATATACAGGCAGGTCCACATAAGCTACAAATGTAGAAGGCTGCTGTCTCACAAAGATCCTTCTTGCTGGACTGGGGGTACATCTTGATGAGGGGGTTGCCCTGGGGTGGATTTGGAGTGGCAGCAGGTCATCTATATGATGCAGCTGCCATTGCAAAGCCATCCAGGGGCAAACCCCCAAAGCTCCGCTTTAAAAAAGTTGGGCACTTACCCTGACTTTTGTTTTGCTTGAAGCAAGGTGATGATGGCATCTGCCATCTGTTGCCTTGCTCTGGAGCTGCTGCGGAGGCATACCGCAACCAATGGCGATCCTTGATTGGTCGCCATAAGCTGGACAGGGAAGTGGGTGAATCAGTGAGCCAAATGATCACTGGACCACCTCCATGTCTCTGCAGACCATCGTTTTAAAAAATAAAAACAAATGTGCAGAGCCCGAGCGCCCCATTCCTCCCCCCCCCCGTTGTTGTTTTTTAGGTTTATCTTTAAATGTGAAGCTTCGCATTTACAGATTTTTTTTAAAAAATGAATCACATAGGCTGCCCCTCCAAGCACCAGCGCAATGTCCCATGGCATGCACGGGCTTGGGTGCACGGGGGGCAGGGGGGCAGCAGCGGCTCCTTATTTCCCTATATAATCTGCTGAAGTGTATTTACCAGATTATTATGTGCTTTATCCTCGTATGTCCTGAAGAAATAAACATGCACACCTAACTCCCCCTCCCCATGCACACTACAGATACAATCCTACCAGGTAATTGGTCTGAGTATTGTGTGTTTTTAATGGGTTTTTTTTTCCAAACTTGGCATGTTATTTATTTTTATTTATTTTATCATTACATTTATATCCCACCCTTTTCCTCCTTGAAAGGAACCCAAGGCGGCTTACATGGTCTTCCTCCTCTCCATTTTATCCTCTCAGCAGCTCTATGAGGTAAGTTTGGCTGAGAGTCAGTAACTAGCCCAAAGTTACCTGGTGAGATTCATGGCCAAATGAGGAATAGAACCCAGATTTCTCGAGTACCGGTCCAATACTCTAATCACTACATCATACTGGCTCTCCATACTGTTAGAAGACACTCTAGGTCTTGGATATAGATATGTTTTTTTCCATAGAGCTGAGGTAGTTTGAAATAGGGATCACTCCTGATAAGAAGTATACTCATACCACTATCACCTCTGACAATAGGCCTTACATGTTTTTGTAATGTTTCAAAACCCTGCAAAAACTGAAAGTGGAAGAAAAGCATATGCATGGACACCGTGGGAAGGGAAGTCTCTTTTCAACTCTCTTAAAAACTATTGCCTTTCTCCTGCCTAGCTTTGCTGGTTTCTAGAGAATGCAAACCAATAATGTTAGAACAGCTGCTAAGCCAGCTGTTCATTTTGAAATGTTAAATACAATTTAAACATTCTTCAAATGACTTTCCAGCAAGGGCAGGATTGATTTAATGAGGCAATGGGCTATCTAGCAAGCCAGAAAGATTCAACAAAGACAAGGTTCACTCAGTAGAGAGCCACCTTCAGTTTATATATTCAAGCAAAAAATAAAATAAAATCTCTCTCTCTCTCTCTCTCTCTCTCCAGCTAAGAGTTCCTGTCTACTGAACATACTTTTTGTCTTGACAGGTCACACATATATTTCATAAAAGTCTTGAATACATCTCACAAATAGCTTTAGGTATTTTGATTTGAGATCCATAGATGGATGCACAGCACTACTACCTGAAGATAAACACATTTCAAGTACAAGGGGCTCAGACATCATGATTTCAGAACATCTTTTGACAAGCCAAATGTCTCCTTCTCACATTACAGTTTAAAGACAAGGGAGTGCTTCCATATCTGGAAATGTCATGTGGGAATGATCAATATACAACTTGGGAGGAAAAACACAGCAAAATTTGGAGAAGTGGCTTAGAAAAACATGTGCTTCTTCTGAGCTAATTTCCCCCTAACGTTTCCAGGTATAGAACTGACTGGTGGCAGGGAGCATTGCTTTGTTCTTAAACTGTAACATGGGGAGAGGTAAGCAGACAGTTTATTACATTTATTATGGAATTTGAAATGTCAAAAGTGAAGGAATATCCCTTTCCATTAAATTCAGATGATTTAGTCTTCCTAAGACAAGTGCTGTTAATTAGAGGGCAATCTCATGCATGCTTCCTAGAAAATAAATTCTACCGAGTTCAAAAAGACTTTCTCTCAAGTGCTTACTTAAGTAGGACTTACTTTGGAGTAAATGGTCATAGGACCGGGCTACATATGTAATCATGTTCATGTGAAAAGCTGCTAGTAGTATTGATAACTTTCATTTTTCTCACTTCCGTAAACATTCTTGGTGTTGAAGAATACTTTTTCCCTTTAAAAGGTGCAAGAATAGTCAGTTGTTAAAACATTAGAAAAAATTGGTAATCTTTTAATACTGAATATCCTGGCAGGCGTTGGGGGTGAAAAGGGCAAAATGTTGGAACGAAATTGCTACTTATTTCTAGTTTATTATTATATTCCCAAATCAGTGAAAAGACTGAGTCTAACTTCAGACATGTTTTAGAAAGATATATAAACCGAAGACCTTCATTTTGCCATTAAGCAGACACATGTACTGGAAACAGTCTAGTGACAATGAAAAGAAACAGAATATTCTCTGGCTGAGAAATCCTTATAGTGAAAACTAGACCCTCCTAATGCAATGTCCAGGGTGAGGAGACTTTTCATCCATATATTACTAGTTAATCTTCTTAAGAAAGATGGTAACGGAGATGTAAAATATCTCTGTTATTATTTTTTTTAATCCCTTGATTTTTTTTATTACTTGTGCACACACCACAGCTCCATTATTCATTGCTGGAGTCACTCTGTAATCACTGGGATTATATATATTTGTAATTTTGTTTATAAAGATTAATGGCTTGATCCTGGCCTGCAATATCAACAGGCTGCAGGGATCTCCTTTTGTCACAAAGGCCAAACTGTCCTTGGCTCTTCTGTGACAGCTGTTCCTTGAAGATACAACTAAGGTGGCCACTTATGCATCGCTCAGAAAGAAGAAATACATCACCAAAACAGAGAACAACAATTTACATATGCACATTTATTTGTATGGTGCAAATTTAGAAATAATAACTATAATTGAAATTGAAATGCAAGACATCTCACCACAGTGGAGAAGACACTGTGCCTTACTCAGTCTGCTGTTCAGGTGTTATAACTGTTGATGAGCAACTTCAAGATCCCTGCTCTATCTCCTTATGGTTCTTTGACTTCAAACCAGTTTTAGAATGGATGGTCGATCAAATGGAGGACACCTTCAAATAGAGGACTGTCCCATGCCAGCTCTCCAAAAGAGAGAACTGTCCTTGTGGCCATCCTATGAATAGCCCAGGAAGCTGCCCTTTTCATGCCTTAGGTAAAGTTCAGAAATGTGTGTAGTTTCTGTTTCAGAGGTAATGCAAAGAAAAGAAAGAAACCCTTCTATTTTGGGATGTCCCCAAGGAATTGAAGAAGGTGTCAATGTCCACCTCCAAGGAATAGATTAAAGACATCTGGCCGCTTGGATGGATTCCAAGAGGGAGGGGGCATAGCTTAGTGTGAAAGAGCAGATGATTTGCATGCAGAAGTTTCAAGGTTCACTCCCTGGTTTCTCCAGATAGGATGAGGAAAGAATCCTGTCTGAACCCCCTGGAGAGCTGCTGCCACTCAGGCCCTTTCCACACCATAGGGGCAAAGAGGGCAGGAAGCGGGGAAACCTGGAAGTGCTTACTTCTGGGTTCGGTGCGATGAGGCCGCACCAGAAAGCGACGGCCCGGGCTTCTCCTGGGTCTTTGAGAGTTGTGCCGGCCATTAAAAAAAAAAAGATCCGCAGAGGAGCGCACAAGCGCTCCTGCGCAAATGTAAACCAAGCACGATCGCGCCCCCTCCCCCCGCCATCCTGGAGATGGCAATTTTGCTGCCCCCCCCTCCTGATGGCCTCAGAGCCGCATGGTGTGGCTCTGTGGCCATCGGTGCAGCCGCGCTTACTCGTGGGTAAGCGCGGCTGCGCCTGGGTTGGGCGGCCATAATAGCCGCCCATCTCAGTGCCCTCCTGGGAGCAGGGAACAAACTGGGATAATAGCATTCCCTGAACTCCCGGGAAAATGGAGGGCTGGCCCCTGCCTGTCTGTGGGATGCTCTGTGCATCATGTGGACTCTCCGCGAGCAGGCAGGGGCAGCCCCTGGAAAAATGGCTGGTGTGGAAAGGGCCTCAGTGTCAATAATACTGGGCTAGATAGACTAATGGTCCGACTCACTATATGGCAGCTTCCTATGTTCTTCCCAAACTATAAAGAATTTGGGAAGACCTTGTCAGGTCTGGAAAAATTAAATCTGCAGAAGAACGTCGAAGAATCTAGGTGACGTCATGTATCTGCTGTTGCAGATTAGCAGAGGAGGCCAAAAGATAAGGGAGAGAGAAGATAATCTTTTATCCCTTGATTGTTTTATTAGCTGATGCAATGTTTGTGCAACAGGCTATGTAAAATGTATAAATATGTAGATATGTATTTGTCAATGTTGGTTGGTGTTGGAGGAGTTTGTAACAGAAGTGATGTGCGTTTTTCACTAAAATCGTTTGAAAAGAATTCAATGTGTGTGAGTCATTCCTTCAAGGTTTCTCTCAGGAGAGCATGTGTGGCTGGACTTTGGATTTCCACAGTGGCTCTTCTATTGGATTATTTTCCCATAAACCCTAACAGACCTGACCCATGCTTCCATTCAGAGGCCTATATAGCTGAGGCCTATAACTGCTGCTGTTAGAAAGGACCGGAGGCATCTAGTGCCAATTCTTATTCATACAACTACAAACGTTGCACCAAATTCCACATTTACTGCCACAAAGAATGAGATACAGAAGCGAGCAGCATTGCCAAAATAGCGAAGAAGGATCATATTTTAAAAATCTCATCTGATTCTAAGATACAGTTGCAATGTTGCTCTAGGATACATGCATATGCACTAGGGGTGTGCACGGACCCCCCGGATTGGATCGGGATCTCCAATTTTGTTCCGGATCAGATCGGAACAAAATCGGATGTCCCCCGGATCGGATCGGACCCTATCCTGATTTGAAAATTGGATGTCCGATTTTCGGATTGGCCGCCATTTCCCCCCATAGACTTGCATTGGGGGAAAGAAAGCTTTCCCCCAATGCAAGTCTATGGGGGAAAATGGTAGCAGGGGGGTGAGTGGGGGCCTAACTCCCCCCTCCCTGTCCCTCCCCCCTTGTGCTACCTGCAGGGGCCTTCTGCTCCCATCCGCTGGTGCCTGCAGGCGCCAGCAGACAGCAACAGACGACCCCGGCAGATAAGCACCCTCCTCCCCTTTGCGCTCCTTACTTGCCGGGGCCATCTGCTGTCATCCGCAGGCACCCGCGGGTGCCTGCAGATTTATTTATTTATATTTATTTATTACATTTGTACACCGCCCCATAGCTGAAGCTCTCTGGGCTGTTTACATAGGATTAAAACAATTAAAAACAATATACAAAAATTAAAACAGCAAAAACATACAACATACACACAATCTGTACATTTAAAACCACTACAACACCCCAAAAAACTACAAAAAACAAAAACAAACGCAGGCTCCTCAGATATTGCCAAATGCCTGAGAGAAGAGGAAAGGTAAGTGGGAGCCCCCTCCCTCCTCCCCCTCGCGATCCTCCTTACCTGCGGGCCCATCTGCTGCCATCCGCTGCTGCCTGGATGGCAGCGGTTGGCAACAGAGGGGCCCCAGCAGGTAAGCCCCCCCCCCGGTGATCCTACTTACTGCGGGGTCATCCACTGCCTTCACCTGACGTAGATCTACTGAGCACTAGGCTTGGCGGCCTAGTCCTCAGTAGAGCATCAGGTGATGACATCATCACCTGGTGTCCTACTGAAGATTAGGCCGCGAAGCCTAGTGCTCAGTAAATCTATGCAGGTGAAGGCAGCAGATGACCCCGCAGGTAAGTGGGCCCCCTCCCTCCTCGCAATCCTTCTTACCTGCCGGGGCCCGTCCGCTGCCATCCGCTGCCGCCTGGGCGGCAGCGGATGACAGCGGAGGGGCCCCAGCAGGTAAACCCCAACTGGCGATCCTCCTTATCTGCGGGGCATCCGCCACCTTCACCTGCGTAAATCTACTGAGGACTAGGCCGCGAAGCCTAGTGCTCAGTAGATCTACGCAGGTGAAAGCGGCGGACGACCCTTCAGGTAAGTGGGGCCCCCTCCCACCTCCCCCTCACGGTCCTCCTTACCTCCCGGGGCCGTCCGCTGCCACCCGCTGCTGCCCAGGCAGCAGCGGATTGCAGCGGACAGCCCTCCCAGGTAAGCCTCCCCCCATGATCCTCACCTGGCAGGGCTGTCCGCTTCCATCGACAGGCACCCGCTGGCGCCCGCCGCTGGCAGAAGACAGCCCCGCCAGGTAAGCCCCCCCCGCTGTCCGCTACCATCGGTGTCCACCCACTGGCGCCCGCTGATGGCAGTGGACAGCCCCCCAGGTAAGCCGCCCCCCGTTCCTTACCTGGCGGGGCATCCTCCTCCGTCCATTCCCGGCTGTAAACTACTGCAAACTAGGCCTCGCGGCCTAGTTTATAGGAGAGCACCAGGTGATGACATCATCACCTGCCGCTCTCCTGTAAACTAGGCCGCGAGGCCTAGTTTGCAGTAGTTTACAGCCCGCAATGGGAGGAGGAGGATGCCCCGATGTCCGGACTGGTTCGGGAAAGATCGGATGATCCAGAGGGGTGATCGGAAATCGGATAATTGTATCCGATTCCCCTGGATCAGCTCCGGATCGTGGATCGGACCCGATCCAGTGCACACCCCTAATATGCACCTAAAAATATACATTTTTCCAAAGAACATCATTTTCTAATACATTCTATTACAGAATGTTACAACAGCTGGGATTGTTTAGCTTGTAAAAACGAGGTTAAGGAGAGACATGAGAGAGGTGTACAAAATTATGCATGGTGAGAAGAATGTGAAAAGGGAGAACATTTTTCTCCCTCTCTCAAAATACTAGAACTTTGGGTCATCCCATGAAGCTGATTGGTGGGAGAGTAAGGACAGATAAAAGGAAATACTTCTTTACAGAGCACATAATTAAACTATGGAATTGGCTACCACAAAATGTAGTGATAGGCATCAATTTGGATGGCTTTAAAAGGAGGGTTGGATAAATTCATGGAGGAGAAGGCTATCAATGGCCGCTAGTCCTGATGGCTATGTGCCACCTCCAGTATCATAGGCAGTAAGCCTATATATACTAGTTACTAGGGAATATGGCTGGGAGTTGCTACACCCACGTTCTACTTGTGGGTCCCTGCTCAACAGCCGGTTTGCTATTGTGTGAACAGAATGCTGGAGTACATGGACCCTTGGTCTGATCCAGAATGGTTCTTCTTACGTTCTTATACTTCCACATAATTTTGCCCTTGTTAGTAAATTGAGTGACCATTTAGGCATCACAAAAAAGGAGGGGGGAAGAGGACACAGATTTGTATAAAATTAGCAAATACTACTTTATATGTATAGATACAAATTTAGAAACAAGGCTATCATTGAATTAGAAATAAAATATATCTCCCCATTGTGGGGAATACTCTGACCAGGTCGTCCCTGTGCCTGCTTAGCTGATGGGCAATGTCAAGGCTCATGCTGTCCCTTTGTATGATCTGGGAGTCAAGAGATCCAGGTTCTAGTCCCCACTCAGCCACTGGGTGACTTTGTGCCAGTCACAGACTCTCAGCCCAACCTACCTCACAGGGTTGATGTTGTGAGGATAAAATGGAGAGCAGGAGGATTATGTATGCCGCCTTGGGTTACTAGGAGGGAAAAAGGTGGCATACAAATGCAATAATAAATATAAATAAATAAATCTTTTATAACCAGACATGAACCTAAAACCTTCTCAAATAGAGGACTTTACTCTGTAAAGTGGGATACGTGACCCTCCTAGGAATAATAAACCCTTCCCATGAAAGAAAAAAAGAAAAGCTGAATGTATCTTTTGAACTTACTTGAAATCTTCATGGAGAAAGGCAGAGAGCACACACTATAGATAATGTCACCTGCAGAATCTCAGGGGCCATCACTCACAGCTTCCTCATTGGGTCTCCTTCATCTGGAAAAAACTGAGCAACCAAACAAAATTTTCTCACATTGGCTCTGAACTTCTTGGGAGCCGTTTAAAATGGGGTGGGGGGTGGGACACACTTCCCATCTGGCCTGGGCATATTACCAGCTCTGCACGGCCCTGTTCAGAGGAGGGCAAGTGCCCTCCTGGCTCCTGCAGCTCTAAAAAAATAATGGCAGCCACTATGGGCACAACGTCCCTCTTCCCTTCTGGAACATCATGCTTCCATTTGGGCACCCAGGGAGGATTGCAGAAGCTGGTAAGTCCACGATCCTCCACCCTCTAGCCCTCTACACCCTTAGGTGTAGAAAGGGCCTGTCAGGTGAATACTTCTTTTGTTTACATCTTCCTTGAGGTCAGATGCGAAGGGACGTTGTGGCCACTGCTCCTAGCCTACATACATGCCATGGAAAATACAAAAGCTTCTATGTGAATACAGCTGTTTGCCCTAAACATTAGTGTCCCCACTGCCTCCATTCTCCTAACCTTCACACATCAAACAGATAACCCTTCAGCTCAGCATGCAACGGTTAGGGTGGGTGAGTATTTCGTTTCAGTTCAGTATTTGCCCAAATTCTCAGAGTTATCTGGATTTAGGACAAAAAGAACTGGAGATTACACCAACTCAAATGTGGGAGAAAGTGGAAGTGAAGGCCAGGACTTTGGGTGTTATGCTCTTAAAAGTCTGAGTTAGAATCCCTGTGTATTCAGCCATGCTCATTGGGATTGCTTCCGCTCTTTCTCCCCCAATAGTCTCATCATCTTTAATGTATGGCAATATGGCAGGCAGGTACATCTTGGTCCTCTCCTTGCTGGGAAAAGCTGTTCCTATTGAATTTGGCTGGGGCAGATGGGTGAGAATTCCATTTCAGTACATTTTTAAAAAATAAGAATTTACCAAAATTCGCAAAGTTCATATCTGGAAGAGAAAGAACAAGCTTTTTTTTAATGAATGCAGGGGAAAGCATCCACCCATCCCTAGCAGAGGTCAGGATGGAGGAGTCACCAGGGATTGTGGCATTGTGGGTTGGACAAATGCACACTGTCCTTCATATATGCTCACCAAGACGTGGAGGGAATTTTATGAACATGTGGAGGGAAATTTAAATCAGTGTTATAGCTGATGCTATGAATGCAGATCCAGGTCCTAATTCTTCCATGATGATCATCTCTAGCATTTGCTTAGTAGCATATAGGATTCATTCTAGATAGGATATAATGGGTTGGATCCAGATTTTGGTATGAGCAATTGGGATGGTGGAAGTAGATCCACACAAAAAACCTGGTGGAGGCAGCTTCCGTGAGTAGAATCCTTCTGTCCACAGAAGGTAAATCTTGGATTCAATCCATTACCTTTTGAAGCATGGCAGTTTTAAAGAAATGTTTTCCTGGGAAAACATAACACTATAAGATGCACATAAAGACTGTGTGTTTGGCATCTCTCTCATTTGCCATTGATTAATCATGTACAAGGCTAAGATAAAAAATGGAAAGCAAGATGCCATGAGAGTTTGTAAGAGACATAGTTCCCAGTTGACACAGGCTGAAAGAGGCTGAAAAATAAATTAACAGGAGAAATAGGCTTCCCATCTGCTTTTATTGGCAGGAGGATTGAGTAGCTTATTTACTTCTCTTATCTCTTTGCAAACAAATATATAACCAGCATCTCTGTTACCTTAAAGCATTCTTGTTTCTGAACAATGTAATGAATTCCCCAGACATCTTCTCTCCAACAGAATTAGCAGCAATAATCTAGTACTCTGTGAAAACATCATCTTTGTTATCGGTGAAACTGATATTCTCTTTAATTTAGTGGGCCAGATTATTTCCTTCAAACTAGATTTTATTCTTGTGTGTATCTATATCTGTATAACAAACAACAGGCCATCACACACTACACTTTGCATGTTGCTCAAAAATGGAGAAAGAGAGTTAGCAAAAAGTTCTCACAAGATCTAGAGACAAGGAATAACTGTGAGCTGTTTTTTTTGTGTGTGAAAATGTAGATAGGTAAAGGAATTATAGGGCATATGGGTCCCAAGAAGGCACAAAGAGGGTGACTTTCATATGGTGAGTTGAAACAAATAGCCCAATGTTTGGTCTCGAGTTCTACCTGTGATACACTATCAGTCACAGTAATAGTGAAAATAAGCTGAAAAAGAAAGAAACCAGCTTTACTCACAAGTAGGGATGTACACGCCTGAAAATATCGTATTTTATCGTTATCGTAATTTCGGACCAAAAAAATTATCGTCTCCGATAATATCGTAGGTGAACCGTATCGTCTTCACGATCATTATTGGAAATACGATATTTAATTTGCAGCCCCATTGTGCCTTATAGAGCTGGTTTTTTGTTTTTTGTTTTTTAGAAAAATGCCTATAACTTTGTATTTTCAAAGTTACAGGCTTGAAACTTGGTCACAATGCTTATGGAGTATGCCTAAGTATGTGTATGAAATTTGAGATTGATCATTCCAACCCTCGATTTTATATGAATTTATTAAAGATTGTTTAAGTTCTGAAAGGTCAAAAGTTGCACGATCTTTCAAAAATTCATATAAAATACAGGGGTGGAGGGATTGATCTGAAATTTGGCACAGATGTGTAGCAACATGTGCTAGACATGTGTATGAAATTTGAGATCGATCCCTCCAACCCGCAAGTTTATATGAATTTATTAAAGTTCCTGCAACTTTTTGACAGGTCTGAATGAACGCACATGGCGAGCTGTCATTCTGACCTTTCAGAACTTAAACGATCTTTAATAAATTCATATAAAATTGAGGGTTGGAGGGATCGATCTCAAATTTCATACACATACTTAGGCATACCCCATACGTCCTGTGACCAAGTTTCAATCCTCTAACTTTGAAAATACAGAAGTTATAGGTTTATTTATATGGCAGTCCAATAATCCAATATAATCAGGCTGAAAATTATCGTCTCCGATGATTATCGTAGGAAGTTGTATCATATTGTTATTGTTAATTGTATGCACGATAAATAGCATATCATATCATTATTGGACATTTTAACGATATGATACACATCTCTACTCACAAGTATTCTAGCACATACAGGTACACTGTAGGGTTTTAAAAAAGAGTTTGTTCAGTACATGTTGTGTTCCTTTACACTGGCAGGAGTAAGAGAGCAAGCCAGTAAAAGAGGAAGGCAGAGAGAGGTAAGGAAGGAGAGGAGTCAGAAGCCACACTGTAGGCTATAGAACTCCTAAGACTAGCTATGACCAAAATTCCCATGCATTAGCAAACTGTAACACTGCCGTCTTCCCGTAACTTGCAGACGAGGTTGCAATATTATAGACCTAAACTCTACAAGTAGGACCTGCAACATGGAGTGTTCCTGTTCAGTGCCCTCCTGCAGGATACACCATTCCATTCTCCTTCACACTTAATTTTCTATTTCCCCCCTCCAAAAGTCAGTCAACATTCCATGGCCACTGAACACACCCAGTCCCTTGCTCGTGTTCGTGCTTGAACAACAATTGGTTGCTCTTGTTCCTTTGTTCCATGGATGGGCCAGAGCAACCTTTACCCTTACTCTTGCGGTCCCAAGGCAACTGGCAGTTGAAGCCAAGTGTTCTTTCTGGCAGGGAATGGGAACCGAGCTCCCTGCAACTGCCCCTTTTCGGCCAAAAAATGGGCCAGGTTGGTCACCCCCTTGGCTTCATGTTATTCCTGGGCAGCTTCCCAGTGGCTCTCAGTCTCCTGGCTGATGGCAAAAGCCAAGTGTGCTTCCCTTATAATGTCCACCTCACATAAATGAGGGAATACAATTAATTTCATTTTCATGTATTACATTTCTATACTGCTCGATAACTAAAGCCTTTTGGGCAATTTACAAAGATTAAACGCCTTAAAAATACAATGTTGTAAATATTTTTTTTTGCATACAAACATATTAAGAGACAACACACACACAACCCTAAACAATTTTAACCATCAACAATAAGAAATCCTGGGACCTCAATAATAACCTTATCATATACTGCCAAATGTCTGAGAATAGAGGTAGGTCTTAACTTGGACCTGAAAAGATAACATTGTTGGTGCCAGGTGGGTCTCACTGGGGAGATCTTTCCATAAGTGAGGGGCCACCACTGAGAAGTACCTCTCCTTTGTTGCCACCTTCTGAGCCTTCCTTGCAGGAGGCACCTGGAGACATAGCCTTGGATGATTATTGTAGTATACAGATAGGTACATGCCGGGGAGGTGTTCCATCAGGTATTGCAGACCTGAGTCATGTAAGGTTTTATTGGGGGTTGTCTTCAGGGAGCCAAGTTGGCGCTGCCTCCCTCTCAAACCCCACGTTTTCCCTTCCCTGGAGTGATGCCGAGGAGGGAGCGCGGGGTTTCTGGGTGGCCATCCAGGTACCAGAGCCACCAGAGCCCTCTTCCTGGTGGAAGGTGACTAATCGCAGGTCACTTTCCACCAGGCACTGCCCCCAGGTTGACCCCTGGAGCAACATCAGAAGGCGGAAGCACTGTATTGATGTTGCTCCATCTGAAAAAGTCAGGGTTAATCCTGACTTTTTCAAATTGCAGCATCGTGGGAAAGCCCCGCAGTTGCTGTGAAGCTGCGCTTGTGTTGTCTAGTTGATGCAGTGTAGATCCACAGCCAGCAGGGAGCTTTCACAGCATATAAGCCCCTAGATCAAAAATAGCACCTGAAATACAATGGAGTTATTAAGAGGTTCTCTGATTTGGGGCCCAAAACTTCATATTTCTTGTAGGTACATGAGTCTTTTCCAGGCAGATAGTTTGTTTGTTTTAAAAAAGAGGAAAACACCCAGAGGATGCTAAAATCTTGAGGGCAGGTCCAGTAGGAAAGGAGTTGCTTGACTGTTTCCCTGCTAACTATTTGCCTAACTCCCTAACCTACACAGTGTTTCTTTGTTATAAACTATGGAAAAAGGTATAGATCTCTCTGTCCTTTCTCCCATGGAGAGACAAGCAATGGTGGGGGAGCGTTTTAGGAACATAAGAACAGTCCTGCTGGATCAGACCAAGAATCCATCTTTTCCAGCATTCTTTTCACACAGTGGCCAACCGTCGACCAGAAGCCCACAAGTAGGACGCAAGTACAACAGCACCCTCCTGCCCATGGTGTATATAGGCAAATGCCCCTGATACTAAAGGTAGCACACAGCCATCAGGAATAGTAGACCATTGAATCCTTCCTCCAGGAACATATCTAACAACCTTTTAAAGCCAACCAAATTGGTGGCCATCACTACATCTTGTGGTAGCAAATTCCATAGTTTAGGCTGACCAGATAAAATCCAGGTCAGGGCTCATGTAACTTTCACTGTTGTAGAGAAAAGGGAATTTCAGCCAGTGTCATTTGTATGCAATTAGTTCCTGGTGATAATCACAATTCATCACAACTGTTAAAGGTGCATGCACTATACTAGAGTGACCATATACAAAAGAAGGCAGGGCCCCTGCAACTTTAACAGTTGTGATGAAGAGGGAATTTCACCAGGAACTAATTGCATACAAATGACACTGGCTGAAATTCCCTTTTCTCTACAACTGTTAAAGTTACATGAGCCCTGACCTGGATTTTATCTGGCCACCCTACCATAGTTTAACAATGTTTTGTGTGAAGAAATACTTTTTGAGCAAGCAGGTGGCAGGGAAAGGCTTGAGCATCCCCTTTGCCACGCTTCTGCCTCTCCTCCAGTGTGTATTTTTCCTTTATTAGAAAACCTCCAGGATGGGGAGGGGGTGGGGAATACATAGTTTAGTTTGGACCTTAAAGCTGATACATAACTTTAATTCAGAGGTTCTATATTGGCATTTCTCACCAATAGTAAGTTTTCAGCGAAGGGCATGGTTTCTCTGCTTTGGTGGATTCTTAACCTTTATCTTTATCAGGCTGACTGTCATCATGTAACACTTTGTTGACTTCCAAGGCCTCGCCGTAATTATTTTATGTTCTCCTGTGTATTTAATATCAGGATGAAATCATCAGCACATAGCAGATCATAAACAACTGACTGGCATACTTTTGTGGATGTTTTCAAATTAGACCATTTCCCAGAAGGCCAACCCCGCTACAACCCCCCCCCCCTCCAGCTTTGTTGTATCAGCATCCATTTTTTTTTATCCATAAAGCCCTGCAGCCAAAAAGATTCAGTACACATTTGTATCTGCTCTGCTGTTCTGCTTCATCCTATTAATGGTGGAATATGAGTGGAATAAGACCCTACTGTCTGTAAGAAACAGCCATTCCTGCCATCACAATGTGATCTCAGAATAGCTAGGAAGTGTCTTTGAAGAGCCCTGCCTTCTGCAGCAGTTGGCAGATCTCAGATCCGCAAAAACTGTAAAACACTTCTGTCTGGCAGTAGGCGAAGAAAGGATGAAAGATGTGGTGCCGTTCTGTGCCTTCCTTTCATTGGGTATAAAATCAGAGTGAATTCCTTTATATTCTACCTGTGGTAGCTGGGTGTCAAACTTCAGAGACAATATCTTTCTCCAGCTTTCCCATTTACTATGCCAGTCGGACTTATTAATTAAGAGGGACAGCACAAGGTAGCTGTCTATTGCTGAAACGTTCCTTTTTCAAATGATGGGCTTATTCTTTCAATATCAAATTACAGGCCTGCACATAATGTGATGTGCTGTCCCAGAGAAATCCAGTACATACAAGCTCCATCTATCAAAATTGCTGAAATATCTCTATCTATCTATCTATCTATCATCTATCTGACGATCTATCAGAGCTCTGATGGCAGAGCAGCAACAGTGGCAGATATTTCCTTATACCAGCGAGAAGCCTTTTCAGGGCAGATCCCCCCAGTCCACCTAGAGACTTCCCTCTCTGGAGCAGAGGGGGAGGTCCACCGTATCTTAAGGCTCCTGGGACACCTTCCCAGGAAACATACGATTCTGGCCTAGTTATGTATTCTACATTTCATGTTTCTAGAGCAATAAAGTACATTTGGGTTCAATATATTTAATATCTTGCATATAATTCAATTTCTCTCAAACATTTCTGTTTTTATTTATTTGTTTATTTATTTGTTTTTATTTTTTTTAATGAAAATTAGCACACATTCAAAATCCCACAGATCTAAATTTCTGGAAATGTTAGATCTTTACTCACACTGAACTTGGAACTATTTCTAAGGAAAAGTATTGAGTTGGATCCAGACTATCTATGAGCTGAACTCCATTTAATTGATGACAAGCCACATAATAAACCAGACTTCACAATTCAAGAACAAACCATGACTCCTCTTTCTGGGTTGTTTGTGCTTAACAAATTATGGTTTGTTAGCACAGCTGGGTTCTTACATCCCACCAACTTAGAATTCAACATGGGCGAAATCACGTGTAGGCAACTTTGGAAGGTCTGGGGTTATGAAGTTCTGAAAGGGACAAAATTATAAACAAGCTAATTTTGCCCCTTTTGGTACTCTAGAAGCCATTTTTTTAAAAAATAAAATAAAATAGCATTTTGGAAAGCAACAGCAGATGTTAGTAGAGATGGTCTGGGTGTCCAGTTGAGGCTCAAAGCCCGAAAGCTAGACTGTGGATCCCAGCACTTGCTTGACTTGGTCTGCACAGAGCCAGGCAAGTGCATAGGTGTCCACATCCTTGGCAAGCTGCCATTTTCTGCAGAAAATGTCTGTAAATGTCCCATTTACACAAATGGCACCCTTAAAAGGGCTACGGCACCTATAATATTGCATTTATAGCCCCTTTAAGGCAGCTGTTTATGCAAATGGAACAAGAATGAGCCATTTCTGCAGAAAATGGCTCGCTGAGGAAGCGGGCACCCACACGCTGCTGTTATATACCTGTGGACCACCCAGCAGCTTGCCCCACACCCCTCACAGGGATCAGGTAACTGGAGTGGGTTCAACAAGCACTGTGAGAGTAGGAATGAGATGGTCCATCCATCCTTAGATGGCAGGAGGTGGCAGGGACTGCAGTACATGTGTATTTCCCACCTGTGGGTTAAATAAACCATGGGTGAATTCGGACGACACTTTAGGCAGTGGAGGGGGGAATAGTGTACTGGCCGTGCATTATTTTGGTGGCTGCGCGGCGGCACCCACCACACGATATGTTGTCCCTGACCCCGTCAAGCATCTAAAAGTCCCAGCGTCCTTCTGGGCTGCTGCATCTCCTCCCTCCCACCTCCCTCAGTCCTCAGGCCGTATCCCAGCATACACCGCAAGTTCTGCCGGCTGTATCGGAGCAGCCGGGGGGGTTGCGGCTGCTCCGGCCAGCAAACTCTATGACCAAACGGAATAGTACATGGAGAGAGGGGGGTTCCCTCCACACAACACTTTAAACAACAGAATTCGGGATAAACAACATGCAAGCCCGTTGTTTTTCTCCATTGTTTAAGTGCCCAAAATAGCATACTGTCAGTCGTGTGTGCCTTCCACACGACACAATAAGCAACTGTCAGTCGTGTGTGCCTTCCACACGACACAATAAACAACACAACTGACAATTGTTTCCTCCCCCTCTGTTGATTATCGTGTCGTCTGAACCAGGCCCAGGAGTTAATGTTATATGTGAACAGGTCATTGTGTCTGGCCTACAATGCTGCAGGCAATGGTTCAACATTTTAAAAGGCTGTGAGCAGTTAACAAGGCTAAAACTGTTTTCAGGTGAGAATTTTCCATCCAGTGGCCAAACCTGGTATTTCAAAGTGACATATACATGCTGATTTGACTAAAGCCTTAAAGCCAAACTGAGTTTTATCAGTTCAGCATGGAGGAAAGCTGGCTGCAGTTATAAAAAGTAATGAAATGAAATGACTACACTTTAAAAAAAGATAGCCCAGACTGCTGAAGATGCTTAAGAAATGGTCTATGTGGAATGGTAAAAGGGTAAATAATGTTGTGAATGCTCTCAGTTTGCTAGTAACACTTGAAGCCAGTGGAATTATGTTAGGCCATGCATTTTACTGTTTGATGTTGGTATAGCCATACATTTTAATTTTTAAAAAGTCACAAGATTAAAATAATTTAATACTAGATAGTCACTAGTCAGCCCCTTATATTTTCATCCCAGAGCAAAAAAAGAAAAAGAAAAAAAGAAGAAGGAAAAATGCCTCCTCACTTGAATTTCCTGTAATTTGGAGCTTGACTGAGATTTAGTTTGACAGTAAAAGAGATAAAATGTATCATTTGGTGTCTTCATGATTTGCTACATAGTCTTTGAAGGTAAATGACTAATTTCAGCAGATGTTGAAAATGTACTGGTTCATTTGCCATTATAGGACCTGTTACTTAAAAAAAAACTCACATAAATAATATCCATTGGTTTTAAGTGGATGTATACTGGCAACACAATTTAAGAAGTTAGGATGTATTTGGATTTTAAAGCATGATCCTAGGCATTTCTATGCAGAAGCAAGTCCAGTTGAGTTTAATTTAAGTGTGTATAACAACACAGACTCTGTTTCCCCCCCCCATTTATCATTAAGCATTAAGATAGCATATTTATAATAATGAAAAAAGCTTTAACATAGCCAAATGCTATATAGCAAATATATTCACGTACAAAAAACAAGAAAGAAAGAAAGAAAGAAAGAAAGATGCAGAATGGAAGGATTTTGAATCAAATTTCAGTTCCTGTAAGCAAAGATATTGCTCTGTCCTGAGCAAGAGGCACTTCTAGATGTGCAGGTTAATTTTCTACCTGGGAGGAAGATAGCTACCAACAAATTCCCCAGTCACCACTGAGCGAGATTAGCCTGTTTTCCTCTTACCTCCCATTGGTCAAAATGTGTGGGATGAAAGTGAAGTCTGGCACATGGGCAAGATCCTAGGGCTGTCAAAAGTACATAGTCAAGCTCCATGTTCTACATTAAGAAGCTTTAATTGAGATTATGGATGGAGATATAATGAAAGGAGGAAACAGATAGGTAGCATTTAAAAAGAGCAAAATAGGTAACTCTCTAAATAACCTAAGCTAGAAATCTTAAAGAGGAATCCTAAACTCTAGTTTTAACACTTGGAACACAGAGACCCTTTTCAGATGGCACACTAAGCCACAGTGGTTAAGCATTTTGAGTCAAACATTATGTCTTAGCGTATTGTGTGAACCATTCCTAACCATGGTGGTTAGTAATGTAAAATAAAATAAGACACTGGCTGAAAATGCACATTTCCCCCATATGGTAAAGCATGAAAATGTGCATTGGGTGGGACTTCTGTGTTTTGGGGGGAGGGGGAGGACACGTGTGCCCACTGTTCCTGGACCCCACTAAGTGCAGCCCTCCTAGGCACTGCATGCTGGGAGTTGTAGGCTGTAACTTGCTTCCAGAGGCCTAGGGCTGTGCAAGAAAATGGCGGTGGTTCCACCATATGGTTCCACCATAAAATGGCCTCTGTGTTTCAGATTTCCAAATCTGAAATCCAAGGCTTGCACAGCCCTAGTATGAAGCTCATTTCAAATTTTCTGGGGAAAAAGTTTTGCATATTATTGTTGTCGTAACCCTCCCTGAATGCTTGATTATGGTTGCATTGTAATATGCTCTTGCCTCTATTTCTAAACCTGCTTTTGGAGGGGGATTGGTGTTGTCACTCAGTTTATAACTGAATATTTGAGAAGAAAAGCTCCACAATAATTGTTAACTTCTAGGGTGACCATATGTCAGGAAAAATCAGGACATGTCAGGATTTTTGGTAACAAATCCAGAAAGGGGGGGGGGGGGGGAATTATGAAATTTGAAGAAAAATCTGGATTTTTCCCATCCTCCCCCCACCCAAAGGGCAGCTCTACTTTATAGTCAATGGGAATTAACAAATATGCTTACAGCACTGCCATTTTTAAAGATAAAGAGATTAAACTTGGCACCATGATAGCCCTTAGGTAGGGATTTAGCCATACCAAATTTGAAGCAGATCAGTCCATCCGTTGATTTTCATTATTATTTTAATTCTGAGGTTTAAAATTTTTTTTTTAAAACAAATTTTAATGATAAGGAGATGAAACTTGGCATCATGATAGCGCTTAAGTAGGGCTTTAGCCATGCCATGTTTTAAGCAGATCTGTTCATCCATTGATTTTTTAGCAAGTTTCAAAACAAAACAAAGTACAGCAAAAGCTCCAAAAGTAGGAATGAGTGAAGTCAATTTCAGATATGTTGGATGTCTCACTTGTTATTTCAGGTATTTTAACATTAAGATGTTATGTAGAACAGATTTGTCATAATTGTGTGCTGTAAAATCAGACATGTGACCAAGGCTATGGTCAGGTGGGCACACCCCCTTGGTGCTGGACACACCCCCTTGGGGCCCAACCATGTTGTCCTCCTTTTTAATTTCCAAAATATGGTCACCCTAGCATAAACTATTTTTTGTTTTTGTTTTACACTTTTTGGTATCACCTTGTTCACTGAAACCTTAACATCCTTTTTTTTCTTATGAAACAAAAGATATGTCAGTCATTTGATTCCTGGTGTTCATCCTACATTTTCTGTTAACTTGACCATTACATAGCCCATGATGTAAGTTAACACTCTCTTTGCATGGAGGAGTAAGGGAAAAGGTCACTGCATTTTCCTTCCTCAGCCCTGGCCCTCACATCCTCTTCAACAATGAGGACTAGCTGGCACTATGCGCCTCCCCCACAAATCCCACCTAGAAATGTGGCTGCCCCACCTCACAAGGAAGGCTATTGGCTGGACAGGTTCCTGGAGGATGAGTCAAACCAGTGCCAGCTCTTTGATCTTAATGTCCCTTGGGAAAAATACCATCAATGGACCCCTTCCCTCAGTGAGTCTACCTTCTTATCACCATGGTCACCAGTTGCTATGGCTTCTCATCCCCTTTCTACTTTCTTCTCATCACTACCAAAGCAGGTTGCAATGATGAAGAGGTAGAGCAAGTCTAAGGGGTTCTTGCCAATGGTCCATTGCTAGAGTATGTGCCATGATAGTTAAAAGGAGCCTCATATATGCATGCAGATTTTTTTTGAGTACTGGATGTTATGGGAACTAACTACTATTTTTTGTGAACTGCCAGAGAGCTTTGTCTATGGGACAGTATAGAAGTATAATAAATGAAATGAATGAAATGAATGAAATGAAACTAATGATGCCCTTCTAAAGGCTGTTATTATGGGGAATATGCTGGATTAGATGGAATTTGGGAGTGGCTGTTATTACGGGGAACATGCTGGATTAGATGGAACTTGGTCTGATCCAGAAAAACAATTCTTATGTAGGTAATGTAGCTAGCTTCGCACAGGTTGGAATAGCTCTTAGTTTAATACAGTGAATCATTCACCAAAGTTAATAACATGCCCACCCGGTCTGAGTGAAGTCAAGGCCCTAGGCACGGTCCTTGCCATGGTGCACTCCTATAGCCCCTTGAGAAAAGGGTCTATTTTTTTTTCCTTTTCCCTGATGGGGAGCTGCCCAACAGAAGGGGGAGGGGCAGTTGTATAACTTGGTTCCTTAGATTCAGGCCTGGCTCAAGGTGGGTTGCTGCCTGATGTGCACAGCCCCCACCCCCAACCCCACTCCAGCCCATGCATCTACCCTGCATACTGGCTGCCTCATGTAAGACATCCCCCATCAGGACATTTTACAGGAGGCACGTTGCCGGCAAGCAGCCTGGGTAGCCGTGAGGTGCCTGAGCGAATGGCCACCTCTTGGTCCCCCCACCCACCTGCACACCTCCTGCCCAACTGGACTACCTGCCTGGGCAGCTAACACTGCACTAACACTGACTTGCCCACCTCTCCCAGAAGTCTCATGAGACTTCAGTGATGGGGTGTCTGATGTCTCATGAGATGTCTTGCGAGAGACAGGCAAGTCAGGGCAGGGAGTGGCCCACTCTGTCCTATTTGATCTCTCTGCCTCCTGTTCAGGCAAGCAGCTGGAGCAGAAGGCAGTGGGATGGAGGTAAGTTTGCCTCAAGCAGCCCAGGTGGGAAGGAGATGTGTGAGTAGGCAGCAAGGCCAAGAGGTGGCCACTTGCTTGGGTGCCTCCTGGCTGCCCAGGCTGCTTGCTTGGGCAGCCGTGCTGGCCGTGTTCACTGATTCTTCATCTTGCTGGCCATTAGCATATGGCCAGCAGACCAAGGGGCAGTGGGCAGGCCTGCCGGCTGCCCAATCAAACAGTCTTGGTAGGTGGGAGCTGCGCAGCAGTCCTGCAAGAGCAGCCATTTTTTGGTCCCGCTGGCTGCTTGCAGGTTGCCTGTGGGAATAAGAAGCAGTGAGTGTACCTGTGAGTGCCACCACGTCGCTCCCACTGCTCTTCCCAAATTTTGCCACCCGATGCTCCCGCATCAGGTGCTTCAGGGAGGGCTGGCCCTGCTCAGATTACTTCCCCCACCCACCGCAACTTCGACCTATATGAACTGTGCTGGTTAGGGAAGTCTGTCACCTAGTGACCAAAGATAGTGCTGCATGAATCAAACACATGGAAGCATTTGCATCTTAACAACAAAATAACTCTGAGGTTCACACCCGTAGGGCCCCCATAGTATTCATGCCAAGTTTCAGGTGATTAGGTTTCATAGTCCTGGAGCTATGGTGCTGACAGTCAGACAGACTCTTATTATTATAGCTAAAATTTCTTCACTGGAAATCATGTAGACAAATGTAATATGTGAATGATACTGAAAAGTTTGACAGCTGGACATAAGCAATGGATATGCACATATGAACACTTGTCTTCGTTCTCTCCCAAAGGTTCTGCTGTCTTATCTAGTAAATACTGCTAACTCATTTTAGTATTTGTGTTGATGTAAACTAATCTTGCCACTGGAAGAGGTCTAATTTAGATGCAGACTAATTTAATTTGTTCTGTTTGGACATGCCATGTAATGTGGTGCTGGAAAACAAATCTCAAAATGGCTTTTCCTTGTGCAGGCTGACAATTACAGAAGTGAAGTTTTCATGCCTTTTGGAACCAATGCCCATATCTGTATAGCAGCTTTAAAGTCTCCCAACCATCCTTTTTATTTAGGTGCTATTTTAAATCAGGTTTGATTTAATATCAACACGGGAAGACAGGGTTTCTCTTTGTTTTCTAATTAAATACCCAATAGAATTGGTTTTAGGTTTGCAGCAACGGTCCTTAGAGATTCCGTGCATCTCACTCATAAATAAATTCTAATTGTTTAGCCTTAGCAGCAGTTTATTGATTCAGAAAATAATATCTTGCACTTTCAGAAAGTTGGGGTTAGCATAAAGTGTATTTATTTTCTACATTAGAAACATCATAACCACACAATATATGAGCTGTCAAACTTTACCAACAGAACAGCCATCCAAATCTGATTAGTATATTTCAACAATCCAAATAGGCATAGGCCATAAAATGATATTTGATTACTTCTCTGCCTCCATTTTAATTGAATGATTCGTGCTTGATTTTTAAAATCAAATCATTCAATTAGGGAGGTAGGGTGGCAATCGAATGAATGAAGGTTTAAAGCTTCATACATTAAGTCCTTGTTTTAATATGGTGCTGGGCAAACAAGGAGAACTTAATACTGTATAGTTGAGCCAAAATGCCTCCCTACTTTCACGACCCCATTCTTAGGCCATGAAAGTGGAGGGAAGTTCAACATTTTTTTAGGGTGGGGAAAGAAAGTCTATCAAAAATGGGTCCATGGAGCTTAGCAGGAAAGCAGCAGAAGCATAGATTATATAGAGAAGACACTCTTCTTTCTTAAAGTCAATTCTTCTATTGCCACAAGTGGCAATTGGGCTGCAACAATTGGTGTTCAGGGCGGGTCACTGTTTTTTACACAATGGGAAGAACCCAGTTACCTTCCATTTCATAAGCAGGATCCACCATTTACGCAAGGGAGATTTAGCACTTCCAAGAGGAAGCCCTGAAACAAGCAAAAATGCTTGTTTCTAGAAAGAAGCAGGTCAGCGAAGGTCCCTTATGTGAGTTCTGCTGACTTGCTTTCTTCCAGAAACAAGTGTTTCTGCTCATTTCAGGTTGCCCCAGAAGCGCTAAATTGACATTGCACAAGCAGTGGGGCATTTGTGCGATGGAATTAGTGGGGTGTAAGAGAATTGGCAGGGGTGTAAGTGGCCCATTGGATTCTGCCCAATGGTACAACGTGATCTTGTAGTTTTTCCAGAGGCATTGTCGGCTTGTTGGGGCTGCCACCTCCCCCAATTCCAATAATGGAATAATGCGGCATGGGTGGGGGGGCGACACGGCACGGGTGGGGCAGGCGGCCTGCGCGGGGTGGGGGGCGGCGCGAGGCACTTACCTGCTGGGGCGTCCGCTTCCCTCCGGTGCTCGGAATCTACTGAGAAACAGGCTTCGCGGCCTGTCCCTCAGTAGCGCGCCAGGTGATGACGTCATCACCCAGCGCGCTGAGAGACAGGCCAGGAAGCCTGTTTCTCAGTAGATTCCGAGCACAGGAGGGAAGCGGACGCCCCAGCCGGTAAGGAGTGCGGGGCAGGCGGCGCGGCGCGGGTGGGGGGGCGGCACAGCGCGGGGAGCAGCGCAAGGCGGCCGGCGGCGCGAGGCATGCGGGCGGGGGGGCGGCGCGGGGCGGCGCGGGCGCGCAGTGGGGGGTTGTTTTGGGTGGGTGGGGTGGCGGGGGGGTCTGGGATTTTGATCCTCAAAATCTGGTCACCCTAATTTTTCCAAATAAAGTATTGTGGGTGGGGGAGGGGATCATGATAGCCAGTTCCAGCTGTTACATATACCTCTGTGACTTGTGGCAGCAGAACAACTGGATTAAATAAAGAATATATGTCTATTGGTGCCACTTTCTTGATAAAACCCCCATGCCTGAAAATTTTGAGATTTTCTTTCTACCCTCACCCCCGCCCCTGCCATTTCATTTTTTCTTCCTGCCTTTCAGCCTGCCACTACAAGTTTCTTCTGTGAAAAAACTCCCAAAGTAGTTACTGCGATTTGGCTCAAATCTCCCCAAAAGTTAAAAAACAACAACAAACCATTAAATTTGCACATATCTTCCTGAAGGTGGGAAAGAAAACTCTTGGTGTCTAAGGACGTGACAAAGTGGAGGAATAAACTGACTAGTGCTATTTCATGAAGTAATAGAGAAGGGATCTCATTAGCAAGATTGTGAGGAGGTACCAGGTTTTTCACTGCTCTTGCCAGGCAGATCTGTAGTCCTCTGTAGCCTTTTCTAACAGGCTATGCATAAGACACTCTGTCAGGTTCACACATCATGACAAGTCACTCTGAACAACCCAACAAGAAACCATGGGTTCTCAGGTGGCTTGTGTGTGGTTATGTCACAGAAACATGTGCTGGTTCATACGTAATAAGAAGCCACCATGGGGGAATTTTCCTGTGGGGCTTCTTGTTCCCACGGCTACTGCCATTTTCAGTGTTCAAGCCATGGCAGGGGTGTGCCATAGCTTGCCATTACATGGCAGTGTAGGTGGGTTGTTCGGGTGCTTGACAAGCCACCTGCAATCCTAGGCTGACCATATGAAAAGGAGGACAGGGCTCATGTAACTTGTAGAGAAAAGGGAATTTCAGCCAATGTCATTTGTATGCAATTAGTTCCTGGTGAAATTCCCTCTTCATCACAACAGTTAAAGTTGCAGGGGCCCTGCCTTCTTTTGTATATGGTCACTCTAGTATAGTGCCTGCAACTTTAACTGTTGTGATGACGAGGGAATTTCACCAGGAACTAATTGCATACAAATGACACTGACTGAAATTCCCTTTTCTCTACAACTGTTCAAGTTACATGAGCCCTGTCCTCCTTTTCATATGGTCAGCCTATGCAATCCTGAAGCAGTCCATGTGTTCTGGGTGGTTTGGCAAGCATCCCAACAACCCACACTTCTGGATTCACATGTAACAACAAGCTATGGCATGCTCCCACCCCAGCTTGAATATTGAAAATGGTAGCTGCTGCGGCAGTAAGAAACTCTGTGGGGAAATTCCCCCATGGTGGCTTCTTGTCATGTGTGAATGTACTCAGTCACAACAAACCACCCTGAAACAAACTAGGCTGACAACCCACCATGGGGTTTTGTGTCGTTACATTGTTCCTTAATTCCTATAAGGGGACAATCATGTCTTTTCTTTTACTAGGAAAAGACCCTCCTCACAATCTCACTAATGAGATCATCTGGCTAATGAGATCCCTTTTCTATTACATCTTGAAATGACACTACACACACATCACACACATCACACACACACATCACACACATCACACACACACACACACACGGGTGGGCTCTGTGTAAGTACATTCTAATGGTCTTATCAATATTACTTCTTATTCAGAAGGTTGGAGTTTTGAGAAGGAAGGATCTGAAGTCTAACAAAGACACAAATGGCAATCCCAAGCCTACGTTTGCAGCATCTCTAGATAAGAAGCAGGGTCCTTTCATTACAGCCCTGCATGTGGTATAGGTGTATGCCTCCTCTGATCTCTCTAGCCAGGTAATCAATGTGAAGTAGAGTTGTTGTTTTTCAAAGACTCCAAAAGCTCCCAAGCCATCCATTCCAGTTGCCACGTAGCTGCACTACAGGCTTTTCTTTTGGCTCAGGAGCAAGGCTGTTCTAATTGAAGCTTTCCCCAGTTATTGATATCTAAAATCTACATTAAATGATCATTACAAAGAGGGAAAGCTTTTATTGAGTTAGTCATTTAATAGGTAATAAACTTATGACACTAATTGGTGCCATTATGCTCAGTATAAACAGTATTAAAGCAATGTCAAGTAAATACAGCAACCCCAGCTGCCAAGAAATTCTGACTTTTAAGTGGCACATGCACTCAAATCAAATTACGCTAAGAACTTTTTAATACAACATAAATAATCTTCAAAGGCTTAGGATTTACTAGTAGGGGTTTAAGTTTAGCTTTCCTTTATTATCAACTGGGGCTGGCATGCTGTGAGAATGGGAATTAAAACGAGGCTATTCTTAAAGTGGATGTCAGTTAAGTGTCCACAACTAAAGTATTTATTATATTGCAAGTCATCTGTAAGTGTATCTTCAAGGACACCATTTGACACAATGGTCATTAATTGAAATACAAATTGAAATATTTCAGCTGTAAAAGTAGGTGTGACAGAGCTAAAAGTAGAGAAGCCAAGAGGACAGGAAAGAGGGCATCTGGCAAGCACTAGAAAGATGTAGCCAAATGCGGGCAGGCCCTTGTGTCAGATGCTGAAGAGCATTATTTAGTAGCAATTGTAGCCAAGGAAATGTGAGCGATTGTTGCTGCGAGAAGCTCCCAGACATTACAGTTTTCTTGGTTTTATTCAGGAAATGACAAGATGCTCTAGAAATAATACAAAGGGCCATTTCGGATGTAATGATGCAGTTAGAAGATTGGGCCTCCTCTAGCATGCCAACTTTGGCACTTCAGGCATGGTTTCTTTAAACCACAGTTTCCCAATCATACTCCAAACAAGGAACTGCGGTTTAATATTGGTTTGCGAACTAGGATCAAACCATGGTTTCAGATCTTAGTTAGTAATCCTCAATTAAACCACAGTTCCCTGTTTCAGACAAACATAGAAACTGTGATTTAAAGAAACTGTGACCAAAGTATTGAAGTCAATGCACAGGGGAAAGAGAGGAAGCTAGGGGGCACATGCAGGCACAATGCTCATTCCTTGGGTTAATAAACTATCCTTACATCCAATACATCTCTTATTTTCTTATTTTGTTGTATTGTGACAGACATATCAGATTTTCTAGATGCTTGTAGTTGCACAACTGAAACCTCTAAATAGGTATTATAACTGCCAAATTAAATTTACCTTGTGCTCCATATGGCGGTGTGGATTCAGATAGGGCTAGTTTGTGAAGCCTTGACAGATCTCCTGAATCAAGCCAGTGTCATATATATGGTTCAGAGTTTCAACACAGAAGTGTTGTTTGTGCAGACAATCACATTCAGCACATACATCTCCTTTAAGGAAGGGGGAATATCACAAACCGGATGTCAGCATGAAGCACTGACAAAAAACTGGTAAACACATGAATTAAGGCCAGATCTACACCAACCAGGATATAGTGGTATGAAGTGGTATGAAAGAGGTATATAAAAAGGCAGGAGCCTCACCAAGCAGGATATAGCGGCATATGGTATGCGTCAATGGACTCAACAGTTGTACACTTCAATACTGCTATAAAGCAGTAGTGTGGCTCCTGCCTTTTATATACCGCTTTGTTTGGCCCAAGTCTTTGCTTTTATGCCAGTTAGTTCCATCTTCTCTGAGCTTTCCTATCATTAGCAATTCAAGAAATGCACTTCCTAGGCCAGTGTTCCCCAACCTAGTACCCTCCTAGTACCAAAATTCCTGATCATTGGCCATGCTGGCTGAGGTTGATGGGAGATGGACCAAAATCTGGAGGGCACCAGGTTGGGGAAGGTTGACCTTGATTAAATCAACGAGCTTTGCAACACAGCTCAATGCAGCTGCTTTGCAGGCTTGTTCCTAGTACCATTAAATATATAAAATTATATAAAAGGGGGGAGATCTGAATTGCATCTAATTGTAGTTTACTGCGTAAGAATGATCCATTCATTTTATTTAATTCTGAAAGTATTTTCAAGGAAATAGCATGATCAAGACTAGGGAGAGGGAGAGAAAAAATATCACCCTTCAGTAGAGTTAAAGAAATTTATATCAGCAGAAGAGATGGGGCATGGATAGTCACTATGGGAAGAATACCGCTGGTAAGACACCATTTTAAATCATCATTTTTCAATTTGTTTCTAGTATGGGTGTTTGAGTTGATGTACACATGCAAAAAGAAGAATCAAGACAGCCTGTTTTGAATTCTTCATTCTACTTATTATACTCCCTGATGTATGCTGGCATCATTCTCTTTCTCATGCCTATGCAAATCATGACAGGGAGACATTTATTCAGGTCAGTCATACAGCTGTTGAACATAATTAGTTTTCATTCTCTGCACTGACTGACAACAGGTAAAGTATTACATGGAAAAAAGCAAACTCAATAAACAATTTTTAAAGAATATGCAATGGATGCAACAGTACACCTTAAAATAATGCAGAATTACAATGGTTCAGGCTGCACCTGACTCAGTAAATGTGTTGCCAATGCTAAAAAGGTCTCCAGTGCTGGTCTCCATGGAGAAATGTATTACTACTTGAAAACTTGAGGTGAGGTTTGTTTCTATTTTTTTTAAAAAAAATTATTCGGTTTCTGTATTGCTCACCCTGGAATTATCTGATAACCGTGAACATCCATGGTGCAGACGTTCTTCCAGAGTGGGGATTGGCTGCTTCTAAACCAATCAAATCATTTCAGAGCAGAGACAGAGTTTCTAACATCTCCTAAATTATTCAACCATTTTGCATGTGTGGTGTGTCTAATTGAAAATCTCCCAATAAGAAACATGGGATGATGGAGTGAGGTAGTTTTGATAACTGATATTGACATCTGTGGCTAACCAATTAGGAATAGCCATAGCGCTGTTCATGACCGTGTTCTGTTCTCCTCCAATCTCACTGTTCGGGGGAGGGAATGGCAATTATTTTTCTCACAGTCCTTGATTCCGTGCATTCATTGCGGTTCTCAGTCTTGCGGCATTTGTTTCGGTCAGAGAGAGAGAAAGAGAGAGAGAGTGCAGTGAGATAGTGTTTCTTGTAAAGTGAGATGTTATTGAATTTATTTAGGAGAGAGAGAGAGATCTACAAGGTCTTCTGTTTCATTTCAGAGATTTGTGTTGTTGTTTTTCTCTGGTTCTCATTTTAAAATAGGATTGCTGTAACTTCTATAACGAGATCAGAAATGTTTAACTACAACCAATTACACAGGGTCTCCCCGGTCGCTCTATGGAGTCTATGACGATTAGTCTCCTACAGGGCAATAATAAGTATGTCACTATACAAGTATCAAAATTTCTCTACCTTGCTATCTGTTGCAGAGCCCAAATGGCTGTTTGACTGCAATCTTTCCCAATAAGATATGTACGCTGATATGTATATTGTATACTGATTAATCAGCATGTTTTTACCATGGAGAATGGTATGTTGACTGTCAATAAAGATTGTTGTTGGTTGTTGATTTTAAAATAGGAAAGATCCTCTTCCAGGAGAGAGTTAGGGTCCTGAAGCTTTTTCCTCCAATGTGCCTGCCTGTTCTGCCTTGCAGATTGTCATCCTCCTCCTCCTCCAAGCCGCATAGCCTCCTACGGGGAAGCTGTTGTTGCCTTGACTTGACTTGCTCCAATGTGCCCAACTAACCGTGGGGGAGGGGTGCCTCCTCCTCCTCCTGCAAGTCTCCTGTCTGCTCTGAGGATGGGCAAGCTGTGTGCTGCTGTTGTGGTATTTATTAATATATATTTACTTATTTATTATTGCGCTAAGCACTTTTATCCCACTGCTTCATTTCGCTCTCCCTTGCCATACAGATCAAGGCACGAGAGGTGCCTGAGAGGACATTTGAGTTTGAAATTTAAAAATTACCTATAAACCACTGCATGCAGGGATCTGCTCCAAACCTGGCATGCCTAAAGTCCTCTTTAAGAGCTGTCATAGTGCCAGTTTTCATGTGCTTATCTTTAAAGGAACTGTGAGCATTTCTCTTAATTCCCATTGACGAGAATGTACCAGTTACCTGAAAATGGAGCAGTTTTCACCAAACCAACTGGCAGAGTGGAGAGAGGGATCCGCTCTAGAAATCAGGGCAGAGAAACACCTTAACAGAGCTCCACCCCAAATTTTGGGGCGGAGAAGACCTGCTCTGCACACCTCTATTATTCACTAGCAGTTATGGGTGGTTCACAACAATTCAAACCATAAAATGCAACATAATAATATACAATATAAAAGTTTAAAGCTATAATATAAAATAAAAATAAAAGCCAGGTGTGCAATTTGTGGGGCATTTCCTTGGAATATCTTTTAAACCAGGGGTGAACAACCTGTAGCCCCAGCCTAATTTCAGATAGCCACCAGTCTAAATTCAGAAGTCCTCTGCATGCAATCAGTTCAGAACCCCAGCAAGAAAAAAGGGTTGATCAGAACTGCCACCAAGCGTAGGCATGATTGGGCACCTGCCAAGGGCCCACACCCAAGAGGTCACAATTTGAGATCCGAATTATCTACTGAAGTAGGTATAATTTTACTATTTGCGACATCAATTAATGCCCGTAATTTATGCCACACCTTTCCCCCCCCCATATGAATGGATTGGGGAAGTGAGCACTATACCTAGTCGTCTCAGCAGTGGGGATATGTACTTTCTTTGTCCTAACTAGGATGTGCAGATTGTGTAAACTCTATTCCGTCTGCGTTTTGTAGATTTTCAGGCGTGTTTTGTTCCATTGTCCACTTATTGATGAAATTGGATTTTTTCCAAGTTCCCAAATTTGTGCAAATGCTCATCTGCACAAATTTACACATGCAAAAATGCACAAATTCCCCCAAATGTGCAACCCCTTCAAAATGTGCATTTTCATGCTTTAGCCTATGTGGAAAATGCATATTTTCAGCCATTATTTTTGTATGTTGCATATTTGTTTGCACACAATTCTAGAAAGTTTTTTTAAAAAATCCGCAAGCCCACAGAATCCATGTGACCCTGCAGGTCTGATCCATATAAATCTGAAGCAATTTGATTCCATTGCAGATTTCCCTGAATTCCTAGTCCTGTCAGATATCTCCTTGTGAACAGTTGTACACCCCTTTGACAGGGGTGTACACCTTTCATCTCAGCCTAACAAGTAATACTCACTTAAGGTTGTGTTACAAATGACAGGCTGCATTTTGAGAAATGGTGAAGCTATTCTTAGAGTTCGCCCATTCACTAGAGAGCAAAGGTATATTTTGCTACTTATTTATTGTTAACTAAGCCATTTATAGTTAAATAAGCAATTTTCAGTTTGGGGAATCAGAAACAAGGGGTTGTGACCAATGTTAGGCCCTTTCTACACCAGGCGTTTCACCTGGGATGGCCCCCGGCTGGTTTCTGTGAGTCCAGATGACGCACAGAGACTCCCGGGGGGGCGGGAGGGGTTGGCCAGGGATTTTTCAGGGATAAGGGAAACCTGGAAAATCCCAATTCTTCCGCGGTCCTGAGAAGATATATTGCCACCCATGGGAGGGCAGGGAGGGTGTGGGGGCCCACACGCATGAGAGGTTGTTTTTTTTTTAAAAAAAAACACTTACGTTTGCAGAGGAGCGCTCCTGCGCTTTTCCCAGGTTTAAAAAAATGGCGTCTGCAATGTGCGACGATCCGGGGGGAGCCCAGGTCGTCGCACAATTACGTGTGAATTAACACAATGATCCCAGAAGCAGGCACTTCCAGGATCGCTGGCCCTCTACATCCATCTGGTGTAGAAAGGGTCTCTATCTATCTTAAATCCCATTCATTTCAATGGGTCTATTCTAACTAGAGCTTCATCTACACCAAGCAGGATATTGTACTATGAAAGTGGTATATAAAAGACAGAGGCCACACCAAGCAGGATATAGTGGTATATGGTATGTGTCAATGGACCCCAACAGTTGTCAGTGCACTTCAATACCACTATATAGCAGTAGTGTGGCTCCAGCCTTTTATATACTGCTTTCATACTGCTTTCATAGTGATATATCCTGCTTGGTTAGATGAGGCTTAGGACTAATATTAGATACAACCCTAGATTCCTAAGATATCAGTGGAATTCAGATGCTTCACTTCTGTTACTTCTTTCTGTTTTGTTTTTGTTGTCCCCACTGAAAGGGAGGAGAATTTTGATTTCTTAAGACTTGGTTGTCTCTCAGGATCCCTCCCCAATTGTTCATATCCCTTACCTAACAGGTATCTCCATGACACTCAAACTTACCTTGCTGTTTTTCATCCCAGATATAAATGTTAAAACAACTCGAATACTTAAGTGTTTACTTATTGCTCAGTGTCGCTCATCCTCTCCAAGTCATGGGTGGGTATCGCCCATTTACTCATGTAGATATAAACACTGTTCATTTTCACTAATACTCCTTGAGGAAGCTGTGTAATCAGTACAGACTTTTCAAAACCTCCTGAAAAATGCTAGGGTAAAATTAACTAACTAAAAATTAATCAAACTAAAAACAAACTAAAAACAAACTGTGGAACTCATAGCGTAAGCAACCTTCCTGTCACTATCTTGCCTCCCACCTCCTCCTTCATCTTCACTAGACCTAATTGCCCAACCATCCTCGTAGGAGAAGACTAGGCAAGGCGTTCCCTTCCTCTTTTTTCAAAAATACCTTGCCACTACACACTTGAAGCTATGCTTCTGAAATTTCTCCACATTAGACATACCACTTTGGTTCACATGTGTGATAAATTTCAGAAGCATAGCTTCAAGCATGTAGTGGCAAGGTATTTTTGAAAAATGAGGAAGGGAACACCTATAACTTTTTTATTTTAAAAGTTAGAAGTCTGAAAGTTGCTCACTTTGTAGATGGGTTAGGGGTAGTTATCTGTAAGAAATTTCAGAAAGATAGGTCCAGGCACTTGGTGGCTATGAAGTTTTTAGATTAAAAGTTACAACAACACAGAGTTTTGACAGATAAAAGAGGGAGGGGGAGGGGGGAGGGGTGCAATTGACAGCCCAAGCCTCTGTGGAAAAACTTTTGTAACTTTTAATCTAAAAAATTCATAGCCACCAAATGCCTGGACCTAACTTTCTGAAATTTCTGACAGATAACTACTCCTAACCCATCTACAAAGTGAGCAACTTTCAGACTTCTAACTTTTAAAATAAAAAGTTATAGGTGTTTCTTTCCTCATTCCTCTTTCCTCAGTGTAATTTTTAGGATGTTTTTAGGATGTTTTAGGATGTTTTAATGCAGTTTTAATAATATTTGTCATGTTTTAATTAGTTTTATGTATTTTATCATGTTGTTGTTCCCCGCCTCGATCTAGACGGAGAGGCGGGTAAGAAATAAATCGTTATTATTATTATTATTATTATTATTATTATTATTGTTTCAAAAATACCATGCCACTACATGCCTGGACCTATCTTTCTGAAATTTCACACACATAGGCTGACCATCTGAAAAGGAGGACAGGACTCATGTAACTTTAACAGTTGTAGAGAAAAGGGAATTTCAGCCAGTTTCATTTGTATGCAATTAGTTCCTGGTGAAATTCCCTCTTCATCACAAGAGTTAAAGTTGCAGGGGCCCTGTCTTCTTTTGTATATGGTCACTCTAGTATAGTGCCTGCACCTTTAACTGTTGTGATGAAGAGGGAATTTCACCAGGAACTAATTGCATACAAATGACACCTGCTGAAATTCCCTTTTCTCTACAACTGTTAAAGTTACATGAGCCCTGTCCTCCTTTCCATATGGTCAGCCTTCACACACATATCAAGCAAAGTGTTACCTGTAATGTGCCCAAGTTTCCTGTTTGTATCTCTAAAAGTAAAAAAGTTGAAGGCATAACTGTATTTACCCCACTACTACCCATTTTTTAAAAATTAATTGCCACAAAAAGCAAGCACCTATGTTTCTAAAATTTGAAACACATGAGTCCCAACATACCACCTGCAATGTGGCAAAGTTTCATGTGTGAAACATTAAAAATGAAAAAATTATAGGCATTCCTGGTTCTTTATTAAAAAATTAATTGCCACAAAATGCCTGCACCAATCTTTCTGAAATTTCTCACAGATAACTACCCCTAACCCATCTACAAAGTGCCCAAGTTTCATCCTTCTATCTTTAAAAATGAAAAAGTTATAGGCGTTTTTGTAACACAATACTGGGCTATGGGGAAATGTATTCAAAATGGTGTCCGATCCGAAAATCAGACATCCGATTTTTGGATCGGAATTGGATCCAATCCAATCTGCCCAACCTCCAATCCGATCCGATCTGGTTCACCAGGTCTGATCCTGATCCGCGATCCGATCCGGGGGGTCAGTGCACATCCTTACCTGTTACCTTCTTGCCTGTTCAGGGATTTGAACTTAGGTCTTCCCTGTCCTACTGCAACACATCAGCCACTACTCCACAGGCACTGTCCTCCATCATTCACTGCAGAATGACCTGGATTTGAATATGGCTTACACTGATGATGATGATGATGATTATTATTATTAATAATAATAATATTAATATTATTAAAGAACTGCAATATCTCTGTGAATTAACTGGATGTCTTGATTTTGCATCCCTTGAGGGATCACATTTCTAGGAAGGAACACAGATCTTTGCAATTCCATCTACATGTTCTTTATTCAGCAAGCCCATTGCTAGAAGAATATTTACAGCTGTTAACCACAAAGAGGGCAATGACAGCCATGAGCTCGCTGAACTCATAGTGAACCAGTGGAAGGTGTTAACAAAGAGATTCAGCAGGGTGGTTCAGGTTAACAGTAACATAAGCTACAGAGCAAAGCTGCCATGTACATTTCTCTTGAAAAGGGTTTTTTGCATCAGTACAAAAGTGCAGAAAGAAAGCTGCAACTCAGTCACAGCAAAGCTGGAGTTGAACAATTTGATGTTGCTTCCTTATGAGCGAGCAGAGCAGTGCATATGACCCTGAAGCACCTTTGGGCTGGAGGGGGAACATTATTTGAACTTGGCCATGGAGGTGTGCTGTTTGTCAGGTCTCCCTGTCACCTGGTCTGCATAGCACAAAGGAGGAAGCGTACTGAGGTATAGAATGGGCTATACCACATCAGACTGCAGGCAGAGACTAACACTCTTGTGATACATTTGGATATATGAAAAATTCTCTGCAAAAACAAAATTCCAAAACCTAATAGGAAATGAGCTTGGTTAGAAGAATGTGCTAATTTTTACTTGCACAGATTCTTTTTTGTACTCTTTCTTATACCGGGCACCATTCAAAATGGCATCTTCCACCTGTTGCCCTAACACCTTATTCTTCTGCATGTACATGGAGGAAGGACATACGTTATTGACTACAGCATTTTGAGTCACCAAATTTAGTTAGATCCAACTTGTTTATATGCCCCTGCCTTATTTATAAACCACCCTGCAGATTAATAACTCCTCCACTTAATCTACATAACACGGTTGTTATAGAGATTTTTTTTTTAAAAAAATAAGAACAGCCTTGTACACCAGGTTGATCTCCTTGGAAGAAATGCAGGAGATAAATTCATACAGACCTTTCTTTAAATGTATTTATTTATATCCTGCCTTTCCTCCATGAAGGTCACAGCTGTTCCTCCCGTTTACCTACCGCCTTTTTATTTTCCCATAACAACCTTGTGTTATGTGGATTATGCCAGAAGTAGTGACTGGTACAAGGTCATCCAATGAGCTTTGCGGCTGGGTGGGGATTTGACCTGGGTCTCTCCAACCCAGCCCAATACTCTAGCCATTACACCACACTGGCTCTCTACTTTTGCCATTTATGGAAGATCAGACGGTCCCTGTAGCGACTTACAGGCTGCACATTCAGAAATAGATTGTCATCCTACGTTATGCCATGGTAATAAACATTGCAAACTGGATTGTCCTCCAGGAGTGCAACTGCATTGATACATTCCTACATGTATCAATGCATATATGAGTATGTGTTCCTCATGTGCTGCTGAAAGCATTTAACAAGTGTTCCATGTGTGCATTGCTTTGAAAGCTGGATGTGTTTGCATTCAAAATTTCATGCAAGCCAAAAAGTAACCCCGTGGGAAATAATTAGTGCTGTGCTGAATCCTGCCTCCTATATTCGGGATTTTTTTTCTACTTGGAAAATACCCTCAGCACCAGACTCTTCTCCAGCATGGCAGCACTTCTTGAAATCCCAGGAGGCCACATGACCTCATTCACATGACCTATAGGCAATCAGGAAGAAGTCCCAGGTTTCAGGAGCTTCTTTGCAAGAAGCTTCTTTCCAAAGAACAAATGGGACATTTGGAGCTTTAGAGAAACACTTGCTCAGCGCTACTGCAAGAAAGAACAGAATTGTTCTAAAGTTTTGAAAGCCCAGATTGCTCATGCTTTCAAAGGAGCTTCTGCAGCCCCAGAGCCTTTCTTGAATGCCTATTGGAGAAAGCAAGGTCACTTAGCCTCCTGGGGGTTCAGAAAGAGCTGCTGGGCTGGTGAAGGATCCAGGGCTCCTACAAGTGCAGGGGGTGTTTAAAAAAAATAGAAAGAAGACCCTTCAGCCACCTCCTACTCTTAAAAGGGCAAGCTGAAATACTATCCTCCTCCCCGAGGAAAAAGCTATTCGAAACTCCCACCTCTCCTAGCCTATTCTGCCAAAGTTTTAATCCGCCCATCCCATGAAATGTTGAATATGGAAGAAGCAAAGTTTTCGGCATAGTGCTAGAAATAATGTTATTTCTAAACTGGCCCTAAGATTACAACGAACATAAATACCTCTAGACCGATGAAATTTAGTAAAGAGCAGACAGATTCTGTAGTGCTCACTGTTAATTGAAGTCCTTTTCGAGAATTGTCGACTTTGAGCTTAAATTCCCTGTAAGCCTTCCTAGGTAAGTTCCAAAAGCAAGATTTCATATTTCTTTGATTCCCTTATGAATGAATGAATGCATTATTGCACAAGCACCCATTCAGCTTGCTTGATGTGTGTGTGTTTACTGGAGCCAATGGAACAAAGTAGGCGAGGTGGTTAATTTATTATGGGCTGTAATATGGTAAAGAGATTACTATAGAATGATAGACAGCCTTATTTAGAATTCCTCTGCTAACTCTGAACAATGTTCATTTATTGATATCAGACGTTCCCAAAGTGCTTCTGGCACAAGCCTGACATACTCCTATAACATATATTTAATCCAAATGTATTACCAAAGATACATCCCTGTAGAAATGGCAGACTGTTCACTCATTTCCTGCACTATCACATAGCAGGCTTTACAAGGCCTGTGAATGACTTCAGGCAGGTGTCCAGGGAAAACATTATGCGTGTTTTATAATTGTAAACATATTATAATTATATATGTGTTATATATAATACACAGGGAAGTGCTTTTTGACTTTTGTTTGAAAAAAAATACTTAAAAGAGTCAAACATCTTAGAACAGAAAAGGTTCCTGATTGCATGGAGGTCCCTATACACATTTAGCCAACACAAAATAGGTTTCCCCATCTTCAGACCTTCTACCCAGTGTGCAAAGGTCTGAGATGGAATCAGTAGGGCCAAGGACGTTGGGGGCAGGGCAAGCATCTCCCCCACTCCCATCCATTCTTGGAACATGTAGAAGGTAACTTCTGAAGGAGCTCTGGTTGTTACCCATCAAAGTGATCTCATTAAATTTGAGAACTAAACTTTAGGGCTATGCAAGTGGTTGCTGTTGAGAAACAAATAGACCATGTTCAAGTCTTTGAATAAAATCTTTTAAATGTTTTGATTTACCTTTGCTGCTACTACTGCTGAGTACAATATAACTGCTGAGTTATATTGTCTGTATGATGTTGTTCCCTGCCTCAATCCGAAGGGAGAGGCGAGTAAGAAACAAATATATTATTATTATTATTATTATTACTAATAACCAATACCCCATTTCTCCTTGCACCCTTAATAACGTTTGCAGACACAGCATGTTACAATGCTCAATGATCTCACCAAATTAGAAGTTGGTGGCCACTGCTTAACAAGATTTTTTGGTGGTGGACTCTAAGCTTAGGAATCAGTTTCCCAGCTTGCCCTCTGAAGTAGATTTTAAGATGCTTCATTTTAGATGGGCTATTTATGACTAGTGTTCAGTAAGTTGTTTTAATAACTGGTCTTGATTTCATTTTGTCTCTCTGCTTGCAATTTTATTTTTATTTTTATTTGTTTTATATTTCTTAAAATGATTTAATGGTTTTAATTTTCGGCTATAGGATGGAATAAAAATGCAATCAATCAATCAATCAATCAATCAATAATACATATTTTAATTGTACCCTGCTTTAGGACTGACAAGACAGCTAAAAATAAAGTCACAAACAAAGCCCACCACAACCTGCAATATGGGGAGAATAACAGGCCTACCTTACAAGTTGATGTAAGGATAAGAGTTATAATATCTGAACACTTGAAATGTGCTCTATAAATTCTGCTGATGTGGAAGTGGTGATAGCAATGAAGTGACTGAATCTGTTGTTCATTGCTGAAATATTCAGATTCTGATGTTGATCCAAGTGTATAGTTGGCATCATCACAGTCCTTCTACCCTACCCGACCTCACTGCATAGGGTGGCCATGTGTCCTCTTTTACAGAGGACAATCCTCTACTTAAAGGGATCCCAAAGGGCTGCCCTCTATTTTGAAGGTGTCTTCTGTTTGAAGGGCTGTCCAGTACAAGTCTGGATTAAAGACAAAGAATCATAAGCAGGGAGGCCTGGGGCCTTGACGTTGTAAATTTTATGCAAATCAGTGCCCTCTTTTGTCTCCTTTTGGGGTGATTCCTAAGTGGTCACCCTGTGCACTTGCAATGGCATAAAAGGGCACTAGATATCCTATTGCTTAGCATCTTATGTGTCTTTGATACACATCACCGATACGGAGCAAAACCTGGATCTGAGGGTAAGGACTATGCAAACTTGAATTCAGGTAAGAGGTTTACCCATCTTAGCAACAGGATGCCACAGTGCTTGCTTATTCCTTGCACAGACACTGTACATTGATAGGACTGTGTAGCCAGATTTTCTTTTCTTTGTGTTGTATATCTCTAGTCTCCAAGGGCTTAAAAATGGAACTTGTGGGAAGGGAGATTTGATACTCTTAGTTGATGTAAAGTTAAATATGACCGTTTGGGTACTCTGTAGCCACTATGAATGCCATGTTGAGGGGGGGGGGTTGAAAGGGGTGCACCAAGGAGTGGCATGCAGGCCACAGACCACATACTGCCAACCCTTGATTATTATTATTTTTGTTGCATGTATATTCTGCCTTTTCCCCTTCAAGTTGTAAACTATGGGCATGATCCAGGCAAAGATCAGAATGTTTAACTTTTATGGATTTCAATGAAAGGAATGCAAGTATGTTTAATTAATAAAGGAGGCCTTAAAAATCCTCATTTCCTATAGAAATACTGTTAACACTACCAAGTCTGAAAAAGTTGAACAGAATGGCCTCAGATAAATCAGATTCAAAGCTAGGTTCTTCCTACTTAACTTTCTAATCCCTTTTTTCTTATTTAACTCAGGGAAATACAGTAGACAAAGAATTTTAAACCATTTATTAATTTAATTGAGCCTTCTTCTAATAAGAATGATAGGACTAATCAAATTTGTTAGGGCCCACTGGAGATATCATATTTGTTCATTTTGACCGCCTCAGTCATTTTTTATATTCTCTGTACTATAGCCATTATTTTTTCTTCATCTCTACATTATTCTTCATTGGGGCAATTTCATTTAGTGATCATGGTTGAGATGGATAGGAGATTATAGTACTGGAGAGCAGTATTGCAATATTATGTAAGTGATTTTGGTGAGCTTTTAAAAAGTAGAGAAATCAATACAAATATTAAAATGGGACTGCAATAAAAATAATAATCTTAGGCTGCAATTTTCTGCACATTGGCTTGGAAATAAGTCCTACAGAACTCAGAGCGACTTACTTCTGAGTAAGCATTCCTTATGTATTTATATAACATATTTCTGTTTCACTGATTCAAGGTGATAAGTTTAATATCAATTATATATCAACATCTCTATAAGAAGTTAATATCAACAATAATAATAGGAACACAAACCATGAACTATCAACCAAGGTAAGTGTAATACTGTCCCATAGGGTTCCTCCCCACACCTTGAATTTTCAGGAGCATTTAGATATATATGGCCCTTGCCTAGACTCCTAAAACTCAAGATGGTGGGGCATAAGCAGACCTCATTCCATAATAGACATTGGATAAGGCAGCACATAGGATTTCTAGGTTTTATGATTTTTAACAAATTGTGCAACTAGATATACCATCTTTTATAAATGTATCCATAATACTTTTCCAACTTTAAATCAGAGCTGGCATATCGTACCTAAATTTTTTCTAATCTCTCTCTAGTTTCATTATTTTGCTATATTGAAGGGCCACAGGAGTGCCCTTTTAGTTAAGGTGAGTCATCAGTTCCATCTTTATAACCTCAAAGTTATATTGCTTATACAAATGAAACCTGTTGAACTATTAACTTGAAGCTTGGTATCAATGATAGGGCCTCACACTAGGGGTATTCACACTGCACTGAATCTGTATTCCTTCACACTAAGTGCACATTCATTCAGATGGCTATGAGAATTCAGGTGTTAGAAGAAAGCCTTAAGCATAGAGGGGAGACAGGGAAACATATGCCCTCTCCACCCCTGACCTTCCTCTGTTGACAGGGAAGGTCTGAACAGAAAGTGTAACTACATTTGGCAGAATGCCCTAACAGCAGGGCAGTGCAGAGGGGAAGCAGTGGGGCCAGTTGGCCTGGGGCCCACAATTTTGAGGGGGCACTCCCCCCCAGCTTGTGCTACTGCATCCGTAGCGTAAGTGGCCCATCGACAAGCGAGGAGCCTGCCTTGCAGAAACAGCGCAGAAGCCTTCCGTCATGAATACCACGGTCAGACTACAAGCTCCAGAGGGCCATGCCGCATGCGGGGTGGGGATATATGTGCCTTGAGGTGTTGTAGAACAGATCTAATATGAAGGTGTTATGCAGAACAGACATGTTGGTGGGCACACCCCCTTGGGGCGGCCATGTTGTCCTCCTTTTTTAAAATGGGGGGCACACACTTCCCATCTGGCCTGGGCATATTACCAGCTCTGCACGGCCCTGACTAACAGAACTCCACATGATCAGGTACCCTGCACATGTCCTCATTTCCCTCTCCATGCTTAAGATTTTTGAATGCCTGAATAGGGCTATGATCTACACTTGTTCATACCTGATTTATATACAGGTATGCGTACACAGATTGTTGATTTGTACACAAGCACATTTTACATGGTCATGTAAAAGGACTGTTCACACATTGCACTGAACATGCATTCATACTGGCATATGCCAGTAGCACATTGTGGAGCAATGGGTTTTTCAGATACTGATGTTGTTCCCTGCCTCAATCCAGAGGGAGAGGCGGGTAAGAAATAAATATATTATATTATTATTATTATTATTATTATTATTATTAAATCCGTCACACCAGCATATGCTATTGGCATTGTCCTAGAGGTAATTTATGCTAGCACATCAATGGCATAAGCAGAATGACAGAGTTGGATTCTGCCCACTGTATGTAAGCATACAATGTTCTGATGGATGTGGAAAGCTGTGTTGAATGAATGCACATAGACCTGTGTGAAGAGATAAACATACGTTATCAGAGGAAAAACTTATAGGGATTCATGAGTTGAACTGAAAACACAAAAGCTGGGAAATCATTTTTTTTTCAACCATGATGCCAACCCCTTTCAAACCACAACACGCCATGAGCAAAGGGACCAGCACATGTGTGGCAAGTGACAAAGGGCAGGAGCCCATTGGGATGCACATGTTGCTGTTGAATCCCAGGGCTCTGGGACCTATCAGACAACAACCTGAGTTTTTAAACACCTTTTTTAACACCTGAATGTGGGTTGTACATATGTATAGATCTGCAAACTATGGTACAGTGTACATAGATTGTAAACGTGTTGAATGTTACATTAAAATAACTGCATGTGTACAGATAAATAATATGTGTATGCATGTACACATAGGCTCAATTCAGACGACACAATAAACAACTGGTGTGGGGGAAACAATCGTCAGTTGTTTTGACTATAGTGTCATCTGAATGCTGCTATAGTCAACTCAGCGCTGATCCTCATCCACACCACAGTTGATTATTTATTACCATATTGTGTGGGGAGTATCCCCAAGGGTTAGGGTTAGTCAACCCACCATTGACTATCGTGTCGTCCAAATTGAGCCATATTGTACATGCACTGAATGCAACATCTGAACACCTTTTTTTCTCTCAGCCTCCTTTATTTCACTACTTATTTATTTATTTATTTATTTATTTTTGCATTTCTATACCACCCAATAGCTGAAGCTCTCTGGGTAGTTCTGAAGATAATGGTGAAGGATGCTAGAAGAGGGGGCCCTCCTACTGTATAACCCATTCCACCAGATATTGATATAAGCAATGGGTCAACTCATAGTAAGATCCCTCTAGTAAAACAGTAAGGCCCAGATGCTTCATAAGGAAATACAGGACCAGGACAGTGTGGGGCATCTTTACTGATTCCAGGCATTTTGTCTTACACATCTGGATCTGAGTCAGAAAACCAGGGAAAAGCTCAGTGCATGGAGGGTAAATTGTAAGCAAGCACAATTTGCGACATTACACAACTTCATCACTGATCACAGTGCAAATCTGTTAAGGCATAAACCTGGCTTTGTGGAGTTTGAGCCAACCTGAGATAGCCGTAACTCTGGTCTTGAACTGGCAGATATTTTTTTGAAAATAATTATGCCCAGATAGCTTGACAAATGGGAGTTGCAGTCCAACTCATCTGGAAGGAGGCAGGACTAATATCTTTTTAAACTGCCCAGAGAGCTTCAGCTATGGGGCAGTATATAAATGTTAATAATAATAATAATAATAATAATAATAATGTCATAGTTAAAACATGCTCAATTGTCATGAAATTCCTGAATCAATAAAAGATAGCAGGACTTGACAAAGCCCATCATGTCCGTCTAGAAAAATCATCATGAGCAAGAAAGAGATACTAAATAATAATAATAATAATAATAATAATAATAATGTGGAACACAGGAGCACTGCAAGTCCTTTAACAGAGCCAGTGTGGTGTAGTGAGAGCCAGTGTGGTGTGGTGGCTAAAGTGTTGGACTGGGAGTCGGGAGATCCGGGTTCTAGTCACCACTCAATCATGGAAACCCACTGGGTGGCTTTGAGCCAGTCACAGACTCTCAGCCCAACCTACCTCACAAGGTGTTGTGAGGATAAAATGGAGAGGAGGAGGATTGTGTATGCTGCCTTGGGTCCCTGGGAGGGAAAAAAAGGCAGGATATAAATGCAATAATACAGTAAAATCAAATAAAAGATAATTGAGCTTTTAAAATGTGAAGTGTAATCAAAGTGCATTTCTTTAGGCTTGGATTTCAGTGCTTGTCTACTGGCATCATATTGCATGATTAAAAGTCACTTTCCTAATTCAGCTATTAGACAATCATTAAGTTGATTACTACATATTGACTGCGCTACTTAGCTCTCTGAACATACTAAAGGAGGGAAACATCTACCCACAGAAACTAATTATTTTTATGATACTTTTGCCTAACATGTTTTGCAGCTGTTTTGCTCTTGAAAAAGGTTTTGGCTTTCAAAATAAATTCTTACCTTCATATTTGGAGAGGTAAAGTCTGTTCACTCCTCTAAGGCTCTATGCAGGCATTCACCGGCTTGCGTTTAGGACTAAAGTAGGGAGAGGTGTGTGGTCATGCACATAAGCCCTGCTCCCAACGTCCTTGGTCCCCTCTACAAGGATTCGCTTTTGCGCCTGGTTAGGCGATTATGCGCATAATCGCAGAAGCGCATTTACGCCTAATCCCTCTGCACGAGAGGCAGCGAGAGGCGGCAAAGCGCATTAACAGATGTCCAAAATGCGCTTTACAAGTAGTTAATGCGCATAAGCGCTTATTCACACAGTCAAAATGCGCTTTAACGGATGGAGAAAAATAAAATTCACGATTTAACGCGCATTCGATAATGCGCATAATCGGGGAGATAACGCGCCTCTACGCCCAATTTGCGCTCCGTTCTTGTAGAGGTAATTTTTTTAATGCGCCTTGAAAGAGCTTTAAATGCCTCTTGTAGAGGTACTTGTGAACCTAGCTGCCACTTAAAGCTCGCATGTTGAGCACAAAGGTCTGAAAAGAGTTCTGTGAGGGTGTTCAGCTGAATGTGCTTACAGGACTTCTGTGAATGGCAACATCGATAAGGCAGGGCTCAAGATCATGGGAACTCTGTAAGCACATATAGCTAAATGCACATACAAAACCCTTTTTAGTCCTTCACACGCAATACGTGAAGGTTTAACTGACCACCAGGGGTGTTGGAGGTGATGCTTATATTCATGCCAGTGGGTCTGATTTCAGTGGGGCTGTGAACTGATCCTGTGAATCCTCCTTGGATAGCTTCTTTAAAGTTCTGGTTGGTTCTGACTGAAACCTAGAATGGATCTACAGCCCCACCAAAATCAGAGCCAACAGCCTCCACTGGTTCACGTCCATGTCCCTCTCTCCACTTTAGCCCTACACAGAAACAAATACCTGAATAGGGCTACTGTAACAGTTACATATAAAGTCCATCCAGACCGTCAATCTGTTACATTGATGGGGTGCTTCCAGATGAGGCTTTTATTCTGCCATCACTCTGCCTCATTTACCAGACTTTATGGGCGGTCCAGACACCATCACGTTCCACTCGCAACCCTCCTGTGCTTTTCCACCACTTCCATCTTTTTTTTTTATGGTGGAAAATCTGTTCTGGGGAAACAGATGGAATCGCTGGACAATGCCTTCTGAGTGGTAGCACTAGGAGACCTCCGACTTGAAGCACTCGGAGTCAGAATACAAGATAAATGTGAAGGGTTGGTCGCTTTGAAAGCCACTCACCAATATTCTTTTGGTAAACCAAGCAGTAAAGATCAGTCCAAGGCCATTTCATCATAACCAAAATGAAGTGTGGGTACAAGAGGAAGAAAGGACTATGGTCTTTTACTGAATGTATGACAGGTTTAAATTGAGCCTGGGCAAACTAAGTCTTAGGGGTCCATAATACCTAATTCCCCCCACCCCCCGGTTTGACTCTGCAATTTTTTACCTCTGAGGCTGAAGCTCGTTAAACTTATGATCCCTTTCACCTGAATAGCTGCTCTCATTAGCTCTTCCACTCCACTCCTCTCCACCCCTCCCTTCTCTTTTTCCCTTCAGTCGAGTTCTGTCAGATGAGTACTTCAACCAGACCACCTTTCTGCCAGGCAAAAATGGAATGACCCTTTAGTCTGGCTCTTTGAGGGCATCAAGGGAGTATAATCCTGTCTCTGCAGAGATTCAGGCATTATATGATTTTTAAAAAGGCTTTAGAGCCTGGGATGCAAGGTTTGGGTTTTATATTGAGGCTTGGAGCCAGCTGCTGGGAGAGATTGCTTTTCCCTGCCAGGACTGATGCAATCCATTCAAGCCCCCAGTTCCTTTAAAACTACATGGAGGCTTAGGGTGCATTCAGTGCTCTTAGGGAAAATAATCCAGACTTTTAGCGTTCTAGGAAAGGCTGGGAAAGAGGCAGGGTGTCAGCAAGATAGGCATGGCGTCATGTGAGTACCATGCTGCAAATCTGCACACCAGACATGGCGAGAGTGCACTTAATCGCTGGTGTGATGTAGCTATATATATAAACATATATATAAACATATAAAATAACAACAATAGTCAGAAGAAGAAAGCTTGTGCAGAATCACGACCTAAGAGGCTGGAAGTGTTTCAAGGTCAGAGGATGTGATTTTCCATTATCTTTGAGGACTAGTGCCCATTTAGAAATTAAGCAGTGATTCCTTGGTCTTTTAAGCATTTTTTTACATGGCCTGAAACAAGTAAGTTTGCAGACGGTTCTGTGTTTTGCAGTGGAGTTGGCAGCATTTAACCATATTTTGTCAGCTTGGCAATATGGCATTGTATGGTGGTTTGCTTCCTTGAGTCATCTGGAGTTGAGACATTGCTCTCCAGTTACCTTAATGTACGTATTAGGGGTAAATCTTCTCCTAAATTGTATTATTCAGGTGGGGAAATAGTTTTATACGCACACACACAGACATACACACACACACACACACCCTTCCCATAGCAGAAGCCTAGATGTCAGGGAGTTCAAACCTAGCCTGCTATTTAATAGGCTACAGCAGGAAGCCCTGCTATTTCACCATTAAATTCCTTAGATGAAGTGGTATAATCCAGGAACAGTTTTATCACCTCATCTGCCATTTATTGCATTCTCTGGTTTTGTCTGACAACCCTGTAATCTTTGGATGAAATAAGACAGCACCTCTGCAGCAATCAAAGCTTGAATTCCGTTTACTTGGGTAATATCCATGCTACCAGTAGAGGGTGCCATTGTCACAAAACTCCTATTCTGCCTAATGTTGTAAATATCTTTTGCAATTCCTTCTTTTGGTTGAGGTTGGCAAGGAAAGTGTAAAAATGGCACTATAATGTTGTCCCATGTCTTAAAGAATACATGAATGCCAGTTTTGCAGTTTTAATTTTTGTATATTGTTTTTAAGTGTTTTAATCTTATGTGTACTGCTCTGGAGAGGTACACAAATGCAATAAAATAAATAAATAAATAAATAAACAAACTCCATGCTGACAAGGGGGAAAAAGTCAGGTTCTCTTACATTCAGAATGCTAGAGAACTTTGTAGGACTTCAAGCACTACTGATTTCAAGTCCCTGAATCTTGTGTTATTCATAACTGAATTTCTTTCAGGGCTAATATATATAGCCATCATTTTTTCCCCTTTTTCTCAAAAGTGTTTTTCTCAAGCACTTTTCAGGGAACATTAATAGAAGTATAGCTTCCAAATAGCGCGAGGTACTGGTTCCCCTCTATTCGGCACTGGTTAGGCCTCATCTTGAGTATTGTACCCAGTTCTGGGCACCACCCTTCAAGAAGGATTCAGACAAGCTGGAGCATGTTCAGAGGAGGGCAATGAGGGTGATCAGGAGTCTGGAAACAAAGCCCTAAGAGGAGATACTGAAAAAACTGAGCATGTTTAGCCTTGAGAAGAGAAGACTGAGGGGAGATATGGTAGCATTCTTCAAATACTTGAAAGGCTATCACACAGAGGAGGGCCAGGATCTCTTCTCAATCATCCCAGAGTGCAGGACATGGAATAATGGGCTCAAGTTACAGGAATCCAGATTCTGGCTGGACATCAGGAAAAACTTCCTCACTGTTAGAGCAGTATGACAATGGAACCAATTACCTAGGGAGGTCATGGGCTCTCCCACCCTAGAGACATTCAAGATGCAGCTAGACAGCCATCTGTCAAGTATGCTTTAAGGTAGATTGCTGCATGGAGCAGGGGGTTGGACTCGATGGCCTTATAGGCCCCTTCCAATTCTACTATTCTATGATTCTATGATTTGGGTGTAGAACGGATGTGCATAGGGACAAGCAGGATTGTGGCTGCAAACTCTGCTCCTGAATTATCTGTGTTCATTTGAAAGTTTGAAGGCAACCTATGTGCATACAATTGCACCTACATAGGGCTCCTTCAACCTGCAATTGGGAACTCTGCTTTTTTAGGGTTCCCGGTCATGTAGAAAGATCCCAAGCCACATATATTTGTATATTTATAGGCTCTTTTCATATTTTCAAATGATTGCATTTACATCAGGGGCTGAGTTTACTGCCATCATTCTGTTTCCTTTGCCCTGTGTGCATTAATCCTACATACAAATGCCATCTGTAAAGTACTGTAGAAAATACTGTCCCTTGTATTGCTCATCATTCAAAAATGAACAGAATGTCGCCATGAAGAACCTCAATGGCAAGCCTTCTCTGTAGCGGCACCCGTCCTCTGGAAAACCTTGTGCAGTTCGGGAGGCAGAAAATGTAACATCTTTTAAACACCGCCTGAAAACACACCTTTTCATACAGGCTTTTCCTGGACTATAATTTATTTTGGTTTTATATGGTATTTTTAAAGTTTTACATTTTCATGTCATGGTTTTAATTGTAAACTGCCCAGAGATACTTGGCAATTGGGCAGTATAAAATGTAATAAATAAATAAATAAATAAATAACTGAAATGTGACTTTGCAGTGGAGTACAAAGACAATCTTTGTTCTTGGGTTATTTCTCTGGCTGATTGGGAGAGATACAAGGCAGAGTTCTTGATTCACACATAATGGTAACCAAACCGACAGAAGTTTTGTGATGTGTTTAGCCAACTCTGGTTGCAACGTTCCCAATAACCCAGAGTTTTAAAAATCTAAAATAATCTGGGTTATTGGTTCAGGCAAACAAGGCCAATGCAAAGCCAGGCCTTCCAGGCTGCAATTCAGGATGTCAGAAATCCAGACCAAAATGAAGCATCTTTTCTACTGAGGTAAAATGGCCCAAACAGAACAGCTAATCCATGCGTGACAACCGAGAATAAGGTCTGATCAGGTGCTGACAGATCTCTAGAGGTAAAATGAAAGCAGTTCCAAAAGTAAAGATGAGTGGGCAATAATTGAGACAAAACAGTGTGATAATAAGCAAATCATATCTATGTAGCTTAATGGTATTCACCGCCAATATATTAAATATTAAACTTCTAGAATAATATATTTCTACGTCTCAGAAAGCCTTTTCTACAGTGGTATTGCTATAGAACACCTCACTTTCCAAATACAAACATTTTCAGAATTACAAAAACTAGTGTACATTGCCTTCCCCTTAACGGCACTGGGCACACCTTGCAGAAGCAGCGCCTGGCGTGTCACAGAAAATTGGCGCTTCTGCTGTCAGTCTGCACGGCAGAAGCGCCACAGCGGCTTTTTCTGATGCTAATGCCACGCCCATGCCTGCCCAACATCAGGTGGAGAGGCGGCTGGAGCGGCGGCCCACCTACTCAAAGGTGTTTTTTTTAAAAAAAATAATAATTGGGGGGGGAGGACTGCAGAGGCAGTGCAGCGAGCTAATGGCTCGCTGCTCCACTCCCTTCCCTTAGTGCGAAGCAAAGGGGCTTTGCCCCTAGATGGCTTCGAATTGGCGGCAGTATCGTGTAATCCAGCTGCTGCCATTTGAAGCCACAGCAAGGCAAAGTGCCCGTGAAGAGGTACCCATTATAAGAATCAGCTCCAAGTTATTGTAGACAGGATAAATCAGTATAGATATGGGCGACAGCCATTCTTGAGATTAGATGCACACTCACACCAGCAATCTGTAACATTCAGGGTTTTTTTTGTGATGATGATCAGACACCTTAGACAGAGCTTACATATCTTTCAACATTACCATAAATAACAATATTTTTTTCCATAGGTGATCCATCAAAACGATGAAACATTGAGCAATCCTTTTTGAATTGTGTTGTAATGTATTCATTTTGTTATTGTTTTAAAATATATGTTTATATATTGTAAGTTGCTTTGAGTGACTTTTTTTTTTACAGAAAAGTGGGGTACAAATCAAATAAATAAAATGTATTTTTTTTAGTAATTTCTGTGCATGTGTGAATCAGCTCCACAATGAGAAAATAAAATAGGGTGACTACAAATGGAAACTGCAGCAAAACCTTGCAGTGTGGAGTTCAGGGTTCCAGTAGCTGGCTATGCTCTTTGCAAAGATATACCATTCCATTCACCCTCTACTTGGTTTTCTGTTCTTCCTCACTCCAACAAATAGCCAGCATTGCATGGCCACTGAACATGTTCAGTCCTCCCTGGGCTGTTTTAGAGTGTCCACCCTCTTGAGAATTTTTTAAATGTTTTCTTTGTACTTTGGAAAACTATGCGGTTCCCCTGAGCCTGCTAATACCTCCCTCTTGAGTGTTGCTGGTGCCATTTGGTTCCACACTCAGAGCATGTATTCACTATTCGTATATAGGATTAAGTAGGCACAGTTCAATAGGCACCAACCTGAAGAGGACTGCCATGCCCATTCGTTTATCCAAATTGCTATGCTTCCGTCAGGGTCATTTTTAAATATTTTATTTCAGAAATTTAAATCCCACTTTTCCCTTCCCAAAATGAAGGTGCTCAAAGTGACTCACAAAATATGAAAGCCATCATTAAAACACATTAGCAATAACAAAAACACAAAGAAACAAAATTACCGGTCCTTAAATATGTTTTTAAAAAAATAAATAAATAGCATAGCTGGATGAAATTGGATTTGCTACATAAATGGGCTACATTATAGAGTCCTTGATTTGATGTTACAAAAGAAGAATCAACATCCTTCAATGAAGAAAGTGGCTTTTTCTTCTTTTTATAATTAGCCAAAATCTTATACACTGCCTTTAATTTGTTCCTGCCTAGACTTTATTTTAATATCATGAAGGCAGCTGTAGAGCATTGGGTGTGGTTATTTGAGGAACAGAATTCTGTAGCTGGATCAATCACAGCTTTACAAATTAGCACACCAGAATATGGGAAAAAAATAGTTCTGGTGCAGCTTTGGATGCTGCACAAATAAGTGGCAAAAATTAGTTACGTTTCCTTGATGGCTCACTTTTTTATTAGGTCACAGTTGGCTTAATCATTCAAAGCTCCTTCTAATTCTTCTCATAATATCTTTTCACAACTCATTTCTCAAAGATAGCTTTTTCCCCTTTAAGGGCGCAGTCCCAGCTACTAATGTAAAAGATGGGGGGGGGGGGGGACAAGAAGCCAGGGAGGGGAAAGGAGGTAGTGGAGGGGCCATCTCTGCTGTATGGCTGAAACTGGTAATTATGCTCTGCTAAGCACATCGCTACAGTCCAGCTGGCACAATTAAAGAAATAGCTGATCAGTTCCAGTTATTGATTCTGCTAACATGTTTGTTCACGGTTGCTTCTAGTCTAATTAGTTCCCCCGCACACACAACTTACTTTATCAGTCTGAGAGCATACCTTTTAGCCAGATTATTACAGGCAGCAATACTTAGTAGCTGCATTTTCTTATAAAATGAGCAACTTATGCAATTGCTCATTCTTTTAGTTTAAGGCTTAGCTATTCTGTAAATGTGTGTGTGAGAGAGTGTGTGTAAAAATTTGCTACAGAGAGCCAACCTTTTACAATACATTTCCCAAACTACAAGCAACATGTTTTGCCCCCCTCATCATTATAATGGAAACCGCCATGAGATAAATGAAGTACCCATGCACTCTTATGTGCCCCAAGTCATTTCAGAGAGAATAACATCTGTCTGAAGGCAGTATTATTTAAAATGGTATTAAAAAGTGCATGTGTATACATCTTACTTCAGAAATATACAGGCTTCATAACACAAAAAAACAAACATAGAATTTGCATCTGAGTGAGTTTTACATGATTTTCTTAAAAGCCATACGTATCAAGAGCGGTCCATGCTGACAGAGGCCAGTGTTTCTGCCAAACTTCATTGAAATCAAAATGGTTGTGTCCAAAGTTTGGTGTGGTATTTTTAGATATGTAGATAGTTGGATTTGGTACCTTTGAAGAGATAAAATCCCCTGAGATATGGACTAAACTACCAATTAAAGTCCCTCTCCCCAATATTTCCCTTCTCTCATAGAAATAGGCATCCTATATGGCTTGTGCAAGTTTCCCCTTTGAATGTGGATGTGACTGTAAATTAGATACTTGCTCATAAGAAGAGCCATGCTGAATGAGACCAAAGGCCTATCTAGTCCAGCATTCTCTTCACACATTGGTCAACCAGCTGCCTGTGGGAATCCTTCCGATAATCTTTCCTCAAAACTCAAAATGTTTATTGAATAGCCTATCTACACAAGCAGGCTAAAACACTTTGAGAACGTTTTGAAAACTGTATATGGAGTGTGTCCTGGTCCCCAACAGTTCTCAAAACTGTTATAAACCGTTTAAAACCGTTTAAAAGCAGTAGTGTAGATAGGCTGCATTTCACACACAATAAACATATGTTAAAACAAACAATAAATACATGAATCTTAAAACATTACTTTTAAAAAGCCTGAAATTGAGGTAATACAATATTTTAAAAAATAAAAGTACATGCTCCTATTGAGGCCCCACAAGGTTTAAAAACTGTTACATGGCTCATTTAAAACGCATTTTCCTCCCGGCATGCAACCAGCACACACAGTGGTGGAAATAAGCCACTGTGTCTTCTTTCCCAAGTCACTGATGTGCTAAGTTCTATTTCCATGCGAAAAATATGGATGTGTGAAAAATATGAGGGGCAGAATCAAATAATTGTTTTATTATGCACTTCACAGATAATCAGAATTATGCTCTTAAGTAGTTTTGGGGAAATCTGTTAATTTTAGTTTTGCTTGGTTTCCTATTTTCTCAACTGTGCGTTCGTTTTGGCCTATTTACGCATCAGTTTGCAAATTTGGCAACAACAACAAAAAACTCCAAATAAACAAAAAAATAAACCCCTCCATAAAAAAGTACACATTTTTGTCAGCATTTCCCCAAAATGTCTTCAATATCAGGTCAGCCCTTTCCCCCCCCCCTCTCTCTCCCCCCCCCACTCCTTTTTGGAACATCTTGCTTACTTGAAGAGATCTGGAGATCTTGAAAAGGTGCACATTTTTTGTGACTTTGAGTTGGCCTTATACAAGCACTACCTTAATATGGATTTTGGAATTGCTCTAGATGGACTTTGTGATGTTTGAATACACTTGCCCATATAGAACTCATTTATATTCACCAGTAGTGTGGTGCTACTAATGTTCTGGTAGCCTAATTGCAAAGACAAGCTATTATTGCAAAGACAAGCTATTATTTAACACTTTTTGAAGAAGATTAGTAGAGAACACTAGTGGGCTTTTGTTGTTTTGTTTTAAATTCATAATTGAGGAATTTCATATTTGCATGCATTTGAATCCAGTAACATATGCAAATGAACAGCAGATGGATTTCTTTTAGGGTTAGGGTTATTTTCCTAGCATAAAAAAGAGTGCAAATAGACTGGCTTCCACTATTTGCCATAAACTGGCGTGCATCTGTATTCAAAGTGCTGAAGCCATGCCACTTCCTATTCAAAGCCCGTGGCCTCTATTGTTGCCACAAAGCAAGACTTGAAAGGACAACTCTGCTTTGCAAAACTATATTTTCCCTGAAGATTTCTGTCAACAAAACCTTCCGGTCATGGTGGCGAAAAAAACACCCAGTCGAGTTAATAAAGAAGAGGAAAATGCACATGGTGCCAAAATTTCATCTTTGTTGGAAGTAGAAGAAATAAAAGCTCAAAAATATGGTAACAGATGCTTGTGCAAAATGGAGGGATTGCTTTTGTGGCACAACTGAACAGTATACCAATAAAGCTTTCTTGGCCTGTTATACTTGCGTTCAATGGCTATGACAGCTGTCAAGGAGCGGAGGGACTCTCGGCTATGCCTTGAACATTTTAATCACTTCAGCAAGCACACAGAATGAAATACGTATTCCTTAATGCTGTTGTTTTCATACAACTCTTAGTCACCAAAGCGTTCAATTTAAGGAGGGGCCTTTAATTGTAGCACCCAGTTTCCTCACATCTGTAAATGGGCTGGGGCAAGGGAGACAGGTACACTCTTGATTATTTTAAGGCTAAAAGAATAGAGAGCGGTCTGTGCTACACAACTCTCAAACGACAGATAATGAACCACATTTCCCCATTTGCTCTTCCTAGATGATCAACTGGCAGATTTTAATATTCATTAACTCTACAAGTTTTAACAGTGTATCTTGAGATACTGGGGACTTTTCCAACCTCAGAAAATTAATTTTCACTTTTTAAAATTTTTCACTACCCATCATTTTATGTTAAGAAAACTTTTAAAACTATTGGTTGACATGACTAGAAGGATGTAAAAATGACAGAAAGAATTACGATTTTGGTGAGGTTTTTTTTTTTTTTTTTACATCTCTATTGAAAGAAAGAAGAAGGGTAATTATAGCTCTCACACCATCATATTCAACCTGGAATTAAGATGCTGTTTTAAAAGAAGTGAACCTTTCATATGAAAAATTGGGATGATGTAGTTCTCTTAGGTCTGATAACCCCTTACTCTAAAACAGTAATGTACTGGCTACTTTTGCCAGTGAAAGACACTGAAAGAAGCTTTGTATGTGTACCATTAGGATTTAAGAAGATGTAATTCTTGGTTCTAAACCGATTGTTTAGTTCACATTTTTTAAAAAGCTGTAGCTTCAATCCAGATGTTTAGGATACAGAAAACCCTGGCTGACCCAGTTATGTTTTATCGCCCATCCCATTCATATTAAAGTTTGCCCATTTCCATCATGGATTGAGTCACTAGAGGTCGAGCAGCCACAGACAAAATTCATCCAAGCCAATCAGTTTAAGCTATAATCCTATATTCCTTTTGCCTCTCTGACTAAACTCATGGAATGTATAGGATACAGTGTACTTTTGGACTTTGTTCTGATAGTCATGAAAGCAGCTATCCTGGGCTCTTGTGTTCCCTTTGTCACAACAAGCAATGTCTTCCCAGTGGTGCAGCTGGGGCTGAACCCTGGGGCCAACGTCCAGGGTCTTCCAGTGTAGACGACTCCTCAGAGAGTGGCAGGTGATGAAAGCATCAGAGTAGCAGAAGCAAACCCCTGTAGTCATGACGGTGCTAGGATTTGTGAGCTTAAAATGCAAAGCTGCACATGCTCAGAATATTATTATTATTTTTGTATCAGGGTTGGCAAACGTTCTAACAAGCAATGTAGAAGCAGTTTAAAGCATGGAATGGTGGTGGTGTGGGGGAGAAATGTTGACTGTGTGCTTCACAACTGAAGTGTTACAAAAGGCCATTGAAAGGGGCCTCCACAAGACCACTGAGTCCAGAGCTTCACCACTGTTTCTCACAGCTCTGAAAGAATAGCTCTGATGGAATGATGCTCAGGTGAAATATGCACTGAACCGGCTACTACAGTTCATTTTGACATCTCAGATAACTCATTATTTGGAAGAGAATGTGGTCTCAGCTCTTTACATTTACCCAATCACAGTGATACGTGCCTTGGTTGCCTCCTGATTAGATTACTGCAATATACTCTACATGGTGCTGCCCCTGAAGAATTTTCTGAAATTGCAGTTCATGCAGAAAGTAGCACCCAAATTGCTTTCTGGTGTGTGTTCCTTAATCCACATTACACTGCTCGTATTCAACTGCATTGGCTTCCAATTTGTCTCTGGGCCCAATTCAAAGTGCTGGAGCTTACCTACAAAATCCTAACTGGCTTATGACCACCTCCTTCTATTTGAACCCATCCATACATTCAGATCATCTTGCGAGGCCCCTCTATATATCCCACCATCAAAAGTGGTCTGGTTGATGTGAATGCAAAATAAGACCATTTCTGTGGCAGCACCATGATTATGAAATCCCCTCTCAAAAAGGTAAAGCTTTCCCCCATCACTAATGGTGTTCCAGTTGTCTTTCAGTGGTTTCGAATATGTGACTGAAGAGTTTAACTCTATTCCTTTTGCATTTAAGGCCTGAGTTTTAATGTTTGTTATTTGATGGTGTTCTGTTCAACAGAAACCACTTCGGGGTCCCTTGTTAAGCCAAAAAGGTATGTAAAAATGTTTTTTATAAAATAAATAAAATTGAAACACTCACCCTGTTCCTCTAAAATGATGTCTGGTTAAGAAAATAATAATAATTGCTCAACTGGGCAGTAGCTCAGCTTTCATATATTCAATGCTGTGGCTTTATTCCCTGATGACTAAGATATGACTCTACTCTTACTGGATACAATCTCCATAATCACAACAGGAGGAATGCCACCATAATGGAGGCTTCAAATAAATTATACACTCCAACACGTTCTCAGCCAAATGTGCTTGTAAATCTGGTAAGTCCTCTATACTAGTGCAGCCTATAACTTCAGCAAGGCATAGTATATGCTATAAAGAACAAGCAAATGGGGTGAGACAACACTTGCTGCAAAATAACAAAGGAGATTTCTCTGAATGAATTACCACACCAGAAAGCACCACTGGACCAAATGGGCAATGTGGGGGATGGGGAGAGAAGAATTTCTTGCAAATCCTGTCTTTGTAGTTTTGATTATTCCCTCCTTTAAAGACACTTCTATTTAACATGAACCCCCTACCATCGTTGTCCATTTCCCCTTCATAAAGAAATAAACAATTTAACTGCAATATAATGTACTGTATTGCATCACATAATTGTATTTGAAATGCCAAACCACAGAGAAAATGTTACAGGGGTACTCCTGTATCCCCAATTATCCTTATACCAATGCACCATATAGGTTGGCCATTTTAACACTGCCAAAAAAGAAGAAATGCACCATCCCCCCAAAAAAGAGGACGAAGACTTGCACAACATTTGCATCTGCTAATACATGCATGCTCATATGCGCACACTTATGCATATGCAAATTTAGAAAAAAACATACTCTATAGTGGAGAAAACAGTGGCAAGGTAACCTGGGCAGGATCTACACTACTGCTTTATAATGGTTTATAACAGTATTGACAACTGTTGAGGCCCAGGTCACTTTCCATAAACCATTTTCAAACTGCTTTCAGCGTGTTATATCCTGCTTGGTGTAGATCTGGTCCTGTGTGCCTGGTCAGTCTGATGTCCAGATGCTAACTGTTGATAGACAACTTCTTTTCTTCTTCTTTTCTTTTACACTGGACTTAGACTGGACAGCTGTTCAAATAGAAGACTATCCTCTCTAAAGTACATCATATGGCAACCCCAACACCATACATCTCCATGATGGGGAAGGTTGTTCACCTGAACAGCAGCAGCTAGTCCTGTTCCCAGTGATGATCCACATGCCAGCCATGCTTACCAGCTGCACATTCAGCAACCTTGAGAAGTATGCACTTAGAACTCCTTCACACAAGGGAGGATCCTGATTGAGGGAAACTTTAAATAATGTGTCTGGGATATTTGTGCCATGCATAAGAAGAAGCAGACCATTTGTGAAGCAGAAGCAAAAATCAACATCAAGATACTTTCCCTGGTTCTTAACATTAGGAAATAATCAACAATTAACATTGTCATAGCCATATGGTTTATTTGGAGGACAGGGGACAGAGGCACAATCCAGTGTGAAGTTGTCCCATGGAAGCTTCACTGAATTGAAAGAGAGTTATGGATTAGCCTGGCATGCCCAAATTTCTTGTATCATGGAACAAATTTGCAGATGCTGTTCTCACAAATACAAAAGGCACAAAGACATGGTCCAGAGGCACGTGATGCAGCTACCTCACTGAAGCTAAACAGGTCAAGATCTACAACGGGAGGACAAACCTCAGGCTTGTGGGATCTACTTGTTTTTACTACAATCCCGGGATCCAGAAACTTCAGGAGCTCCACTGACTTCTGTTCTGAAAGCTTGCAACTTGGGCTAATTTCTGGCATTCATTTCCAATAGCGTTTATTGCTAGTGGTCTTTCACCACTGGATACTACCCAGAACACCACTTTTTAGACTGAACCAAAAAAGGATATGAAGGAAGTTTACATTGCTTTTCCTGATTTTGTAGAAGCAACTGGGAAATTCAGATGTAGCTCATACCTTGCCTAGGAGTCACATGCCCTCCACCATGAACTCTGAGAACTGCAGACTCAATGCACTTAAACACACATATACTCTCGTTCCTAATTAGAAAATAATTTTGTCATTCTTTTGATATCCTTTATGGCAGTATTTTTTATTATTATTATTAAGGGGAGGCGCATCACTAAAATCTTCTATCAACATACACTGGTAACAATTTGGCAAGTTACTCCCAAGGTCCTCACAGCCTGCTAATGGTAACTTCCATTTGAGTATTACTGTTTTATGAGAGTGTAACAAAACATAGGCTACCTTATGACAATAAATCCCGGTCTTCTTGTAAACTTTCAAACTTCTCAAGGACTAATTTGGTAAGGTATTTATGCCCGTGCTTGTATCTCAGGGACTTTGCATGTTAAAATTAGTTGTACTGGTTTATTAGATTTGGAATATAAAAGCCTAATGCTTGTACACAACCATACATGCAGGTTTTGTGCTCCAATAACACCATGTGGCATGGTTTGTGGTATAAGCCAGTGGCTCAATTCGGACGACATATTAGGCAACGGAGGGGTAAATAATGTACTGACTGCATTAGGCAGGACGAGTTCCACAGACAACATGCTGCAGCTGGCCCTGCTCAGAACCGGCAAACGCCCCGGCTGCTACAAACTTGCGGTGGCCATTTTGGTTGCAGACTCTCCTCCCTGTGTCCTCCAGCCGTACCCCATAGGCACCGTGAGTTGTGCTGGCTGCATAGAGCAGCCGGGGTTTTTTGGCTGCTCTAGGCAGCAGAACTCCATTCCGAAACGGAATAGTCCATGGAGGGGGGGGGGGGGCAGAATTCGGACGACACTTTAAACAATGGGGCTTCAGGCTAAACAACGTGGAATCCCTTTGTTTTGCTCCGTTGTTTAAAGTGCCTGACTAACGTACTGTCAGTTGTGTGTGCATTGTGTGTTGCCCTCCAAACGACACAATAAGCAACACAACTGACGATTGTTCCCTAATGTGTCGTCCGAATTGAGCCAGTGTCTCCCATGAACCACTAAAAGTTCAGGGTGATCTTCAGAACTGAAACTTTGCCCCAAATAGTGTGTGAAAGACTAGGCCACTGTGGCAATAATTGTTTTTTTACAGGGGTGCTTCTTCTCTCATTCTCCCTCTTTCAGAGGGTTTCTTCATTATCTATGAGAATAATTGGGGGGGGGGATATTATATAACAAGACAGTCAAGCTAAATTATAGACAGCTCTTTCCAATCATGCAGCTGGTGCTCTGTGTTGATTTGTACAGCTCTCCCCACACCACCACTTTGATGTTGCCATGGAGACAAGTTTTTTTTTAATGCACACCGGCGAGTCCCATGTGTTTCTTTTTCCAGTGAAATCTGCTGTCACTCTGATGTTTCCAATAATATGTGCTTCCTCCACCCTGCCAACTTCATCTTCTCATATACCCTCAGACACTCGTATTCCCCTTAGCTGCCTAACTGGGTTTTTAACATCAGCATATGATGTTCTATTGCTCCCCTACAAAACAAGACAAGCCTTTTGCCTCCCTTGGAGTTCACCCTGAAGCCCCCTAATTGAAAAAAACCCACTCCGTTTGTTACTTCATATCTGGCAGGCTTGTATAGCATTGGCATTTCACCTTTTTGTTTCTTTTTAACTTACTAAGGCTCAACGTCTTTCAAATGAAATGTCAGCCTATTTACTTCTTTTTAAAAAAACAACCACCACCAAAAGAGACAAGATCAAAGTCACAAATGGTACAAAATATACACAAGAGATCTTCAAGATCAAAGATGTGTTCATAATTACCATGAATAAGTGCTGCAGTCTTCACCCAGAACTAAATGTTCTGTGAGCAGGGCCAATTCTATTAAAACAAAAATACAGTCTCCCTGAAGCATATAAATAACAATGAAGAGTGAAGAATGATTTGGACCTTTATATTCCACCTTTCTATGATCAAGTCAAATTCTTGAGGCAAGAGGGCCATATTATTATTATTATTAGTAGTAGTAGTAGTAGTAGTAGTATACATTTATATACCGCCCCATAGCCGAAGCTCTCTGGGCGGTTTACAAAAATTAAAAGATTGAACATTAAAAAGTCAATATACAAAATGTAAAACTATAAAATATAAAACAGCTGATATTTTAAACATTTTAAACTTTTAAGCCCAGCCACAAAGTCAGTTAAAATCTCAATTTAAGCTGTTAAAATGCCTGGGAGAAAAGAAAGGTTTTGACCTGGTGCCGAAAAGATAACAGTGTAGGCGCCAGGCGGGCCTCATCGGGGAGATCATTCCAAAATTGGGGGGCCATCACAGAGAAGACCCTCTTCCTTCCTTCAGAGTAGGCACCTGGAAGAGGACCTTTGGTGTTGAGTGTAGTGTACGGGTAGGTTCATGTCGGGAAAGGCGTTCCATCAGATATTGTGGTTCTAAACCATGTAAGGCTTTATAGGTTAAAACCAACACCTTGAATCAGGCTCGGAAACATACAGGCAGCCAATGCCAGTAAAATGCCCATTGTTATTAAGAGTGGGGTATGAAATCTACAGGATTCCCATCAGTGATGGTCAAGCCACTGTCATGGGTGGAGGCTAGGGATGTGCACGGCCGTCCGGAGTTGGATTGGAATCAGAATTGTAACTTCCAATGAGGACCTGGATAGGTTTGGATTGAATTGGACTTGCCTCAAATTGCTTCGGATCCGATTCCAATGCGAGAATCGGACCTCCTATTCAAGCATTGAATGCCTATTTTCCCCTATAGACTTGAATTTTGGGAAAAATACACCTATAACTTTGTCATTTTAAAAGATAGAAACATGAAACTTGGCCACAGTGCAGATGCCATGTAAGCAGTGCAGATGCCATTCCCCGCCTCGATCCAGACGGAGAGGCGGGTAAGAAATAAATTGTTGTTATTATTATTATTATTATTATTATTATTATTATTATTATGTCTGAGAAATTTAAGAAACATTGCTGCTGGGGTTTACTTGCAAAAAAGTGTTAAAGGGCAGGTTTTCAGGCTGCTATAACTTTCTCATTTCTCAAGATACGTACATGGAAGTTGGGGACCTTACAGATGGGCTGTTGGTAATCATCTGTGGCCAATTGCAGAGGCAGAAGTGCAGGCGTTTACTGTCAAGGTACTTCTAAAAAATCAGATTTTCCAGGAAATCCAGTCCATGCAAAGTGCTATTAATTTCTCATTTTTAAACATGCACACATTAAAGTTGGAGTGATCAGCAGGACTGGATGATGAAGCTTTCAATTCCACCCCCTCCTCCCTTCTCCCCTCACCGTGCCCAAGTTTCATGTTTTTTTTTTAAAAAAAGAAGATATAGGCGTAATGCAACCAATTTTTCAAAAATTCATTGCCACCAAAGGCCTGCACCAATGTTTCTGAAATTTCTCATACATAACTAATTACATGGCATCTGCAATGTGGCAAAGTTTCAAATTTCTATCTTTTAAAGTAAAAAAGTTAAAGGCCTTTATTTCTTCAAGGCAACCCTTAAGGGAAAACACTTAAAATGGAAGTCTGATTCTCCAATGCGATCCAATGCAAATTGGATCAGAAAAAATCAGATCGGAAAGAATCAGAGCTCCTTGGACCAGCATCGTAATCAGGAATCGGTTGTCCAATTTCCCTCGAATCGTATCGGAATCTGGCATCGGATCCGATTCAATGCACATCCCTAGTGGAGACAGTGCTGGTTTCAGGTTGGGCATGGACCCCCTCCCTCAGTGATTCTATCTTCTCACCACCATTGTCACCAGGGGGCTGTCTATACACAAGGAAAGCCCTAGGGTGGATATGCGGTGGTGCTGCATCAATTATACACCTTAACAGCCACCGTACACCCATTCCAGGGCTTTGCCACAAAGTGGCAAATGAAAAATGTCGGGAGCTTACCCCAACTTTTTTCTCCAGTGCAAGGTGAGTCCGGTGCATCCACCATTTATCCTTGCTCCAAAGTCATGGAGGAGGCATGGCCAGGTGGATGGTGACCCCTGATTGGTGCTGTCCTCCTGAGCAGGGGGCAGGCCTGGCCTTTGGAAACACTGTGCTTTTGCTGCAGCATCAGGATTAGTGGCCACTACCCTGAAGCGCAGTGGCAACCCGCTGCCTTATAGGCAGCCCCAACTGTTATTGCTCCTTATACTGTTTTCATCACTACTGTTGCTTGCTTTCTTGACAGGCAGAGAGCCAGTGAGCAAGCCGGCAGTGGCAACTACTGCTCCTTCTTCTCACAACCACCATTGTCATGGACAGAGAGGCAGATGAGCAGGTAGGTTGGATGGTGAAGAGGAGGAGCAAGTTTTGGGGGGAGGGGGCTCTTGTCAGTGGGCCCCTGCTGGGGTGTGGGCCCCCACAGATGCACAGCCATGCCTACCCTTTATGCCAGCCCTGGGTGGAGTCCACCTTTTGACCTCACTGCACCATTTTTCTCAAGTGCAATGTTTTACCTCTCCCCATGGGAGTTAATTAAGACTACCCCTTCTATGGAATAAATTTGCACACCATTGGTAGGTGGGCAAAATCTGCTTCCTGCCACTGGTGATCCTACAAACATTTGTTTCTATAGTTTGATGCCTATGACAAATCTCTTGCCTTTCCATTCATTGGCTGGCTCTCATTCATACAGAACATCTAGGAAAGTGAGGAAAAGACTATTTTCTTACATATGTTCAAAAGAGTGGTATGTCCTGAAAAAATGGGTGAATACAGATAGCTATTAATTTACTAAGTGCAAACTTATCATAGTGTGCACACAGGTGGCCATCTATAATATGTAAGTCCATATAAGAAGAAGGGGCTATAGCCAAAGTTCTCTGCGCAGGCGTGTGTGTGCTTGCATGTACATATGTGACTGAGTGTGGGGAAAGCTATATGTATGTTTGTGAGAGTGAATAGTGGGAAGAATGTGCATATATCTATGTTTGTTTATGGGTTGGGTGCAAAAATGGTTGGCCACCCCTGTCACAAATGGAAGGCAGCAGGGCATAGTAATATTCTCCTGTTGGACAGGCGATACAGATATTTCCGGACATAGCTGTATGCCCACCATGATGAATATGAACAGAACTTTGCCCCCAAAGGCAAGGGTGCTGCCCAAAAGGCCATCCCCATGTTGAATTCAGCCCCCACCAGTCTCTCGTAACATACAGTAATGGAAACCTGTGATGTCAAGCACCACATGTGGAAAGGTTGAAGGAGTTCCATATGTTTAGCCTGGGGAAAAGATGGTTAAGAGACAATATGATAGCCATGTTCAAATATTCAAAGATGGTGCAAATTTGATTTCTGTTATTATTTATTATTATTATTATTTATTTCATTTCTAGCCTGCCTCTCCATCCAGATCGAGGTGGGGAACAACACCAAATATAAATATAAAACAATAAAATAGATAAACCGTTAAAACAGATAAAAACAAATACATTATTAAAAACATCTTAAAATTAAACTGGATAGGCCTGCCGGAAGAGAGCAGTCTTCACGGCTTTCTTAAATTCCAGAAGACTGCTAATTTGTCGAATCTCCTCCGGCAGGTCATTCCACAGCCTGGGAGCGGCAGAAGAGAAGGTCCTCTGGGTAACACTCGTCAGCCTAGTTCTGGCTGACTGGAGTAAATTCTTCCCAGAGGACCTGAGTGTGCGGGGCGGATTATACGGGAGAAGGCGATCCCGCAGGTAACCTGGACCCAAACCATGTAGGGTTTTAAAGGTAATAACCAACACTTTATACGTCGCCCGGAAACTAATGGGCAGCCAGTGGAGTGATTTTAAGATTGGTGTTATGTGGTCACCCCTAGGTGTACCGGTGACCAACCTGGCTGCCATATTTTGAACTAATTGAAGTTTCCGGACTAGGCACAAAGGTAGCCCTATGTACAGCGCATTGCAGAAGTCGAGCCTCGAAGTTACCAGTGAGTGCACTACCATCTTTAGGTCTTCCAACTCTAGGAAGGGGCACAGCTGGCGTATCAGCCGAAGCTGATAGTAGGCACTCCTGGCCGTTGCATCTATCTGGGCTGTCATTTGGAGCGACGGATCCAGGAGCACCCCCAAGCTGCGAACACAGTCTTTCAGGGGGGGTGTAACCCCATCCAGAACTGGTTGACACACCTCCAAACCCAGGTTGTGGCCTTTGACAGCAAGCACCTCCGTCTTGTCTGGATTCAGCTTCAGTTTGTTTTTCCTCATCCAGCCCATTACCGCCTCCAAACATTCATTCAGAGGAGACACACTATCCTTAGCTGACGATGTTGTCGAAGGCACAGAGAAATATATTTGGGTGTCATCAGCGTACTGATAGCACCCCGCCCCATGCCTCCGGATGATCTCTCCCAGCGGTTTCATATAAATGTTAAACAGCATTGGGGAAAGGATGGCACCTTGTGGTACACCACATAGCAGCTCCTTCTTTGAAGAGCAGCTATCCCCAAGCATTACCATCTGGAACCTGCCCGAGAGATAGGACCGGAACCACTGAAGCACAGTGCCCCCGATTCCCAATCCCCTCAGGCGTTCCAGAAGGATACCATGGTCGATGGTATCGAAAGCCACTGAGAGGTCCAGGAGTACCAACAGGGACACACTCCCCCTGTCAATACTCAGGCGTAGATCATCCACTAAGGTGACCATAGCAGTCTCAACTCCGTATCCTGCCCTGAAGCCGGTTTGAAATGGGTCTAGAAAATCTGTATCATCCAAAACTGCTTGGAGTTGGGAGGCAACAGCCCTCTCGATCACCTTGCCCAAAAATGGAAGATTTGATACTGGCCTGTAGTTATTAAGGTCCAGAGGGTCCAGGGAGGGCTTTTTTAGAATGGGTTCATATGACAAGAAAGGGGAATTTGACTAATCATTAGGAACACCTCCTGGTTGTGTGAACTATTCAACAGCGGAACATACTGCTTCAGAAGGTGATGGACTCTCCTTCATCAGAGGTTTGAGAGCAGAGGTTGGATGGCTACCTATCAAAGATGCTGTAGCAGTAGATTTCCTGCATTGGTAAGGGATTGGACTAGATGACATTTGAGGTCCCTTCAAACTCTATGATTCTATAATGTGTTTCCCTATCAAATCACAGCAGTAGCTAATGATGTGGAGTGATCAGAGAAATGCCCAACATGTTTCCATTACTGTAGATGATATAAATAACCCCACTGACATGTTTGTGATCTTGTGTAGGGAAAACAGGATTGTACCCACTGGTATCTCCCCAAACACTGTCAAAACTATGCACAGATATCTGCCCATAGGGTCCTTTCACACTTCCACCAAATATGTGGCTGGTGAAGGGAGTAGGAATGGTTGAACACCTGCCAAGGCTCCATAACCGAACAGGGACCCACTGACAAGAGCCCCCACCCTGGACGTGCTCCTCCTCCTCTTCACCACGGCAACCTGCTTGTTCACTTGCCTCTCATTCTGGCTCAGTCAGTGGTGGTGGTGAGAAGGAGGAGCAGTAGATGCCACTGTCTACTTGCTCACTGGCTCTCTGTTTGTCAGGAAAGCAAGTGATAGCAATGATGAGGAAGAGGAAGAGGACCAGTAGCAGCTGGTGACAATGGCAGTGTTAAGATGGACTCCTTGAAGGAGAAGTCCACTGAAGTTGTCTTGCCCAAGGGCCCTCAAAACCTGGAGCCAGCAATGTTGTCTAGTGGGGCTGATCCTGTTCTCATCCCCTTTCCAGATAAACACAGAGGAAGAGCAGCAGAAATTTGAAACACAATTACCATTTTCAGCAGCAATCCTATATTTGTTGTCACCTAGAGTTCCATTTCAGACTCCCATGGATGTCCCTATAGTTCCATAGAGGTGAAAATAAAATAAAATGGTCTCTTTCAACAGGAAGTTTATGGTTTTTTATTCATTTTCAACCATGTGAAAAAAATCCAACCCATATATATTTGAAGGCTGCCCAAGGACAGCTTTCATTTTCTTTGACCTACTTACATAAAATACTCCAGCAAGAATTATTCTGTTGTTTGGGAAGAAACTTACTGAGCTTTCTAATAATCACTCAACAGACAGAACTAGTCCCTGGGCCATGATACACAGCTCCCATCCCCAGTAATTCTACAGAGAAAATTAAACAACAACCACTACAAAAAGATAAATGAGCAGGAATGGAAATTAGAATGAAGCACTATTTAAATCTTACCAGATATATATGCTACACTTTGATGTGCAATTCTATTTTTCTGGGTGGAAAAAAAGTTATATATACTGCTATCACTCTATGATCCCAGAGGGTAGTTGTGTCAGTTTGTTGTAGCAAAAACAACAAGAGTATTGTGACACTTCATAGACTAACCACAAAATGCTGTGCTATTTTGTTCTATCACACCCACTATGCTTAAGGCAAGGCAGAGGTGAAGGCAGTCTTTCACCAGAGTCACTTCTTGTTTCTGGCAGCCCTGGGCAAGAGACCTGCAGTAATCTGCTCCTCCTTCCACCCTCCTCCCCCTCCATAAACACAACGAAAGATCCAGAGAACATAAGCACAGAGTGTTTCTCTTCCTGCACACACATGACATAAGAAACATACAGGCTCACCCAAAGATACCCCTTCCCCCCCCATGTAATATACATAATAAATTATTATCAATGTATTTAGATCCTGCTTTTTGTCAGAGAGACACAAAGAAGCTTAGAACACCTTTTAAAATACACAGCAAAACAATAATATAAGAAATACAATACAAACATATCATGAAAACAATAGTCAAAGCAGAGGGTTTTTTTTAAAGTCTCCAAATTAAAAACAGTCTGCTGCAATTGGAAGACCGATACCAAAAGATATATGCACACATGCTCACATGCAAGGGACAAGACTTTTACTCCTTCTCTGAAGTGTCCATTATTCTCCTCTACCATCCACAGCCATTCCCGTTGGCTGAACTGTGCGAATCTGATGGAGGGGACTTGGGAATGAGTGAAACAAGCTGAAAATGAATATGCATGGTTGCTGGCTATTCAAACTGTGCTAGCCTGGGACCAAACCCCTCTCTTCCTGCAGATGCAGCATTGCACATGCATGCGTAGGTATAACTTTAAAACAACATGTGTTTTTAAAAAGTGATGGCAGTAATTGGGACATTTGTTTGTCTTTTATGGAATAACCATTTACACAGCACCAAAACATAGGAATGTGTCACCCAAAAGAGGACATCAATTTGCATGATGTTTGCCTATGCAAACATTGTATATTAGAAATAATAACTACAATTAAAATAGAAATACAAGACCGAGTGGAGAAGGTGACCTATGTGCCTGCTTAGACTACTGTCCAGGTGCTAACTGCTGATGGGCAACTTCAAGGCCCCTGCTCTCCCCTCTTAGGTTATTTTACTTCAAATCAAACTTGGGCAGAATCTACACTACTGCTTTCTAATGGTTTATAATGGTATTGACAACTGTTGGGGCCCATGACACATCACATATACAGTTTTCAAACTGCTTTCAAAGTGTTATATCTTGCTTGGTGTAGATCTGGCCTTGGACTGGACAGCTCATCAAATAGAGGACATCTTCAAATAGAGGACTGTGCTCTGCCAGTTCTCCAAATTAGAGGACTATCCTCTGTAAAGTAGGGCACCTGGCCAACCTAAGAACATTAGCTGACCCACACTGACTTACATACATATATCTTTATATTTCGAAGAAAACATATGATAAAAGATGCTTTGGGATGTTTCCATTAGCTAAGATCATTAGTGAGTCACTAATAGTGGCACAAACCAACTTTTTAAAAATGGTATCTGCATATCCATGCCTAATACTTTTTGCCTATATTTATGAACTGAATGAATCCAGGCTTAGGTCTGTGTACTCCCTCTAGCCAAGGTGACATTAAAGATATAAATGCACCAAATCATGTTAAGGAACGGCTCACAAAGACAAAACAAAACAAAAAACGTGTTACTTAAGTAAAACAGGAAAGACCTGAAGGCCATGCAGTTTTTCCATCTCCCCTCCCAAAAACTATGAATTGTAAATTTCCCTCCATACAGCTGACTTTAAAAAAAGAACATGGTCTGGAAGATTCTGCCAATTGTCTTGACTCTTGGTTTCAAGCAAAATTGCAGAAAAAGATAATAACAACACCCTTTTTTCTGAAGTAGAATTACCAGAAGGACCTCAACAGTGGTGCAACAGATGGTAGTGCAACAAACAATATGCATGAACAATTTTTCTCCCCCCCCACGCACAAAAATCACCCCCATCTCCATCCCAAGGAAGAAACAAAATGGATCTCTGTTCTGAGGAGTAAAGAAAAAAGTTCATAAATTACGATGGCAAAATATGCCAGTAAGCTGATAGAATACTCGAGTTTAACCTTTCATTTAATAACTATACTTAACCTTTGTATGGTATGAGTTATGACAGTGGCAAGCTGAATCTTGAGGTTGAGAGCTCGCTTTCCACCATATATCTATTTTTGCAGATTGCCAGCAGAAATAACTTGGCATGCAGACAGATACGGTAAGGTCAGACTATGTTGCTATCTTTTTTTTAAAAAAGCATCTAACTGACATCTTCATTATTATGAAACCCTACTGAAATCCCTGAAACTTCTAAGCAACATGTTTAGGCTTGTAGTGTAGTTTGATAACACTAGTTTGATTCTGATCTACTTGTTATTTTATAGCCACACATACAACCGAATTGAATGTAATGTGTTGTCTATTTCTGTCTCTGTCTCTCTCTCCCAGGGTCTTTTTTAGACCTTGCTGAATAGTATTAGTAGAACCTCTGAAAATTGTGAAAGGGACACAGTGATAGAGGTTAAAAGTGCCCAAAGCCAGATTTTCAAGCCTTAATTGGATGCTTAGTATCTCAACCATCCGAAATAATGGCGATGTTCTCTGTGGGCTCACAACAATAGAAATGCGTGGGTTGATGCCATCTGCAGCCTAGAGTTGGGGAACAAAAAGATGTTTGAGGGAGGCAGAATTTCTCAGAGATATGATAGAATGGGAATTATCTGGAAGTCATCCATCACGCCAGTGACATAAATCACAACGCACAACAGCCCACGGCCTTGGTGTCAGACGTCGCCCGCAGCGTGTCAGTCTTCCTGGCATCAGCACTTTTGTGCCTTCTGCCACCGTTTTTCTGTAGGCCGTTAATTTCATTGGATGAAGTTACCCAAGAATGCCGCTGTGATCGTTGCTCGCTAATGCGGGCTTTATGATTGCGCACCCTAACGTACACTCATGGCGCATTCATCCTTTGACACAGGAGGACAATAGATTTTGAGCCGGGTGCCAAATTTGCCAGATGTTGCTCTATCACATAATTAGGTTAGCGCTATTCCACCAGCCTAATGTCCTTGCGGCAATACCAGCTGGCCAAGAGTACAAAAGACCACCTCAAAGCCCCTTAGATGGTCACCTGGTCTTTGGTTGACCTTCTTTGTAGTCTAAAGCATTTAACTCTCAAATGTATGACCTGCTTCATGATTCTCAATCAAATCTTCTGAACATAAAACATGACAAATAATCTGCTGGAAAACAAGGCCAAAATTCTTATGGTCAGTGAAAATTAAAGAATATATTGTTCACTCCACTTTAGAAACCTACAGGGTTTCCCACCATCCCCTATGTTACCCATGAAATGATTTATATATTAAGGAAAACAACCCAGGTTTGCTCTATGTTTAGTCAACAACCCCGGGATGAAATATATAGAAAAGCCTTATTTAAAATGGAAAAAATAGAATTAAAACTGATTTACAGTACAATCTTATACATGTCTACTCAGAGGTAAGACTCAATGTGTTCAATGGGACCTACTCACAGGATTATAGCCTTAGACTTTTTAATTTTCTGCTAAATTGAAGTCCTAAAAGTTGATTTAAATAACTGAATTATCAAATTAAGTCTTGATCCCCCCCAATTTGTTTTAGATCAGCCTTCACCCACATGCTATCTAGGGATGAAGGGAGTTGAAATCTAAAACATCTGGAAGACACCAAGTTGGAGAAGACTGTTTTAAATTATGCTTAAGGGTGCAACCCTATGCATGTTTAGACAGAAAAAAGTCCTATAACTCCCAGCATTTCCCAGAAAAGACTTTTTTCTGTCTAAACATGCATAGGGTTGTGCCCTAAATCTATATCTATCTATCTGTCTGTCTGTCTGTCTGTCTGTCTGTCTGTCTGCCTGTCTGTCTGTCTATCTATCCATCCATCCATCTATCTATCTGTCATCTATTAATCTACTATCTATCTATCTATCTATCTATCATCTATCTATCATCTATTTATCCTTATTTATAGTCCACCTTTAAGGGTAGAACTCTTAAATGCAGTTCTTTGTGCTTTCTAAGAGGAGAATCAGGTCAGTATACGCCCATCTGACACCAAGGCAAGTGTAAAAGTTCAGAGATTTGCGATATACTGTGGCATTTATGTAATGAGAGCTTATTCTGAATTGGAACAATGCTTCAACGTAACAGTTATCTATAGACAGTTTGAATGACAGTTCTCCCAATCTTAACAATAAAATAACGACATGTAAATTGCCTCTTCTACATTATTCTTTAGCTTGTCAAACTATCAAAAATTAACTAGGAGAGAGCTGATGGTGGTGTACAGAGTGAGTGCTTAAATTTGCAGTTCCATACACATTTACAAGTAAGTCCCAATAAACTCAGGATTGCACTGTTAAGTCCCATAGTTTCAAATGCTGGCTTCCCAACCTAATGGACCCATATATTTACCAGCACTATTTCTCTTTGTTAGCATTTGCTTCCAGTTTCTACAGATGTAACTGAAGACGTATTTACAGGAATTTCTGTTCCAAAAATACAGAAGTATTGACCCAAAATGGTGTTATTGGTTTATCTGTCCTTTTTCTATGTTGATTGAAGGTGCCATTTCAGGTTTCTGTGGAAGGAGCACAGTGAGATTTCAATGGAAAGAGGGCAAGATTCACAGCAATAGTCAGTCTCAGGAATTGAACAATTATAGTCCATGATATAATGCTACTCTATGTTCCAACCTCCCAATCAAAAATATCTAATAACTCTGTATGTCACATCCACACGAGTTATGATAATTTCCTATAGAATACTTTCTTCTGCACACATGAGACCATGTTTGGAGACAGGCTTTCTTTACATAGATTATATTAGAAGGAGACAACATTTTGTGTCTAGCCAACAGCAAAATTCCCCTGATGTGGAAAGCCAAACACACCAGGATTGAAAGTATCATAGAGTTGGAAGGGACTTTAGAAGCCATCTAGTTCAACTCCTACTTAATGCAAGATCAACAATACAGGATGCAATTACAGAGGCCCTGAAAGATGGTCATCCAGCCTCTTCTTAAAAATCTCCAGTGAAGGAGAGCCCACCAACTCCTGGGGCAGTCTATTCCATTGTCAGACAGCTCTTACCATTAGAAGGTTTCTCCTAACATGTAGGCAAAATTGTCCTTGCATTTGCCATTCTTTTGTTCTAATCCTGCCCTCAGGAGCAACAGCGAACAAGACTATCCATCTTCTACTTGACAGATGTTTGAAGACAGATATCCCCTTAAACTTCTCTTCTCCAGCTAAACACATTCAGGCCTTTTAACTGTTCCTCGTAAGACTTGATTTCCAGATCGCTCATGACTCTGGTTGCTCTTCTCTGGTCACATTCCAGAGACTTATAAAATGATAATTGTACCTTCCTGTTGCATATTGCATGTTTTTATAAGTTAACCACTTTCTTATTTTATTTTATTTTAAAATCAAAGAGCTGGGCAAGGTGAGATACCTCTTCCGTGACTGGCCCAACTTGCAGAGCACATCATCCATTTCCACCAAGCTGGTGAGCCTGATAGCATCATCAAATAACTCACCATGGTTTATTTAAGCCATGGTAGGCTGCGGCAGCATTTTTAATAAACCTGCCATGACCGTGACTTGTTGTGTAATCCAAACCCAGAGGGGTGAGTTGTACAAGAGTTAAACATCTCTTGCAGAACCCACAATCCACCCCTGCCATGTTTGGACAACATGACAAACTGCACTTGTAGCTTGAATTTCTAAGATGGTGCTCATGGACACTGCATCTCACCATAACTTAAATGAGCCACAAAAAGCCACGGTGATCACGCAAACCCAGTTGGTGTGTCTGTCCTGCTACTGCCATCCCTTCACATGGACAATCTAAGGTGTGTAGTTCAAAATCATATGATTACCATATTCCCCACCCCCAATTCCGCAAGAATCAACCATGCAATTTTGACCTATGCACAAGGGATTGTACACACGTATGCTGTATTAGGATGTATAACTTGTATGTGTAGGGATGGCTGAAGTGGGATGGGCAAACTGGGGTGGCAAATGATGATGCACACTCATTCCATTCTATGTAATGGGCTGGATTAGGGGAGAAATATTGCCTGATCCAGCTCAGTGTAATTATGCTACTGTGACTTTGCTCTGATTTTTGTCTGTTTGAAGAATTCCCTGTATACGATTATTATTGTTCTGTGATGTTTACTTTGTTGGGCCTCTGTGAGGCAACAACATAACTGAGTAGGCTTGAGGCCTTGTTTTGTTACTGTTAAAGTCTTGTGTGGTAGTTGCTGAATGATGTTCTGAAGCAGGGAGAGACACAATCACTTTGAATGTTGTTAGATGGGGCCTGGAGCAGGTAAATTCAATTTCGATTGCCCGGGAAGCCTAGCTAGATGCAAAATACAGGTTGGGAAATGACAGTTAAGGTATGGCAGTTGACACTTAGGAGTTTGTCTATGGAGAAATAAGGAGAAGGGCTGCTGGTTGGTGTGTGTAGTTTAGAAGGACTAAGAGAAAGTTGAGGAGAACTTGAATACCTAAGTCTTGGATATTAAGCTATGCTTTCTCTGTGGAATTTATTTATTTATTTATTTATTTATTTATTTATTTTATTACATTTGCATACCGCCCCATAGCCGAAGCTCTCTGGGCAGTTTACATAAGATTAAAATACTTAAAAACAATATACAAAAATTAAAACAGCAAAAACATACAATATACACATAATATACACATACATTTAAAATCACTGTAATAGCTTTAAAAAGCTATAAACCTACAACCTATTTATTTATTTATTTATTTTATTACATTTACTTTACGAGATCAGGAGTAGGGACCAGATGGCTGTGTTAAGCCAAAAGGCTGTCCTAAGTCTTTGACAGAGGAAGGTAATATATATAAGCAGGCAGTAAAACCCCAGATAAACTGTCCAGCGTCCAGTAATACAATGGGAGGAGCTCAGGTTCAGAGGAAGACTGTACCAAGAAGCTGGAGCTGGTTGTCAGGATATTTGGCCAGGATGGAGGTTGGCCTGAGGTAAAAGAAGTCTTTAGAAGCTTGTAACAGCAACAGTATTTCTTGAATCCTAAAGAATTGTCACTAGTCTTTAAGCCCCCCAATAAATAATAGTAATCCCCTATGTACAAAATATCCCTTTCATAAATTCCTTGTTTAATAGTCAATTTGTCTCTAATATTGGTGCCCATCTCACACTTAAGTCTCTAATACCAGCTACTGGAAGGTTTTTTAAAGTATTCTAACAGAAGTGGTGATAGCAGAAAATGGTCAGCTTGTGGAACTCTGAGTTATAATGGCACAAGTTCCTTAGGACCGGAAATAGAAGCATTTGTGCTAAATTAGAAACCTCATAGGTGGGACTGCCCAGTGAAGGAGCAGTTTCCCCATAGCTGATGGCAGTAGTGGGGAAAGGAACCCCCCCCCCCATAAACTGTTAAAAATAAGGAAAAGGTTGCCTTAAAACCAAATATTATATGATGTTATAAGTGTGTGATCTGATATGGCCCAGTGTGTGCCATTTCACACATGCATTTACATAACTTAATTTCTCATCACTTAATCAGTTCAATGTTTGAGCACTGGAAAACAAAGTGGTGTGAGATGTTATGAAATTTCTATCTGCGGTGTCTGATTGGCAATTCTTCTTTCACAGATGCTGAAGTCATTAAATGCATGTGTGAATCAGCTCTTAGTCAGCCCAGCTTGGCAGTCAGTCTTGATTTTGGAATCAAAGGTATTACTTTGCAAAACTAAACCAAATACTTTTCTAATAGAAAGGCGAGGGCTGATTAACCAATTAAATTTGTCCATCTGCCAGCTCGGAAGCTGACTTGTTAGTCAAAACATATTGTTCTTGAAAAGTTGTTTTATTTATGAAGACCTCCTGACACCAAAATGAATGTATTCATAAACACGTACAAAACAAATGTGGATGCAGATGGAAATGAGCATCTAGATAACTGAAAGATATTTTAATGGACTTCAAATAGAGAAGTCTCTAAGCATTTAAAACTCAGCTTCTTAAAGAAATGGCAAGATATTTAATATGTTGCAAAATAATCTGAAATGTATTATGATTATTGTTGTTCAAAAATGTGCAACTATTACTGTAAGGCAGGCCTAATACACAGGAATGGTTTGAAGTGAATGGATACAATGGTGGAATCCAATGGGGCACTTACACTGTTGTGACAGCATTGGGTCCCACCAATTAATTCTGTTGCATGAGCAGGATCCACCACGTTGGCAACAGAGATTTAGCACTTCCTAGAGGAAGCCCTGAAACTAGTCAAAATGTTCATTTTTCAATTGGGGCAGGTAAGTGGAGCTCCCTTATGCAAGCTTTGCCAATCCGCCTCATTCCAGAAAATAGTGTTTTTAGTTTATACTATTGGTTTTAGTGGAGAGTTTAGTATGAAACTAATGACAACTGGCCCAAAGCTTAATGGCAAGAGTGGTCAGTCGCTAGACTGCCTGCCCCTAAATCCAGCCCCCACAGTAAGAGCCAAACAACATGTTATGTAGGCTGACCATATGAAAAGGAGGACAGGACTCATGTAACTTTAACAGTTGCAGAGAAAAGGGAATTTCAGCTGGCGTCATTTGTATGCAATTAGTACCTGGTAAAATCACCTCTTCAACAAAGCAATTAAAGTTGCATGCACTATACTAGACTGACCATATACAAAAGAGAACAGGGCCCCTGCACCTTTTACTGTTGTAATGAAGAGGGAATTTCACCAGATACAACTTGCATACAAATGACTCCGGGTGAAATTCCCTCTTCTCTACAACTGTTAAAGTTACATGAGCCCTGTCCTCCTTTTCATATGGTCAGCCTATGTTATGCCAATTGAATAGTGTACAGATCAGGGTTATCTTTTTATTCAGTCTAATGTAATGCATGGTCCTATTTCAGATCAGGACTAACATGCTCCAGAAGAGGAAGATTAAACCTCCCCCGCTCCCTGTTTTCTTCCCAAAATGCCCAGTCCCCGCTCTGGGTGGGATGTTAACATAAGGAACACATACCCTCCACTGATACCAGTAGAGACCTGGCAGTGTGGGGGAGGGGATTTCAAGAAACAATTTATGTGGGAGAAAGGTTTAATCTTCTTCTCCTGGAGCAAGGTGGTTCTGATCATAATTGGGCTACACACGCTTACACTAGAGTAACATGCAGTTTAGCTCTCAGAGATGATTCCATGGCATAACAGTGCAAGGCCATCAAAAAGTATTGCCTTTCAAAGTTCTTTTCAGCTTTCAGCTGAGAAACGGGACTTGGCAACCATCAGAATTCTGCCAGGCTATAATGATTCCTGATTTTTAAACAGAAATCCAGGAAAGTAGGAGGATGGTAACATTTTGATCATCCTTTGCAGAACATCACAGATGAGTGACTCACAAAATTACAACAGGCACACCGTGGTAATATATTGCTTAGTCAATGGTCTTGTCTGTTCATCCCAGCTGTGGCATGGCTGAGATGTGGCATAGCATTGTCACTTGTGAATCCATATATGCTCTTTGAAAGGCTCTGCTCAGTTTGGAGCCCTGATTTTCTTGGGGGCTGTAGTCTGGTGGCTGGCCAGGCGGAAGGCAAAAAGGGATAGAGATGAAGCAAAAGCAATGCGGAAAACAAAATAAAAATCCCACCAGCCTATTTTACCTTAAAGCTCTTAAATTGCAAGAGGGGATGGCGAGAGAAACTGTTGAAACCCAAGGGCTCATCCTATGTTCCCATGGTCCTGTCCATAAGGCTTCTGAGCATGATCTGATCTCCTTTACTGGTAGGAACATTGGGAACTGTAGTCCCGAATAAAAGCAGGTAGGTAGGAACCATGGATACTTAGGGGCCATTTACACCAGCTGTTTCTTCTGGAATAATATTGAAGTCGTCCCTACCAGGCCATATGACATTCACCTACTCTCGCAGTGATCTTGGGACGACCGTTCAGTTTGTCTGGAATATCGCTGACTGGTTTTGTAGCGGCTTTCCCCCATATCTTGCTACAATCCCTAAGTCCCTGGCTGGTGTGCCCCTTTTTGCAAGTTCCTGGCTTGGCGAACAGGCAACCCGCTGTCAGGGGAGTGTGCATGGGCATCGCCGTGCTTCATCACCGAGTGTCTCTTTTATTTTTACACAAACATATTGATGCGGGATAGCGCAATTTTGACAAAATACCTAGCCCCCCTGTGTTGCTGTGTGTTTGTGCTTGTGCGCATCTTGGAGTTGTTAAAAAAAAATCCATGCCCCGTACCCATCTGTCTAGTCCCGCCTACTTCTACTGATGCACATCGGAACCACCGTCACGGGGCACACGTCATCCCATAACAGTTCTCCATTACTTGTGGGAAAATTCCCTCATGTGTGCCCCATGAGCAACGATTGCAGAAGCGGGAAACCTTGTGATCATCCCTCCTCCCTCTCAAAAGGGCTGAAGGTGTAAATGAGCCCTTAGTCTTTCACAAATCTTCTCTGCTGTCTGTTTCCTGTCCTTCCCTTACTATTTGGTAAGCTTGGTAAAATGTGGGGAAGCAAGTCAGCAGCATAAGGATCTCTGTATTCTAGGCATTTCCAAGTTTAGGAGAATTTTTGAGGTGGCAAACTGAATTTTCCCTGAGAGTTCTCCAAGACTAAACCAATTACAAATTGAGATGGGGGAAAATTTGCCCACCACTACTTTCATGTTATGTCTTATTCCTCTTTCTTATCCATTTTATATTTAGAATGTAAGCCTGCCGTCAGAACCAATCTTTGTAAAATTCATATCTAGTGTGCTTCATTGTAGGTGCCTTGCAAACTATTGTTATTATTTTCCCGTTTCCATATATGTGAACAGGCTGTTTTGCTGTTGCCAATGAAAGGCACCTTGCAGGAATATTACCAAAAGGATCAAGTGTGATTGTGGCACACTTTCATTCTGCAGAAATCCCCTGCAGGATACATCAGAGGCTCTACTACGTTTGCATATCCATAGATAAAAGCTGCTATACACCACACTATATCAACTGGATGTCATGCCTGGGGGGATTGTGCATGCAGCTCATTAAATTAGCATTCTGCTACTCTGCCAAACAGCATTAAGCCTCTGGGGTGTGGCCGACCCATACATTCTATCAGTGGCCCTATACAGCTTTTCAAAAACAAATTCATGCTACCTTTCTCATTAGGTCTTCACGCATCTTACAAAATGTATGTACACACCTGTGTGAACTGGCTGTGGATTTTTTTCATAGTCTCATCAATGAACATGTCTCTCCCTTGCCTATGCAGATATAACTTGCTGATATAAAAAAGTTTTCAAGGATCTTTCTCTGAACCCTTTTTAATTATGTAAACCGCCCAGAGAGCTTCGGCTATGGGGCGGTATACAAATGTAATAAAGAAATAAATAAATAAATTCTCATGCAGTGTATAAATGGAGAATCTTCTTCTTCTTCTTCTTCTTCTTCTTCTTCTTCTTCTTCTTCTTATTATTATTATTATTATTATTATTTTGTATGATGAGATGCTTACTTTCCATCCACATGGTTACAAAAGGTTGCATTCTTAATAATGGGATAGTCACTGTAGCATAGAATGGCTAAATCGGGATAATAAAAAAGAGCCTTAATTAGGATTTATGCTCCCTTCAGAGTGACAGAAATCTTCAGTGCTCCCTAGGGAGCTTTAGCTGGGGTGTTGTTTGATTTGTGCTATCATTGTATAAATCATCTCCAGTGAATTTCTGTCTCCAAACACATAGGATAAACACAAATTAAAGCTCCATGGCTCACACATCTGCCATTCTGGTTTTTAAATGAGTTTGCCAAAAAGGCAACTCACTGAAAAGTTGTTTAATCACAGACACTATCACTAGTAGTAGATTGTTTGGAGAGGTTTTGGCAGGCTTGCTGTTCTACCTTTTAAATGCTTCTTTAAGACCAAATACTGGAATAAGGAATTCAAAAGCACAGATGCAGCTAGATTCTTCCTGTAACCCAGCCTGGGCATTATTATTATTATTATTATTATTATTATTATTCTCTTTCATGCTCGTGGTGGTTTTTTTAGATGGACATGACGGGCTTTGCCAAGTCATGCTGTCTTTTACAGATTCAGGAATTTCCTGACAATTGAGCATGTTTTAAGTATGATTGCTTTCTGGATGTTGGTATGGATATATTTTGGTAGGCCCAGTTTCTGAACATTTTATGTATAAATTTTTGATGTGATGATGTGAGATTATTATTATTATTATTATTTACATTTATACACTGCCCCATAGCCGAAGCTCTCTGGGCAGTTTACAAAAATTTAAACTTTGGACATTAAAAATCGATATACAAAATTTTAAAGCATAAAAGCATAAAAACAGACAATGTATAAAAGCAGTACACATTTAAAATAGCTGTGAACTCTTAGCCAGGCCTAAATATAGTTCTGGGGGTCAATTAAAAACTCAGTATATGCTGTTAAATGCCTGGGAGAAGAGGAAAGTCTTGACCTAGTGCCAAAAAGATAACGTTGGCGCCAGGTGAGCCTTGTTGGGGAGATCATTCCATAATTGGGGGGCCACCACTGAGAAGGCCTTCTCCCTTGTTGCAATCCTCCAAGCTTCCCTTGGATTAGGCACCTGGAGGAGGGCCTTAGATGTTGAGCATAGTGTTTGGATAGGTTCATGTTGGGAGAGGCGTTCCATCAGGTATTGTGGTCCCAAACCGTGTAAGGCTTTATACTTTAAAACCAGCACCTTGAATTGGGCTCGGAAACATACAGGCAGCCAATGCAAGTGGGCCAGAGTTGGTTTTATATGTTCGAACCTCTTGGTCCAGTTTATTAGTCTGAATGCTGCATTTTGCACAAGCTGCAGTTTCTGAACCATCTTCAAAGGCAGCCCCATGTAGAGTGCATTGCAGTAATCTAACTTGGAAGTTACCAGATCATAGACAACTGAAGCCAGGTTATCCCTGTCCAGATAGGGGCATAGCTGGGCCACCAACCAAAGTTGGTAGAAGGCACTCTGTGCCACTGAGGCCACCTGAGCCTCAAGTGACAGAGATGGTTCTAGAAAAAACCTGGAAGTACAAATTTGCTTCTACAGGGGGAGTGCAACCCTATCCAGAACAGTTTGAACACCCTCCATCCAGTCAGCAGAACCACCCACTAACAGCATCTCAGTCTTGTCTGGATTGAATTTCAGTTTATTAGCTCTCATCCAGTCCATTGTCGCAGCCAGGCACTGGTTGAACACAGCCTCACTTGATGAAGATGAGAAGGAGAAATAGAGCTACGTGTCATCAGCGTACTGATGACAATGCACTCCAAAACTCCGGATGACCGCACCCAACGGTTTCATGTACATGTTGAACAGCATGGGGGACAAGACTGACCCCTGCGGAACCCCATACTGGAGAAACCACGGGGCTGAGCAATGTTCCCCAAACACCATCTTCTGGAGCCAACCCATCAAGTAGGAACAGAACTACTGCAATGCAGTGCCTCCCACTCCCAACTCAGACAGTCATCCCAGAAGGATACCATGGTCGATGGTATCGAAAGCCGTGGAGAGATCAAGGAGAATCAACAGAGTCATACTCCCCCTGTCTTTCTACCAACATAGGTCATCATACAGGGTGACCAAGGCTGTTTCTGTGCCAAAACCAGGCCTGAAACCTGACTGAAATGGATCCAGATAATCAGTCTCATCCAAGAGTGTCTGGAGCTGGCCCGCAACCACTCGCTCAAGGACTTTGCCCAGGAATGGAACATTTGCCACTGGCCTATAGTTATTAAGATTTTCTGGATCCAGGAAGAATTTCTTCAGGAGTGGTCTCACTACCACTTCTTTTAGGTGGCCTGGGACCACCCCCTCTCGCAGAGAGGCATTAATCACTTCCCTGGCTCAGCCGGCTGTTCCATCCCTGCAAGCTTTTATTAACCAAAGGGGCAAGGATCCAATACTGAGGTGGTTGCATGAGCCTGTCCAAGCATCTCGTCAACATCCTCGAGCTGTACCAACTGAAATTCATCCAAGAAAACAGGACAAGCCTGTGCTCTGGACAACTCACTAGATTCACCTGCTATAACACTGGAGTCTAAGTCCTGGCGGATGCCAAAGATTTTATTCTGGAAGTGCCATCAGTTTTGGTATGGCTTCCATAGTTAAAAATGAAATCAGCCTGTACCCAGTTTGCTGAATTGCATCCCTTGCAGGCAAGAGCAGGTTTGAAAGTGCCTCTACCTTCACATCAAGGTCCACCACATTTTGGGTATGTATGGTACTAGTACCTACCAAGCATCTTTCTGCACATCCAAAGTCAATAACATGCTTGAAAAGAGCAGTCAACAGGGTGGATTTTCGGAGGAACAGCTGTGTCAGTCTGTTGCAGCAAAAATACAAGAGAATCTAACAAATGTATTATGGCATAAGAATTCATGGACAAAAATGGCATTGTTAGGCCATAATAGATTTGTTAGTCTTTAAGGTGCCACAAGGCTGTTCATAGTTATTTTTCAGAGCTGGTTTCTTTAAACATCTAGAGCAGGGACATGCCTTTTCCCCTTACATTAAGTGTCAGATACATTAATGGGGCAATTATCATCATCATCATCAAATGCTTCTATGTTTTGTGTGCTGCAGATCAAACCCTATGGACCTCTGGCAAAATAAATGCATGTTCAAAACTATCCCAAGTTCTATTGTTATCAATACAATTTGCTTGGGAGCTGTGTTAAATGTTTATGCATGGGCATGCAAACACATACAGAGGATGGGTGTTTGTTTGTTTTTTTTGGTCTTTTTCATTGGAACAGGAGATTCTTGTGTCACATAACTTACTTTTGGAACAGTTTTTTCGAAAAAGCAGTTTTCTGTAGGGATGTGCACTGACCCCCCGGATCGGATCGGATAGCGGATCGGAATCGGACCTGGGGGGTCGGATCGGATCGGATCGGAGGCTGGTCGGATCGGATCGGACCAGATGTCCGATCCGGATCGGACGCCATTTTGAATGCTTTTTCCCATAGCCAAGTATTGTTTTACAAAAACGCCTATAACTTTTTCATTTTTAAAGATAGAAGGATGAAACTTGGGGACATTGTAGACTGGTTAGGGATAGTTATCTGTGAGAAATTTCAGAAAGATTGGTGCATGCGTTTTGTGGCAATTAATTTTTTAATAAATACCCAGGAATGCTTATAACTTTGTCATTTTTAAAGTTACAAACATGAAACTTTGCCACATTGTAGGAGGTACCTTGGGACCTATGTGTGTGAAATTTCAGAAACATAGGTGCTTGCCTTGTGTGGCAATTAATTTTAGAAAAATGGGTAGTAGTGGGGTAAATACAGTTACGCCTCCCATTTTTTTAGTTTTGAAGATACAAACAGGAAACTTGGGCACATTACAGGTACCACTTGCCTTGATATGTGAGTGAAATTTCAGAAACATTGGAGCTTGCCTTTTGTGGCAATTAAGTTTTGAAACAATGAGGAAAGAAACACCTATAACTTTGTCATTTTTAAAGTTACACACATGAAACTTTGCCACATTGTAGGTGGTACCTTGGGACCTATGTGTGTGAAATTTCAGAAACATAGGTGCTTGCCTTGTGTGGCAATTAATTTTAGAAAAATGGGTAGTAGTGGGGTAAATACAGTTACGCCTCCCATTTTTTTAGTTTTGAAGATACAAACAGGAAACTTGGGCACATTACAGGGAACACTTCACTTGATATGTGTGTAAAATTTCAGAAACATTGGTGCTTGCCTGGTGTGGCAATTAATTTTTGAAACAATGAGGGATTCATTGGACAGCACTTGCCCATAGGGATTCATTGGACAGTACTTTCCCATAGGGAATCATTGCATTGCACTTTCCCATAGGGAATCATTGCATTGCACTTTCCCATAGGGAATCATTGCATTGCACTTTCCCACTGAGAAATACAGTTATGCCTCCCACATTTTTATTTTTGAAGATACAAACAGGAAACTTGGGCACATTGTAGACTGGTTAGGGATAGTTATCTGTGAGAAATTTCAGAAAGATTGGTGCATGCGTTTTGTGGCAATTAATTTTTTAATAAATACCCAGGAATGCCTATAACTTTGTCATTTTTAAAGTTACACACATGAAACTTTGCCACATTGTAGGTGGTACCTTGGGACCTATGTGTGTGAAATTTCAAAAACGTAGGTGCTTGCCTTGTATGGCAATTAATTTTAGAAAAATGGGTAGTAGTGGGGTAAATACAGTTACGCCTCCCATTTTTTTATTTTTTAAGATACAAACAGGAAACATGGGCACATTACAGGGAACACTTCACTTGATAGGTGTGTAAAATTTCTGAAAGCTGGGTCCAGGCATGTGGTGGCAATTAATTTTTGAAACAATGAGGAAAGAAACGCCTATAACTTTTTTATTTTAAAAGTTAGAAGTCTGAACATTGCTCACTTTGTAGATGGGTTAGGGGTAGATGTGTGTCAGAAATTTCAGAATGATAGGTCCAGGCATTTGATGGCTATGGAATTTTTAGATTAAATGTTTCAAAAAATGTTCCACAGAGGCCAGGTCTTCCTTTCCTCCCCCTCCCGCTTCCCGCGAAGAAAAGGAAACACTGTCTCGTCTCGATCCCTTTGATCCTTGCTAGTATCCATTACAGGGCTCGTGTCTGCTTTCCTACTTTCACTTTTTACTCAAGCAGACACGAGCCCTGTAATGGATACTAGCAAGGATCAAAGGGATCGAGACGAGACAGTGTTTCCTTTTCTTCGCGGGAAGCGGGAGGGGGAGGAAAGGAAGACCTGGCCTCTGTGGAACATTTTTTGAAACATTTAATCTAAAAATTCCATAGCCATCAAATGCCTGGACCTATCATTCTGAAATTTCTGACACATATCTACCCCTAACCCATCTACAAAGTGAGCAATGTTCAGACTTCTAACTTTTAAAATAAAAAAGTTATAGGCGTTTCTTTCCTCATTGTTTCAAAAATTAATTGCCACCACATGCCTGGACCCAGCTTTCGGAAATTTTACACACCTATCAAGTGAAGTGTTCCCTGTAATGTGCCCATGTTTCCTGTTTGTATCTTAAAAAATAAAAAAATGGGAGGCGTAACTGTATTTACCCCACTACTACCCATTTTTCTAAAATTAATTGCCATACAAGGCAAGCACCTACGTTTTTGAAATTTCACACACATAGGTCCCAAGGTACCACCTACAATGTGGCAAAGTTTCATGTGTGTAACTTTAAAAATGACAAAGTTATAGGCATTCCTGGGTATTTATTAAAAAATTAATTGCCACAAAACGCATGCACCAATCTTTCTGAAATTTCTCACAGATAACTATCCCTAACCAGTCTACAATGTGCCCAAGTTTCCTGTTTGTATCTTCAAAAATAAAAATGTGGGAGGCATAACTGTATTTCTCAGTGGGAAAGTGCAATGCAATGATTCCCTATGGGAAAGTGCAATGCAATGATTCCCTATGGGAAAGTGCAATGCAATGATTCCCTATGGGAAAGTACTGTCCAATGAATCCCTATGGGCAAGTGCTGTCCAATGAATCCCTCATTGTTTCAAAAATTAATTGCCACACCAGGCAAGCACCAATGTTTCTGAAATTTTACACACATATCAAGTGAAGTGTTCCCTGTAATGTGCCCAAGTTTCCTGTTTGTATCTTCAAAACTAAAAAAATGGGAGGCGTAACTGTATTTACCCCACTACTACCCATTTTTCTAAAATTAATTGCCACACAAGGCAAGCACCTATGTTTCTGAAATTTCACACACATAGGTCCCAAGGTACCACCTACAATGTGGCAAAGTTTCATGTGTGTAACTTTAAAAATGACAAAGTTATAGGTGTTTCTTTCCTCATTGTTTCAAAACTTAATTGCCACAAAAGGCAAGCTCCAATGTTTCTGAAATTTCACTCACATATCAAGGCAAGTGGTACCTGTAATGTGCCCAAGTTTCCTGTTTGTATCTTCAAAACTAAAAAAATGGGAGGCGTAACTGTATTTACCCCACTACTACCCATTATTCTAAAATTAATTGCCACACAAGGCAAGCACCTATGTTTCTGAAATTTCACACACATAGGTCCCAAGGTACCTCCTACAATGTGGCAAAGTTTCATGTTTGTAACTTTAAAAATGACAAAGTTATAAGCATTCCTGTGTATTTATTAAAAAATTAATTGCCACAAAACGCATGCACCAATCTTTCTGAAATTTCTCACAGATAACTATCCCTAACCAGTCTACAATGTCCCCAAGTTTCATCCTTCTATCTTTAAAAATGAAAAAGTTATAGGCGTTTTTGTAAAACAATACTTGGCTATGGGAAAAAGCATTCAAAATGGCGTCCGATCCGGATCGGACCTCATCGGATCGGATCGGATCGGAGGTTGGTCGGATCGGATCGGATCGGATTTTCCCGATTTTGGGTCGGATCGGATTCGGATCGTGGATCGGATCCGATCCGATGCACACCCCTAGTTTTCTGTACTCCAAAGGACAAGGGCTGTTGTTTCAGAGACTAAAGACTTACAGCCCCATTGGGCATGTGAATCTGTTTATGCTGTCTGTGGGATAACATGTCCTAGATCAGGTTATAAATTCCATTTATTCTCTAAGACAAAAGATGAGTGTTGATTTGCTGGCTGTTCTTAATTCCCTTGTTGTTGATTTGCTCATTGTTCTTAATTGTATTCCTTTGATAGGCCTTAATAAATCTAAACCATTTGCCAAAAATGGATTCAGAATGGCTCTGTGAACAAATTATCTCAATTAGTATTGTTTGGGCTATGAATTAGGATGGCCATGTGTCCTCTTTTACAGAGGACCGTCCTCTATTTGAAGGGCTGGCAGAGGATGGTCCTCTATTATCTAGCGTTCCAGATCATGTGGAGCCCCCACAGATAGAGGAAGTGCTCCAGTTCAGACTGTCATCTTCCATAGGTAGAGGGCAGTGAAAGATGACAAGGCAAAAGAGCAGGGCTGGAGCACTCCCTCTCCTCATGTATTAATGTAGGCACAGTCGTGCCTCCATTGTTAAGGGCTGTCAGTAAAAAACACATTCCGCCATGTTGAAGTGATAATTGGGGGGGGGGGTCATTCTAACAGCCATAAAATCGAAAATGTTTCACCAACCTTTCTGAAATTTACAGGTGCCAGAAAGAAATATTTGTTTTACATTACCTGAAAATTTCAAGAAGATTGGTGAAAGATTGAGGGAAGGAGAGCAGTTTAAGGTAGAAAAGGAACACAAACCTGTCTCCCTGCTTTTGTCACATGACTTTCGGTTTCCGAGTTTTGTGCTCACAATTTGAATAATTTCTAGAGCCTTATTAATTAATCCAGTGGTGGGATCTTCTTCCTCCTTCACTGTAGTTGGTGGAAAGCTTTTCATTTTTAAAAAATTCCCTTTGGTTGATTTTTAAGGAATATTTTAACCTCTCATTCAAGTCAATGCTTCCTTCATAGCGCGAGGCACGCTCAGTAGCGTCGCTCTCCCCCCTCCCTCCTGCCTTAGAATGTGGGGTGGATGGGTAAAATGGCCGCTGCCTCTAGCACAGACCTTTTGAGTGAAGAAGAAGAAGAAGAAGAAGAGTTTCTCTTTTCTCTTCTGGAACATGCATTCCTTTGGCTCTGAGAGTATTTTGGGCTATCTTCATAAGGCCAGTTTGCTCTTTTGCTCCCTGGTGAAGCAGGGTTGGTTCCTCTGGATCCATGGTAACCTGATCTTCAGATCTCTTCTGGGAATAGGTGGCTATACATCCCTTTCTATCCATCCCCACCCCAAACACACACAGTGTGCTCCTTCCCTCTTTTCTAAGAGTTTGGTCCATGCTGCTATAAAGTTGAAAGCTTCAAAGACTTCATTTAATTAGTTTGGGCCGGTGTTAAGTTTTAAGTACAATGTTGAAACCTTTCAAAGTGCTTCTGGGCCTACAACAACGGTTTCGGCCTAGTCACCCTGTTTTTTTAATAAGGTTTAGAAACAGTTGAGCTGTCGTGTATTTTGCATAGTGTATACATGAATTTTCTTTCTAATCCTTGCAGTCTAAATTGGCTCCCTCCTTGATGTGTTTTTGGAGGCAGACAACCCCTTTTTTGTTCCAGCAGGCCTTTGGCAAATAATCTGGACCTCTGTCTGTACCTTTGACTTTTAAATTGTATGTATTTTAAATGTTTTAAATGCTTTAATATTGAAAAATATTTAATTATATTTTTAACTTTTGTATATTCCTATTTATAGGTTTTAGCTGTATATGTTTTAGTTTTGTAAGGCTGCCCTGAGGCCCAGCATTGGGCAAAAGGCAGGATACTACTACTACTACTACTACTACTAATAGTAATGTTTCAGATTTAACTTCTGCATCTGATGTTCTTTTGCATTTACTTTTCTTTATAAACCATTCATATCTTAAGACTTCTTGTGTGGCATGTTTTCTTTGGTTTAACAAGTCGAAAGGGGTATTCACTGTTTTCATGCTAATGTTATAAAATCTATTTCCAACAGGCCTAGTAACTTCAAGAGTAACAGAGTTGGGGAAAATCCTCAATCTCTTTGCTATCAGAGGCACTGAGTAAGGGATCCCTGGAGATAATTTAGACTGACCCCAAAAACAAAACACTATTCCCCCTTCTGAAGAGATCTGGACCACAGACTACTAAAGACAAACAAAGTAGCAGGCCATAATAACAGTTCCCATGTGGCCATTTGCCTTATGAGACAGGTGCTCTGCGGGCTACCAAATGGAGGGACTAACAGGCCATAAAGTTGCCTTGCTGGGTCTGCCAGAAATCCACCCTCAACACTCCTGGAAGGTCCATGTTCTATACCACCTGCTGTCAGATAATAATAATAATAATAATAATAATAATGATTTATTTCTTACCCGCCTCTCCGTCTAGATCGAGGGAATCCCACCCTCCACCCCTGGGTTTAATTTACTGGCTTCCCCTGGCTGGACCTTGCAGGAAACTATAGGGACAGACAAAGCAGGCATTCATAACACACATAGAATGCTGAGACTGGCAAATCTAAAAGCAAGTGTGTTGCTTTTCAAGAACCAAGGAAATTCAATGGGTCTTACTTTTGAGTAAATATCTAGGGATGGAAATGCAGCCTGTGCAAGAACTGAGTAGGGTGACCATATTTGGGAAACCAAAAAAGAGGACACCTAGTGGGTGGCAGGAAAATGGCTTTCTGGGGCCACCTTAAAGTCCCCAATTGGAGCAGAGGAGGGGAAAGCATGTCATTCTCACCCCCACCCCACTGCTCCAATCAGGCCCTTTTCCATAATGTCTGGGAATGACACGTTTTTCCCTTTTAAGGCCTTGATTGGAGCAGTGGGAGAGAATGACACACCTCCAGAAAGCATGTCATTCCCCCCTGCCATGCTAATGGTGACCTTAAAAGGGAAAGTGTTTAATTCCAGGTCATTATAGACTATTGCATAAAATCCCCACTGACATCAAGGATAGAACAAAAACCAGGAGAAATCTGGGGAAATCCTGACAGTTTTTTAAAAATTATTTATTATTGCATTTATATCCCAACTTTTTTCCTCCAAGAAACCCAAGGTGGCATACATAATCCTCCTCCTCTCCATTTTATCCTCACAACAGCAACCCTGTGAGGTGGGTTGGGCTGAGAGTCTGCAACTGGTCACCCAATGGGTTTCCATGGCTAAGTGGGGAGTAGAACCCAGATCTCCCAGCTCCCAGTCCAACACCTTAGCCACTATGCCACACCTTAGTGGTCACCCTAGAATTGAGCCATGCCAAGTTGGAAGCAGATCGGTTCGTGCCTTAATTTTTAGGATATATTTTTTTTAAAGTTTGACTTCAATTTTTTTTCTAAAATTCAAGGCATGAACCAATCTGCTTTCAACTTGGCATGGCTAAAGCCTTACTTAAGAGGTACCATGGTGCCAAGTTTCATCTCTTCATCTTTACTTTCTTTCTTTTTTTTTAATGTACTGCTCAAGGCCCTAGACCCCAAAGAGGAGTATTGGGTTTGAAGTTTTAAAAATTCCTAAAACTCAAGGCATAAACAGATCTGCTTCCAACTTGGCATGGCTCAATCCCTACTTAAGAGCTACCATGCTGTCAAGTTTCATCCCTTTATCTTTAAAAATGATGGAATTGTAAGCATTTTAGTTAATTTAACAAATTTAATTGAAGTTTTAAACATTTCTAAAAATCAAGGGATGAACGGATCTGCTTCCAACTTGGCATGGCTAAATCCCTACTTCAGAGCTACCATGGTGCCAAGTTTCATCTCTTTATCTTTAATTTCATTTTTTAAACTTGTACTGCTCAAGGTCCTGGACCCCAAAGAGATTTGTTTGAACTTCAAAAAAGTCCTAAAAATCAAGGCATGAACGGATCTGTTTCATACTTGGCATAGCTATATCCCTACTTAAGACCTACCATGATGCCAGGTTTCATCTATTTATCTTTAAAAATGAGGGAGATACAAGCATTTTGGTTGATTTATTAATGTTAAAAGTGAGTTCAACACATAACACTAGCTTTGATTTTATATTGGTTGTCAAGATGGTATAACATCCTGGCTGACACTGGCTTAGTTGTCAACTGTATAATATCCAGTCATCCATTACACAAAGCCATGAAATTCATTAAACAAAAAACCTACGGTTTACAAAAACAATGTTAAGGCCCTACAGTTTCCACCCAAGCACCAAAAAGCAGGGAAATTGGGAGTTAAGGCTCACAAGTCTTAACGCCACATCCTCCCTAAGGAGGCAGAAAGTGCAAGTGAAATTCTCATTCTCCCAAAGCAGATAAACCATGAGGACAGGGTGGAGAATATGATATGCAGAGGTGACTGTGGGGTTGTGGAAAACTGATCACGAACAACTTAGGGCCACCTACTTCTATTTTTTTGTTTAGAGCAGCCCTTCCCCAACCTGGTGCCCTCCAAAGGTGTTGGACTACAACTCTCATCATTGCAAGTCAGTATGTCCCATGGTCAGGAATGCTGGGACTTGTCATCTCAAAAATCTAGATATGCAATTTGATATGCAGAGGTGACTGTAGGGTTGTGGGAAATGATGATGCTTTTTTGTGCTTGGTTTTGCCCTGCTTTTTTGTGCTTGGTTGGAAACTGTAGAGCCTTAACATTGTTTTTGTAACCGTAGGTTTTTTGTTTAATGAATTTAGCCTATTCAGGTTTAGCCCAGCAGAACAGGGCTTGTATTCTGGGGAAAACTGGAAAGCAAAGAAGGGGGTGGACTGAAGTGGCCAAAATCTGAACAGGGAGCACTCTACACTGCAACATTTTGTTACAGGTCCCACTTGTTTCATGTTTTGCTTGTTAACGACTTAATGAGGGACCTTTGTCAGCTGAAGAGCAGAATTAAAATATATAAATAGACAAAGCAATAAACTACTTCTTCCCTTTGACATAGTGCTGTATTTTTGCCATTCTTCAGCTTGCAAGGGTTTTTTTTGTAAGTTTCAAGCATATCAGAAAAACTGCTGTGTTCAGAGATATTTTGGGTGACACACTTTTCTTTCTAAGACTTTAGGGATGTCATGTGAAACAGGCACCAGTTAGGATGTCTGCTGTTAACATTTATGTGTTTGCTTTCAAATTAAAATAGTTGCATCCCACTCTTCTTCTCGAAACCAGGGTGGCTTCCAGCATTTATATTTCATTAAGCTGATTTATTCATGCGATTACCAAGTTTGTTTTTTTAAAAAATCTGTTCCACTTTCCTATGTATTGCTCATGTGATACACTAAGCATTATATTTTGTATCCGGAACAGAGGCTGCAGTAACAATCTGGCGAAATAGGGGCAATCAATTTCCCTACAGAGCAATCTAACACATGGTTATTCAGAAGGAATAAACCTCACTTTGTTCAATGGGCTTACCCCAGCTGCTGTGAGAATTGAATTAAGCTGAGAGGGAATGGGAAATACTGTGGTGATTATGTCAGTGTCCCTGCTAATAAAAAGTGTTAGTGCTGAGTCCCTGTGAGCCCTGGCTCCACTACACCACAGGTTATGACATCTGAAGCCTTATTGCATCTTATGTGGTTTCCAAGGCATTATCTGAAGGCACCTAATGCAACAACCTTACTGACACTAAGCAGATTTGGGTCTCTGGTAATTGCCTGGATGGGAGACCGCTTGAGAATCCTAAACCATTAGCTTATCTGTCACATCAAAGCATAAAATGTTCTCTTGATAGTGCCATTAGGCCAATGGAATTCTTGACATGAACACATTGAAGAGTAACATATTTCATTACATTCAGGGGTGGAAACAAAAACAAAAATGTGAAAATATTCACAAAATGCTGGCAAGCTTCAAGTAACTTATTAATGAATTAAAATATTCACAGAATCTGCAACTCTTGAGTAAGGGAAGCCTGGCAGATTTGGGGCCTTTGGATTAGGTAGTAAACTGCTGCTGATTGAAGTGTGTCTTTGTGGACTGGTTCTTGGTGAGAGGCTTAGTATGCTTTGGGGACTTCCAAGAATGATTTTGTTAACTCTCACTTCCAAATAGCTGCTTAGGACCTAGGACCGGAGATGTGTGGGGGTTTCCTAAGAGGACTTGCATTTTTGGGGATGGGGGTGGGTGAGAAAGCAGTTTCTGAAAAAGCCTAATGCATCATGCCCCACCCCCTTCACATTGGTGGGGCTGAATAATAAAGGAAAAGCTTGTGTTTCCTTCTCCCCCTCATCTAAATGTAGCACGAGGCCTCTGGAGGCCATGAACACACAATGGCTCTTACTGAGGCTGTTGTTAGACTGACAACAAAAACCTTTGGGGAAGAAGATAGACAAACATGCACATATAAAAGCTTGAAAAGATTAAATAAAAATGGACCAGAACACTGACATACACACCTCTTTGTTGAGCTGAACACCTGAGCATACTTCTAAGCTTTTCCTGTAGAATGACAAACCAGATTAATCTGAGCGTAAAAATGAATTGTCAACATTAGGATCAGGCTCTCTGTTGTATTGATTTCAATGACGTAAGTAAATGTGCTTAAAAGATCATAAGAACATAAGAAAAGCCATACTATATCAGACTAAGGGCCTGTCTAATCCAGCACTCTGTTCACACAATGGCCAGCCAGCTGTCGATCAGGAAAACAAAAGCAGGACATGGGTGCAACACCACCTTCTTGCCCATAGTCCCCAGCAACTGATGTATATAGGCTTACTGCCTCTTATACTGAAGGTAGCACATAGCTATCAGGACTAGTAGCCATTGATTGCCTCCTCCTCTAGGAATTTATCCAACCCCCTTTTAAAGCCATCCAAATTAGTGGCCACCACTACATCACTGCCCTGAGATCTCAGTGATATAAGGCGGAATATAAATGTTTTAAGAAATAAATCCTGTGTTAGTGAATTCCATAGTTTAACTATGTGCTGTTTAAAGAAGTACTTCCCTTTTCTGTCTTAAATCTCCCTCCAATCTTCTTCATGGGATGACCCTGGGTTCTAGCACCTTAAACTGCATTCCTGCTCAAAGTTGAGTTTGCTAGGCTGTGACCTTGGCAGGATCTATACTACTGCTTTATAACTGTTTATAATGGTTTTGACAACTGTTCAGGCCCAGGACACTTTACATATATGGTTTTCAAACTGTTTTCAAAGTGTTATATCAGGCTTGGTGTAGATCTGGCCCTTATGTCCACTGGGAGTAAGCCCCATTAAACTCAATATGACTTAATTCTGAGTAGACGTTTATAGGATTGCACTGTTAATTCCATTGCAAACCACTGAGTTGACAATGTGCAGGACCTCATTCAAGGAGAATGATCCAATCAACATTTAAGAAATTCTACATTTCATTGACTTCAGTGGTTGTGTGGAACACAGATTTATTTATGTTTTTACTGTAAGTGATGAGGCATACAACTGCTTAGCTTTCACTGGATCATGCTCTTTAATTACAAATGGACAGCATTCTTCTCATGTGAGAAACTACCAATATGCTCACGCCATGACATTTTCTAGGTGTAAATAAACTGTACATTGCTTTTTTAAGGCCAAATAAATGTTGGTTGATACTTTGTGGAGATATATATATATATATCTCCAGAAAATCTTATTTGTATATACCTCATATTTTGAGGCAAAGAAACCAATTCTCTAATCCTCTAATTGCAGCTGACCTTTATATATAAAAAAGAAAAGATATGACCAAACTTTTAACATAGTGGTGTAAGTTATTAGAATATGTGCTCCCTGTAGGAGTGTTTTGGATGAGGCTGTTAAAATATGAGAACAATTTGGTCATTTCAGCAGCCTAAACTTTGTAATATTTTATGTAATTAATTCTGGTAAGAACCAAATCTTTTCTGATAAAGAGCTAAGCAACAAATATGATCCGGTGAGTTAAAAAGACAGAGCACATTCATCTCTACCTATAAAACAGAAAGTATGTGTGTTTCATGTATGTCCGGAAATGTTTACCCACTTCCAGATGAGTTAGAAACTTGAAATTTGACACGGTGATAGGTCTGGCTGTACAATGTACCAGAAAAATCTAAAAACACAGAATTTTGGCTTTTAAGTATTTTTAAAGAATTTAATAAAAACCAAGGCTTTTGCCTACAACTCCCAGCATGCCTTGGGTGGGAGGCCAGACTTTCTAGCCTTTGGCGGCCATTGTGAGTGCATGGGCAGGTTGCCGCTGTGTGTCTTTCACAATCCCGACTCCTGAGGTTGGTCTCGAGCAGTCAACCCAATTACACATAAAAGGAAACAACCCACATAAATGGGTTGCGTCCATTTGTGGTGTCTCCTCCAGCCCTCTGCATGATTTTAAAATCATAACTAGATACAACAGCATGACTTTGAGGGGCCAAACATGCTCAAATGTACCCTACCCTGATATCGCTGTTTTCTCAGAATCTGGGGGAATGCATATGTGGCCTTTGCTCTTCGGAGGGAGGAAAGGAAGGCACTCTGTGAATTCCCAGAAACAGGCTTGATGAAAAGGAGAAATACACAGCTAGCCCCAGCCCTTCAATACAGGCTCCCAATGGAACACTTGGTGGGTGAGAAGCACAGGCCAAGGCAGTCCTACCAGGACTTGGCCAGAGGTAGGCATGTCCACTGACAGCTGCTTACCTCCCCTCCTCGGTGATGCTACTCCTCGATGCTCTAACGATGAGCAGCATTGGCAACAAGAGGAGGGAAGCACTTCTCAGAGGACTCGGGCACCTGTGGGCTGTGAAAGGCATGCTGGAAAGGTGTAGTTCTGGCATGTAGAGTGGCTAATTTTAAATAAAGCATGGGTTAGTAAGCCAGGTTACTATGTGCAAGCCAGGTCACTATCTCTCAATCCTAAGTCACTAACTGTCTTTGTTCTCCTTCTACCTGACTTTCTCCACTACCCCCACCCACCATTCCATTCTAGCTTCAGTTATCAGTCATTCCTCTATTCACAATTCTGTTTCAATGGTATAGTCGGGCTTTTACATAAAAATCATGAACTTTATTCAGTAATTCCTGCATCTGTCTTGAAATGTTGTGATTTAGTTATGCCTCCCACAAAAAAGAAAAACCAAGCATAAAAAATCTCATCAAGTTAAAAGGCCTTGGGGGAAAATATTCACTCGGCACTGGAAAGCCATTAATACAGTCACTAGGCCAGCCTGTCTGGGAAAAAGAAATCCATAAGCAGGGGGCCACAACTAATAAAGCCTCCAGATGTCTCCTACCACACCTCAGATGGTGTTCCAAGACTAACACATTATTCAGGGACTTTGGCTTATGCCTACAACTCCCAGCATGCCTTCGACAGGAGGGAAGACTTATCAGGCTTTGGCAGCCATCATCTGGTAGTGGCTCGTCCTCCTGGGCCTGAAGGTAGGCTGACCAGATAAAATCCAGGTCAGGGCTCATGTAACTTTAACAGTTGTAGAGAAAAGGGAATTTCAGCCAGTGTCATTTGTATGCAATTAGTTCCTGGTGATATTCCCTCTTCATCACAACAGTTAAAGCTGCAGGCACTATACTAGAGTGACCATATACAAAAGAAGGCAGGGCCCCTGCAACTTTAACTGTTGTGATGAAGAGGGAATTTCACCAGGAACTAATTGCATACAAATGACACTGGCTGATATTCCCTTTTCTCTACAACTGTTAAAGTTACATGAGCCCTGACCTGGATTTTATCTGGTTACCCTACCTGAAGGGAGAGTGCCTGGGGCTAGCTGCTCCATCGAGAGCAGGAGGGAAGGAGGGTGCAGCTCTGGGCCCATTGCCAATGGCAACCAAACTAACCATCACTCAGTCAGCAGGCCGGCTCCCTCATGGCCTACCTATGGGCACCGATTGAACAGTGCAGTGTGGACTGGCTTAGCCAGACTTCACTTCCTGGGAGTCTCAGTGGAAGGATTCCCACTGGGCAAGTCAGGCACCACAGAGAAAGGCATTCCAGATGTTGTAGTTTTCATTTTTTGTGGGGAGAAGGAAAATCATGGCTGCAGATTTAAGGTGGCCCTGGCCATGCGTCAGGGGTGAGAGAGAGAGAGAGAAAGAGAGAGAGAAGAAACAAATTTAATTCATTTTAAAGTTACCTCACAGGCCTAGCATCAGCCTACCTTGCAGAGTTGTCATGAGGGTGAGAGAGGGGGGAAAAAGAAACAAATGTAATATGATTGAAAGTTAACTCACAGGCCTAGTAAGATGATTACCTCACAGACATATATTTTAGGAGGCCCAAGCAACGCGGGTATATCAGCTAGTGAGCAATAAACCAGTAAAGATCTAAATGGCTGTGGCACAACAACAACAAAACATTGTCCAATTGCCTTGGAGTTGCCATGGTATACAAAAAAATAATAACCAACATTTAGCTTTATTATCAGGTACATGATTTTAAACACATTTTCTGTAAATGATCCTGTAGGTAAAAGTTGTATTTAGGAACATAGGAAGCTGCCTTATACTGAGTCAGACCTCTGATCCATCAAACCAGTATTATTTACACTGACTGGCAGTGGCTCCCCTGGTGTAGTGGCTAAAGTGTTGGACTGGGAGTTGGGAGATCTGGGTTCTAGTCCCCACTCAGCCATGGAAACCCACTGGGTGACTTTGGGCCAGTCACAGACTCTCAGCCCAACCTACCTCACAGGGTTGTTGTGAGGATAAAATGGAGAGGAGGAGGATTATGTATGCTGCCTTGGGTTACTTGGAGAAAAAAAGGCAGGATATAAATGCAATAATAAATCAAATAAACTCGCTGAAGTTCTCCAGATTTGATCTCGAAGCTCATTCTGATATGAGTCTGTATCAGATTGTGAGCTTGTTTTTTTACTTTTTGCCTGAAAATCCATGTGTATTTTTCCAAATGTAAATGTATGCATCAATTGTGCACATCTTTGAAATGTATGCATTCTTCTCCCATTGGTGAATGTGTATTTGTGCACATTCTTCAAAAGTACACATTTTTCATGTGCATTTTTCAAATATAGCTTGGAAATGTACAGACTTCAACTGCTGATTGTGTTGAAGTCTGTGTTCAGTTCAGAAAGTATGAACTGGGTAAATCCTGATCAAAAAACAAACTGAAATGAATTTCTCATACATCCTCAATCCGATAATATTCACAGGTTTTCATGTTGATGTTTTCTGTTTAAACAAAAACTGCAATCTCTTCCTGATCTTTCAAGGTGTATAACCTTTCTCAGAAATTTTCCAGTGAATTGGAATGGATTTGCTGGGATATATGAAATTATAAACTGCAAATATCTGTATTCCTTTGATAAAGTGCTGGGTATTGTTATATAAATAGATCAAATCAATCCTCCTGCCCTCCTCCCCCCAAAAAAGCCAACAAATCTTGTAGGTCCTTTAGGGAAGAAAATACAGTATTTAACAATTATTTTTGATTTGCAGTAACCATTTGCAGGTTCTTTTATCTAAACTGCCACTTATCTGCTCCTACAAAAATGTATCATTACAGTGTTATCTTTAAATGAGTGCTACTGGGTGTTCTATAAGGAGAAAACATGTGTGGATCAAGCAAAGCACAGCTCCGATCCCAGTTTAAACACACCATTGAAATCAAGTCCAACGAATTAAACTGTATAATTATCTTTTTTTAAGTGTTTAGAATACACAGCAACCACGCATTATCAGTAATGAGACCTAATAAAAAATAATCAACATCCAACTCTGGCTATTTACTTTGTGTGAATAGTCTCATCCTTAGTCTCACCATTTTTCTCAAATAGGGATCCGAATGCTAAACTATAGTTTAGTGTCACATGCACATACCCTTGTCCTCCTCCAGCATGAATGTGAGGATGAGACTGGTAATTTTCACTTCCATTTTCAATTAACCATGTTTTATTATTATTATGTCCAAACTCAAAACTGTGGTTAGTCATAATTATGGTTTTGAGTATCCTTTCTCAATCTGGTGCTCTCCAGATGTTGGACTGCAATTCCCATCATTCCCAACAGTCAGCATGACCATTAGGCACCAGGTTGGGTGAAGGATGGTTTAGAGAAACAATCCAGAATTATAAACCATGGTTTGAAGTTGGCTTATTTCCCTAAATCACAGCTAAGACTGACAACGATTTGTCTGTATTTGGAATAAAGATGAGTTAAAATGATTAGAACATGAAAGGAAAAGTGTCCCAGCAATCATTGGATATGGAGAGTTCCAACTCCCAAGGCCGTACAACCTTGGGAGAGGATATTTCAGATCAAACTGTTCCCCCTCATTCACCCCCTTGCAGCCTTCACAGAAAGCATAGTGATTGCTCTTCTGAGGTGACAACAGTGACCTCAGAAAAGCTCAGGGAAGGCAAAATGGGATTGGTGAGTATGGGGAGGGGAAAGATAACACCAGGATTCACAAGATCCCACAGCCTCTCTGTTGCTGTGCCTCCCTGTCAACGGTAAGTGAGCTAGATGGACTCAGAGGCCCATGTAGCTGAAACATTCTAGGTGAAATTGCCTCCCCCATTGTTGTTTCTCCTGCCCTACCTGGCTTATTCTCACAGTGATTTGGATAGGTGAAGGGCTCTGATCTACTAGAATGCTTACTCTCACAATGGATCTATTTGTTATTAATACAGAATAGCTGCAACTCACTCAAAAAGGAACTGTGTCTGAAATGGTGTTTTCAGGAAGGGAACCTGAGGAACTGAGGCAAATAGTAGCAACAAAAATGAAGTTCTCAACCTTATTGATAAATTGAAAGCAAATAAATCACCGGGCCCTTATGGTATCTATCCTAGTTCTCAAAGAACTAGGATGAAATTGCTGATTTTCTAACCGAAATATGCAAAATGTCCCTCTGTACTTTTGCTGAAGGCAAAAGACGTGGGTCTGAAAAAAAAACAAAACCAGAAATACAGCATACTATATCTTAAAGCTCTTACTGCCAGTAACTAAGACTTAGCAGAAGCATTTCAACCTTTTACAATAGGGAAAAAACTGCACAAACACTGGGAAACCATTAAACAATTGGTGGTTTGAGGAAAGGGGGCATCACTTTCTGGGAAACCCCAGAGGGCCAGGTTGGTACCTCTGTGGCTGGATTTGGCCCCTCCGCTTGAGATTCTGTATACCTGCCTTAGAGATCCCCTTTTTTAAATGATAAAAATGTAAATACATATCCCCCCCCCAAAAAACAGAATAAGATACGAGCTTGCAGTCCTATATACTTAACTCAATGAGGTTAGTTTTTGTGTAATCCTATGTCTACATAGGATTGCACTGTATATAGGGGAAATCAGGGTTGTTCCTGCTAAACAGGGACATTTGAAGTGTGTGCATATTTTCTCCTCTTTCCTCTTGCATATACCATGAACATTGTGCACATGGCTTTTTCTATAAGAACTGAAGATTTCATTCAGCATATTTAATCTTGGCAGGCTGCATGGTCTCTGAGCAGAGGCAGGCTATGCATTTCAGAGCTTTTCCAATAAAACAGTAAGCATTGATGTAAAGGTGCCTAAACATTCTCAGGCCTTGAGGGTGATATTGTACATTGGAAGAAACCTGCTTACTCCCCCCCCCCCCTTTTGTTGTTTACGGGCCCAACCATATTCACAGGAGCTGCTACATTTGTCCTTCCTCCCACCAGTATTTTACAGATACCTAGCTTTGCATATTATTTGTTTGCTTCAGGGTATATATATATATATATATATATATTAAGGGAGGCACGGTAGTGCCTCCCTCGTTAAGGGCCATCAGTATAAAACACTTCCACCATGTTAAAGTGATAACTGGGGGGGGGGGTCATTCTAACAGTCATAAAATCGACAATGTTTCACCAATCTTTCTGAAATTTACAGGTGCCAGAAAGAAATGTTTGTTTTACATTACCTGAAAATTTCAAGAAGATTGGTGAAAGATTGAGGGAAGGAGAGCAGTTTAAAGTAAAAAGATTAAAGAATCCCCTGAATCTGAAACTGAAAATTGAACTTAGGGTTTGTGAGTATTTTTGCGCAGCTCTCCTTACCTTCTGGGAGCCTTATTAATTAATCCAATGGCAGGGTCTACTTCCTACCATTCTAGTGTAGGTGGAACTGCTTTTCTTTTTAAAAAATTTGCTTAAGTCGATTTTATTAAATTAAAACTGTGCCTCTTTAAAAATTTGGTGGCCATTTTGATTACGGCACATGCTCAGTAGAGTCTCACTCCCCCTCCCTCCTGCTTCAGCTACAATGGCTGCTTCCTCTAGCAAATACATTGCTGTAGTCTCTTATCAGAAGTAAGTTCCATTGACTGAATGTAATGGTCTTACTCCCAGGTAAGTGTGTAGAAGATTGTAGCCTTTATTTTTAAAAAATCAGTCTGGAACCTTGGAAGACGGAGAGGGAGAGATATGAGTGAGAATTCCCTCTCCTACAGCACTATAACTCTACAATTTACAAATTGCTTGCATGCTTTGCATGTGTGTATGTTCATTTGATTATGGCTGTTGATCATTAATTTTCATATCGATTCAATCCAAGGCATGTCTACTCAGAAGTAAGTTCCAATGAGTGCAATTAGTCTCATTCACCATGCACTAGCTTGAAGAGGTGTGTGGATTTGGTTGTACTTCTCTCTGGGAGCTCTGTGTATTTAGGGACCAAGGCTTTTCGTGAGAGAAGGGGTTAAGCTCCTCCTTCTTTTTCTTTTTTTAAAAAAAATTCCATGTATTTGATTTTTAAAGAATTTTTATTCCTTAATTGTTATTATAATTAATAATAATAATAATAATTAGTAGAAGTAGTACTACGTTTATTAGTGTTACATTTATATCCTGCCTTTTTTTCCTCTTGCAAGGAACCTAAGGTGGCTTACATGATCCTCCTCCATTTTATCAGCACAACAACCCTGTAGGGTAGAAAAGTCAGTGACATTCTGAATTCTCTTAGCTTTTCTAATTTTTTTGATCAGGTTGAACAAAACTATTGTGTATTCTTTTCTCCTGTACCAACATCTTTGATAGGCTTAATATAGGATTCATTGACCACAGGCTATTTTTAGAGCAAAAAAATAAAAATAAAAATCCAAACTTGGATAGATTAAAATTAAATTGAGCAATATTTCTAAACACCCACATGGCTATTCTTGGTACTGGGTCAGATGTAGTGATATAAGAAGATGTTCAGACTCCATTTAGTTGATCAATTGCAAAGAAGCTTCTCTAGTAAGGAGGAAGGGGAAAGCCCTAGACTGATCATTCTTTCAAGTGCCATATCTCCCCCCACAAAAACCCATGAGGTAGGTTAGGCTAAGAGTCTATGACTGGCCCAAAACCATCTAGTGAGTTTCTTCTCCTGCTCACTTTCACAGAAATGTAAAACAAATGTTTGGTAATGTTTGGGTGTATTGCATGTGCTACTTTTACCCTCACAACAACCCTGTAAGATAAGTTAGGCTGGAAATCTAGGCCCGGCCCACTGTCTCTTTCATATATACACACATGTATGTATACACATGTGTATATACACATATATACACATATGTGCCTGTCTCTTTCATATATACACACAGAAAGGCATCCTTGGGTTTGTTCTTTACTTACTATATATCATAAACTACGTGTGAATAGAGAAGTCTGTCACAAATGATGCAATACACTCACTTTTCACACACCCTAATACATTTGTTTCCCAACTAACTTACCGCTAATACAGTCATGAATTTAATACTAAAATATGTTATTTTTACTATAGTAAGATTAAAGAATCCACATACATCAAGTGCAAATCAGAGAACCTACTATTTTTCATATTAGTATTCAAGAATTAGGATTCTTTTCCTAATTACGCCTTACACGGAGATTGCCTTTTTCATAGCAGCCAGATCAACATTTTCATCAAGCTGTCCACCTCCCCTGCTCCAAACTCTTTCTTGGTCAGTCACCGCTAATTAGCTCAGATCCTGTCAGTGTATATGTGAAATTGTGATTCCCCCAATGTGCATCACTTTACACTTGCTTACATTGAACAGCATTTGCCCTTTTCATGGCCATTCTCTTGGTATGCAGAGATCCTTATGGAGCTCCTCACAATCCCCCATTGTTTTACCAAGACTAAATAATTTGGTATCATCAACAAACATGGCTACGTCACTGCTCACTTCCATCCTCATTCTAATATTATGAGAAAGGGAGAAACTGCCTCCCTCTCTACTTTCTTCACAACATGCATATAGCAGTGAGCAGTGAGATGGCCAAATTTGCTGCTGAACCCAAAATATTTAGGGTTTTTAAAATGGTGAGATTACCAAGTGCTCCAAAAGAATCTCTCCATAGTGGGAAAACGGGCATCAAAATGGCAACAACACTACGTAAGCATTTGTAAAGTGATGCACACTGGAGCAAAGCATCCCAACATCACATATACACTGATGGGATCTGAGCCTGCAGTGACTAAACAAGAAAAAAAACTTGGGAATGTGGTTGACAGCTTTAAAGACAGCAAACTCCATGTTAGGCATTATAAGAAAAGTAATTGAGAATAAAACTGCCAGTCTCATATTGTCTTTATACAAATCTATGGTGTGACCACACTTAGAATACTGTGTACAGTTCTGGTTAACTATAGAGTTTAGTATCACAAGATGTGTGCTGGCCACCATTTTGGATGGCCTGTCCTCCTTTCCATGTGGTCGCCCTATGACATGACACTATTCCCCCTTCTGAAGAGGTCTGGACCTCAGACTACTAAAGACAAAGTGGCAGACCACAATAACAGTGTTCATATGCCCATTGCTTTATGAGGCTTCTACAGGCTACGAAACAGAGAACTATCAGGCCATAAAGTTGCCTAAATGGGTCTGCCAGAAACCTGGCCTCACCGTTCCTGTTAGGTCCATGTCCTACAGCAAATGCTCTCAGCTGAACTTGATGGAATCCCATCCTTCATCCCTTGGTTTAATTTACTGACCTCTCCTGGCTGGGCCTTGCAGGGAACAGTAGGGTAGACGGGGCAGGCATACATAGCACACGCAGAACGCTGAGAGTGGCAAATCTAAAAGCAAATATGTTGCTTTTAAAGAACCAAGGAAATTCAATGGGTCTTTTAAGTAAATATCTATGGATGGAAATGCAGCCCATGCAGGCTTGAAACCTGACCAAAAACATGATCACAATCTGCTACTTTAAGATGCAAACAGGAAGAAAAAGCATGTAGCATAAAATGAGCTATAATAATTAATATAGTAAACTGTAACTTATTCTAAATTAGGATATTTTCCTGTATCATCTTGTGTGCTTCCAGAATTAATCAGGGAGTTTTTAGTCCAGTAGAAGTTTTTTTCAGGTTCTCTCCAAATACAGACACACAACATGGAATGCTTCTTTTCGTGAGTCAGTCATAGAAAGCTTTTATTTCTGGACATTGGCTATTGAAAAGTTCAAATGAGACCCCTCAGATTTCAAATGAGAGAGCATAACTTGTGGGGTTCATTTATTATTTTGAAAAGTGGGTGCAACACATATCACTAACTTTGATTTTATATTGGATGTCAAAATGGTGTAACATCCTAGCTGATGCTGACTTGCTTGTCAACTGTATAATATCCAGTCATCCGTTACACAAAGCCATGAAATTCATTAAACAAAAACCTACGGTTTACAAAAACAACGTTAAGGCTCTACAGTTTCCAACCAAGCACCAAAAAGCAGGGAAATTGGGAGTTAAGGCTCCCAAGCCTTAACGCCACATCCTCCCTAAGGAGGCAGAAAGTGCAAGTGAAATTCTCATTCTCCCAAAGCAGATAAACCATGAGGACAGGATGGAGAATATGATATGCAGAGGTGACTGTGGGGTTGTGGAAAACTGATCACAAACAACTTAGGGCCACCTACTTCTCTTTTTTTGTTTAGAGCAGCCCTTCCCCAACCTGGTGCCCTCCAAAGGTGTTGGACTACAACTCCCATCATTGCAAGTCAGTATGTCCCATGGTCAGGAATGCTGGGACTTGTCATCTCAAACATCTTGATATGCAATATGATATGCAGAGGTGACTGTGGGGTTGTGGAAAATGATGATGAACAACTTAGGACCACCTACTTCTCTTTTTTAAGAGCATCTCCTCATGTTGAGAGTTGCAACCCAACACATCTGACGGGCACCAAGTTGGGGAATGCTGTTCTAGAACAAGGGCAGGTAGAATGTAGATCTCCAGATGTTTTGGAATTCAACTCGTAAAAGCCCCTACCAGAATGGGCAATGATCAGGAATGCTGCGAATTGATGTCCAAAACATCAGGCTAGGGCCTCCTCCACACGAGACGTTTAATGAGCCTTGAAGGCTCATTATAAATTTTACCTCCACACCAGCGGAGCACAAAACGGGCGTACAGGCGCGTTATCTCCCCGATAATGCGCATTTTCAAATGCGCGTTAAATAGCGACTTTTATTTTGCTCCGGCCGTTAAAGTGCATTTTCGCCGTGTGAACAAGCGATTATGCGCATTAACGTCTTCTAAAGCGCTTTTTGGACATCAATTACTGCGCTTCGCCGCCTCTCGCCACCTCCCGTGCAGAGGGATTAGGCGTAAATGCGCCTCCGTGATAATGCGCATAATCCCCGAACCGGGCGCAAAAGCGCATCCTTGTGGAGGGGGCCTAGATCTATTTTTTGCCCACATGAGTTCTAAAGTATGATGTTTTCCAGCATAAAGATATGTGATCCATCAAGGAACTCCAAAAGATGTGCAGTTTAAATAAACTATCTTAAACCAAATGAAGCAACAATGAATGAATCCTGAATACCTAATCTTGATAGTCCTTCAGACATCAACATTAGTTTTCAACACGTGGCATAGGATGTATGTTTCTAGAATATCAGATATGTGGTGTTGGGGAACTAACATAGAGAATTTCACTCATGTGTTCAGTGTGAGATCAAAGGCAGAGCTACCACCTAATATATTCATGCATAAGTATTTTTTTTAATTAAGGATGAAATGCTTTTTGTCTTCCCAATAACATGGGAGTTACAGTGCAAAACATCTGGAGAGCACGAGGCTGGAGAAGGATGGTTTACACTTGAATCCTATACATGTCTTCTCAGAAGTCAATGCCACTGAATTCACTACGGCTTACTCCCAAATGGAATAGGATTGCAAACTAATCTCATCTGAAAAGAGTTCAAGACAGCCAAACTAAATATTTTCTGCTCCTCTGTCGCTTTGATGAGATGATGTATTGTGGAAGGATTGTGGGGAGTGAACAGTATATTTTGTAGAAACACATTTTAAGAAAATACGTTGGTTTTTTGAAGGGCAGGATATTGACCAAAAGTTGAAAGTGCCTGGCACATGCTCTGGTTCTAGATCTGTAATGAATAGTGCCCCTTTTTTTTTATCAAGCATGCTGCTATATGCGAGATGTGTGTGACAGAAAAGTATTGGGCAGACCCTGTATTTGGTAAGGATATGGAACAGCGTTCCCCATCCTGCTGCCCTCCAGGTGTTTGAGATGACAAGTCCCAGCATTCTTGACCATGGGACATACTGACTTGCAATGATGAGAGTTGTAGTCCAACACCTTTGGAGGGCACCAGGTTGGGGAAGGGCTGCTCTAAACAAAAAAAGAGAAGTAGGTGGCCCTAAGTTGTTCGTGATCAGTTTTCCACAACCCCACAGTCACCTCTGTATATCATATTCTCCATTCTGTCCTCATGGTTTATCGGCTTTGGGTGAATGAGAATTTCACTTGCACTTTCTGCCTCCTTAGGGAGGATGTGGCGTTAAGGCTTGGGAGCCTTAACTCTCAATTTCCCTGCTTTTTGGTGCTTGGTTGAAAACTGTAGAGCCTTAACATTGTTTTTGTAAACCGTAGGTTTTTTGTTTAATGAATATATATATATAACACCTCAGCACATGTAACTGAGAAGCCCAGTTGAAGGCAGACACTGTTGTGAAAGGGTATGCTTAATATTCAGGGTGGTGTCTCTTTAAACAGGAAAGTCAGATTATAGCAGATCTTCACTGCATTGTGTAGAGGAACCCCTACAGAGTAAAGAAAATAATGATTTCATTTGCATATGTGCAGAAAAGCTGGGGCCCAAGATGTCCATTGATCAAGCCTTGTGCTCAGAAGCTACCACACATCTTTGTTTTACATTTGTTGCATCTGAGCAATTTCGAGTAGGAAGAAAAAGCAAGCTAGGCGCTTTAGAGCTGTTTAGAAAATACCCACCGTTTGGTGCAATCATGTGCATTCCGAAAGGAGGTAGTAAAAGGCCTTTTGGAGCCAAGGAATAAAATTAAGCTGCCTCAAGGATGCTTTCAGAGAACATCCAGGGAGAATGACTTATATGCCAAGAGCAACAAGGAGAAAAAACAAAACTCTTCACTACCCCCTTTAATATAGAGAATTGTGTTTTTATTCTAGTTTGTGATCTTTTAAAATTAAGCAATCCATATGCTTTAAAGTAATTAACATAACAAAAAAGGGAGGAAGTTAAGTCAATACATTTGTTAGATTGTTCTATTCCTAGGTCAATAGTGATGAGACGATGCTGCAAAATCCTTATTCTCCACCATGTAAATCATCATCAGAATCTCTAGTTAGTTACAAAATGTTCCCAGTGTTAACAATCCACCAGCCCAGCAGAATAGAGAAGCCGTAATTGTTCAGCAATGATCAACAGCCAGGAATTTTGCAAGGGTTAATTATTACCTTTAAACATAATATCACATGTAAAGATGACAATCCCTTCATTAAAAATGATCCTTGAAATGACTATATTTTTTTCAAGCAAGTCTGACGGTATGGGCAGACAACCCCCTAACAGTTTTGTAAAGAATTATTCTGTTCACACAGAGGCCAATTAGCAGCTCATGAGAAACACACAAGCAGGACATGAGTGCAACACCCCCTCCCGCCCATGTTGCCTCTGATACTGGAGGTAGTATAGAGTCAACAGGAGGGAAATCCTGTAGGGGGAATTCCTGCAAGGAGAATTCCTCCAGGGGATGGGACTTGGAAGCCGAGCCTCCAGCCCTTGGAGGAACCCAAGCAGATTCCACAAGCTGAATCCCGAAACTCCATGAGCTGGAGGTTCTCCATCCCTGAAGTCCAGTATGTAATGTTTCTGCCCAAAAATACAGGTAAGGGCTTTATGGGCTAGTCCTGACCCACACTCCAGAATGCGTTCAGCAGCCTTGCCACCCAATCCTCCATTCATTCAAAAATGCATTGGAAAGTGCACATTCCAATGTCTCCCTGGTTGACAGAAACACAGCCCCAGCACATTTTTTTTATATAAGCAGAGACATTGGCGTCATCTCCCATCTGACCCCCACCCCTCCTCATAATTCCCACGTCTGAATTTAGCTGCAATCCTTGCAGTAGATGAGAGGAAACCAATTTTCCCAGCAACCATGTATTGTTCCCTGTTGTAATGCCAAGAATTTGGGGGGTGGCAATTAAGACCCATTCACTTTTCAAAAGAGCTGCTCTGGTGGCGATGACTGAGAACTGCTAGAAGCAATGAGTGAGCCAATGACAGGGATCCACATGGCAGCCTGAATGTTTTGACTCTCCTTGGGAGTGTGGCCATGAGGACTGTCATGATGAGTGCCGACACTTCAAACTGTATCATTACACCGCTGACTCTAGGAGATACCTTGACTGCTTCTCTCTGTGCCATAAGAAAAAGAACATGTCTACACAGCCCATCACGTTGCACTGTGATTCCCTGTCACAGCTGCCATAATGGTTGTCCTCTCTGACTTGCCAGAAGAGTCAGCCAATGAGAGAACACAGTCTTAGCTATCATGGTGCAGTTTTAAAGGACAGGACCTGCTCTGAGGATACTGCTGTGAAAGGAAGGCATGGGGGTGCCATTGATCATGCATCTGCTCAGCTGGGGGCAATTGCTACTTCTCCAGGGCATCCAAGCTAGTAAGGACAAATTTATAGCACTCCCGGATGCAGAGCTCCTAACACTATGGATCAAAATACATTGTGCAGCTATTCTGTCTTTTCCTCCCCAACAGATGTTTGACTGGAAAGAAAAAAGGCATAAGTAGCAGCAGGAAAACATGGAAGAATAAACTGATATGTAGTCAACAAGATATGCATGACACCTCACTCTAAAACAAAACAAATTACCAATAACAATATATCCAGTTTATAATTGTATAGATCTGTGTGTGTGTGTGTGTGTGTGTGTAGATAGATAGATAGATAGATAGATAGATAGATAGATTTTAAAATGTGAAATGGCATAAAACACCAGCTTCAGTCACATGGAGGCTTACAAGTGGACGATATCATCTGGGCTGGGCTCAGTGTAAAATTCTGTGAATGATGCCTGGTCAATTGCATGATAAAAGTACCCTTAATGGCCATCCTGAGCAGCAGAAGCAAAACCAACTGAAGGAGATTCATATTGAGAAAGCCAGTCCCAGATCATATTTCAATGCCAACGATGTCAATTTAACCAATTTGGTGATACTATTACTGGATCTTGTAATAACATCAGTTTACACAGTCAAAGGCTCATTTGGCTGCATGTCTACAATATGGGTTCCTTTTGAACCAGGCCCTTTGTGAGTTAATGTCAGCCATACGGACCTGTTCTTAGTGATAAGACAATTAACACAACCAACTGGACTTTAAAAAAAAAGAAAAAAAGAAATGAGAACATGCGGAAACTAGAAGCAGGCAGGATCTATACTACTTCTTTATAGCAGTATTGAAGTGCTCTGACAACTGTTGGGGCCAATGACACATGCAATATACTGCTTTCATACTGCTTCCATAGAGTAATATCCTGCTTGGTGTAGATGTGTCTGCAGAATCTGCTGTATTTTTGGACACTCCACCTCTGATCATAAGGCTGCATTATAATGTATTCGGAATGAGAGATGTCAGCATTCACAAGTTTTACATGTTTCTTAGAGTTTGAAATGGAATATGGATTGTGGGTTGGGTTATTCTCTCATGCCAAAAAGCATTTTTTTCCTAAGAGAAAACATTACAGCATTACCTTGGTCCCCTCTACAAGAATTCGATTTGACGCCCGGTTGGCCAATTATGCGCATCTTCTCGCAATCGCTTTTACACCTAATCCCTATACACGGGAGGCGGTGAAGCGCATTACCGGTTGTATGAAACACGCTTTAAAGTTGTTCCATGCGGAGAATCACTTGTTTACATGGTCATAAGATGCTTTAACTCCCGCGGTAAATTAAAACTCGCTATTTAACGTGCATTCGATAATGCGCATAATCAGACAAAAAAAGCGCCTCAACCCCCGATTTGCGCTCTGTTCATGTGGAGGTAAAATTGGTAATGCGCTTTGAAAGAGCTTTAAATCGCTCTTGTAGAGGAACCCCTTGCTATTTTGTTTTTGCCTGTCTCTCTCTCTCTGTGTACACGTACTGTATATCTTACCACTTACTTAGTCCATTTAAAGTGCAATCCTATGTATGCCTACTGAGATGTAAGTTTCATTGAGTACAATGGGATGGAATTTACTCCCAGGCAAGCGTGTGTCTAGGGTTGCAGGCTAAATGTATTTAATGACTGATGCTTCCCTGCAAAGGCTTATGTAGCCAGAAACCAGTTAGTTTCTAATGTGTCACAGCACTCCTTGTCTTGATCTCTGGAGGCAAGGAAGATCCAAAAACAACAGATACATGTGCATGTGAAGGTATATGATGTACGGATCATTTCAAATATAGGTGATGAGAGCACGGGGGGGGGATGGTGGGGGAGGAAGATTTTGGTGCAAACACCTTAATTTTTTTTTACCTTGTCACATTGACGTCTTTGTCCACCGTCTCTTCGATAAGCGGCAGCCCACGAGGTGGCGCTGTTGGTTTATGTTGGAACTGCGCCCCCTTCGCCCCCCTCCCCGCCTTGTGTGAATGAAATGCGCCGAGATTCCTTCGCTTCCCCCCCCCCCCTTTTTTTTTTTTCTTTGAGGTCCCAGCCCTGGAACACAGATCTGGGAGAAGGAAAAAACTGATTTTCCTGTCCGCTCAAGGGAAAAGCAAAGCAAAAGAAGGCGCGATGACAAGCTACTGGGGCTGTTCGCCTGCATCCTCCCGGGCCTCGCGGACTTTTGCCTGCGACAACTCCTGGAGTAGATGAAAGAACAGACAGGACGATGCTTTCGTTGCCTTGACGAGCTCCAGTTTGAGCCGACGGGAATTTGCTTGAAAAGTGCGAAAGAGCCCCGGTTGGGGGAATAGTGCGCTCCCTCCACAGCCGACTCATCCAACGCCTGCAGCGAGCAGGAGTTGGGGAATCTCTCGAAGGAATCCTCTCCAAAGAGATCGGACTGGATGTTGCGGGTTTGGCAAGCAAAACAAGAGCTCCATTCCGCATATTCTTTTTTCTTTTTCATGATTCCCTCCCGCCCCCAGAAAAGGAAAAGGACCTGGCTTCTAATTTCCCGTCATCCTGTATATTTATCAAAAGTTCTCTCGGGTTCCTTTGGATCACATAGGCTGCCCAATGTATGTCGATATAATTCAGATGGATTAGATGAAGAGCCAATTAAAAGAGTCGACCTTCTTGTCGACAGGCTCTACGAAAAACAACTTCTCTCTCTTTTTGCGGTTTGGCGTATTTTCCATGTAAAAATCATGAGGATCCCTGCCTCAAATCCACGTTTTTGCACGGTGGAGGCACTCCCAGTTAACGGACCCTTGGTTTTTGTGGTTCAGTCTGTGGGATCAGATGTGTTCTGTAATATGTTTGTCTTTTGGGGGATTTTCTTTGTAAAAATGATGATCCTGCCTCGGATCCATGTTTTTGCGCTGTGGCACCACTCATGAATGGTGGATCCATGATTTTTCTGTTTCAATCTGTGGCTGCAGGTGTGCTCTGTGATTGGATGGTGGTTTTGTGGATGTCCTCTTTAAAAATCATACGAAATCATGAGGATCCCTTTTTGATTTCATGGATCCTTGTTTTACTTTCTTCCTTTTTCAACCCCCCCCCCCTCCCCAATACATGCAAGGATCCCTTCCTGCGAGCCCTTATCCCTCCCTCTGGCTATTTTGGAACATCTTTTATGGAGGGATCGATCACCCTGGAAAAACGTATCACGATCTAACCCCCGATTCAATTCGAATTAAACCGTGCACACCAAGCAAGCAATTCTGCATTCATCATAATCTCTCTCATTCAAAACGGATATTAAAAACAATAACAACGACAATAATAATAATACCCAAATAAAAAGTTGGTGTTTTAGTTTATTATTACGAGTCTCCCTTTTAAAATGGGAAGGTGGGTGCGAGGAGGGGGGAAAGACAGCTAATTTAATTGTATCAAAATCCCTTGGCTAATCGCTTCATTCCTGTGGAATTAGATTCAGGCCACCGCTCGTTAGCTCTCAAAGAAGCCCAGGAAATTCGCAGATTTAACTGAACCGCGCGGGGTGGGGAATTAATTCATGAAAAACTATAGTTGTACAGTGTCAAGCCTCTTAAACACGGCAATGAGACCTATCAGGGAAGGCGCGAGAAGGCGCAGTTCCAAACCCGTCGCCAGCCACTTTTGCCCCGTACGGGCGAGCTCGACAGACGAAGTGATGGGGTAGGAGGAGGAGGCGCGGAGCGAGCCGCGAGTGGGCGGGCCTCTCGAGGAAAGGGGGCGGGCTGGGGCTGGCCGATGGCCCCTCCGACAGGCGCACGGCGTTGATGGACGTCCGGACGTCACGGGCCCTCCCCGCCCCCTTGGCAATGTCTACAGTCTGCTGCACTCCCAATTTAAGCATTTATTCCACTGGGATAGAGGAGTCTAGAGCAGCGCTGGCACCAAAAAACCATGGCTGGGATTGTATATTTCGCCGTCTTTTCGCTTCTCTTTGGGATTTGCGAGGGGGTCACCGGCTCTCGGATATACCCGGCCAATGAAGGTGAGTGTGGAGAAGAGGGGAGGGGGTGTCCCGGTCAGGTCCGAGGCGCTCCCCTCTTTTTCTGGGAGCTAGAATCCGTGTGGTTTGGGTGCTGCTGCTGCTGCTGCTTCGCCCCCTCTCTTTTTGCCACCAGGAGTGCTGGTGGCCGGGACCGTACTAAGACGCGCGCTCCTGGGCCAGCGCTGGGCAACTTGTGCGGGCAGGACATAAAAGTTCGACCCAGGCGCCTGCAGAGGAACGAACGGACGAACGATTCCGCGGTGCGCTGCCTGCAAAGTCAGGCTGCTGGAGAGACAGGGAGAGAGCCGAAGAAGGGGAGCCTTTCCGAAGGGCTTTCTCTAGGGCGCTTCGCTTCGCATCCAGGTTCCCTCTCGCTCGGCTACCTCGCCTCCCTCCTCCTTTCCGTCCCCCACCATCGCCCCCCAGCCACTCGATGGGGACGCGAAAGTTTGGAGAGGCCAGGCAGGCTGGCCACCGGGCCGCCTCGCTCGCACCTCGCCGCCTTCCGGAGCTGGATTTGCCGCAGACGTGACATCGCTGCGCTCGGCCAGCCCCCGCGTGCGCGGTAGCGGCGCAAAACCGCGTGGGAGCTTGACCTGGATTTTCACAGCGAGAGCCATTGAGCCAGCCGGGCGCTGCTGGGCGCCAGGAAAAGAGGCCCCCTTCCGAGGATGGAGCGGGAGGGAGGCGGCCCACTTGGATGTTTGTTTATTTGTTTGTTTGAAGCTATCTCTCGATGTATATATATATACATATATATATATATATATATATATATATATATATATATATATATATATGTATATATATAATCTAGACCGGAGCTCTAAAGTTCAAAGCACTCCTCCCCGGAACAGGACTCCGTCTTTCTGTTCACCCGCCCACAATCCCCCTTCCACCTCTTGGCTTGCTACTGCTTCTACATTCAGTGGCTAGGGTATGGACTGGGCAGTTTTCTTACTGACCTTCTTCTTGAAGAGCCGGTGGTGAAAGCAAGCAAGACTACCAAAGGGTCTTGTTTGTAAGCTTGAGGTTGCATAATCGAGAGGACGCGCGTGAGCGCACACACACGCACACACGCACGCTTTTTATTCGACTATCTGTCTAGCTGTGCACCACATATCTAGGTGGTCTCTGCATATTCATAGACCAGCGTGACAGGAAAGGGTGTGTGTATGCGCGCACCTGTGCGGTCCCCTCCCCCCTCCGTGGGTGTGCATGCGAGCGAGCGAGCAAGAGGTGCCCCACACCCGCGCGCGTTTTGTTTATTTTTTTAGTCCGGCTGTTCGTAATTTGTCCCCTATGACTCCTAGTGCAACCTGGTCATGTTATCATGGCAGAGGCCTGAAAAATCACCTGGCACGTAAATGCAAGCATGGAGCAGCTTAAACTTGGAACTGAAAAGCAAAATAAATTGGCAAGTTCATTTGCCACTGACTGGCCTCAGGCTGAAGGATTTGCCTGCTTTTGCACCCCCTGCCCCATCTTTCTTATCTCCCCACTGCACCTTCTTTGCTGTCCATTATCTTTATCAATCTGCAGTTGAGCCACCTGTCTTCCACTTCGCTTGGTCTCATTTGTCTATTTTAGGTTGATCTCAAAGGTTATAGCATTGTCCTCTATGGTGCAGAAAAGTGGGCTAGTTTGAAAGGACTCTCTCTCTCTCTCTCTCCCCTTCTCTTCCTCCTCCTACTTCATTTTACAAAATATATCCTGTTTAGTAGTTCTTTATCTTTTGAGGGGGAAACACCCCACCCCACAACATTTTGCACAAATATTACAAATTACCTGCACTGGCTGTAAAAAAGTAAACTGAATAATACAACTGCTCCCTTCCAAGAGGATATTCTACTTTTGTTTATTTATAGTTTAAACCCCTTATTTATGGTGCATTTAAAAAAGGTGGTTTTGTAGACTCACTCTCTTCTCCACACACACACACACACCGTGAGGGGGGGAAAAACAACCCAAGCAGCTGAGATTTTATTGAATCTGTCTTAGCATCATTTATGTTAAACCTGTACCAGGGGAGCCATTTTTCACCTTTACCTCTCCCCCACCCCCAGCTCTTGTTCCTGTTAAAGATGGAACATCAGGAGGTACAGAGAATGCCGTGGTTGGCCAAGCTGTTCCCCCTGTGTTTCCCTCTCACCCTGCTTGGTTTCCTATAGAACTAACCCCCCTCCACTACTCACTCAAGGCATCCAGTCTCTCAGTTACAGCAAAAAAATAAAAAAGTTTAAAAAATTAAACGAAAACTAAACCTGTTTTCTTGCAAGTGTCATCAAGCACCCAGAAGGAAGGAAAGGAAACCCAACAGGCTGATTTCAGTCATTATGGTGGCACTGAAACACCCAAGTTGGATTAAGCTATATGTCAAACTATATACTGCACCTGCTTCTGAAATTCACTGACATATTCCTAAGAGATGCACAATTCATAAGCAGAAGTGACAAACTGTATAAACAAAGACATTTGTAAGAAAGCAAATGAAATTGCCTTTCATTCACCTATTACAGGCGTATGTTAAATACAGTGTTGCTACAGGTATATTGTTCACTTGTCCCTTCAGTCTTTTCCTCAACTTTGTACCTCAAATGCTGCAAGCCTAAATATACTTATTAGTGAGTGAGCCCCATAGAACACAGTGGGACCTTCTGAGTAAATATGCCTTGTTCTGCAATTCTCTGCACACCCGTGAAATAAATCCCATTGAGTGCAGTGGGACTTCCTTCTGATTAAGCATACATAGGATCATGCCTTCCATAAAATTCAGGGACTGAATAAAATCACGGCTAAGATCTTACCAATGGCAATATTTCTGTCTTGACTTATTTCTATAAAAACACAAACTGATCCAGTTTGGCTGCAAGTGTTAAAATGGCCAGGAAAATTGCCTTTGGAATATTGTTCTGAAATTGTATTGCACAGAGGTTCATAGAACGTGCTGTGAGCTGACAAGTCCTGAGTTCAAATCTCACTTTAGCCATATAATTACTAGGTGGCCTTAGGGTCTATGGCTCAAATTCTTACCAATAGTTGTAATATTTAGGGATATTAAAACTGGCTTATCCAGTTGGAATGTTGTAAAGATTACTGAGATATGTAAAGCACTTTGAACACAGTGGAAATGGACCTATATAGATGCTGGCCCCAATCCATAAAATATTAGTTGCCCTTAAGTAACAAGTTAGTTGCACATACATGAAGTCTTATTCATTTCAAGGGGATTTAAGCATTTATTCAAAAGTAAGACCTATTGAGTTCTGTGGGACTTCTGATTAGACAAGCATGGGATTGTGCTGCAATTTTATCTGGATCAGGCCAACAGTATGTGTATTCAGATTTACATTTTAATCCATGTGCGTATTGGCATGAATGAGAAAAAGAAGTTTTGATTTAAATCTCAGTTGAATAGAATCTTCTTCCTCACATGTGGGAACAGTCAGGTAATGTTTTTTGAAGACTCAGCCTGAGTTTCAGTAAATGAAACATAATATTTATATGTGTTTCCCCCTTTTTTGCAGTTACCCTATTGGATTCCAGATCAGTTCAGGGAGAGCTTGGGTGGATAGCGAGCCCACTGGAAGGAGGGGTAAGTTCAATCTCTGTCTAATCGTAAAGGTAAATGGCAATGATTACTAAATTTGTGGTGAATCCTTTTGGCTTGATTCATCGTTGACTGTGGGGAGAAGATTAGATTTATTCCATGGCCTGTGATGTGAATTGCACATTGTTGGAGAAATCTAATACTCCTCATGGATAGCTGTGTTGCAAAAGAACCATAAAGAGTGGGAAGAGACTTTTAGAATCAGGAGTTTGATCAAGAAACACATACCTAGAGCCCAATCCTAAACATGTTTCTTCAGAAGTAAATCCTATTTAGTTCAGTGAGATTTACTTTCTTGTAAGTGTGATTATTTTACAGCATAATCATTTAGATGTTTACTCAGAAGTAAGCCCAATGTAAGTGTGCATAGGATTGTAGCCTGAGTCACATCTATTATAACTAAAACACCTAGAGAAAAGGTATTATGGTGATCAAATGGAAATACACACCTATTTTTCCCAGGATTTTTTAAAAATAACATTACTATTTATTGTTTTATATGCATATTGTATTGAAAGCCCAAGAATCCAGTTTAATTAATTATACAATTATATACCATTTCACAATGGCAGTGAGGATTCTGTACAATTTCCAAAAATCGACTTAAATATTATAATAGGGCTAGATTTAAAATAACTGCTATCTAGTTTTCAGATGGTGGTGGAGGGGATTAATGGATACCTAAAACAATCCCAAAGATGTGAACTCACAGTCATTTAATAGATTTATCCTCTAGTGAATGAAAACACACTCTGAGTTGATATTGTAGTTCACAAGGTTTCCTTTTTTTTTTTTTACATCTGTCAAGATGTCTGCTTTTGGGGGGTGGCAGTGTATTGTACAAAGAAAAGCAGAACAAGAGCTTGGCCTAATCCATTGCTGAATGGGGAATGTTTAACACATTTGCAGATTTAGACACTGGGAGAGAACGGAATCTCGGCTGAGTCAGCTATAGGCAGACCTTCACTCCTAATTTACCAAAGGATTTGTAGACAAATAGCATGCGGCCAGTCCGCAGTGGTGCTGAGAAACTGCTGAGTAGACCATAATTCACATTGTATGTATTGGATAACTAAGAGTACTCAGCATCTCAAAGGATCAAGAGTTTTATTAATTAAGTAAAACACAACCTTATTTTCACTGCCACAAACATAGGGTGAATATTAAGACCAATTTCAGAGGGAAAAATGCCAACAGTGCAAATGGTAGTCCCACAACATTCAAATGCACACAAATCCCTTTAAAATTAAATGGAAGTCTTTTCTTACTGTGCAAACAATTTGTGGTGAAGTCCAAATGATTAGAAATCAAAGTCTTGAAACATTACTAGATATGTAAAAACAAAAAACAAAAGAAGATTGCTTCAATGTGTTAATGAAATATACTGTGGTTTAGCATTCCTCGGTACTGTAATTAAAAAGGGGGGAGGGGGAGAAATACTGGCAAATGGAAGGAATGTGAAGCTGTTTATTTAGTGATGCATTATGCATAAGCTCTGAATTAGCCCTATCATGGGAAAATTGGGTATTGTCCTGCCTCTATTGTTGCTCTGCCTGAACTTGACTGCAGTCAAGTTGTGCTCCTCCTATGCCCACTGTGCTGTCCCTGGAACAAATCCCCCCCCCCCCCCCCCCCAAGAAAGAGGGAATGATTGGCAGGCCTCTGGCGGTGCAGACAGCACACATTCACTGCTGATTGCAGGCAATTGCCCTCATCTTTTGACAGTGGAGAAAGGTACAGCTTTATCTCAGTGAGAGTCAGGCATCCCAGTTAATCCTATACCCTGGAAAGGTCAATGAATTAAGTCTTTCTTTTGGTGCACCCAGGGGCAACCCTTCTGCAGATTCAAATATCTTAATTTTAAATACTCCAGCAATCTAATGGATCAGCAGAGGAAATCATTATGTTAATAACCATGTTAATAATCACTTGCTAGGTATATACATTTACACACGTGTGTAGGTTTACACATACATAGGAATGATTGACTTGCACCATAAAACTTATGTTTGGTGAGGAATGTAGCAACCTTATACATTACTAGTTTTAAAAAGTGCATGTGCTCTTTAAATTTAGCAATGAAAAATTCAAGAGGGCACAGTCTGTTTTCAAGTGTGTCTGCATGATTGCTTGGACAGCTTTTTTAAAGCTTCATATGCTGCAGATTTCTTTCAAAGCATTGGAACACTCTTTCCTTCCTCTCTCTTCCCCCTCCCTCCTCCCCCTTCAAGAACAGCCAAAGATGTAGACTTCAAAGATGATCTCTGCTTTCTTTTATACTGTGTGTAAGCTCACTGCATGTTGCAAAGTCCCCATTTTTATAGATCCAGAACAGTCCATTCTTGAAGTGTGAAGTATTTTATGCGTTAATATGATACATTGGAGATAAAAATAGGCCACTTTACCAGTGACTAGAGATTACTAAATCCATAGTAGCCCTAGAGGAATGAATGTGTTATGTTATAAATTTAATTAATGATTTACCTTTAAAATTCACAGTTGAAAGAAAATGTTGGGTCTGGAATGCCTTACTGTGGATTATTAAACCATGGGAAGGGTTGCTTTAAGAATGCTGAAGAGCAAATATATATATATATATATATATGAACTGTTTGTTTTTGACCACACATTTAGTGTTGCTGATCATAATTTTGAAATGTGTGATTTTATTACATTTTGTTTAGCAGTTTGGGTCTAATTAAATTCAAATAAACAACAAAAAGCAAAAAGGAAGGAAGTCAGAAACCAACCCTTTTCAGGAATTTTGCAGAGAGACCCACTGAATGTAGTCCTGGTCTTTTCATAGATTTCAATAGGCTTTGGAGCCAACCCTCTAATGCGAGTTGTCTTTTGTGTAAACATGCGAAAGGAGATCCCATTGACAATTCTTACTTCCCTCTCCTCTTCCCTCCTTGCCCTTGGACAGACTATGGGATGATCAAATGAAAAATGATGGATCATAAAGAGCAGGATTGTAACATAATACTCATTTCACGCCAGTTGTAAAGTAAACTCTGTTGCTCAGATCATATTATCATTCTGCATTGATAGATGGCTTTTTTTTCTGTTATCATGGCACTGTTTGATACAAACAATGTTGATTCATCCTTTTCCCTCCCTTTTTAAAATTCAAATTATTGTAGGCAATAATTCAAATATTATCCTCCCAACTCTGGTGACTCTTGGTGTTAACTGCCACAGGCCTACAAACAGGTTCTAGCTATCCTAGATACTTTGTAAACTAAACAGCACTTTAATGGTTATGAACAGAATATGTTAAAGTGTAGGCTGACTTCTGCAATATTCATTTTCACAAGCACGTTCATTACTAGGAAGCTCCCTGAAAGTTGCCTTATAACACTATTTGATTTTTGTTCATGTACTTTATTCTACAGGCTGGAATTTCAGGATTTAGCTATTATTAAGCATAAATGGGGGGGGGGGGAGAAAGTACCCCCTCTCAATTGTTGAACCTTAATTCAGCAGAACTCTTCTTCTTCTTCTTCTTCTTCTTCTTCTTCTTCTTCTTCTTCTTCTTCTTCTTCCAAAAGAAGAGACAGAGAAGGCCACAGCAGTACTTTCCTTTTCTGCATCATTTGATTAACATAATCTCATTTAACATTTTTCAAAGCTTTTATTGACCACTTCCACTCTTCTTTGTTTTTATGATGTATTCATCACACTCCTGCTGGAATTCTGCATGATACTGTAGAATCAAATTAATTCTTAATCAATTCTTCAGTTTTGGACTAGTTGAGTATAGGGAAAAGTGTGTGTGTGTGTGTATGTATATGTGTGTGTGTTAGGCAATACGTATCTCTTAAGACAGCCTGTTATTCAATTATTACCATTAGTGTTCTTCAAAAATATAAACTGTCTTGTCCTGAGGTGTCTGGAGGTGTAGTGGCTTGAAACAATACTAGTAGTGTAAGTTAGCCAAATTTAGGTATGCTTAAGTTCCTTTGAAATGATATTTGTAATCCTTTGGCTTGGAAGAACAAAGCCTTAACTGTTGCTATGACTTAAAATGGTCTTCCATGATCCCATGGAACTTTCCATATTTTTCATAGATGAGACCAGCACTCAGCCAATGCCATGAATAACATAATGAATATCAGTTGACAACAAATTGTGTATCTACAGCATGCAAGAAGAGATGGCAGAATAGATGAAAAGGGCCAAAGCTGACAACGAGGAGTAGCTCTGGAAAGCTCTCAGGGACAGTGAGCTGGTGCAGTGTAATAGGTAGAGGGTGAATTGTGGAAGACCCTTGTTCACCTTTGTTACTAGGCATACTTAGGCACAGTGCCATTCTCTCTGCTACATCCCCTTCCTTTCCACATTTGTAATATGGGGATAATAATACTGGTCTATATTTCAGGGTTGTTGTATGGTCTACTGTGGTAGGTAGATCAGAGGAAGCATTCTTATATTGAGTCAGATCACAGGTCCAACTAGTTCAGTATTTCCTATGTTGACCAGCAGGAATCTTTCCCAGCCCTACCGGAAAATTTTGGGAACTGAAACTAGGACCTGCAAAGCATGTGCTCTACTACTGAGCTATGTCCCCTACCTGCCACAGACAATGTGAGCAAAGCCCTTTGAACACAGAAATGATACATAAAAAGCAGCTGGATGTATTGACATGAATGGGTATTAAGATGTTCTGGTTCTTCTTTCCTGTTCTATCATTGATGTTGTGTATAACCGTGAAAAAGTTTCTGAACCTCCTCATTGCATCTTGCTGAAACATCTGTGTACAGGAGAGAATACCTGTTCTGGTTTCGCAGTTTTGGGTTTAAAAGATTATTACTAGCAGGGTTCAATCTATTCAGATCATGTTATACAAGGGATGATAAGAAGAAAGGTTGTTGGCAAAAATGCGTTCTCTGTGAGATATCCGAAAAAGTCACTTCTCTGAGATTTTAAACCAGGCTGCTTTTTATTTTCTCCTAGTATATGGCTTTATTTCATTGCGATGTTCAACGCATGCTATGTGGCTTGAAATTAATGGCTTTTGTGTAAGAAGGCATAAATGAAACCAACTGGGGTATAGGAATTGAGTTCTCGAGTGAAGATTTGATTGTACTTTTCACACTATCACATTTCACATTTATCCCTTTGGTTCTTCACAGTGGGAGGAAGTGAGCATTATGGATGAGAAAAATACTCCAATCCGCACGTATCAAGTCTGCAATGTGATGGAGCCCAGTCAGAACAATTGGTTACGAACTGATTGGATTCCCCGCGAAGGGGCTCAGAGGGTTTACATTGAAATCAAGTTCACACTAAGAGACTGCAATAGCCTGCCAGGTGTCATGGGGACTTGCAAAGAGACTTTTAACCTCTACTACTATGAGTCAAGCAATGATAAGGAGCGCTTTATTAGGGAGAGCCAGTTTGCCAAGATTGACACTATTGCGGCTGACGAGAGCTTCACTCAGGTGGACATTGGCGACAGGATCATGAAACTCAACACAGAGATACGTGACGTAGGGCCACTGAGCAAGAAAGGATTTTATCTAGCTTTCCAGGATGTAGGTGCTTGCATTGCCTTGGTGTCCGTCCGTGTCTTTTACAAGAAGTGTCCGCTGACAGTCCGTAACTTGGCTCAGTTTCCAGACACAATCACCGGGGCTGATACATCTTCTCTGGTGGAAGTTCGTGGTTCATGTGTCAACAATTCAGAAGAGAAGGATGTGCCAAAAATGTACTGTGGGGCAGATGGTGAATGGCTGGTACCCATTGGCAACTGCCTATGCAATGCTGGGTATGAAGAGCGTAATGGAGAATGCCAAGGTAAGGCCCACTGCATTATACAGTTCATTAGGGGTTGGTGCATATAATTGAATCAGAGATGAGAGTAAGTGGAATAAAGCCAGTAATTAGTAGTCCCTGTGGGATGCAATGGGACATAGAGGTCTAATGAGTAAGTCCAGTAGTTCCAGGTGGCAGGGCTAAAGAGTGTATAATACTGACAGAACAAATGGCACTTCTATAATAAACAGAAGGCAAAACACATTTGCCATCAGAGGGTAGATTAGAACTTGCTTGCATTTCTCCACTCAACCTTTGAATGACTATTTATCTGAACCATCATTATTTAAAGCAATAGAATCTCTTTTTCTTACATTTAATTGTTTTAAAAACACATTTTTGTGTGTCATGACAAGAACATTTTAACCAAAATGACAAACTCAGCAGCAACAAACTGTTGTCCTTCATGACAGGAGGCAGAAAGAGTTTTTGGATTCTTTTAAGCCCTTAAGTAACTTTTTAGTGTCTTGTTTGTGATTTTTTTTTTGCACTAAATAATCCTTGACTACGTGACATGTCTGCTTTTGTGAAATATTTTTATTTCCCAGAAAGTCTCCATTGTTTCCTTTACAAAAGAGTGTGCTAGGAGACTCTTAAGAAATGCAAGAAGTCATCTGTTTGCCCCCTCCCTTCCCGATCCTCTGCAAAATTAGGGATTAAGGTTCCCATAAAAGGCAGCTTATCTTAAAGAAAAGGAAAGAAGAAAGATTTAAATCTCCTTTGTGAGCCCCTGTGATTTTTAGTTATACATTATCATGATTTTATAAGTAGACTATTACTGATTATGAACTTGATTACCCTTTTAGTCAAATGTTCAGGATCAATCTCTAATGGCTTTTTTGACAAATGAATGGCTCTTTGTATATATTGCTAAAGTGAAGCAACTGAATTGGGCCCAGCAGTGCTTAGTCTGATGCATTTTAATTGCATTTTACTAAGGCTAATCATGTAATCACTTGTTTTTTAAAAAAACGATCAGAGAGAAGTAGCACAAAGAAGATTATTTCCCCCCACCCTGCAAAACAGGTATAAAACATCAGCTTCTTCCCGCCCGAAGAGAATATTCTACTGATGTTGTTTTTTTAAATGATCATTTATGAGCTGAATTTCATTATTATGCATTGAAACAAAGAGTTGGCAGAAGGCAGCTCTGAGAACAAACATCTTCCTTTGCTATCATATTTTCATCAGATATGTGCATGTCAGTCGGGGGAGGGTGGTCTGAGCTTATTTTATTGGCAACACAATTATGAAGGGTTGGAGTGAGAATTGAAAAATGAATAGCATAATGACAGGGCACCACATCTAGAGTAAATTATTCTGTCTCTTGGAGTGGGCAGGCGCTTAGAAACCTTTGCATGTCAAGAACAAATAAATTGCTACCAACACGCAAAAGTCATGCTGAATTGATGTTGTTTAGGAGATTGCCAGTGGCTAGGAGATTTTTTTAAAAAATTACTATTTCCACCTACTTTGTAAGCAACAATTATTGATAGAGTTTCATTGCTGTATGGTTAGATTATGGCAAAATGGGGGGGGGATAAAATTAGAATCTTGCCTGCTGCAAAGACATTATTTTGCATTCTGCTAAAGGGGGTGTTAGGGCAGTATTGGCTAACCCTGATTGATGCAAAATTAAAACACTCCTTAGTCAATGACCCACACATTATTAACTAATCAAATGTCAACAGTGTTGTGTGGAAGAAGTCACTTGTGATGTTTTTGGAGCAGGAAGAACAGCTTAAGCAGTTAAAAGAATATAGCAGTAGCTCGTTGAAATCAAGAACTTTAGAGAAAATATCTGGAAACTCTCTGTTAAGCCTTACTGGACTTACGCAAATTGTTTATTCACACCTCAAGTTAATGACAAATCCCAATGAGATCATATATAAAAAGAAGAAAGAAACCTTTTGTCTTTTGTGTCTCCCATATTAAAGCCATCCTATTAAAATTCCTCGAAGAGAATTAAAACCAGTAAGCAATCTTAAATTGTTAAAGTCTGTTCATCAGTTGATTGTGGTTTCATTGTAAAATGTTATACTTCCCTCCAATTCCATGACAAAACTTTTATGTGCATGCACGCACACGCACACACGCAATTCCCAAAGCCCAAGCTTTATTCAGAATCACTTCTTAATCATGACATTTGTTGTGAATCCAAAGCACGTTCCTTATTAGTGTGCAGGTGAAGCAGATGAACTGAGATTTGGATTCTCTTACATAAGCTTAGCTTGGTTTATTTTGGCTATCTTTATGACCCAGCAAATGTACTGCTCTCATAACTTTTGTAAAATAATAATAGTAATAATTTTTAAAAATCAGATATGATGGGTGGAAGGAAAGTGTTATTGTGGAACTGGAGGGCAAGCATAAGAGAAGAAAGCCATCTTAAGTCCACAAAAGTTTATAAAAGGACACCAACCTAGGACTAGAGGGTTGTGAACAGGGTCGGTCCATCCAATTGTTTTCCTATGTGCTGACTGTGGCAGGACAAATGCAAGAGGAGGTCAGGGGTCATCCACTTCCTCATCCATCTTCATTTTGTGATCCTGAGGTCAGAGTTAAGATTGATTAAGATCTTAAAAGCTCTACAAAAGTTTGGTGGGCAAAAATGGGCAGGGCGGATGACAGGGCAGAGGGTACCCCTGTTGTTCAGAGATCTAACATTGCTCATCTGCTGGAGTCTTTAGAATCTTGAGGAGCGAATGACATTTCCTCTAGGCTGTCTTTCTTCCAGTCGGGTATGCAAATTGAGTGGTTGTTTCTTTTAAAAACAGAAGACATGTTGTGTTGTCTACCAGGTGATGCTTGGATTACCTCTCCAAAGCAGCTGGTGGGTTGTTGTTTTTTTAACTGTCTCCCCTACTCTGCTCTACCTCTTGGTGAAACAACTGAGTGTTAAGTAAGAAGAATGTGTATTAAGGTTAACAGAAGCTTGAACTTGTTGAGTGGTTGGATTGAATGAACATTATTCTGTTTAAAGTTTACAGTGGTCACAAAAGGGCAAAAGGGAAACAGAAAGAAGAAGGATTCTAAAATGTTCCATATATACACACACACACACACACACACAAAATCTCTTACACACTTCCATGCTTAAAATGTTTAGTATTTTGAGGCCATTCCCTCTGTTGGTTAAAGTTGTTTCTCTATAATTTTAAACAGAAGTAACAGAGATGTACATTTGATTTTGCTACTATCTTTGTATTTTGGAAAGAAAAAAAATGCATGAGACATTATTAATGAAACATGAAATTACCTTATCTTTGAGACATATTTCAAGGCTAAGGTAATTATTGCTTTGAGACAAAATAGCCATTGGTTGTTGCTTTTTGTTAAGATATATCATTGTGATTTAAATTGTTTGGTTACACATTAGCTCGATATGGTTTTGATTTCTGTTAGTTAATTTCCTTATCTAAGTAAGTAGATGTCATATATGGAAAAAGCAAAGAAAGTGCTAAATCAAGTAAGTAATATAATTTTAGTCCTCTGTAATTGTTGTGATGCTGTCTGAGAAACTGGAAAGTTAAATTTTATGTATGTGATTTAATGTTGGTGCACCATAAAACTCAGATGTTTTATTACAATTTGCACAACTGTCCCAAGAGTTCAGCATTTTATTTTCTTATGTATTTTCTTGGTAATATGAATCCTACCCATTGGCAGAAGAGCCCACATATTTAAAATATGGCTTTGAAAGCATCTTCCTATTGCCAGTTTGAAATTTCCCTTCTACCTTTGATAACAGGATGCTTAAGTCTCAATAATTTCTATGATACAAATACCCATTTTTTTAGCTTTAAATAACTCCTTTATTGTTTCAGAGCAGGCTTTGTTTACTGTTTTTAAACAAGAGCTCATCAACTCCTTTTCCCTATTGACCAATTTTAAAAAATGTAAACCCCTATTCTGTGTGCATAACCTGCAGTCCATAATTTTACTACTGTAGTTCTGCAGTCCATAATTTTACTGCTGTAGTTCTAATTGAAATCAACAGGTATTGTTCATGAGGAACTTTGTCGATCACCCTGTGGATGAATCCAGAAAAGTAAAATGTTCCACATTATTTTGATTTGTAAACTGGATTCTGGGTACTGTTGAAAGTGTGTGTGTGTGTGTGTGTGTGTATCTAACAATGGAATCCTCAGAAATAAGCCCTACTGAGTTTAATGGGATATATTCCCATTGAATTTAGTGAGGTTTATATTTACGTAGATAAGTTTAGGATTGCATTGCAAAATACCAAACTTATTGATAAATAATGCTTGTGTAGAAAATGTTTTACCTTTATGAAGTAAAATTAATAGAGTTAAATTGTGGCTTATTATAGAGATTTCTATAGCTGGATTCTGGTTGTTTACTAAAATATTGCAGTTTTTCTCCCTTTAAGTGTAAACTGTAGCAAACTCTGGGCTATCTTCATCACGGGTTTATAAACATTACACAGAACTTTCACATTTAGTGTACAAAATCTAAGATGAACTTTCTAACTTGGAAGATTGGCCATAGAAACACAGCCTGGCTGTCACTGGGTTGTTTATCTATGTCTAATAGTATGGTCCACTGATCTCAGATCTTTATTGTAGCTGTGAGGAGACACGATAAAGGAAGACTTCAGCCAGCACTTGCATCTTTTGAAAATATCTCTGTCTCTCTCTCTCCTTTATCCTTTCTTTGCTCGACTTTCAGCTTGTGGGATCAAAATCTACTCTCATTTCATCTGATTATGCTTCCTCCTTTTGAAATACTTTGTGGGAGCAGGTGAGGTCACATAGTTTCATGAGCTGGAAATAATTAACACTTCCATGACTAAATGGTCACTTTATGAATATTCAGGATCTGCTTCACCCTCCCTGGGAAGCAAACATGTTGTTTTCGTTCTCAGTACTCCCATTGGAGACTGGAGAAGTTTCCCCTGTGAATGGAGGATTGTCAGCTGTTTGGCCAGTTTGCCTTTTGCATGCAGCAGATTCCTCATTTGCATATTTTGTATACATCCTCATGCAAAGTAGCCCACCCATTTCCCACTTTCACAAAGGAGATAAGCGCTTCCTTTGGAAAGTCCAAGGGAGAAGCTCCTTCTGTTTATTATGCAGATCCTAAAGTCTTGGATTTCATACAAATCAATTCCATTTCGATTTAAATTCTTTGTTTAAAAGATAGGGAGTGTTATATTTGGACAGCATTTCTCTTTGTAGCCCAGTCCTTCCTCTGTATGAGTATGGTTTGATTGTCACCACACACACACTCAAATACAGGCTTGATGCCCTCTTTCCTTATGGGAAAGAGCTGCCTACTGATGCGTTACTTAGCTGTTAAGTAAAGCATTCACACTTTAGGTGTGAACTTCCTCCTGTGTTTCAAAGTTTCAAAAATGAAAAAGGGACAATTCAACTTGGTACATAGCGGAGGATGGAAGGGAACACCCTGATTTTTCATTGCTATATTGCATTCAGCCTTCTGAAAAGGAACATTCCTATTCCGCTGACTGTACTGAGCAGACATAAATGTGATGCGTAGAGATTCAAATTTGTACAATGCCTGATATTGTAATAATTATTATAATGGTATGATGAAGTTAATAGGAATTTCTTCATTAACTAATCTAATTAGTTAAATTAAAGTGTCTCAGAGAAGACTTTACTTTTTTTTTAACCTCCCGCCATCATACAACACTGTATGACTAATATTGTTATAGGCTTGCTTCAGACAGCTTGGTTGAAAGGTTTGTTGATCTAAATGACAACACATGGAGCACATATGCAGTAAATTGGGAAAAAAAAACTAAAGACAAAAAATGCATCTTTCCTTTTTGTATCTTAAAAATCAACAGTATGAAATTGGGGCCAAAATCCATGCTAGATTTATTTTCTCTAAACTAACAGTAAAGGGCAGATTTTTTTGCCCCCTGTGAATATGCAGACAAAGCTTTTTGATGTGCAATTAGCGTTTAACTCAAAGTTAATTTCACAGAGCAGTAAACTGCAGAGTGTCAGGCCATGTGGCATAATTAAGCAGAGGTTTAAAACAACAAAGAAACGTGCAGAAGCACTGGTTCATTCCTGAGCAGCGTTGGAGGAAGTGAGACCATTTGCTTCCCAGTATAATTGGAAGGGCTATTAGGATTAAATAATACCAAGAGGCACCTCTTGCTTAGCCAGTACCTTTGATTCAGTCTTTCAGGATAAATCATTTTCAGTCTGAAGAAATCCTGTTTTTAAAAGAAAAGTTATGAAATTGTGCTTTCCTTCTAAATTTGCTAGACTACATTTTATGCCCACTTTCCTCAATTAAAAAATGGCACTGGGTACAGCCATATAGCTCCTGCTCTTCTTCTTTTCTACCTGTTCACTTGTACATACAGCTATGTCATGGGTAAGCCCCTCTGCTTTCCTTTGTCCTGAGGCAAATGGACACACAACAGTCAATGACTGGATTTGCATGACCACTGTGGCTTATTTAAGCCATGGTGAGTTGTGGTGCACGCCGACTGCCATTTGGAATATGTAAGCCACAGCAAACCAATGCAAAGGTGGTTTAATACTCTCATAACACATGCTGCTGGGATTCACATGACATGACAAGTCCCAGCACACACAGCCCACTGTGACTTACATATTTAAAATTGTGGCTGACATACACTGCAAACCCCCATGGGTTAATTAACCCATGGTGCTTTAGTGTTACACGTGAATAACCCCAGTAGCTCAAACTCTTACTCCTCCTTTTCAGTGATCCTCTAGTGACCATTTTAACAATCCCAGTGAGGTCACAACCATGTTTATTCATTATTTAATTATCCTTCATATATATTGATAATTTTGTAATTTAATGGTTTTATGGTCTGTTGACTGTTAATAAAGAATTATTATATATATAATCACCCCAAAATAAAGGTTCTTTGTTCAGTTTAGAGATTAAAAGATAAACTAAGTAGAATATTAAATAAAATCTAAAACAGAATACAACTAACTTAAAAGTTTTGAACATTGTTTCATCAACAAGACCTTCAAACTTTCCCACCCTAGCTGCTTAGCTGGTGTTCACAGTTATGCTAGGTGAATCTTCAGGTTGGAGAAACTACATCTTGGGGCTTTTTTCTTGAAATTGATAATTTTTAAGCAATGCTGTCTGTTGACTGGCATACGTGCATGGATTGGTAAGGGAATGTGTAACCTTTAAATAATATTTTATTTCAATTATTTCTTTTATTTTGTTTCTGCTTATAATTTATTTTTCAACTATACAATTCCCAGTATTCTTATATATTATTAGGAAGGTCAAGCATAAACCTGCTCAAAGTAATATAGGGTGCTATTGTTGAGATAGGTTAGAAATGCAAATGCACAAACTCTTGTCCCATATTTATTTTTTTCAGATCAACCTAAAGGAATTTTATTTTTCCTACACACCCAGGAATTACATTGGTATTAGCACTTCCCTGCTCCTGGTAACAAATTTTAAACAGTGACCTGAGTTGCACAACAGAACAGACCTGTCTTCTCCCTGATAGTGTTATATAAATAATTATGGATAATAATGTTCTGGAGCTGAGCGGAGTTTAGGGGATGAACCCCCCAATTATATCTTGGTGATCCCTGGCTCCAATTAAGGGCCGCTTAAAATATACATTTCCTGTATATGTGGAAATATATACTGGTGTGCGCGCCGCACCTGAAAATCAGGGGGGTTCGACGGACTTTCAACAGCATAGTGTGGTTAGGGGGCAGTTTCAAAACTGTCAGAAATCCGTGGTGTGGTTAGAAGATCATTCGGACTCTGAAGAGATCCGTTATCCATGGGTTTTTTAGGCAACATGAGGGCTTGTTTCATGTTGATTGACAACTAACTGAAACCTTCCATATTAGGAAGACATTGAGGAGTGAGGGAGGGGTAGTTTTGAGATTGACATCTGTGGCTAACCAGTAGCCACAGTCTCCTCCATGTCGCCCCTCCAATCATGTTGCTTATGGGGAGGGAGTGCAAATTATATATACAGAAAGAGCCCATAACACTGCTCTTTCACAATGTGTCTGAGGCTGACTGAATGTCTCAGAAATGGGAAAGTTCCATCAGCTTTCTATCTGGGGGCATTTTGAAACCCCCTTTGCCCTTGCCCCACTGGTCCAGCATGGCCTGCCTCTGGGCGTGGGGTGTGGGAGCCTTTCCTACAGCACTGCCGCTGCTGATGCCACCAGCCTGACAGCTGGCTTGAAGGGGGTGCAGCCTCTTAAGATCTAGCATACCTGGGATCCTCTACCACCAAAGCAAAATGATCCCAGACTTGCATTTTGCAGGAGAGGGTGCGGGAGGAGCCTCAAGTCCACCCACACCTGACTTCTCCTGCACTTCAGAAGGACCAGCAGCAGAGAAAAGGGTGCTCCAAATTTTGGGTATGGTGGTGGGGGAAACAAGACGAAATACCTCTCCCTCTCCCAACACGGTCAGAGCCAACTTTCTTTGCTGGGTTTTCTTTTCTCTTTGCTTCTTTCTTGTAGTACCACCCCACACTCCCCTTTGCTTGTTATTGTGTGTGTGTGTGTGTGTGTGTTCTTCCACACATGGAGAAAGGGAACTTAAGAGTTTTGTAGAAAAGTTCTGCAAGCTCTCTTGAGAGAAGATGAAGTGAATCTGAAGTGTGTGTGTGTGGTTTGAGGGGAATTTTTAAAATAATAATAATAAAAAAAAACCAAGGGATGAAGGGATCTGATTTAAACTTGGCATGGCTAAAGCCCTACTTAAGAGCTACCAGCGTGCCAAGTTTCATTTCTTTATCTTTAAAAAGGACTGAGATGTATGCATGTTTGTTAATTCCTATTGATGGTAATAGAGCAGTTAACTGAGCAGTTTACTGACAAGTAACCCGACGGTGTGGGGAGACGGACCATTCCGAAAACCGGAGAAGAGAATTGCCTTATCGCAGCTCCTCCCTGAACTTTGGGGAGGAGCAGACCTGCTCTGCACATCGCTAAGAACTACAGCAATTATAAGTGATTCAGAACCTGACACCAGTCTGGCACTCTGCATCCCTCTCTACTTGAAGTTTCCCAGTCTCAGGATTTTATGGGTTTTGGCCACAGCCTTCCGGTGGGTTCACTATAGTAACTTCCACTCCTTGCTAATGGAAGTTGGGTTCAGGCTCTTGACAAAAACAACCCAGGGATGTTCTGGTTCTCACAGCTGCCGTGGAAGTACCTTTTCGGCACAGAGATCTGAGTGGAATCTGATTTGATCAATAGGTTTACCAGACACTAGTTGGAGGTGTATTGTGACTCCATTCATTGGAACAGCGGGAATAATGAACGTAATTTGGCATTGTGTGGCAGTGTGTGAGACTCCCTGAACAGCAGTATAGCTAGCATTAATCCAGGCCCCATCACAGGGCCTACCAGATGACTGATGGGCTCCATGTAAATACTGGAGGCTAAAAGAGCTGTTTGGGTGATTCAGCAATGACACAGAAAGTAATGAAAAAGACAGTTCCCTGTTCCCAAAGAACTTACAGTCTGACAGCATGGAGAGATCAAAGGGTGGGGAAAGGCTAAACGTTTCCTCTTGTAGCTATTCCTACATTATATTTTTAGATTTTCCTTCAGTACTAGTATTTGTATCTACATATATTGTGAAGTGCCCTCAAGAGACCAAAGTGATAGATCAAAATAAGTCCACCTACAGGCCAGATTAGATATGCAGGTTAAACCATGTATATGCTAAACACATGTTTACCCTGTTCACATACAAAATGGAAATGAGTGGGTTCTATTCTTTACAAAAGAAGGAGTGCATGGGGAAGGTGAGAGAACTCCGGGCATCTCACTTTACACATCTTGCTCTGCTCTGTTGCTCTTAAGCAGTCTTTCTTCAGCCTAACTTAGATACAGATAGTGAGTGACTTTTTACATAAGGAGTAGACCAGCTACCTCCGCTTTATATATGAATGGGCCAAATGTGTTTCACAAACAAATGGAGGCCCCTCGTGTGTAATTTAGTCCCAAGAGTAATGTTGTCATTGGCACTTTTGTGACATTTAATAATAGGCTTAAAGGAAAATGTTAAGAAGTGCACCTTTCCCAGTCATATTACTGCAATAGAAGAGGGTGCTAAAAAGTAACTGAGCAAATGCACAAACTCTTGTCCCATATTTATTTTTTTCAGATCAACCTAGAGGAATGTTATTTTTCCTACACACCCAGGAATTACGTTGGTATTAGCAGTTCCCTAGTATGCATGTGGAACTCCTGATAACAAATTTTAAACAGTGACCTGGTTTGCACAACAGAACAGACCACCATGGCTTAATTTACCCACAGGGGCTGTTGCGGCGTGCTGGGTGTCCACTCGGCTTGCCATCAGTTGTTGAGTCACTCTTAACCTTAAAACAAACCATGGGTTATTTGAGGGTTATCTAACTCTCAAACAACCGCAAACCGGCACTTGGCACAATGTGACAGCCCCAGTGGATAAATTAAGGCACAGTGGGCTCTTGTTCTGTGAGAACCAAGCCATTGTCATCACAGTCCTATACATGTCTACTCAGAGTTAATTCCATTGAGTTCAATTGGAAATGTGTAGCTTTCCAGATATTTTTGGATTGTAACTCTCATCAACCCTAGCCAACATAGCCAATGGTGAGGAATGATGGAAGTTTCAGTCTGGCAGCTGAGTATTTTTATCATCTTGTCATCTTGGCAAAGGACAATTTTTAATTTGCTTCCATTGCCAGGCATTAAGAGGACGGTCAGGAGTGGTGGGTTGGATATCAACCACTGCAGTAGAATGTTGGACTTGGAAATGGGAGATACAGGCTCATTGTAGGATGGCTCATTATGTCAGCCTCAATTGCTTATCTTTAAAATGGGATTACCAATTTTACAAGGGTGCTTGGATTGCAAGTCAATTTTCATGTTAGAAGTATGAATTACCAATATTTGAGTGAGTCAAGGTATGAGGGGCGACAGATGAAGAAAGCAAAGTATTCCTTATATTCAGGTCTAGATCCAAACTAAAGACCTTTGTTTAAATTGCTTTTAACAAAACTCGACAACTCAAACTTAATTCCAATATATTTTCACTAATAAGCTATAGATTGGCAACTGCTTAAGAATACTTAAAATACATCTATTGATAACAATAACTATGCTTATTGGCAAGGATACTTTACACAGTAGTAGTACAAAGCTACAATACAGTGTCTTAATTATCCAGATAATCCTGTTTGCTTGTATTTTTAAACTATGAAGTACTAGGTAATTATTCAATTCTTAATAGAAGTCAAATGGCAATGTAAACAATAATTAGGATGTTAGACAGACTAATGCGCTTCAAAGCAAATTGGATTTTTTTTCATACTGTTCAGCATGAAGTCCCATAAAGCTAACAATTTAGTGGCTAGGAAGCAAGTTCCATTTTGTTCATATTTTATGGTGTTATCTCTTCATGCCTTGTTTGAGGGAATAACAGTTTGCCCCAATGAAGCTGCCTGCTCCAGAGCCAAATGTCACTTTAACAATCGGCTCCCTGCTGTTTGCCATTTGGCTATGCTCTCCCATGGCTCCAGATTGGTTCTTTGTCTGCTTCAGTTCCAGTGGGTCAGAGGTTAAACAGAATACTGATTTCCTCCCACAATATTGACGGCAGGTAAATATGGACAGGACTGGTGCTTGATTAACATGCAGCTCATGCTGGAGAGATTTGTCCTCTGGTCTCTTTTAGGGAGAGATGTGCTTACTTTAAGATTAACATTTTCCTACTTGACTGTTCTTTTCTTCTGAATTATGTGGCTTTGAAAGCAGCTCCATTTCCCTTTGAAGCATTCCCCTAAGCAGAGAGCCTTAGAAATAAGGGCTACGTTTGAAGAAGTCAAGGTTTATTTTAGATAAATGTAGATCTGGATTAAAATTTATGGTGCCACTTCTGCTTAAAGTGTCCAAGGATCCGCAGTCTAGATCCAAGCCTTTCCCAAGCCCTGAATTTGATCTCTTTAAAATCTTTGTACAAATGACCTGAACAACAAGCGCAAAGCAATTATGATTCTTAGTAAATTTTCTGTCTCTTGTCAACTTAGGGGTTATTGAGCATTTTTCCCATAAATACTTCCCCGAGACAGTTAATTAAATCTTGTCTTTGTCTCCATTACTTCCATTGTATTCGCCCACAACTCAAGGGCAGCTCACACTGGTAACAAAGGCATGAGAAAAGGACGCTGCTTCCCCCCCTCCCCCCAAGATATTTTAATCATGGGGTTGTCACACAATAATGCTGTTGGGTGCAGGGTTTTGTTTAGTGTGCGCTTCGTGTTCTCACCAGCGTTTGAGTGACTTGAACAATTGGTTTTCTATGCCCACCATCAAAACTTTTAAGAGGGGTGCTAGTGTTCGGCTGCAGTGAGGCTAGTAATGAATTACAGCTGTTTTAATTACACCTACTTTCATTGTTATTTCAAGAAGAACAGGTGTCGGGGGAAAAACATAATGAGTGAAACCATCCAAAGGGTTAGATATTTCTGTTGGTGTGTTTTTTAATTAAAAAAAATGGGAAACCATTCATGCTAGTTTCAAATCTATGAACCATTCTATTTTCATTCTTGTTATTTTTATTTGTTGTTATTGTTGTTTAAAAATATTGCCCTTGACTTTTTTCCAGGACAAACGATATAAAATTAATTAGCCTTGCTTTCCAAATCAACCCATGGTAAATAGTAAAGTTTGTTTACTGTTGTTTTTCTTTCCTTCTCTCTCTCCCCCCCCCCCCCCTTCTTGAGGGTAAGTAACAATAATTTATACTGAGGAAGAACACCCAATTCAAATATATCCTTTACACAGAAATTAAAATTACCCCAATCCCATCCCTGCTTAAATCTGGCTGCCTATCCAGGAAATCCTTATGGATGTTCTGGAATATACACATTAGCATGTACTTCTATGAACTTGCTCCTCCTTGTAGTGTAGTTTATTTGCTTTTCCTTTTCAAGGGTTTTCTGTAGCTGAAAAAGACATTTCCACTTGGAAAACAATTTCTTTTGAAGAGCCCAGCCTGTCACTGATTGAAACCACCGCAAGGCAAATTAGCATATTAAAAGAACTGGATCAATACCTTTCCCCCTTTCCACTTCCCATCTCTCCAAGGCAAGAGATTTTTGAGTAGCACCAGGAGTGTCGCTCTCTGCAGCGGAGGCAGTCAGTTTTGAGTGTAGGATGGGTAACAGGGTATACCTTGGTCAAACTAAGGCACCTAGATCCTCTTCCCAGGCTCAAGTGTAGTCATTTGAAAATGGATTCAAGGAGAATTGACAGCTTCGGGAAGTGCAGGCAGTTCATATAATTATGGAGAGGATTAGAAGGTAAGTGTAGGAAGAAATAGAAGATCAATACAGGGCAGAAGTTGACTGAACTCCTCCTTAGATGTTGGAGTGCTCAATTTTGTAACATTTAGCATGAGTATGTAGAAGATTTCTTTGAGCTTATATGCATGTAAATAGAATTCCTCCCTACCCATCATTTTTATAAAATGCTCAAAGACCACAAGCAAGATGAATAAGTTAACAACAATTCTGTGAACTGTTAACAGCCGTCTTGTTGAGAACAGGAGGGGGTTGTTTTTAATTTTATTTTTTTTAAAAAAACCGTGCGCTTTGTCACAAGGAAATTAAAAGAAAGAGAAAAAAGGACAAAAACTCCAGCTAAATGTCCCAGATACTGGTAATTTGGCTAGATTTTGCCAAGATATGTAGGTCCAGTGACATATTTACATTGTTATATTGGGCCAGTTCTTATGATCAATTAGCCCACCATGGCTTATTTAAGCCACCATGGGCTGCAGCTCATACAGGTGGCCATTTTTAACATTCAGCACCCAGCCATATGTTAAAGAATCTTTGCATAACCCAACAACAAACCATGGGTTATGTGAGTGTTGTTTAACTCTCCTACAACCCTCGCTGTCCAGATTCACACAGCATGGGAAGCTGTGGCTGGGCGTTGAAAATGCAAATCCTGCCTGATAAGTACCAGCATGCACCGCAGCCCACTGTGGCTTAAATTAGCCATGGTGGGCTGCTTTTCTTATGGAAACTGGGTCACTATGTTACTGATGGCATGGAAGATTTTATGTGTTAAAGATGTACACTTTCGTAAGAAGAACACAGTGATTCTCAAAGGCTTATGGCCACTCTTACTGATAAATTCTCACCCAACTAAATGTATTTGGGTGCTTCACATCTGTAACTCACTGTGATTAACAAGATTCAAAATTATGCCACTGAATGACACAGAAAGGTTTGATCTACCTAGAGCTAAGAGTTCTGACCTTGACTGCTGCTTTGGCTGTAGGCAGTACACTTAAACTTTCTGCTTTTACATTCCCATCTGTCAAGCATGGCTGACATTAAACTCACGGGACTTTTTTAAGAATTAGGGAGTGATTGCAAAGATGCCTTGAGGATGAATAGGGTTATATATTTCCCAGCTGGCAGAGACCTTTTTCTCCCCTAACTATGCTGGTGTTTTAATTAGGGAATTATTTTGACTGATTATTATATTTGGATGCACTTTACCTGATGTTATAACTGGAAATGCATTCTTAGTTGTCTTAGTTCTGGCACTGCTCCTATTAAATGCATGCTCCTGGACAGAAAGATATATTTTGCTGGCTCTATTATATGTGATCATATGCAGGACTTGAAATAAATATTCAAACATTTCTAGGTGTTAGGGAAAAAATTAGAACCCAATTTCAAATTCTAAAGTTCCAGTTCTACGGCGGGATGGAGAAAATGTCAAGGCATTAACATCAAGCTGAATTATTGGGTACCTCAGTGTGTGGGGTTTGGGTTTTTTTGTAGCCCATACAATCTGCCCCGCACGCTCAGGTCCTCTGGGAAGAACTTTCTACAGTTGGCCAAGACTAGGCTGACAACCATTACCCAGAGGACCGTCTCTTCTGTCACTCCCAGACTGTGGAATGGCCTGCCAGAGGAGACTCGTCAACTTAACAGTCTTTTGGAATTTAAGAAATCTATAAAGACTGGTCTCTTCCAGCTGGCATATACAGTGATATTTTAGAATGCTTTTAGGATCTTTTAATGATGTTTTATTGCTATTTTAATAATGTGTGCCATGTTTTAATCAGTTTTATGTATTTATCATATTTTATATTTACTGTTGTTCCCCGCCTCAATCCAAATGGAAAGGCGGGTAAGAAATAAATTTATTATTATTATTATTGATTGACTGTATTATTTCAACATGTTTGATATGCAGGTATTAAACACAAGAAGAATGCAACCAATAGAGCCTATTAATCCAAGAGAAATATACAATTCTTTCTGCAAAACATTATAGTTAGCCAATCCAGATGTTCCTCTGGTTCACCAAGGTGTTCAGTTTGAAGGATACAGTCCTGCAATAATGCAAAAATAACAAATATCAGAGATACAAAAGTTGATTCCCTATCCCCTTGCAAATCAACCATATACATATAATATATCAATTCAGTTTACTTTTGACAAGGCAATAAGGGCCCATAACTATTATTTAGCTCCATAGCAGTCTCTTCCTCCTATCTTTCCCCTGAATAATGAGTCCACTCCTATAGGGCTAAACTAACCAGTTCTTGGGGGTGACCTCATCTCAGAGTTGAGAAGTAATAATTTCAAATAGGCTTCCGTGTAAGACCTTGCACCCGATCATCCTAACATGGCTATGCTTAGGCTGACCATATGAAAGGAGGACAGGGCTCATGTAACTTTAACAGTTGTAGAGAAAAGGGAATTTCAGCCAGGGTCATTTGTATACAATTAGTTCCTGGTGAAATTCCCTCTTCATCACAACAGTTACAAGTTGCAGGGGCCCTGCCTTCTTTTATATAGGGTCACTCTAGCATAGTGCCTGCAACTTTAACTGTTGTGGTGAAGAGGGAATTTCACCAGGAACTAATTGCATACAAATTACACTGGCTGAAATTCTTTTTCTCTACAACTGTTAAAGTTACATGAGCCTTGTCCTCCTTTTCATATGGTCAGCCTAGCTATGCTCAGCTTTTGGCATAGATTAATCGTATTAGGAAGGAGCTGTAGCTGTGCAATAAAATGTATGCCTTGAATTATGTTCAGTTGCCAAGATCTCCAGTAAAAATGATCACAGGAAGCAGGGTTAAGAAAGACCCATGCCTGAGACCATGTGCTGCTGCCAGTAAAGGCAGACCATACTGCCCTTGATAGACCTGAAGTCCGACTCTAGATAAGGCAATCTCTAAAGTTTAAATGACAAGTGAAAAGCTTTCTCATCCCTTTGTTCCTGGAAGCAAGGACAAGTAAGAGTAGCCTTAGTGCTACCAGCATGTAGTTGTATTTATTTATTTGTTACATTTATAGCCCGACTTTCCCTCAAAGACGCCCAAGGCGGTGTATATGATCCTCCTCTCCATTTTCTCCTCACCACATCACTGTGAGGTAGGTTAGGCTAAGAGTCAGTGAGTAGCCCAAAGTCACCCAGTGAGCTTTATAGTTGAGTGAGGACTAGAACCCAAGCCTAACCACGTTGCCATATTGGCTCCTAATTAGTGCCTTTTTTCAGCCCACACACTGTTGGAGCGCAGTAATATTGTTTGGATAAATAATTGTTTTAAAATAATACATTTAAAATTGTAAACTATTCAACAATAAAAGTGCATTCCCTCTATAGATAAGGGTTCAACTAGGGCACTTATTCCTACTCTCAGGTATAGGAGAAGTTACCTAGAAGTAAGTCCCATTCAACTCAGTTTCAGTCAGATTCTTTAAAGTTCCTTATTAATCAATGTTTAATGTCTTCTTATTTGCTGTAGTTTGACCGATAAGCCCATCTTTGTTGTGATTTTGCCTACAGGTGATAAGAAGTAGTAGTGCTTTATTTTTCTTTTCTGCTGTAATCCATTCTCTAATTTGAAAATTGCAAATAGCTAAACATGTGCAAACATTACTTCTGTTTGGCTTGAAGTTTGCCCTTTCAAATTCAAACACATTTGTGTCAATTTGTGACCTCCCTTTCTGAGTTTTGGTTGACCCTGTGAAGATAAAATGGTCATACAATTAATAAAGCTCAAGTCTTTTTTTTTTAAAAAAAATACTTTACTCAGTTGTTGAGTAATTACTGTTCTGTTGCCTATTGCTGTGCACAAGAGAGGGAAGTTATGTGCAGCTTGAAAAATTTGATAGAATATTTGGCAGTCATTACACCACATATTTTTAGGTGTGTGGCAGAAAATGGCATGTAATTTTCTCTCTCAGCATTTATTAGTTTAACCTTGCAAAAATCAGAGTCAACTTCAGTCTCCACATTCATCCATGCCACTTTTATGATGTCAGGTTGTACTAGCAGTAGAATTTGGTCCTTTGAATTAAATGAGGAGGTAGGAAAATGACTCAAATGGTGACCAGCTAGGGTTTCTGGTTTTGTAATGAAAGTTATATCTGTGAAAACCAGCCAAAAAGGAAAACTGTATTTACCCTCAAGTACTAGCACTTACTGGAAAATTCCCTTAACATTTCCCATGACATTCGTGATGTCCATATACCTGGGGGATAGAGGCAGTCTACTGCTAACATCAGTTTCATACCAGAAAGATAGAAGTTACCGGATGATAAATGACTCTTTCAAAGGAAACACTTAGGTTGCAATTCCATGCGTGCTTACCTGGGAAAAAGTCCCATTGAGCTCAATGTGGCTCACTTCTGAGTAGACATGCATAGATTGCACGATTAGGAAATTATGTTTTATGGCTCATGTTTTCAAGAGAAAGAAATCCATCAGTTTTTCTAATCCCCCACCCAGCACACACATTATTAGAATCTTGATAAAGAGTTGGTTTTTATCGTTTTACAATTCTTGAAATTTTATTAAATAGATTTTTAAAATTAAATACACAAAACGATTTTCTTCAGGAGTTACAAATTACTAAACCTGCTGAGTGTGCTTGTATTTATTATTCCAGTATAGTATAATCTTTGGCTAAACTCTGGTAGATGAGATATCTGCTCCAATTTTGGAGCTTGCTTGATAATGCCCGTTTTTCCATTTCTGCAGGCTGTCACCTTTTCATAGGGAACTGAGCAGTATGCTGGACTATGTGGACCATTGGTTTGATCCAGCATGTCTGTTCTTATGTTGTAATGAAATCTGAATGTTTGACTTTGGAGTTGCGTCTGGATCTATGGGGGCTAGGGCCAATTGATGAATCATTTGGGCTGCAAGAATGGAAGCTCCACTGAGCACCCCAGGAAGGCAGCTGAGCTCCTAGTGTGGTTGGCCCCAAAGTAAGAGATAGTGCAAGGAGGGAATCACAAGGAAAAAGCAGCATACCAGACAGACCACAAGAAAATCAGAGACCAATGCAACAAGATGTGTAAAAATACCTACGATCACATAGAGGGCCCGGGCTCACAGGTAATTATAGAAATATATGCAAAGGATTCAAAGGAGACAACAACTCGAGTCATTGTGGGGTCAATTAAAAGACTCAGTAGTTCAGGCCCTAAAGTGAACACAAACTTTCCTTAGACTCCTGGTTCCTTCATAAAATTTAAGCTGGCCAATTATGCATTAAAAGGCACACTCCCAATGGAATTTAGATGTTTTCTATACAATAACTATGTATCCTGATCTTTTGAATGTTAGGAGGAACAGGGAGTCAATGAACACCTGTGCATTGCTCTGTTCCAAATCTAAGACATAAAAAAACCTCACCTTCCGGTTGTTCATGACTTGATTTAATTAATTGAAATCCACCCTGTCAATAAGCCTGGATCATAATTAAAGTCAAGAGCAAATAATTATAGTTCAGGAAATAAAGGATGTTTAGATTTTCTCTCTAACATGAGCTGGTAGGTGACTGTGAAATATTAAAACTGTTTGCAAGTGTAAAGCCATACAAAAAGCTTGCATCATTTTTTGAATTATTGTATCATTACTTGAGCGGTGGAAACCAAGAAATAAAGCACTTTGCTGTGATATATGAGAGTTTCTATATCTTTAAAATGGAGAGAGGGAGAAAAAAATACAAACTGTACACAGCTTATATTTTGCTGTTTGGTAGCTTCTTTTAACAGCAAAAAGATCAACCAGTAAAAACATTCAATAGTTGAATAAATAAGCATTATGTAGGATCATTCTATCCAGTGTTTAACTACTAAATTTAAATCAATTCATTATTCATACCAAGATTAACAAACTTGGTAAACCATTGCCATCTGCTACTAAAATCATCAACTGTTGCGCAGTCTATGTGCTACTATAGGTATGGATTTTTGTATTCCTTTGCGACACTAGGTTTACCATATTTTCATTTAAAGGCAATTTTCTTGTGACTATACTACCTATAATAATGTCTTTTCTACAAAATGCTAATGAAACCAGTTTACATAAGAACAAAAATGTTGGTTTATTTTTAAATGTTAGTGTTAACTGTGTTGTTTTGTTTAATAATAATAATAATAATAATAATAATACACAAGTATATTTCTACCATCTCCACTCAGCCATTCTGAAAATGAAAATAAAAAACCCTGCAAGTCATCCACACCCATAAAAGATGGACATTTTTGCAAAAAACAAAACAAAAAATTTGGCAGGCAGTTGACCTCCTTTTACCTCTAGGCGCCTGGCTTCTTGCATACCTCTAGGCATCTGGATGCCTTATAGTCATCATTCATCTATAAAGAAAAGCTGTATAGCCTGTACAGCATAACCCCTTTTAATAAAGGGAAGCTGTGCTCTGAAAGGTGCACATGAGGCCATTTCCCATCCAACCCTCAAGGGTTAATAGCTCCTTAAGGGTGGAAGGGATAACAGGGACTTGCCTGGTCACCTGAAATAAACCATTACTTGCACTTTTTGTGCTGTGAAATGCATTAATGGCTTTATGAGGGTTGTAAAATAGTTGATATCTGCAATGTTCTTTGGCTAGTCTTATTTCTGCAAGATGGATCCCAAACGTCCTGCAGGATTAAATATTATTGTAATGAGGTTGGATTCCAGCAGAGGTGAGAGAGAAACTAAGAGGCTTTGAGAAGGAAGAAAAAACATCTTTGCATGTATAAAGTGACAATAGCAATGCAGAGTTCCTGTGGTGGAGAGATGCCGAAGGAATGTTCAAATAGCCTGAATTGCAAAGAGGAAAGGTGATTTTACCAGCAGTAGTGATATTATCTCCGATCATGTGATCATAAACTCCTTAGAGTCTTCAATTAAAAAAAATGTAGCCTTTAATATTATAGAGAAGATGCTGGAACAATCCTTTTGATATGCTGTTGAGGGAAGGCTAAAAAGAAAAGAAAATTATTTAAAGCACAATCTTAGATGTGTCTACTTGGAAGTAAGTCCCATTGTGTTCAATGGAGCATAATACCAGGTAAATGCACACTTACATTGGAATAAGTGCCACTGAACACCCTGGTGTTCTTTACATGTATGGGGAGGGTGACCAGATAAAATCCAGGTCAGGGCTCATGTAACTTTAACAGTTGTAGAGAAAAGGGAATTTCAGCCAGTGTAATTTGTATGCAATTAGTTCCTGGTGAAATTCCCTCTTCATCACAACTGTTAAGGTTTAAGGGGCCCTGCCTTCTTTTGTATATGGTCACTCTAGTATAGTGCTTGCACCTTTGTGATGAAGAGGGAATTTCACCAGGAACTAATTGCACTGGCTGAAATTCCCTTTTCTCTACAACTGTTAAAGTTACATGAGCCCTGACCTGGATTTTATCTGGTCAGCCTATGTATGGGATATCCAGGTGTAACATGCAGTTCCCAGGTGGGCAAGGAATTCCCCATTGGCTTCAGTGCTGGAATAACACACAGTAATTAGGCACAGTTGCTCTCCAGATAACCCAGCCTTGAAAGTAAGTATGGAAACGGATGACTGAAAACCACTTGATAACCTCTGGAAGGGTTCCCAGGTGGCAGTTATAACTATAGAAAGGCAGGCAGTAATTCTTCACCTCCAATGAAATCTTAAAGGCAGCCTATACATCAATTTAGATGGATAGATAAGCTTATTCCAGGCAGTTGCTTAGAAACTGGAAGTGGGGGGCCTAACAGATGTGGGCTGATGTGCCTGCAGAACTGTGAATAGCCACATGTCTGTTAGAGTTTCCCCATGATAAGCTTAAAGGTCCCTGGTTATTTTCATCCTAAATATTTAGGGGTCACCTACTCCTTACCCTCCACAGGCACTGATACTGCTCTGTGTATAAGCTCTCCTACTTATCAAGAGAGAGGACATCAGTACACAAGGAGCTTGGGAAGCACAGGATCGTGCTATAACAGCTGCTTGTTTAGCTGGACATGGCGTGCATGAGTGGGCTGTAGCAAGAGTTGTGAGCAGGCAAGTGCACTTCCCAAGGTGCTGCTTCCCTCTATGGTTTTACCTTTAAAAAGGGAATAGACCGATTCTCTGAGAATGGCTCTACAGGAAGGCGATTATACCTGGAAACTAAATGAAACTTCCATATTTAGAGGCAGTGTCTCAGTGAAAGCCAAATGCTGGAGACAAATAACACAGGGGTGTCTTCATGTCCTTCTTTTAAGCTTCATGAGGCATTTGATGGGTTATTATTGGAAACAGGATGTTTGGCTTGGTGGACATTTGGTCTGATGTGCAATGCACTTATTATGTTCAAGAGTAATGACTGCTTACCCCAGGCAAGCAAACAAGTGAAAGATTGCTGAATGTGCTATATGATTGTTGTTGTTGTTGTTGTTGTTGTCGTCGTCATCCTTCTTCTTCTTCTTCTTCTTCTTCTTCTTCTTCTTCTTCTTCTTCTTCTTCTTTCTTCCCTGCCCTGCTAGTTTTTACAAATGGGGGCTACGAATTGGGTGTGTTGAAAAAAAGTTGAAAATTTAAGTTTGATTATCTTCCAGAAGTTGGATCTTTAGGAGAAGATAAAATCCTTGAATGTAACAAGGCTTTTGCTTTAGCATAGCATTTTAAGTGTTTTGCAGCATCATTTGCATTACTTGTTATATTTGAAGTGCAGTGGCACTTTGAGTGATAATTCAGTTTCAGAAATAGTGACGTACGTCTTTGCTTGTACACACATACACAAAATTGCACACCCACGTATTAAAGAAAATATTTAGCAATGAACATTTCTACACCATTCAGTCCACCAAAAATAAAAGTTTCCTGTAATAGTGGGCTGCTTATGTTAAATAAAGCTGCAATCAGATGAATTGACTTCATATAAAGGACTCCGTAAAATGTACCAAAATATGTTTTGATAAATTTGTAGAAGGCCAATTGATTTCCCCCCTTTTATTTGCTGCCCATGTTAGGAAGCTGGCATTTGTCGCCGGCTTGTTATACTAGTGGAAATGTCATAAATTTAAACACTTTAATTGGAGCTGAATTCACTATGGGTTTATTTACGAGATCAAAGCATGACTTCAACATACAACACTCATTCCTTTTGCCAGCATAAACTCTTGAGTTGAATGAAGTGCCAAGGAAATATTAATCATTTGAGTTATGAGTGGTCTGTCCAGTTAGCCTTTTATTTGAGGTATAAACTGGAAAGTCTCCTTTAGTTTGGAACAAATCCTACTAATGATATTATTATTAGGTGTGTAATGTTCTTATAATTAATAGATTTGTTATGGTTTGCCATGGAGATCTGGTATGTAATAGTATGTGCCAGATAGCAGAGAAGAGAGTTATCTTGAGAACTTATGGACATTTTCATTAAACTATACTTGTAATAATTGTTCATCTTTTATAGAAGAAAAAGTATTGCATCACAATTAACATTAACCATGTAGAATAAAACTTTCTATTGTAGGAAGATACACGTTGGATACATGGAATTATAAATAATATGATGGTAGGGTGGAGAGTGTTAGGCTTTCTTCTACAATGCAAGATAAAGTCTTAGTTACTTATAGTACAAACCTGGAACAGGGCAGATTAGTTCATTTTGGAATCCATTGAATGCTCTTATGTAATTGTGCCAGTCTCCACAATCCAATGATTGTGCTGCATGGCCAGAAACAGACATAGGAAGCTGGCTTATATTGAGTTAGACCACTAGTCCCATCTAGCTCAGTATTGTTAACACTGACTGGCAGTGGCTGTCCAGGATTACAGGCAGATTCTGGGGATTGAACATTGACCTTTGACATACAAAGCATATGCTTTATTCATCATCATCATCATCATCATCATCATCTTTATTTATATCCCACATTTTGCCCAGTGCTGGGCCTCAAGGCAGCATTACAAAATTAAAACATATACAGTTAAAAGCTATAAATAAGAAAAATACAAAAGTTAAAAATAAATAAAATAAGTTTCAATATTAAAACATTTCAACGTTTAAAATACATATTAAAATTAAAAATTAATTTATCACGCTGAGGCATGAACCCTTTTTTCTCATTCATTCATTCCTTAAGTTTTTATTCCATCCCAAAGCCAAAGCTCTCTTGGCTGTTTATAACATGATAAAACATAATATAAAACTTTTCACATGCAAGAATTTAAAACAGTTTGAAACAAGTAAAATCAATTAATAGTAAAACTACAAGGACCATATAAAAGAAGTAACACTAAAAAGCCTCATCATAATGTCGTCAGATGCTGGGGAGTAGAGGAAAGGCTTAACCTGGCACCAAAAGGATGACAAAGTTTGTGCCAGGTGGACCTCACTGGGGAGATCATTCCATATTCAGGAAGCCACGACCGAGAAGGCCCGATCTATTGTTGCTAATGCCTCCCTCAAAGCAGTCATTTGGAGAAGGTCCTCAGATATTGATCATAGTGTATGGGTAGATTCATACTAGAAGAGGTGCTCCATCAGGTATTTCCTACTGGATCTGGATGTACACAGTTTCTGGGGCTGCATTTTCATATCCAGCAACTGGGGCTGCTGTGTAGTTCCCAAGTTGTTAAAGCGCATCATTAAAAATGAGAAAACGTTCCCAAATCCAGCAATTCCTTTTGGACACTGGGGCTGTGATTCGCATTTAGAGCTTCCCCCCTCATAAGTGCTTCTTCATACCTTCTATGCACACTAACAATGCATATGTGCATTGAGCTGCCTGCTCAATTAAAGTGGATGCAAGAACTTGGTGTAATACTCAGAGCATAGACAGAAGTCTGCCTTTTGTTTGATCTTTGTTTATTGCTAAATCCAGAGCAGTCTTCTAACCATGTTTGCAGATAAATATTTGCTAGGAAGGCTGTGTTAGGTAAAAGCTCTAGGTGCAGCTCAGATGTGCAAGATGGGCTTTTGTCTGTCTACAAGAAAACGTTGGCTTTATTTTTGTTTCCAGCTTCAGCATGGCCAGTGGAGCGTACATGTCCATTCCCTTTTAAGATGCTTACCATTGGGATCACTGCCACAACAGGGCACAAAGACTCAGTATGGTGACAAGAACCCCACAAAAATCACCTGAACATTACAGCTGGGGCACAGAAGACTGCCCACAAAAACACTTTCTCTCTACAGTGTATTTAGCACATACATTGCCACTTACTGTACTTGTCTCTTACCTTATTTCTTAATCTCATCCACTCTGCAAAACACACACACACACACACAATTAAATTTGTCCTCCATTAAGTTTATCCCTCTTAGTCTTTCCTTACCCCAATGTGTACACGCCATGTCAACAAACACCTGAGTCCTTCATCTTGCTTACTTTATCTTTAAGCTTTCGTTGTTGTTCACTTCTAATTGCATTTATAACTTAATACTTAAGAATAGAGTGACCAGATAAAATCCAGGTCAGGGCTCCTGTAACTTTAACAGTTGTAGAGAAAAGGGAATTTCAGCCAGTGTCATTTGTATACAATTAGTCCCTGGTGAAATTCCCTCTTCATCACAACAGTTAAAGTTGCAGGGGCCCTGCCTTCTTTTGTATATGGTGACTCTAGTATAGTGCATGCACCTTTAACTGTTGTGATGAAGAGGGAATGTTACCAGGAACTAATTGCATACAAATGACACTGGCTGAAATTCCCTTTTCTATACAACTGTTAAAGTTACATGAGCCCTGACCTGGATTTTATCTGGTCACCCTACTTAAGAATGAATAGCTTGCTGAATAAGACCAAGCATCCATCGAGTAGCCATCTAAATGCTTCCAAGGAACTCAGATGTAGGACATGAAAGCAATAGCCCTCTCCTACTGGCCTCCTCCACACGAGACGTTTAATGAGCCTTAGAGGCTCATTATAAATTTTACCTCCACACCAGCGGAGCGCAAAACGGGCGTACAGGCGCGTTATTTCCCCGATAATGCGCATTTTCGAATGCGCGTTAAATAGCGACTTTTATTTTTCTCCGGCCGTTAAAGCGCATTATCGCGGTGTGAACAAGCGATTATGCGCATTAACGTCTTCTAAAGCGCTTTTTGGACATGAATTAATGCGCTTCGCCGCCTCTCGCCGCCTCCCGTGCAGAGGGATTAGGCGTAAATGCGCCTCCGCGATAATGCGCATAATCCCGGAACCGGGCGCAAAAGCGCATCCTTGTGGAGGGGGCCACTGTTGCTTCCTAGCAACTGGTGTTCCTCAGGATACTGCATCTGCTCATGGAGATTCCTTATAGTCATAAATAGAATATTGCCCATAAACATATCTAATCCCTCATTAATATACTATGTGGCAGAGATGGGACTGTAGTTCAGCGGTAGAAAACATACTTTGCATGAGTTCAAGACAATAATTAAGCATTTGTTCTTATAAATCTGTAACCCTCGTACATCAGAGGGGGGCACCATCAGCTGACATTTATTTTTAACATGGCCTCACCATCAGCTGACATTTATTTTTTCCATGGCTTCAACATGCTCCCTAACCTTATCCTCAAAACTCATATGTTCCCAAAAGCCCCTTTCTACAGTTCATTCTCCTTCATTGCTTGTTCTTAAAATCTACATAATATTTATTATATCATATATATTTGTCTGCTGAATACCTCTCCTTTCTTTGATTTTAAGCTCTTAATATTTTAGACATTTGTTTATTTTAAAGTTTACTGAGCCAGCTGCTGGGAATTTGAAGGTATTACTGAAAAAGGGTTAGGTGCCTTTCTCCAACCAATGAGATTCCAGTGACTCACTGTGGAAACATAACTATACATAATTGCATAATCTGTATACAAGTCTCTGTCAGTCATGTGGAATGGTGTGGGGGAAAGCACCTTGTGTACACAAAATAGCGCATCAATTCATCTAAATTAGAGCTTTGGAATACTGCCCTAAATTTTAGGATGAGCTTCTGAAATGACTCAACAGCTGGACAATGGACCAAGCTACCTAGCAATGATATACACAGTGTAATCCTATACATAATTACTAAGCAATAAGTCTCATTGGAGTTTACTTCCTAATAAGTGTGCATAGGATTGCAGCCACACTTTTCTGCATTAAAGGACTGCAAGAAGCTAGATGAATGCATGATTTTTATTGACCAGCCACCATGGCAATTGCAATTTCAACGTAAAAATACACACATAAAAAAATAGTGTACAGAGTGCTAATAGGTGACATATACCAGACCTCAGAGAAGATATTTAGGTTAAGAATGAAAGAACTAACCAGTTCAAATGGCTGGTCTGGATTATCTTTGAAAGTCATTCCTGCTCTGACATCCCACCTTTGACTCATCCAGAACTGGTGGGAGGGTATCTATACTACTGCTTTAAAATGGTTTATAACAGTTTTAAACCGGTTAATAACCTTTATTGACCAGTTTAAAACTGTTATAAACAGGTTTAAAGCAGTAGTGTAGATAGGCTCTTAATTATCTCGTAGCATGAAACCCTAATTGGATTAATAAAAATGCAAGTTGTTGCCTGCCACAAAGTACTTTGCATCTAAAATGGAGCATGTTCAAGATGGATTTGTTATTTTGGGATTTAGAAGAAAGAACATACTTCTTGAGACCTTAAATTAATCTGCATCCCAAATTAATATTCAGTATCAGTGCTAAGCAAAGTCTAATGCTGGGTGAAAGCTTCATGACAAGGAAAGAAAGCTGCTTTATTCCCAAGAAGAGAAGACAGGCAGTGCTGGTGATTGATATTGACAAAGTATCTAGTTAATTTTTCTAACGTGTGCCTACCTAGAAGGTTAAAAGCTGATCTCAAACTGCTCACGGCATTTGGTGCATGGAATAGATTGTTAAATCTCAGTCCATCAGTTTGTTTCATCTTTCAAGAGGGCCATTCAAATCACACTGTGACAACTGAAAGGTATTTGAAATTCACCTCTCAAACACACTCTGAATTGTTTTCTTCACTCTGTGAAACCCTCCTTCCCTGAAAGAACACACATTGCTTGAGTTTGTGAAGGATCAATCAGTGATTTGCATTTCAAAAGACCTATAAGGTATTTCCTAGTTAATACACTCTGCAATTTCCCCAAGTTCCCTAATACCTTCTCTGCATAGACCAAAGACTTTATGGCTAATGAAGAAAATACAGTTTTAATAGAAGATAACCTTTTCTGATTATTATTAGGACCAACCAAAGATATTGCCCAACTCTGGATTTTAGCTCCTCCACCCCTCATGGACCAGCCTGGCTATCTAAGCATTTTTTTTCCTGATTAAAAATTGTCAATAATTTTAGGGAAATAAATTTTCATTTATTTCCCAATAGAATAGAATTTTATTCAATTTTTTTGTGGCAAATTTGAATTTTAAATATGTTGCACTTGTGTGAATTCAGCGTTATACGTAGTGGTTAAACAATGATGCTAAATATCAAGAACATTTCCATAGGGCCAGCCCATAAATCTGTTCCCTAGATTGCCTACATCCTTAAATATTAATACAGAAATGATAAATTGGTGTCATTTGCTCCGGTTCTAATACGTAAAAACTTTTTTCTGTTCCTCACTAGACCCAACAAATTTTAATGATGGTGCAGGGGAATTTGAATTCAAAAGCTTTTAAAAGTTGAGAATTAGCCTTCATTTTGGAACTCAGATTGACGATGGATGTCTGTTTCAGTTTTGGAATGGTTTTGTGTGTGTGTTTTAACTCCAATGCTAATTATTACACTTGGAATCCCCAACATGATTCCCGTGGGCACCAATGTGCCCGTGAACATCTCCTTTGGTGTCTTTTGGGTCCCTACCTGTTCCTTTTGATTTTAAAAATGAAAAGTTTTTTTTTCAATTAAAAAAAACCCATTAAGTGGGAGGTGAGAATGCTGAAAAATGAAGTGCCAGCCTCCAGCACTGTTCCGTCTTTATTTCTAAGAATAAATGTCCCTGGAGGCATTCTTGGAAAATAAAAATGGGTGACTACAGCCCAGTATTTTGTTTTTAAGTGTGCCCAGCTACCCAGAAAAAAAGAAAACCCTAAATTGGGGTGGTTTTTGTGTTTAGGGAGTGTCCTCATGAGCTAGAGGAGGTGTTGAGGAGCATTCTGCAGGGCTAAAGGAATGTTGCTGTGTGTATGTGCATTTGTGGGTTGCTAATTAAAACACACACACACACGTGTGTGTGTTAGCTTATTTGTTTCTTTTGGTGTGTGTGTTTTTCCCTGTTTTGTGTGTGCGTGTTGGGGGGGTTATGCCTGTTTGTGTGTGTGTTTGTTCGTTTTTCAGTGTGCTGTGTGTTTTGCCTGCTTGTTTGTTCGTTGAGGGGGTTGTTAATTTTTTTGGTGTGGGTGGGTGTTTTGCTCGTGCATATATGTGTGGTGTTCTCTGAGCATTACCAGTGTGCCTTCTGTGAAATTGATATTGTGTTGTGCTTTGTTGGTGCGAATATGTGACTTACCATTTGGAGCGAGATCCCACCTCTGCTTTGTACTCAGTGTCTTCGCCAAATGATTTGTCTCTGAGCCTTAGTTTGCCTTCTCTGAAATGGGTGTTGGAGTACAAAATGGTGGTTCAAAAGAATGGTTTTGTGTTTGGAACTCAGAAGTCACTGCTGCTGTTTTCTTGGGCAAGTTAGTTTTCTTTTAGTGTCATAAATTTGCCTTCTGGGAAATAGATGTTTTATGACTGGCCTCACCCATCATGGCACAGCCATCATTTTGTGAATGGGAAGCTCCCTCATGGTAACTTGGGTAATGGGATTATGAAATATGAAGCAGGATGTTGGAGAATTGATATCTTTGCTTTTGTGGCTTCAAAAAACCCATCCAATTTTACTTACCTTTTAAAATAACTTCTCAGTTGTAATACAGACAGCACTATTGAACAATGAACAGTGTTTGAACAATGAACAGTGTTTTATAGGCACAAGCAGAAACTTCAAGAAATGATAATTGGCCATGACAGAAATTTAAAGTGGGACCTGGAGTCTTGTATGGAAATATAGCTAGAATATCATATTTTATTTCTATGTCCATGGTCAGGCAGTACTTTTAATAGGACCAACCAAAAGCTTTTGAGATTACTTAAGCAGGCAAGACGTTACAAAATGTGAAAGGAGGCGAAGAGAAGGGGGGGGGGGGAAGACAGACTTGAAGTCATGAAGTCAGATTTGGCTCTACAAATGTCAAGTCACACTTCGGACTGTTGGAACAAAGGGCCAAAACAGATGTTAGTTAGTGCTGCAAATGGACATCATTTTAAGCCATGATGGGTTAATAAGTTACTTTCAGTAGCATATTTTGAAAATAAGCTATTGTTATCCTCCACACAATCAGACAAATAAACAGCTGTGCGTAGTTTATTAAGGTAGCGTGCTTAATCTGTCATCTCCCACCTGAGCAGTGGCGCTGTTTCACCCATTGACAACATCACAGCAATATCCCAGAGAGAGGGGAGAAGTGTGGGGTAAAGTACAGGTGGTTTATTCAGTGCTTCCACCATCATCCCAACAAGGGGGTGGTGGCTCTATAATGCTGAAAGTTTGCAGGATTGGGACGAAACTTCATATACAGCCTCCCTGAGACAGGAGGTAGCCGATGCATCATCAAAACCCTGAATGATTACACACAAAGGAGCAAATACCCCATGCACACCAAAAAGAGGGTGACAGAAATAAACTCTTGGGAGTTTACAGGATCAGGACCAAACTACATACACAGCTTCCCCTAGCAGGGATGCACACGGTTCCCATTGAAAACCCTGCACGCTGACAAAGCCAAAAGGAGTTGGCGGCTGTAACTCCATGACGTTTGCAGGAGCAGAACAAAACTTCATTCACAGCATCTCCTGGCAGGGATGCACGCCTGAACAAAATGGTGTTTGACGACCTGATCAAAATGGTGTTTGACACTTGGGGAAGTTGCAGAGCGCATTGCCAGCGGAAGGGTTAGGGCAGGAACGGGCTGAGAGCACAATCAGTTGCTAGACAGAATATGGATCTGTCAGCTACAGGAGAGGGCCGTGGTTTTGACCGCTCTTGCCAAGCGACTCCGTAAGCAACCAAAATAACCCAGTGTGAATGCCACACAACACGATAACCCATGATGGGTTAAATAACCCACTTAGCAGGAAATGGGCAAGAGTGGGTTATTTTGGCCAAATAAGCCATTGTGGGTTAAAAAAATCTCCCAACAGACAGCACAATAATCCACGATGGATTAAATAAGCCATCATGATTTATTTAGTCCATCGTGGGTTATCATGACATCCGAACCCAATCAGTGTGTCTAGCAGCTATGACTGCCCCCACTATTTACTCTAGAGTAGATGCAGGGTCCTTGATCTGGATTGGGATTCTAGGGTGAGAGGAATGGCAGCTGCTAAAATCTAGATTAGGGCCCCTTGTGCCTACTTTAGAGTAAAAATGAAAACAAGGCATAACCGCTAGACAGACACCTAAAGTAATGTTTGCTTTGGCCAAAAGAATCACTATTTTCCCGTTTTCTTGAAAATATAAAATGTAGTCCTAATAAAAGGTATTGCTTGACTGTGGATTTTGGAATGTTTCTTGTGGACCGATATGGCTTACTTTGTTTTATCATTTTTTGTTATTTGCTGCTGCCATATATTGCAAATAATATATGTGTGTGTTTGTTTTAAAAACCTTCCATGCGCCCTGAAACAATCCGGCACGCGAGCCGATTTTTGCAAGGTTTTCCATCGGCAGCCATTCATCGGCCTTGCTCTGCTTGAGGAGTTTCATTCAGGCTTCCTTATCAGGCTTACTGACAGCCCTTCTCCTCAATCTCATGTTCACCTTCGTTTTCTAAAAGATGCAGCGGCAAATCAGATTGCATTAATGGAAAATGCCCTGGCCTAGGAAAAAAAATAATAAAACCCAGCTTTTTGCAACTGACAGGATGGACTGATGGAGTGAAAGCTAGTTGGATATGCTATTTTTCCTCTGTGAAAAGTGGCACATTTTAAAGGCTTGCTGAGGCCCTGTAATGGGATTTCAGAGTCCCTCTTTTGTTTGAGTCGCTGTTGACTATGAAGGGTGTTTAATATTAACCATTTCTACAGAATAAGGTTATGATATGGAGAATTCTGTTATCCCCATCACCCAATTCTGTAAAGCAGTACAAACATATTAGCAGTCTTTCTGTATATTTTCCAGGCAAAAAAAAGCCAAACCAAAGGCATTAGAATAGCCGGCTGGGCATGCTGGGAATTGTAGTCCAACACATCTGGAGGGCACCAGATTGGGGAAGGCTGCAGTACAGAGATTTCCCTAGTTCTGTAAGCACAGTGCAAATGCAAAGTCCATTACTGGGGAGAAAGGGTGCTTCCAGATGAGTTTTTTTAAATTGTGCAATTGCACTTCCTCATTTATAGACTTTTGCAGATGGTCCAAAAGATGTTGATTTCAATTTGTACCCCTCTGGTGTTTTCTTACCACTTCATTTTTCTTTCTTACCAAAAAAAGTCTGTTAAGGAAGAAAAGATGTGATATTTGTAAAATGCCTTTTGATTGTTAGTTATAGGAATCCTTTATCTGGATTTACCAGAAGATGCTTTCTACCAGCACAGTAAGCTAATTAATGAATTAATGGCCTTTCTCTCCACACAAAAAATAGTGCTCAAGGTGACTAACATTGAAATCCATGTTATCAAAATCTTACATTTCATAAAAACTACTTGGTCATTTCTTTATTCCATTGTATTGCACCTTCCATTTTTGGTATATTTCTTTTATGAGATCTGATTAATGCTGATTCCCTCAAGCTTTATTATTTGTTTCCTGCTTGGGCCGGAATGTTTAGCTATGATGTGTATCTATTTCTTTTAATTAGTTAGCATTAACATAAGACCTTTTCAAATAATTTAAAAAAATAGACCTTCCAAGAAACCACCTCCTATTCCAACCCACACAGGTGAGATTTCATAAGCACCTCATCATCTCTCATAGCTTAAGCATCCAGACACACCTTTGTAATTTTCATTTATATCTGCCTGTCAGTGCCTCTGGCAGCGACTGAGCTCACATTTCCACAAACTTGCTGCGAACTTTGGAAAAAAAAAACACCAAAACAAATTAATACATTGTGAGCAAAATTGGACAGTGAGTGCCCCCTACTTTATCTTTCTACTACCTTGCAAAACATATAACCTACTGGATTCCTCACCTCCAGAGATTACTGAATGAGTCTTCTAAAAACTATTTCAGCTTAACAGGTATGCAATACTAGAAAGCACTGACCTTGTATTCTAGGCTGCTTTGAATTGCAAATATCCTGTATCATTGGCTTAAAGAACAAGAAGTTCAAGGGTGGCATCTAAATTTTGAAGCAGAGTTTTAACCTCTTTGTTGCTTTTCCCCACATTTGGGTGCACTATGAAACCATTCTTCATGCTATTAATATCAAAATAATTATTAAAGTGTATGGAAGTTGATCCTTCGTTGCAGTACCTGGAAATGTATTAGTATTTCAGGGTGGCTGGTCTGCTGGTTTGTGTGTGTGTGTGTGTGTGTGTGTCCATGTGCTCAACCTTTTGTAAGGATTTCTCCAAGGTGGTTAGAAGAATTCTCCATCACTGTTCCCTTATCAGAATTCCGATGGTGATTCTCTTCATGTGCAATGGGGGGTTGGGGTGGCATCTCATTTTGCAGACCCAGATTTGAAATACTCTAAATCACGGCTGCGTCACAAGTCTGTTGTTAGGAGGTTATTTTGTGTGCCTCAAAGAAGTGCAACCAAGCTGCTCTCATGCATGAATGCCCTTCTTTGTTCTCCTCTCTCTAAGGAGCTACGCAATCGGGAGCCAAAAGGAGGATATTTCATTTAGCGCTAGAATCTGGTTATCAAAGTGAGAACTCTCAGGGATTACACTCCATTGAAGCTCTAAAGCAAACGTCCAGGTAATCATGTATTATGGAGAGCAGAGCACATCCAATAGAATGATGTCATTAAATATTTGATCAGTCAAAGCCCACTTTACATTGACAAACGTGTTTATACTGCCACTGCTGTATGCGACTGGCATGAGGCGAGAGGTGCTGTGTCTAGCAGCATGTTAGCAAAATCAGACAGAAGCATCAAAATATAAAATACACCCAACGTATCTGTGATTATTTTCCCCACCAAGCCGCCGATCCTGCAGACTCACAGTTTCTGCTGGCGCTGTGCAAATGTACTGAACCACTAGTGGTTGCTGTTTGGCTGCAAATTCACAGGGGAGAAAAATGTGTAGAGAGTAAACTTGACACATCAGGCATGCCATAACTAATTCATTGTAGCCATCACTTCACCTGACCACTACTTCTGCTGTGGTAGTGGTGGGTTTTTTTTAGTTTTTTTAAAAATGTTACTATTTAACAAAAGATGCTGGTTTCTGTTTGCTCACATCAAATGGCATTTTAACACACGGATGCAGGTGACACAACTATGCCCTTTTATTAACTGTTTGACCCTGCAAGAGCACAGAACGTCAACACTCAGGTTACTCATTTTGCCCAAATATTTTAGGCATGCTTATCTGACATAGACTGCACGATCTCAAGGATAGTTTAGGTGGGTTTCTGGTTTTTGGTTTTTTTTTGGCATCACAGTCTTAAAAATATTTATTTATTTATTTTATTTACAATATTTATATACCGCTCCCCATTCAAGAATTTTGGAGCAGTGGACAAATAGAATAAAAGAATAAAAACATATTAAAAGTACATTTTTAAAAGAACCTGCAGCTGGTCATTAGGGGAATGTCAAGTAAACATGACAAGTAGTCAAAAGTAGCAAGATACCTCACAAATCAAACACCTCCCTGTGTTGGTCTTTATCCCATTTAATGATCATTTTGTTGGAGACTATGAGTTAACTTTGAAGAAGTGCTTTGGGGATCACAGTTGTGCAGTCTCTGTAAATGTCATAAGGGTAATAAAAATATATGGGTGGAATATGGAGTGGATTTTTGCCCCCCTGCAGCCCCCTCTTGCCCCCAATCTTCTCTGGAGGGCTGGGGCATGGATCAGGTGTGTGATGTAGAGGGGGCGAGTAGAGACAGGAAAGTCCCATTGCACCAGTGGAAGTCATTTTGCATGAGTGGAAGTCCACTCATGTGACATTGCATCTAACTATCTTTGTCTACATCACATAAATGTGAGTGCGGTGTTTACATTGCACCTCATTACTACTCTAATGAATACTCTGTTGGATGCAATTGCCTTATTGTCTAATTCTGTGTCTAAGACTCTAACTCTGTGTCTACATTCATTTGTGATCTGCTGAATTACTAATTAAGAAACAACAAACAAGAGGTGAAAAATGTCCATGTCTAAGAAAAAGACAAAAACAAGAAAAATGTTGAAATAGGTCAGTTGGATTCCTCACTGTAGTAAGCCATACATTACTCATTGCTAAGTCTCTAACCTTCTAGTAAGCACTCACAAATTAGACACCTGGGGCTGCACAGCCCTATATACCTTGTCAATGTAAAACTTCCATTGATGAAAACTCAGCTTTGCTTGTGGTGTCAGGTTGCAGTTGGTGAAAGAGTGAGCAGACTGATTTTGTTAGTCTTTATTCTTGTTTCACAAAAGAAGAAAACTTCCATCTATAGCACTTTCAGAGAGTCGTTGTGAAATGCCCAGTATACACCTTTTCATGTGTGTGGATCTCTTTGCTTCTATTACTGACACTCATACATTCTTGTTTTTCAAATGGCCCTGGATGTATACAGAATATTTAGGGTATTGTAAAGGCAGGGCTGTTATTTACTAGAGGTTGCAGTAACACAGAGCTTTTCGGAGAATAAATAGTAATTAGATAATAACTGAGTGCCAGTTTAAGTGGAATGGGCAAATTTCCTACATACACAGCTGAGATATAATAAAAACAAGGTACATTTATTCAAATGCAAAGAAAGGAACAATAACATGAAAAATGGACTACATTGTCAAATGCAAGCAAGTCTTGTGCCTAAGGAAACATGAACCAAACTTTCTACAAATCTGATCATCTGTTTCCAAATTGTACTCACAGTTCTTCTTGGGTACAGTTGCTAACCAAAATGCCTATGTACCCTATTTCTAGTGTCGCTTGCAAATTGAGAACATTTATCTAGGTAGGTTACAGTTGGCATGGCACATGTAGCTTGTCCCTTAGTGATGGATCCAATATTCTAGACTAGCTTCCTTCACAACTGATGCTCTCCAGATGTTTTTGTCTTCAACTCCAATCAGCCCCAGCCAACATGGCCAATGATCAGGAATGCTGGGAGTTAAGGGCACCCATTTGGGGGGATGCTGCTCTAGACACATCAAATGTGCTGGGGAAGAAGAAGCTGCACGAAAGTAACACATTTAGCTCAAAAATTCAGTTGTGAGATCAGGCAGATAAGCCACATATTTATCTGTAGGACAAACATGCTCACTATGCAAATAGCCAGGTTATACTTGTTTATAGGTGTGTTCATATCTCCATACCTTACAGCAAAGAGCTTTCATCAACCTTTGACTTCTAGTGTTGAAAAACTCCAAAAATGCACTCTTCCTTTTCTTCTGCTTCTGCCCCTTATTCCTAGTACCATTAAGGTTAGAGTGAGTCAATGTTCTTTCTTCTGATAGTTGAGGCACAGCCACAAGTGTTTAAATCATAATTTTTGGCCTTAACGATTTACTGTGCTCCCTGGATTTAAAAAATCTCTAAAACTAAACAGGTAAATAAGTCCCACCCAGTTATGGACGTTGGTATCCTTGAAGTCAACTATTCCAGGCAGTGGCTTTTTCTTATTACTAGGTGGTTACAACTTTGAGGTCTATGCTTCTCTAAAGGTTTACACACACTATACAGCAGTTCAAACTTTACAGTTGCTACGAGCAATTATTTCGTCTGCAATACCTCCCCCCCAAAATACATAGAGAGAGTGGTTGAATTCTGACAACACAATAGTCAACTGGCAGGGGGGAAATAATTGTCATTTATATTGACTATCATGTCATCCCAATGCTGTCATAGTCAACTCAGCGCTGATCCTAATCCACACCATGGTTGATTATTTATTACCATATTGTGTGGGGAGTAGCCCCTAGATGAACAACTGTAAAGTTGATTATTACCCCACCATTGACTATCGTGTTGTCTGAATTCAGCCAGTGTCTAAACTGGTCCCAAGGTTCTGACAAAGTAGATTTCTGCTGTAATTGCAAAGATACCCCTTAAGCTGGTTGCTGTGTTCTGTCCTCTAGCTGCTAGTGATAATTTTACTGCAATTAATCATGGTACATTTAGGCACAATCCTATGCATGTTTAGACGGGGGGGAAAACTCCTACAACTCCCAGCATGGCTGGAACTACTTTGGGGGAGTTGTCACTCAGCAGTGTCTTCTAATCACAAAAACTGCTTGGAATAAATACGTGTTTTGCATGAAATTTATCATGGGCTCTGAGAGAATCATTAGATAGGTACAGATAGTGAGACTTTACCTGTGATCCTTTTGGCAGTTCTATCTTAGTTGCAAATATTCCTCTTTGTGAATTTGACATCGGTGGGAAAATGGCTATGAATTCTGCAAGCTGCCCTCCCACACACAAAAGGCTAATTTATTTGTTTTGCTTGTATGAGGTTACCTTGTTACTGATACACTAAAGCTCCACTGTACTAAGCCATTTTAAGCACCATTGGGATGTCACTGAGAGCATTCTGTTAATCATTGCAGTAAAATTAAACCTTAATACCTTTTATTGAAACGAGATAAAAAGTAATGACATAGGAACTGTAAACTGATAGTTTTAATCTTATCATTAAGATACTGGGCCAAAATCAGAGGTGACAAGGGAGGCAAGTAGTGTTAGGGCATCAGAGCATTTTAAACAGTAGTTACACTTTGAAAGCCACTTTATAAAAACAGTATTCCAGGTGTCTCTGCTACTAATTTCCATATCAGATATACTCCATAAACAAATAAACCCTGTGCCTGTTCACGGACCCCCTTTTGTAGCTGCAAAGAGATTAGAAACGCAGCTTGGATTTCTGCCCAGTCCTTGAGCACCATCAGACCCTGTGGATCAGTTTCCCCAAGCAGGAGAGCCGTTTTGGTGGAGAGCAGAGTGAATTCAACCCACACTGTTAAAACTGTACAAGATCGTGGCATCTGAAATGGATTCAGCAATCCAGTTCGGACTTGCATAGGGAGGTTTAGCATTTCTGGGCTTCTTAGAGCATGCTCCAATTACCTGCAGGCATGATAATTGACTGTAATTTATTTTCAACTTCAAAATTCTCAAAATAAATTTCTTTCTGTGTGCTGGGGCTTCCTGACATGGGATGGTGGACATACTATGGTCTGGGGACATTGCAGGCCTGGACTCCACTGGAAATACTAGACATTGGGTCCAGTCCAGAAATGTATCTTCCCCAGTCAGAAGCCATAGTTCTTGCCCAGATTTTAATTGGACAGGAACAGTGCACCATCCTCGTTCCCAAGTCTTGGTCAGTTGAGAGTTGGTGGTCCATGAGGGCATTGTAAGTTTCTCCATACTTGGTTCACGGACTCTGGAGCCAGACCATTCTCTCAGTGCAGTTACATTGCTATACCTGAGACATGAGACTAAGCAACACCATTCACAATCCCATCCAGAAGAGTTTTCTCAAGAGAAAACGTTACTGTCATTCTGGGCTCTGGTAGGCCAAAAGACTGAGTGAGAAACTGATTATCATTATTTCAAAATTGAGTTGTACCTTGTTTCTTCTATTATTTTTTAAATCATTTTATAATGCTGCCCATCTTTGAATGACTTCATGGCACATTTTGTATGGGATTAAAAATTGTGATTTAGGGCTGCTTTTCAAAATGATGAAGTTTCTCCAAGGGAATCTGTCAATAGAATTTTGCCTTTGTTCAGGCATCACCTACCCCACACTTTGTTAACATAAGAACATAAGAAGTGCTCTGCTGGATCAGATCAAAGGTATATCTAATCCAATATTATCTTCCAACAGTGGCCAGCCACATGCCACAATCGCCCAGAGAGCTTCAGCTATGGGGCGGTATATAAATGCAAATAATAATAATAATAATGCCTATGGGACCGCCTGCCGCCCACACTGTTATCTTTTCAGCACCAGGTCAAAACTTTTCTTTTCTCCCAGGCATTTTAACAGCTTAAGTTGATATTTTAACTGACTTTTTTGGCCTGGCTTAAAAGTTTAAAATGTTTTAAATATCAGCTGTTCTATGTTTTATGGTTGTAAATTTAGTATATTGACTTTTTAATGTTCAGTCTTTTAATTTTTGTAAGCCGCCCAGAGAGCTTAATATAAATGTAAAGCAACTTCTGCTTCTGTTCCCCAGCAACTGGTATTGAGTGGCACACTGCCTCTGATACTGAAGGTAATATATAGCTATCATGAGTAGGAGTCATTAATAGCCTTGTCCTCCATGATTTTGTCTAATCCCCTTTTAAAGCTGTCCAAGTTGGTGGCCATCTCATGGTACCACATCCTATGGCAATACATTCTATAATTTATGTGCTTTAATGTGCTTCCATGGCTACTTGGTGCCACTGGATTTTTAAGTGCTCCTTTTCATTACCTTTGTACACATTACTGCAGATCAACTTCTTTCCATTCCCCAAAAGGCAGGGTTCCAAGTCCCAGGCCAAGCTTTACTCTCCAGCCATGCTATGGCTCCTCTCGTATGAGCATTATCTCTAAGACTATGCTAGCATGGAGAAGAGCTGCACTGTTGGCTGCTTCCTCATGGTCTAGGGCTCCAGAGATTATCTTCACAGCACAGGAAGGGGTCATGCTGTGGCATCTTCATGCTGCACAGAAGGGGATTTTAGTTGGTCTTACCCAAACCAAGGTGTTATGAATTATTACCTTTTTGCTGTGTGGTCTCTAGTATCCAACTGCCAGAAATGTGGTGGAACGGTAGCGGTAGCAACAATAATAAAAAAGTCAATTTGCTGCCAAAATTTGGTGGCAAACCATACACAGTCTCAAAAAGGCCATATTTTGTTTCAGTAGCGTTGCTGCTGAAATGCTGTTTTGCTGCTGATGTAGGTTTCACTGCCAAATTTCAGCAGCGCACGCAGTGATAAATAATAATAATAATAATAATAATAATAATATATTTATTTATTTCTTACCCGCCTCTCCCTCCTGATGGAGGCGGGGAACAACATCAGTAAAACAATATACAATACATATAAATACATAAAACTAATTAAAAGCATATAAAGTTAACACATTATTAAAATCAACAAAGTCTTAAAATTTGACTGGGTAGACCTGCTGGAAGAGATCAGTCTTTATCACTCTCTTAAATTCTAGAAGACTTGTAAGTTGGCGGATCTCTTCCAGCAGGTCATTCCACAGTCTGGGAGCGGCAGAAGAGAAGGTCCTCTGGGTAACGGATGTCAGCCTAGTCTTGGCCGACTGTAATAAGTTCTTCCCAGAAGACCTGAGCGTGCAGGGCGGATTGTATAGGAGAATGCGATCCCACAGGTAACCTGGACCCAAACCACATAGGGCTTTAAAGGTAATGAACAACACTTTGTACTTCGCCTGGAAACTAATTGGCAGCCTGTGGAGCGATTTTAAAGCTGGTGCGATGTGGTCACCTCTAGGTGTACCGTGACCAACTTGGCTGCCATATTTTGAACTAGTTGAAGTTTCCGGACTAGGCACAGAGGTAGCCCTATGTACAGCACATTACAGAAGTCGAGCCTCGAAGTTATCAGCGTGTGCACTACTGGTTTTAGGTCTTCCAACTCTAGGAAGGGGTGCAACTGGCATATCAGCCAAAGCTGATAGTAGGCACTCCTGGCCGTCGCATCTATCTGAGCTGTCATTTGGAGCGACGGATCTAGGAGCACCCCCAAGCTGCGAACACAGCCTTTCAGGGGGAGTGTAACCCCATCCAGACCTGGTTGACAAACCTCTAAACCCAGGTTGGGACCTCTGACAGTAAGCACCTCTGTCTTGTCTGGATTCAGCTTCAGTTTGTTTTTCCTCATCCAGCCCATTACCACCTCCAGGCATTCATTCAGAGGAGACACACTATCCTTAGCTGACGCTGTTGTCAAAGGCATAGATAAATATATTTGGGTGTCATCAGCATACTGATAGCACCTCGCCCCATGCCTCCAGATGAACTCTCCCAGTGGTTTCATGTTGATGCTAAATAGTATTGGGTATAGGATGGCACCTTGAGGTACGCCACACAACAGCTCCTTCTTTGAGGAGCAACTATCCCCAAGCATCACCATCTGGAACCTGCCTGAGAGGTAGGACCGAAACCACTGAAGCACAGTGCCCCCGATTCCTAATCTCCTCAGGCGTTCCAGAAGGATACCATGGTCGATTGTATCGAAAGCCCTGAAAGGTCCAGAAGTACCAACAGGGACACCCCCCCCCTGTCAATACTCAAGCTTAGATCATCCACCAAGGCGACCATAGCGGTCTCAACTCCATATCCTGCCCTGAAGCCAGTTTGAAATGGGTCTAGAAAATCTGTATCATCCAAGACTGCTTGGAGTTGAAGAGCAACTGCCCTCTCGATCACCTTGCTCAAGAGCAGAAGATTTGATATTGGTCTATAGTTATTAAGATCCAGGGGGTCCAGGGAGGGCTTCTTCAGAAGTGGCTGTACCACTGCTTCTTTTAAACCCCCCTCCCTGAGAGATGCATTGATAATATGTTGTAATTGTAGTCTAATTACATCTCCTCCCTGGGCGACCAGCCAAGAGGGACAGGGATCAAGCGGGCAAGTTGTCCTCCTCATTCGTCCAAGCAGCTTGTCCACGTCCTCGGTACTTGCCAACTGAAACTGCTCTAGTGTAATTCTACTCACGGAGTTGCTGGACACTCCATTGTCAGCCTCTGCTATAATGATGGCATCTAAGTCTGCTCTTATCCAAGAGATTTTATCTGTGAAATGATCGTTAAAGGCATCACAGCGAACTACCGAAGGCTCTAAGATCGGGTTCAGGGGGGATAGTGTCTGAGTTAGACCCCTCACCACCCTGAACAGTTCTATTGAACGTGAATTCGCAGACGCAGCGCGTGCAGAGAAGAAAACTTTCTTCGCTGCACGTATTGCCACCCCATAGGAATGAAGATGTTCTCTATGTCGTGTCTTGTCGGATATAAGTTGAGTTTTCCGCCATCAGCGCTCCAGTTCCCACTTCCCACTTCAACTCCCTGAGATCTTCGGTATACCAGGCTGCCTGGTTAGAAGCGGGTCGGAGAGGACATTTGGGGGCGATCATGCCAATAGCCCTAGTTAGGTCTTGATTCCATCTATGACCAAGGCTTCTACAGGATCATCAACGATACCAGCCATAGAACCCTCTAAGGCTTTCTGGAATCCAAAGGGATCATTCAGCCTTCGAGGGCAGACCATCTTAATTGGTCCGCCACCCCTGCAGGGGCAGGTGGTAGCCATGATACTAACCCCGACCAGAAAATGGTCTGTCCATGATACTGTAGAGGTATTTGTCACCTCCGCCCTCAGATCCATCTGTTCGGAACTGAAAACAACATCGAGGGTGTGACCTGCTGAATGTGTAGGTCCAGAAACCAACTGGGATAGGCCCATGTTTGTCATGGATGTCATGAATTCCCGAGCTGTACCTGACAAGCCGGGCTTGAATGGAATGTTGAAGTTGCCCAGGACCAAAAGCCTGGGCGAATCCAATACCAGCTCCAAGACTAGTTCTGTGAGCTCGGCCAGGGAGTCTGATAGGCAACTGGGTGGCCGGTACACTAACAGTATCCCTAGTATATCCCTGATCCTCAAACTCAAGTACACACACTCGATGTGTTTCAATTTCTGGACAGGAAGTCTGGTCAGGTTAAGATTGTCTTTGTAGACCACAGCTACTCTGCCCCCTGCCCACTATCCCTCATCTGCTCACTAACACAGTACCCAGCTGGGAGGGCCTGGGACCATGTTGGGCCACTGTCATCTCCCAGCCAGGTCTCTGTGAAGCATGCCAGGTCGGTCTCATCTGAAAGGAGGTCATAGATGATATTTGTTTTGTTTTTAACCGACCTGGCTTCACTCAAGGCCACAGGAGGCTGCATGCGGGTTGTGTGTTGCTCCTCTGCCTTAAACCAAAGGAGGGCTTTGCATTTGATCAGATCAGCAACACTGGGTGATGGAAAAGATTAACCCCTTTTTCTTGTGCTATTTCCCTGATTTAAATTGCCCCTCAAATTCCTGTTAGTCCCACAGTGGAAAACATATAGGAACCTTTATGTTTTCATTTGTAGGACAAAAGCCTTGGATAATAAAATAAGTCTTCATCTGGTGGCTAAAAGACAACAATGTTGGTGCCAGTTGAGCCTCTCTAGAAATGGCATTTCGAAATTGGGGTGCCACCACTGAAAGGCCATTTCTTGAGTAGCCACCCACCTCAATATGATCACAAATCTTCCATATCTCATCATAATTTGGACTTACGACATTAATACATACAGTTCTGTGACTCGTCAGCACTTTAATATACACTGGTACATTGGCACAAATGGTCTCTGTAGCTTGCAGTGCTTTTTATCAGCATTGACTGATAATACCAGCTGTGATGCTATGTGAACAGAGAGATTTCTTTTTTTCAGTTATCTAAGCTCTGGTAACCTCCCATTTGTGATACTACAATGTGTTATGTGGGGCTGCTTTTGAAAATCAAATGGAGCAGCAAGATTGTTAACATGGATTGGGTGATTACATCATATTACTCAGGTGATTTCTCAAGTGCTTCCAGTCTCTTTCGAAGCCAAATTCAAAATGCTTGCTTTGAAAACCCTAAGTTTGGGGCCAGATTACTGGTCAGATCTCCTCTTCCCTCATGTACCTACCCAGGCCTTGAAGTAAGCTTTGAAGGTCCTTCTCTGGGTGTGCCCATCAAGTAAGATATAGTAGGTGGGTCTCTTCACTGGTGACTAACTAGTTCTGGAATTCTGTCTTCTTATATGAAGGCCTTTTTATTTTACCTGGCTTTTAGAACCTTGCAGCTTTTTAAGCTGTTGATTTTTCTCATTTAAATGCTACCTCCAAAATTATGCTGTTGCTTGAGTCTAAATTAATTTTATTCATGGTCACTGAAGTTTTTGTGCTGATGTTTTTAGTTTTTAGTTTACGTATTTTCATGTTTTTATTGATGGCAGTGTTGTAAGTAGTCAAAAAAAATCTTGTTATGAGTAGCATATACATCTGATTATTAAATAAATAATAGATGCCAGTTCATATCAGGGCCCAATTCAAAGTGCTGGTATTAACATCCAAATCCCTAAAAGGCCTGGGGCCAGGTTATCTGAAGGATCACCTCCTCCCAGATGTAACTGCCTAGACACTAAGGTCATTTTTGTAAACCGCCCAGAGAGCTTCAGCTATGGTGAGGTTTATAAATGCAAATAATAATAATAATAATGGACACACAACTGGAAAGCATCTGGCTCAGACCAAATACAAAACTTCTGGTACAAACAGCTTACATCAATACACAAATACCTCACTCAACAGATCAACTGTCATAGAACACCTATTCCCTGTATTCCTAACTGAAGGCAAAACCTACATTAAACCAAAACCTCCAGATACTCAAAACCCAGCTAACTACAGACCCATAACATGCCTTCCAACACTCTACAAAATTATAACCGCCACAGTCACACAGAAAATTGAAGCACATCTCACCCAATATAATATACTCACAGAAGAACAAAAAGGATGTAAAAAGAACAGCAGAGGATGCAAAGAACAGTTAATAATAGACAGTGTCATCATGAAGAAAACAGAAAAGAAACTTCCACATCTGCTACATAGACTATAAAAAGGCTTTCGACTCTGTCCCGCATAGCTGGCTGAAAAAAGTACTCAAAATATACAAAATACATCCCTTAATCCAAAACTTTCTGACAAGAATCATGGAGACATGGAGAACGACAATACACCTAACAACAGACAAGGATCATATACAGACAAAAAAAATAAATATCAAATGTGGCTTATTCCAAACGTGGCTCTATGGTTTTGCCTGTGTCTCAATCCACTATTCGACACCCTTAACAACACCACATATGACATCGACATAAAACACCAAAACAAGCAAAGCACAGAATCAATCACGTCCCGTACATGGATGACATCAAAATCTATGCTTCAACCTTGACACAGGTAAAAAGTCTCCTGTGAATCACTGAGGAACTGACAGCAGACATGAAAATGGAATTCGGGATGGAAAAATGCAAGATGCTATGCATAGAAAGAGGAAAATGGAAAGAAGAAGAAACAGCAGAAACACTAAATAACGAAATATTAGATAACATGGAAGAAAACAAAACATACAAATAGGATTCCAACAAAACACAAAAATCAATCACTCTACAGCAAAAACTCAACTAAGAATGCAGTATAAAATTCACCTATCACAAATCCTAAAATCTAAACTCAACTCGAAAAACATGTTCAAAGCCATCAACACCTACACAATACCCATTCTCACATACTCATTCGGAATCATACACTGGTCGCACACTGAACTCGAAGAAATAAACAGATTCAATAGCACCAAACTCACAAAACACCACATGCTCCATCCCAACTTATGTATTGAAAGAATCAGCAGGAAAGAAGGATGAAGAGGTCTGCCAGACACAATGCATGCTAAACAGATAAAATCACTCAGAGAATTCTTCCACGCTAAAACCACCCCCATTCATAAAGCCATAGTAAAAGCAGATAAAAATTACACCCCGCTCAACTTAGCACTACAAAACGAAGACCAAACACGACCACTCACACTCGCAGAGTAAAAAGAAAAATGGGCACAAAAAGCACTCCATGGGAAGCACTACAACATAATACAGAACCCATGAATAAACAAAGAACAATCGTACGAATGGCTCAGGAAGGGTGAGCTATTTCCAGAAACTGAAGGATTCCTAATAGCTATACAGAGTCAAGTTATAGCCACCAAGAACTACCAAAAATACATCATAAAAGATAACAGTGTAACAACAGACCCATGCAGGAAATGCCATCAGTTCCAAGAAACAATAGACCACATAACAGGACAATGTAAAATTCTGACAGGAATAGACTATACAGACAGACACAATACAGTTGCAAAAATAATTCACCAACGAACGGTCATCAAATTCAACCTTATCAAACAACCTACACCATACTATACATATTCACCCTATGCAACCTTGGAAAATGCAGATCATAAAATATACTGGACAGGACAATTCATACCGACAAGACAGTACCCTGCAACCGACCAGACATAACGTTCATAGACAAAAAAGAAAAAGACACATACCTCATCGACATAGCAATACCGAATGACAAAAATGTTGTTGAAAAGGAAGAAGAAAAAAGTGAGAAATATACACCACTGGCCACGGAAGTCAAAGAACCATGGCAACAGGAAAAGGTCACAATTATTCCGTTAGTCACCTCAGTCACCGGCATCACATTAAAAAATTATACAGAAAACTAGGGATGTGCACAGGATCGGATCCGATCCACGATCCAAATCCGATTCAGGGGGAAATCGGATAAAATTAGCCGATTTATCCAATTTCCGATCTCACCGCTGGATCGGCCGATCCAATCCGATCCGGAAAGGTTCCGATCCTGATCGGATGGATTGGCGGATCGGCGCCTGCCGCTGCTTCCATTGGCGGGTGCCAGTGGCCGCCTGCCGATGGAAGCGGACAGTGGGGGGGGGCTTCCCTAGCGGGGCTGTCAACGGGGGACAACGGGGGCAGGGGCCGGAGGACAGGAGCAGACAGCCAGGAAAGGTAAGCAGGGGGAGGGGGGCGCACGGCGCGCTTACCTTTCCCGGCCGTCTGCTCCCGTCCGCCGCTGGCCGCTACTACAAGCGGGCTTCGCGGCCTGCTCCTAGGTAGCGCGCCAGGTGATGACATCACCTGGCGCGCTACTCAGGAGCAGGCCACGAAGCCCGCTTGCAGTAGCGGCCAGCGGTGGATGGAAGCGGACGTCCCCCAAAGGTAAGCAGGGGAGAGGGGTGGAGGGGGCCCCACGCACGCACCGCTTACCTTCCGGGGACGTCCGCTCCCGTCCGCCACTGGCTGCTACTGCAAGCGGGCTTCGCGGCCTGCCCGTAGGTAGCACGCCAGGTGATCATCACCTGATGATCAGGTGATGATCACCTGGCGCGCTACCTAGGGGCAGGCCGCGAAGCCCACTTGCAGTAGTGGCCAGTGGCGGACGGGAGCGGACGGCCACGGAAGGTAAGCAGGGGGAGGGGTAAGGAGCGCGGGGGAGGGGGCTTACCTGCCGGGGCCGTCCACAGCGGACGGCCCCAGGGGGGAGGGAGTTAGGCCCCCCCCTCACCCATCTGCCGCCATTTTTTCCTCATAGACTTGCACTGGGGGGAAATGCAAGTCTATGGAAGTTCCGATTTTTGGATCGGGATCGGACCCGATCCGGTCCGGGGGCCTCCAATTTTGTCCGATCCGATCTGGAACAAAATTGGAGGTCCCAATCCGGGTCCCGATCCGATCCGGGGGGTCCGTGCACATCCCCACAGAAAACCTTCAGAAACCGGGCCTACCAAAATACATCCACACCAACATCCAGAAAGCAGTCATACTTAAAACATGCTCAATTGTCAGGAAATTCCTGAATCTGTAAAAGACAGCATGACTTGGCAAAGCCTGTCATGTCCATCTAGAAAAACTGCCACGAGCGAGAAAGAGATGAAATCATCATCATCACCATCATCATCATCATCATCTTCAGTGGTTCTTCTTGAGCCTCTGCCAAAGGAAGTGAGGAGGGCAGCTATGAGGAAGAGAGCCTTTTCTGCTATGGCACCACGGCTGTGGAATGAGCTCTCTAGAGAGGTTCGCCGGGCATCTACGTTATAATCTTTCTGTCGCCAGGTGAAGACCTTTTCTATTTTCCCCGTATTTTATTATTTTACCATCGTAGTCTTCTAGCTCTGGTGTTTTAAGTCTGTATTTTAAATCTCTTCATTGCTACTCAGTTTTATTCTGGTTGTACTTTTATATTGTGGTTTTAAGCTTCCATATTTTATATTTTACACTGTACCTTATGTTTTTAATTTTTGTGAAGCACCCAGAGAGCTTCGGCTATTGGGTGGTATAGAAATGCAATTAAATAAGTAAATAATTGGCAATTCAAAGAGACTGCTGGTGGGAATGTATTGTTTTCGGTTACTCTTATCATCCCACGCAATTTTTTTCATTTTTATTTTTTAAAGAATTAATCGCAGCAGTGTTTTCATTCAGGACTAAGGAGATCATGTTGGCAGTTATACATTTTCCCCAGATAAATTCTCAGCTTCTGTTTGTTTGTTTGTGACAAGGGCCCATCAGCAGACTCACACTGTACTTGATAATTTACTTGGCATTACTGAAAGTGGATTATGATTTATATACAGATAAGATTTGCTGGGTTCGTTAATAATCTTGTAACTGTTGGAATACATTCTAAAGTTACAATCCTATGCATTCTTACCTGGGAGTAGGCCCTGTTGAATACATTTGAATATACATATATAGGATAGTGCTATCAATCAGGAAAACTTGAGAAATCCAAGGAATTCACCTGTTAGAGCTTGTGGCCATTTGTTTCTTCTCTAGTGGTAAAAGGGAATGATGACTGGGAGGTGTGGGGGGAAGATAAGAAATGCAAAAGCTGCTAGAATGTGTTCTACTTGTAAACCTAGATATCACCCAGAGGAGAAATATTTCATCTCTTCCTTTTAACCTATTATTTCCCACCCAATTCCTGTTCACTTTGATGTGCAGCATGAGTGTGAAATTTCAGATAGGCAAATGCACAGCTAGGATAGGCCTTCCCTCCAGTACCTTCATCTGTGTATGTAAAATGCTTGTAAACTGAGGCTCTGCAAACTTCTTGCTCCCCCGCTCATAGAAAAGAAGAACAAGGCACATATTTAGTGTGCATATTTAGTGTGACTTTCTGCAAGATTTTCATCTCATGTGAGATTACTGCCTCCACAATACTTATTTTTATGTAAGGATCTGAAAAGTATATTCCATTAACTTCACGGCATCTAATTGGCTTAGTGATGGTGCATATTCAGGTTGGTTGGCAAGGGAACAAACAAATGTAAGGCATTGAATGAAAATCCAGGTGTGGCCAACAGGCAATTTGCACAAACAAGTAGCACTTATCTTCTTCATATTACCATGCAGTCTATGTTAACCTTCCCCAACCTTGTGTACTCCAGATATTTTGCATTTCAATTCCCATCAGCCCCAGCCAGCATAGCCAAAGGTGAGGAATGCTGGAGAGCAAGTACAAAATGGCTGGGAGAGCACCAGGTTGGGGAAGGCTGCTTTATATTGTCATACAAAAACATGGAGTGGCTTTCATGCAAACTAAATTCTTCTGTGAACCATTAATACGTGGGCCATTTCCAAGCTGCCATGATCACAAAAATGGCTATGCCTGTCCCCACATAGTCTGCCTCACCATAAAGTTCCATTGTGTATCGGAGCACCCAAATGTCTCGAGAAAGGAATTGCCACTTGTTTGTGTGAAGTATTCTTTCTTATTGTAATAACAAAGCTAGATATAGTAATCTCAAAGCAATTGGGCAGTCCCCACCCCCTGCTCCCGTGGTACCTGTACCCCATGCGGTTCTTGCCTACTGCTTTCAAATGTTCAAGGCACTATACACTCATTAGCTTGCTGTAATATATTTAGCCCAATTTTATTACCTGAGCTATATGCAATGTTCCAGTTTCAGTCTCTGGAATCGTCAGGTAAGGTTGGCAAAGGCCCTTGTAAGAAACCCTGTAGAGTTGCTCTGCATAAATATCCTGACACTTAATTGTAGGATCCATGCATTAAGCTTGTTAAGTAGCTATAACAAGGCTTCTGGTTATCTACTCTAAGTGTGTTCTGAATATAGGGAATAGAAAGGTGTGAAAAAGATGGTACATCTCAAAGATATGGATATACCATTGATATAAGCTTGATTTTTTTTTAATCAACAACATTTGGCTAAGACGGTATTGTTTTAGAAGTATACCATACCCACACAGAAACAAGAGGCTGTGAATGGGGAGGAACAAGGAATAAAACATGTCTGCTTTTTTCTTAACTATTGGTATTAAATGTCTATAGTTCTAATGAGGTATTAATGTTGGTGCATCCAAAATATCAAAGGGTAAAGATGACGGATGCAACTCATCAAATGAATGGCCCTCTCTGAAATGTCATGGGTAATCAAGTATGGAGTCGTTAATGGATATGATTTGCATGCTAGTATTTTGATTGATGTACAGCTTAGACAGGGATTGATAGTTTTTATGGGGATCATTATACAGAGCTTTCAGAGGTGTATCTATGAATTGTCTCAAATTAGTATTCACAGTAGCTCTGATGCTGTTCATTTGGAAGTCAATCACACTGCTTACTGCTCAAAGGAAAAGGTAGAACAAAATGGACCTGTTCATGGTTTTGAATTGGCTGTAATAAGATTTGCCAGGGTACGAGAAATCACGCAACTAATTTATACGAGAACAGTCACCCGATTTACTACATATTTACTCATCCCAGATCTCAACTGGCCAAATGGATAAGTGCTTTCTCTTATGAACTCCGATGTTGCTTCCACCTATCTTTCTTGTTACCGCTATACCTTTTTTCACATGGTCCAAAACCATATGCAATGAATGTAAAGGTGCTTTTCTCCGATTCTTAGCATTGCCACAGATGTTCCTAGCCACAAACATGCAACGTAGCTCATTTCTGTTGAGGCGAAGTATGGTCTTCCTTGGGAACATGGGACACTGCCTTATACTGAGCCAGACCATTGATCCATCTTGCCCAGTATTGTTGATACTGACTGGCAGTGGCTTTCCAGGATTTCAGGCAGGATTATTTCGTAGCCCTACTTGGAGAAGCCAGGGAATTGAACAGGGGACTGTCAAGATGCAAAGCATGTGCTCTGCCACAGATCTCTGGCCCCTCCGTCCCCCCTTTCCTGCCTCTTCTTTCTCTAGGCTTTAGAGACCTGCTGTCCCTTTGAAACTTGGTGCAGGAGAGACAGCAAGGACACATGTGCAGCATCAGTGCACTTCTGCAATTCTCTGGTTAGAGACAGCAACAGCAGCAGAAGCAGAGGTTGCAGAAAGAAAGTGACTGCAGTCTCAGCGCAGGGAGCAGGGAAGGTACCAACCAAGATAAGACCTAGGCAAACAAAGCCAAGTGGGCAGGCAAACATCCACATCGAAGTTGTTGACAAGTGAGCACAAAGTTTCTGTTATGGCAATAACAGCCTATCATAACTCAGCATTGACAGATAGAGACCGGTTCCCAAATCAGGGGAAGAATGTCCCATTCTCAAAATATATATTATATGGTACTGCTCTCTAATGATCAATCATTGCTTTCCAACTGCTGTTGCATACACTTAAAACATCGGTGTGGGCAGCAGCGGGAGGCAATGTTGGCCAATCCTTTTTCAAGCTCGTCCAGCTACTACGGTGCACTATCGCAGCCTTCATCTAATTTAGGGAGTTTAATTGCCCTTTCACTGAGCTGTTAACATTTAGGAGATGAGAGATAATCCCAGCAGACTGGACTATGCTTACAGATGCAGATCTCTGTTCCTGTCAATGCTCCTGCCCAACCCCCTACCCCGATTGGGGAAGGAAGCTTGTAAGCAGGCCTCCTGACAATGGGATTAGGGTTTGTTTATGTGAGGATTCAGGCAATAAGTAAGCTTTAAGAGGAGGAGATTGTAAAATCTTGCTCAGTGGGCTGGCTTGTAATCCCCGCTGAGTTTGATGTGATAGAAAAAGAACAAACTTATTCTGTACATACCTCCACCTGTGGCTGGACCCTCTTTGTATGTCAACATGAATTTAGCCCAACTGAAACTGGGACTAATTCACACATACATGTTCATCACTTGTTTTTTGTACACTTGGTGACTGGCAGCTCAGTGTATGAACTGGCTTCCACTTGCTAACTACATGTTACGCACAAATCCATGCATCAGGGCTCCCAGGCAGTTTTTAATTTTAGGGAAACAGTTTGGGGACAGGGGGTGTTTGAGGATGGATACACAATGAGATCAGTGGGGTGTGGAAGCCTTCTCCTGCCTGCTGTTTCCCTGCTCCAAATTGCTTCTATTCCACCCCCAGCTGTTTTTCCACCTTGGAGTTTCAGCTGTGATCTGGTTGTAATCCCATAAGGAGGGGAAGCAACTGGAGGTAGCAATTTAGAGGGGAAGAGATAGGGAAAAGGGCTATTTATTTAGTTAAGTAACTTGTATCCTAACTTTGCAATTTAAACTGTATTAAAGGAGGGTTGCATTAAACTTCTTAAAATCACAAAAAGAAGTAACAGCAATAAAAATAAATAAAAAACTCTAAAACAAACAATAAGGCTTCATAAATTAAGCAACAACATAAATTCACTAAAACTTTACTTTAAAAACTTTACTAAACTTTGCTAAATAACACTGGGTAAACTTATCCTGGGACTTAAAAGATAATGGCCATGTTCAGACAGCATGCTAAGCCACAGTGGTTATGTATTTTGAGCTAAATATTTTGGCTTAGCATGTCATGTGAACCATGATTTAGCGTGTCGTGTGAACCATTCTTAACCATGGTGTCTACATAATCACAGTGTAAACATGCTCACTAACTGGTTTAGCATGTTGTCTTAACAGGCTCAATAATGGTGAAATTTCCTTGGGGAGGTGAAACCTCCTTGGGGAGTGTATTATAGAGTTAGGACTCACCATAGAAAAAGTCTCCCCCTGGTAACCATAGATCTAACCTCTGAAGTCTGGTGCATCATTGGGGCCTCGGAAGAGGATCTTAATTTACAGGCAGGTGTATATGGAGGCAGGTGATCCTTTGGGCACCCTGTTTCCAGACTTCTTATGTTATGCATGCCCTCCTTTGCTACTTCTCCTTTCTTAGTCATCCTACTTCAAAGCTGCTTTTCATACAAACATTTTTTTTAATTTTAAATGGCATTGGGCCTCCAATACATTTATGTATATTGATGTGACATAAAAGATTTGGAAGTTCTACCTGTGATGCTAATGTATGGTCCATTCACAAGTACAAGTTATTCAGTGTTGTGGTCATCAAGGATAAACACACATGTGTGAACAAGCCCTTAGCTTTTCCACGTTATAGGAAAGGTTTCACTGATCTTGGTTTTACAGGTGCCAATTTAACCATGTCATCATAGATTGCCCTTAGTTGCTTGAATAAAGGGTGAAATGATTCGGTGAGTTAAAAAAAATGGCTAGCTCCCTGAAATTTACTAGCTGACTCATTTCCTGAATCTTAACAGCTTTCTGCAAAAGCAATTAAATTCCTCAAGTCAGATGAAGCCTATAATAAGCATAGCAGCAGCTTGAGCAGTTTGAAATGGGAAAGCTAGTTCAGATATTATTGTTCGCTCAGCATCACTTGCTGCTGACACCAGTATTAAACGTTATTCAATTGAAAAAAAATCAAGTGTAAGTTGGAGCAATCTTTGCAAAGTCAATGGACCTGAAGTGGGTGCCAAGTGTACCTCCTGTAACCTCCAGCATTCTGAAACTCTGAAGTAGTTCTCTTACATATTATGAGCTATTTTCCTTTGTTACGGGGCATTTTGGTGAGTGCTTAAAAAAAAAAATCCCTTTTAGTTTTTTCAAGTATTTGTTTGTAACTATGAAAACTAAAACTTATGACTTCCGCCATAGACATTGTGGTAGCATATGAGTACTCAGAAAGGAGCATATGAATGGTTATTCCAGTGTAATGCCACCAAGCTTGACATTCTGTTGGGGCTGCTATATAGTGCTTTGATAGCAAGAAACAGCAGTGAAATTTTGGTTTCTTTTTCATTCTTAAGGCTATTCTAACTGGTTATGTTTACCTTTGCAGTGAGCCTACCTACACTACTGCTTTAAAACGGTTTATAACAGTTTTAAACTGGTTAATAACGGTTATTGACCGGTTTAAAACTTCTAAGTCTCCCACTTTAGTCCTAAAATAAGCCTGATTAATTGCAACTTGCTGTTCATTAGATGTCCTTCTGTTCTTTTCTGCAGCTTTTTTTAAACTTAATTTTTGCATTTATATCCCACCATTTTCCCTCTAAGAAACCCCAAGGTGATGTACATAGTCCTCCTCCTCCTCCTGTCCATTTTATCTTCACAACAACAATCCTGTGAGATAGGTTGGGCTGATTGTCTGTGACTGACTCAAAGTCACCCTGTGAGCTTCCATGGCCATGTGAGGACTAGAACCCGGATCTCCCATCTCTCAGTCCAGCATTCTAACCACTGCACCACATTGGTTCTTAGATCATGTGCACTATGATGATTTAATATTATTTAGGCTGCAATCCTGTACTCACTTACCTGGAAGTAAGTTCCATTAAATTCAATGAGACATATTTTTGAGTAGACACGTTTAAGATGGCACTGTTAGTAAGCTATTCATAAGAGCATGGCACTTCATATTTATGTCCTTATGGAATGTTTGTTTTTTTAATGCAGTGAGATCTGCCTGGTGTGACAGCATTGTCATCTTTGGGGGCGCCAGGTTAAGACTTCCATCTATTTCCAGGCATCTGACAGCATATGGTGCTTAATTGAGCTGTTTTTAGGCATTTTAAAAATTGTTTTAAATTTTTGTTTGTTATAGTTTTGTTGTCAGTTGCCTTGATACTTTTTTTTTTTAGAAAAGCCTCTAAATTTTTAAATAAATAATAAAATAATAATAACTGTTGTTACCTAAAACCTAAATGGAACCTACAGCCTGAATGGAAGAGAGTGGAGAGCAAAAGACTTCACAGCTGCCATTATTAAATTTTCTTGTCACTGTACCAACATTAAGTTCTAGATCTTTAGTTTTCATTATTAAAAAATTGATATATTACCATACATTTCCCCTTTATTTTATCACCCTTCTCTCTATGCAAATCTTTAGGAACCCACAAATGTAAAAGCAAAGGCTTCATCCTCAAGTTCTATGGGAGGAAACCAAAGATGGATGGTCATGAACTTCCTAGAGGTTTCAGTTGCTTATGCTATCTCATATTATATAATAAGGTGCCTGGTGTTGAAAAGATAACATAGATGCTAGGAAAAGTTCTTAGGGGAGTTTATTCCATAACTGGAGTGCTCCACTGAGAAGGCCCTCTCTCTTGTTGCCACCTGCCTAGCTTCCTTTGACAAGGGCACCCAGATGAGGGCATTTGAAGATGACCTGAGGGACCAAGCAGGTCCCTTAGGTCATCATGATGCCCATGTCTTGAGGGAAGCTAACAGACCTCTCCTCCTAGCCTGCCAAGTGTTTTAAGTTCCCAACAGATTCTGGGATTTCACACTAACCTTCCTGGAGCTCTTCCCCTTTAAATATGCCACATGACAGACTCTTCCCCCCTCCACATGAATGTTCTCATCCTCGCCTCCTAGTCTTAAACAGGATCACCAGTCTCCCTGCCAGTATCTTGTGTAGGCTGACCATATGAAAAGGAGAACAGGGCTCATGTAACTTTAACAGTTGTAGAGAAAAGGGAATTTCAGCCAGTGTCATTTGTATGCAATTAGTTCCTGGTGAAATTCCCTCTTCATCACAACAGTTAAAGGTGCAGGCACTATACTAGAGTGACCATATACAAAAGAAGGCAGGGCCCCTGCAACTTTAACTGTTGTGATGAAGAGGGAATTTCACCACGAACTAATTGCATACAAATGACACTGGCTGAAATTCCCTTTTCTCTCCAACTGTTAAAGTTACATGAGCCCTGTCCTCCTTTTTGTATGGTCAGCCTAATATTGTGGCCATCCCATTCCTGCAAATCTGAGAAATCTCAGTGGATCCTATTGACTGATTGTCCTCCTACAGTGCCTGTGGCCTTTAGCTAAAAGAACGTAGCTTTTTTGTGGGGGGGCTCACCCCGTTTGAAGCATCCCAGATCTTGACAGCATTCTTGAAATCCAGTCATAACATATTTCAAAGCATCCTGAACTATCATTTGCTTGTGAGGTGCTGTTTTAAAAGCAGCTAGTGAGTGAAGAAGAAGAAGAACTCTTTCTTTGATGACTTGGGAAATCAAGTAAGAAGAATGTGTTTTTCTGGTCATTAGAAAAGGCAGGATATTTCACAAATCTGATAGAATGGTAGAAACATGTGAGGGGATTGCAGGGCTTAAGGTTACGACCTGAGTTATGCCTCACAACTGCGTTCAGGCAATAAGAATATGCAACATTGACACCTGCAGTTGGCAAGTAATATAAAACCTCTGATTAGCCAAATCTGGTACAAATACTAGGTGCCTGGTCTTCCACTGTTTCTGGGTCAACAGAGCGATATCATTTACGTGCTGACATCAGGGACTCTGGCTTGGAGAATACACACTCCAGGGCCAGATCTATACCTTGTATCAAATCGTTATGATCCCATCATGGCAACGCTATATCCCTCTTGCACATTTATACGTTGTAGGACACACAATGAGAGTTGTTGTGGTATTTTTGGATAATGTGGAATAGAAAGCAGAAAATCACACTACGATAGTGGTATACATAATGTGTAATGTGCCCTAACAATTATCAGTGCACTTCAACACTGCTATAAAGCAATAATGTAGATCTAGCTCAGGTATGAACTGTGGGACAGATGGCTCTGGTCTGGCCCTGATAGTGTGTTTACCATTTTGTATTCTGCAGAGGGCATAAACCAGTTTTCCCTAATCTGGTGCCTTCCAGATGTTCTGGACTTCAAGTCCCATCGACTTCTGCCAGCATGGACAATGGAAAGAAATGTTGGAAGTTAATTTATACAGCTGCAAACTCATGTATGACAGGCAGTTGGAAGCCTCCAAAGCAATCAACTAAAGAGCAGTGGGTTGATAACATTTTTCTTTGGAAAAGTAAACTGTGTTTGAGCTTCAAAATCACATTTCACACAGAGAACAGTGCAAGCTGGCATCACTGAAGCTCCATATATATTGATTTTGAATTTGAAATGAGTGGAGGGAGCATGGACTTGCCAATCCACACAAAGTGCTACTAGCCTATGTTAATTTCATAGAATGATTTGGGCAGTGGGCTTCTGTCACACAAAACAATCTGTACTTATACCAGACCTGTGGGTAACTAGCAAGGCTGAATCTGACTTCTATAAGCATCTTCTCAAATTAGAATATAATAAGGAAAGAACTTTGGTTGTTGCTTTTATTTTTGTCTTCATAGCTAAGGGTGTGGTATTAAATTAGTGATTCACATCACAAAGTATTTTTTTATCCTGTCAATGTTCTGATGTAAAGGACATAGATATCGTAGTTAATCTACAGGATACATGCAGACACCAACAATAGGAGACGAGATATTTCAGTGCCAAGATCAAAGGCAGCTGTTTTTATTTGGCAATTTGGTATATCATATTGAATTCTACAGCATGAATGTAAGAAGGGCTCAAGAGAAGATTCCTCCTCCTCCTTTTTATCATGACTTCTAAGGCTCTATTTCACCCTTGAGGCATGGTTGTGACTAGAACAATGTTTACTTTTTTCAAGAGATTTGATAATTCATTCTATTTAAAATATTCCCCTTTAACCCCCCACCCCATCCAAACAATTATGTGTATACTGCCAGTTGTCTGAAGAAAGGAATTGTGTTTCAGGTTTTGGGGAAGGACAGTGCAGTAAGACCTGTGCTATTTGTTTTGGACAGACAGGGGGAGATCTCCTTTGACTTTTGGGTCAAAAGATCTAATCACAAGAAGGCTCTCAAAAAAGGGACTAAAACAGCTGTGCAATGACTGAGGGGGCTCTTAGTGTGGAATAGAGAGTTCATCAAGAGAGGGTATCCAAACAATAGAGTTCTATAATTAACACCCTAAAATCTATTCAGAGATGGTAATAACAATAAAAAGAGAACTAAGAAGAAGCTATCTGCCTGTGTGGCAGATGTGGTTTTGTTATAATTTCAGAAAGCAAATCTATCTATTTAAAGGAAAGAGGGGGGAAGGGGGGGAGGGAAAGAAATGAATCTTCTATCTTTTTATTTCACCGAGTGCCACTAAAATATAAATTGCAGCTATTTTCCGAGGTAGCAGGTGCTCTTGATATTGTAAACCAGTGATCATCAGTCTAAAATGCATTCAACAAGACACTAGCAAGGCATTTTTTTCCATTTTAAAAAATAATGCTGTTGCTATTTTTGTTTGCAGACAGTTGATAGGAAGTGGGTTACTTGAGCCTGTTTCCTTAAAGAATTTATTATTCCTCTACTGCACATGCTTCTTTGTTATTGAAGGTTCTGTATATTCTGCTAGCATTTAAAAACAAAGATATACACTTTATATCCTTGGGGATACAAAGACGAAACCCTATCCAAAATACATACATCATAAAATACATACGTCCCATAAAATTGCTTAGTTGTCTCCAAGTGTTGAAAAAGGAACACTGCCCTACTGCTTGATGTTCAATATTACATGGCAATTTTTCTTATAGAATTTACGAATTCTCCACATATGCAATTGGAATTCTCTAAAATGTGGGGTTGATTTGATTTAAATGATTATCAAAATCACTTCTCTGAAGGACTCTGAAGGACTTAATCACAGTTTAAATCACTAGTGAGAAAGATTCTATTTAATCATCATTTTTAGTAGAAGTACATTATTAATATAACCTTAATACATATTCAGAGATTGGAGGTTTCATTATAAGGTAGGTACACACTAAGCAATTATTCTGAATTGTTTTCAGATTAATTTTCATCAAAAACATGGATGATAATTTGGTCATTGTAGTATTAAAGCAGAATGAACTTGTGAAATCATTCAGGAGACGAACCAGTTCCTACTGTTCAATTAATCATGATATGTTGTCATAATATGCCAGAATCACCACCACCAGGCTTTTAAATTGTATTCCATAAGATTGTTTATTCTCCTGGTTAGTTGTTCTCTTCAAAAAACATTAACAAAACACACACATGGATTTTTGAGTGGTTGCCTATTTTAGTTTTTAGATAAATGTAAAATATGTTTACAAGTTAGGCAATTTCTACCATATATTCCCAAACGGGGGGTCTCTTTTACTGCCAGCTGCTGCCATGACAGGTATTTCCATTCTACAATGGAGGGATACATGCTGCAGAAGTTTCCTCAGAACTGCATGAATATGTCCTGTTCACTTTTGATTTCACTTTCTATTTCTATTTCCCTCCCATTATGTTGAAATGAATACCATTGATTTGGGGAATCAAACAACATAGCGTAGAGTAAAGTGCATTTATGTTCTTTTTTAATTGATGCTATGTGTATGTGATATAAAATTGATATGCTGGGACAGGTCGGGGAGTCCATACATGTATTACGCTTCTATTTTTCCTCTGATTCAGAACTTCCATTGTAAGATCTTTAAAACAATTATGTTTTAGACAATAACCTTGTCATGTCCGTGTGCTATCTGGATAAAAGAAAATGCTCCCCCTTGGCCCCATTTCACTTTCTGTCTATTTCTAACAGAAAGAACTAATTAAGGCAAAGCTAAGGGAATTGAATTCAAAGTTGGTATTGCTCATGTGACCTAATCTTTTTACAATGGCATCTTTTGCCAGCCGTGTAAGAATACCATTCACGCTCCCTGTCCTCTCCATAAAATCCTCCCAAGTGAAAGAAAAGAATAAAGGATTGTCTTGAGTCTGCAATAAAGACTTCCAGGAAATGGGGATCTAGACAGGCTTACTGGTTTTTCTACCAATTCATTAACATTCAAAAATACTGTATAATATCTTAAGTTTGTTTTCTATTGAATAGGCCTTGGTCAGTCATAATAGATGTGTCAGCTGTTTTTCTGTGCCAAAAAGAAAGAAAGGAAAGGAAAGGAAAAGAAACCCTTTAAAGAGTTGGATTAGATTGTGACATAGAAGACTGTCAAGATGTAAAGAAATGCTGATTAAATGCAATGGATTAGCAAATAGAGTAAGGTGCCAAGAGCTGGAATGCACTGAATCTGAATACAGCAAAATGAAGAAAACTGTGAATTCAGTTATGCGATTATGCGATTTTCTACTGCTTGAGCAAAATGGCTGTGTGCCTCAGAGAGAGCTTTCCTTGGATCCTGAAAAATTAATGAACTGGGTTTAATGTAGGAGAAAGCAAAAGAATGTAATGCTTGCAAGAAAAGGTGTGTGTGTGTGTGTGTGTGTGAGAGAGAGAGAGAGAGAGAGACAGAGAGAGACAGAGAATAACAAATTTGGGCTCACTAAGCCTTTTCTATCAAAACACTTGGGGTGAAATATGGCAGGAGCCTCCACAGTGACTCAAGGGCATTGTTGCAGATGAGGCTTAAATAGGGTTTTGCTTAAATTAGTCTATATGGAAATGGAAATGTGATGGAAAACCTACATTGGCTAGGATGTATATTCAGTTTAACTATGACTCCATTCCACTTTCTTAATCCCTCAGTAACATTATTTACACAAGACATAAATTATGGGGAAGAAGCTCAAAAGCACTTTTTGGTGTCGTATGTGAAAATGGCCCTGTTTCTTGTTCTGTTGAGTGGATCCTCTGTCCCTTAAAAGACATTAAGCACCCTACAATGTTTATTGTAGGGTACACTGTACCACTAACTCTTCACCCTACAATTTTTATGGGGTAGGGTGAAGAGTTAGTGGTAGAGTTCTGGTTCCCTAGATTCTCCCTCCCCATATGCTCTCCCTTCCAACATTCTCCACTGCTTTCTGTCATATCAGCTTAATTTGAGTATCAAGCTGCCTGTGAGGAAATGTCATGCTACAGACCTCAAAAATCACATGTTCAAATCCAGAAAATAGATGGGTTTTTCGCCTGAATAAATGAATGCCAGAATGCATATATTTAAGTGAGGATTGTGGCCTCTAGTCCTTGGGTTTCTTTTTTTCTTTCTTTGTTTATAACATTTTTGGCCACTTTTCTATGAAAAGAACCCAATCAACAAATACAATTCAATTCACTTAAAAAAAATCATATGCAATCACAATAAACTGTACATATAATATAGCCAACAATCTAAAGAATGATCTTTTTAAAAAACCAGCATCAATTTCCATTTCCTCCAGCAGTGCCATTCTTGGCTTATGCAGAAAACTTCTATGTATAAAAAGAGTTTTGTTTGCTATCAAAAATTGGTCACTGGATGTGACCAGGTGATTTTTACTTTATCAATGACTTCAAGCCAGTGGCTGGAGAACAACAGCAGAAGATGTCTGTTGGACAGTCCAAAATTACACAATTTTGTAATCGTCACTAAAATGTTGAGCAGCTGCCCAGCTGCGTTGGTGAAAAGCATTCTGAATAAATGCAGGAATTTAGCCTAGGGTAGGGTCAAAAGAGTGTGCTTCTAACCACCAGCTATGATTTCAGATTGAAATTGTATGCATGTGGAAGTTTCCAGTGAGTAAGCAGCACCCTGGCCGACGTCACAGTGTGAGAGAGTGTTTCCTGGATAAATGGCAAAGTTCCCTGTGCATGCAACCTCCATCCGAAATACTCAGATGCTAACCAGAAGTGCACTTTTTTTTGCACAAACAGCTGCACTAGAAGCAATTTTGAAGGTCAGGATGGATTTGAAGCGTGACACAGGCTGAATCCAGTCCAGGCATATTCAGCATTTCTATATCTACACTGTGTGTTTCAAGATTGTTAAAACTTTCCTGACTCTTTTCCAGAATCTCTACTTCCATAGTTTGAGCAATCATAGAATTGTGGAGTTGGAAGGGACCACAAAGATCATCTAGTCCAACCCTCTGCAATGTGCAGGAAAACCAGTTAAACCATCCATGAGAGGTGGCTGTCCATCCTCTTCTTAGAAACCTCCAGAGATGAAGAACTGTTGTACAGATCTTACCACCACGAAGTTTTTCCTCAAATTTAATTAAAATCTAGGTAGCTGTAACTTATACCCATTATTTCAGGTCCTAATATCCATGGAAATGGAAAATAGTCCTTGACCATATTCCCTGTGGCACCCTTTTATGTACCTGAACACTGGTGACATGTCTCCCCTCAGTCTTTTTTTCTCCAGACTGAACATCCCAAGTTCCTTCAGCCTGTCTTCATAGGACATGCCCTCAAGTCCCTGTGTCATCTTTGTTGCCCTCCTCTGAACTGTTCTAACCTGTCAATGTCCTACACTAACCACATCAGCTCCATTAATATTACTGTAATTCCGTCCGCAAACTTCTCGCATCAGTTTTTCTTGGGGTAATTTGTACCTTCATAGCTGCTTATCTTTTAAGGAGGGCCATCGTTTTTATACAAGCTACCTTTATTTGATACAGCTGGCTGAATGATGGACTATACCCAATAGGTTTGCATTTGTGTTCAGGGACTAATTGTGTTTGATGTGGGGAGGCCGAGCTTGACCCCACTGTGTCTCTTCACCAGTGTTGCGATTTCTGACTTTAATCAAAACTCCAAGGCCATTTGAAGCGTAGCCAGAAAGCACCTTGTAAGTTGAACCCTATCTAATTATGTGATGTGTGTAAACTCTGAAAGCAAAAATCATAGTCACAAAAGCTATGTGTTTTTATAAGATCCCCTGGTCCAGTGAGAGCCGAAAAAAGCAAGGGCAAGATTGATCTCATAGCAATTTTTATGGACGCTGCACCACACTTCATAAAGTTTAGATCGTTAAGGAGATTCCATAAATGGCTTCAGTTAATAAGGGTGAAGCTACTTGCGCCTTTACAAACATGTTGCAAAAATCCATGGTTCTTACAACTGTATCATAAAAGGGGAGGGGAATTAAATCATATAAAGGATGTGGAGTGAATGGAAGAAAGATTGGAAGTGAATGCAGGTTGGTTACTGTAGGCAAAGAGCAAGGGAACACTAAAGGCAGACTAGGCGATAAATTAAGAGTCATGAAAGTGAATCATACTGTAAATATTGGCAATAACCCTCCTTTCTTTTGCTCTTTGTCCTTTATAAAACTGCCTGGATGGCTATCTTTGTTTTCAACATCTGATGGTGTAGAATTACTTTTTGTCTTTAGCCCTGGCCAAATTTCTTAGAGGACATGTTGGGCACTCACTGTTCAAATGGTTTTCTTAACAATACTTCGGAGTAGTTTTCTTGCTTTTAAGAAACCCAATGAGGTAAAAGTAGCCATCCATGTAAGCATCATATTTATGAATCTGATGTCACTGAATGCCAACTGCATGTGGGGGCTTTGTGTCAAGGAGCGGAGCCACTGATAGGTTCCAGCTCTGGGGTGGGGGGAAATTAATTGGCTCTGCCAGAAGGGAGAATGGCCATTTCCGTACATAGTAGACCAAGAGGTCAGCTGCCAATCGCAGTGGAGTCTTACTCTGCTTCGTCTCAAAAATTGGCAGTGTCATACCTTCAGCTGCCTCCCTGAAGTGGTCGTGGAATTAAAACAAGTACACCCTGTTTACTGCAATGTGTGATTGTCTGCAGGTGGGAAGCAAGGAAGTAGGGTTGACGTAGTAAACCCATGCAGAGAACAAAATGAGACAGATTTTCCAACCAAGTTTGCTGCATGAGCATGCTTGTAGGTCCTCTTGTAAGCTCTCCAGGTCTGCTTGTTAAGGGGTTCTCATTGGAATTAAAAATTGCCTTCCTCAGTTGAAGAGCTAGCAATCAAGTGCTTGTTGGCTGGTTAATTTCTCTACTGGGACTAAGTGGACATCATTTGTTCCCTTTTGAAAATTCCCCCATGTCTGGATGCTGAATAAATGAGATAGCAGTTTATTATCAAGCCCTACACCAATAACCCTTCTCCTTTCCTGCTTTTCCTCTAAGCTTGCAAGATTGGATACTACAAGGCCCTCTCAACAGATGTTGCCTGTGCTAAGTGCCCACCTCACAGTTTCTCCATCTGGGAAGGCTCTACCTCTTGCACCTGCGACCCTGGCTTTTTCCGTGCAGAAAATGATGCCGCCTCCATGCCCTGCACTCGTAAGTCAGACTCCTTTATTTATTTATTTTCCTTTCCCTCACTTGCTTCTTCAATAATTTATACATGAAACCCTCCCCAGAGATGTACGTCCCGCCATGAAAAGTGTCTTGTTGGTGACAGGAACATTCAGTAACAATTCCCTTTTAAACAAGTCGACACAACATGTCAATACTAGGTCTTCTCTCCTGGTACACAACGGAAAATGAAGTTTGCAATTAAAGTGACAGTATGTAGGTCAATGGCAAGAATAGGAGGCTTGAATCCCTCTTCTTGGCACCCCCATTTTTGTTGTTGCTTTGGTATCTGTACTGTAGAAGTGCCTCAAGGCTGCCCTGCATACACATAATGAGGAACAATAATAGGCTTGTGTATCTTAGTGTAATCAGAAAATGGAAGAAGGAAACTGAGTCATGTAAAAGCCGATTTGTGGTAGCTCAGAATACATTCCTCTCTCTTTTTGTGTAATCTGCCTAATTGACAGTGTTATCTTGCACAGGCTTTAACCTTCGAGCTGATTCACACAGTTCTTTTTATGCGCTTCCTTTACACATCTTTGGCATTATGACTAGTCTTGTGAATGCTTGCCCACGTCATATCAGGAATCATAGCTACAAGAGATGGCAGGCATTTTGGCTCCTTCACAAGATCAGTCGCCACAGGATGTTGTGGATGCTTCAAAATGTAACAACCAGGGGGAAAGGGTTGTGTGATTCGGTCATTAGAATGTCTATGTTTGTGAAAATTGAGATTTCTGGTTACATGGATTACAGGTGACAGAAAAGCAAATGAAACATACTACTGCATGGCTCTCAAGTTCTGCTTTTGGGTGGTCTAAAAATGTAGAAAATAAATCAGCAAATTAATATGTTCACATCCTATTCCTCATGGTAAGAGCCTATTAACACAACATCTAACCACTACTATTCTGTAATACTCTCCATGGATATTTACCACAGGAGTTTCTTTTCACTGTTTACTTAGCTGCTAAGAACAAGACAAGACATTATCCTTCTTTCCCTAGACCTTCCCTTCCCTTCTTCAGGGTCACAACCTTTTTCACAAACAATTTTGCCCAAATAATGCCTGGATTTTGTTTGCAATGGCCTAAGGCTATAAGCAATAAACATTTTGTATGTAGGCGAATATTTACAGTAACTTTAAAATCCCAAGAACTAGAACAAACTCTGACGGTGCTTCCAGACAGAAGGGTTGTAGTGCTAACAGTGAGAAGATGTTGTGCAGCTATTCTGTTCTTCTTCGTGGTCTCTGTGCATTACACTTCTGGGCTCGCACCTGCGCCAAACCTCATTCGGGAAACTTCTATAGCTAGGCTTTTTGGCAGGAACCCTCCCCCACCGTCCTACTGCGCATGCTCTGCTGGGTTCCCGCTTACCTCAGTTCTTTTTCGACCGCTGTGCTGTGTGCCTCGCGGGAGACTTCATCTTCGTTCTTGGAGAACGTCTACTGTTCGTATATCTATAATAACAATTTAGATAAGTTAGTTAGTTAGGCTTTTTCTGTTTCTTTCTATATAAAAAAGTCTTAATGGATTTTCCATATCAGATTAAAAAAAACCTTGACGAAACAGTGAGAAAGCATGGGAGGAATATGAGGGGAGACAATGTCAGCTGTAAGATTTTGTGAATGAGGCAGGGCAATAGTGCAGTAAAAGCCTTGTCTGGAAACACCCTGAGGGCCAAAAGGTTTGCTAATCATTCCCAGTTTATCTATGTGTGATAGGTTTTCTTATGCTAGTGTATGAGTTTCACAAAACAGCTTGTAGAAAGAAAAAGCCAGAGGGATGGTACTCTAAGTATGCTCATGTCACCAGGAAATGATTGCTGCAACTCCATTGTTGCTGCATCTCCATATAGCAGAACTCAGCTGTCATTTGCAACTTGTTGACTATTAGCAGTTAGGAAAATCAGAGTGCTGCTTGCATAAAGCAGCCAGATTAATTAATCTGATACTCCCTCTTTGTGAACTGCATGATGGCTGGGGAGGAAGGGATGAGGAACTTCATTGTGTTAAGATAGTGCAAGGGTCAAAGCAGGGTGAGAGTATTACTAGAGTGAAAACACTGCAGTAATTTATAGTGATTGTTCTGAATATTATCTGAACACAGCTCAGAGGACAAATCCAGGCGAGTTTGTAAGGCTCTCCTCAATACAAAGGAAGCATTAAAAACGAGGAACACATTTTTTCTCTGCCCCCCATCCAAATCATGCCATTCTAACCTCCATTGGAATGCTGCAGTGGAGGAAGGGGATTGGGATTTCTCCCTTTATCTTCCCCGCCTATAATGTCTGATTTCCCAGCACTGCTGGCCTATGTTGGTAGCATTGGGAAAGCTACATTTTCCAATAATCCTTGTATCTTGCATCCAGCCATAGAAGCATAACGTACATTAGACAGCAGTCCGGAGGTAAAGAGAACTCCCTCCCTTCCTCCGCTGTAACTGCTGCCTCTGGAGCAACTACAAAGGCTTCTTCAATTACTGGTGAAGCATGTTGATTTGCACCAATATTGTTTAACAACATTGTTGTGCAATAGCTAACAAGCATCTTATCTAACTTCTTGACCCTAGCAAGCAAAGCATCCTGTCTGATTCCCTGAAAGCTTGATATGATGGTTGAGCGCTGGAGACAGGAAATTTCCATAAGTTAGTGGAGGAACGGGACTGATGCACCAGTCAACTGACATATCAGATATTGCCAGTGGACCACCTGTTATTTGAAGGCATCAAATATTGCCAAATATTCCTTGAAACCACGAAAGCCATTGAGCAAGTGGTAGCTTACCTTTTAAATTTTTTGTTTTGTTTTCAAGAGCAGGACTGACTGCTGCTTGCTCTCTCGCCCTACAGCAATCAGGGGCAAATCTATCAGCTTCTGCTGGCCACCTGTTATAACTGCTGGCATCTCCAAACAAAGGCTACTGATGCCAACTTGTTTGCTGCTGGAGCTGAGGCTGATTGTGCCTGAAGCTGCCTATAAACCACAGCTGCCTAATAATAATAATAATAATAATAATAATAATACTGACCTGACTTGCTTTTTAAAATTAATAACAATTCTGTTATTTTGCTTTATTTCTGTTTCATTGTCATATATATTTTTCCTATAAAAGTTGTAATTGTATTCTGCCCCTGAGAAAAACTGTTTGGTGAATCATTAAAATGGATAGAAACCTCAGTTAACATCCTTAAAATTTATACTGATTCATTACATTGAAAAAAGAAAGGAATTCCATAATTTCACAATAACAGTTAACACATGTGTGTGTGTAATTATCAAAAGAGGTTGATATTTTTTAAAGTACCTTCTTTATTGCTCCAATAAATAAAATGCTTTAAACATTCTGGCTCATTATTTGACAATGTTTGAGTGGTCAGTTGACAAAAGCTTTTTTGGCTGGTCAAATGATCAGTCATTTTCATGTCCTGATTGGATGTGACAGTTTCAGCATGTATGGGACATGGGTACATAGGTGGCAAATATTTTCTCTAGCGGGCTGTGCATTTATGTTGCCACTGCTTAAATGGAGTCTGCTGATAGTCTTTGATTAGTCTCTTGCTTTTCCTGCTTTTTACCTAATGGCTAGCAGAAGCAAGGCAAGAAGAAAACAGAATGGATTCCGAATCCTATTATGCTAACTAATTTCCCACTTTGCTGAGAAGCAAAGAAGTCAGATCACAATTTTGGGCTATATCTTTTTCCAACAGCTTTCTAATTCCTTCAGAACTTTGTGTAGCGTTTTGTGCTCATCTCTGATTGTAAACTCAAGGCTAGCCTATTTGATCTGTTTGATTTTCAGCTACTGGTTGAAAGACCTTAGAGTCCACCTGTTCAGTTTGCTTCTAGGTCAGTTTTGACCCTTTGTAGCTGCTGACAGCAAGGTTCTTATCTTTTAATGCAAATAATAATAATAATAATAATAATAATATATTTATTTATTTATCACCCGCCTCTCCCAACGGATCGAGGCGGGGAACAACACCAAACACAAAATACAAAAACTGATTAAAAGCAGATAAAACCAGTACATCATTAAAACACCAATAAAACACCAATAAAATACTTTAAAATTCATCTAGGTAGGCCTGCCGGAAGAGATCAGTCTTTATAGATCTTGGTCTCCCTTCAGGGTTGCTTTAAGAACCTCCTTCCTTCGTAGAAACAATAGGCTCCTGAAGCAGGCAGCACATTAACTGAATCTGCACCAGACTGTCAAAGAACTCTTACTGAAAGCCACAAAGTTATACTTCAACTTTAGAAACTTTATCTTTAAGCTATAAGCCAGGGTTAGGAAACCTGGTGACCTCCAAATGGCTTGGATAACAACACCCCAATAGTCCTAGCCAGCATGGTCAATGGTCAGGAATTAGAGGAATTGTAATCCAAAACATCTGGAGAAATCTTTGCTGGCCAGGTTAGACAAATTCCATCATTGGTGGCACTTTTTCCATAGGTCATCTCCATCAAGTATAACATGGTCTCTGAACTAACTTTGTCCTCACAAAGAGTTGAAATAAATGCAAGAAGTTGTTATTTCAGAATGGTTTTGTGGATGTTCATATCTCTATATCCAGAGCATTAAACTGTTAATGTTATCTCCAAATTAATCTCTAGAATTTGATAATAAATGGGTATGACAAGGTGTGATAACCTGAAGTCATGAGTTTTTCATCCATGTGACCTGTAGACTGAGAATTAAGCCACATATATAGTTCAAGATTTCTATATTTGGGGTTTGCCAATTAAGCCAATTTCAGTTCTGCTAATAGAGACATCAGGATTCCAAACCAGTCTCAAAGAGAACTTCTCAGAAGTCTAGGTTTTCATGGAAATAAAATTGGCAGGAAGGTTTGTGCTTACATTTGAAGATGATATCCATGGTACTGTATGTGAAAATAATGCCATCCAGCCTGTGAAAATAATGCCATTCATCTTGGGATCTCTCTAGTCCAGGAGATGGCAACCTGGCTTCCTACAGATCCCACCAGTTCCAGCAAGCATCATCAATGGTCAGGAATTATGGAAATGTTAGTCAGAAACATCTGGAAGACACTGGATTGTTTACCCGTACTATAATATCTCTCTCCCATCTCAGACTCAAATTACACATTTCTTTGAAGACATAACTAACAGCTGGATCACTTTTTGGCAATGAAAATTATAAGTGTTGATAGCCCAATCCAGTTCAGAACCACAGTGAGGGCAAATGGTTAAAGCCCCGCCGCCAAGGTAGCATCCTTGTTGGGCCCACTTCATTTACTTAAGAGTAAGGAAAAAAGAAAGACAAAGCTGATAGCTATGGTTTCAAAAACATGTGTAGCTTTGCCCTCATTCTCTGTATTCAACCTGAAAAATGTGTTCCAAATGGTTTATCTCTCCCTCCCATTAATTTGTGGGGTGGAGATGGATTGGTCACCTTCCCAAAATCTGACTGGTATTACATTCCAAAGGCTGGATTGAGATTCCTAGCTATCAAGAAACATTACCGTTCTTCTGTTTAAGTCCTGGACCACCTAATTACCAATTCACAGTGATCTAGATGGCCAGACTCTGAAGAACATATTGGCTAAACATGCCAGGACATAGTCTGCATTTAATTGTCTTGCCACAGTACAAAGTAGATACCTCTAAACCAACTGAAATGTGGTTAGAAACTGGAGAAATTTGAGGTATTGGAAATTGGAGAAAGGATAACTAGGATGAACGAAGCTTTAGTGAAAAATGGCATGACCATATACGGGATTTTATGAAAGCAACAGTATGTAGAATTTTTTTTTTTTAATAATAAGCCAAAACCCTAAAACAATATCTCTTAAGTCATAATGAATATGTTCTGTGGAGATAGTTTAAGATTGTAATAACTTGCTGAATATTTTGATTTTGAATCTATAGGAATACAGTTCTGGTCAGATTTTCTAGCAGCCAGTTTGTAGACAAAACAAAAAAAATGATCTGGAAGAGCACCAATAAAAGGAGAGAGCAGGACATGGATGGGCAAAGGATATCATTGATTCTGGAAGTGTGGTTGCAATCCATGAACTCAGTCTATATGTGTGATTAAAGCTGGGAGTATCATTGATCTTGAAGTCAGGTTGCAAGCTCTGCCCAGAGTGGATATTTTCTTTCCGATCATTCTCTTTTGCGCTGACTTTTTGAGAAGCTTAGTTATATGAAGGAAGAATGTCTTGGTTGTAGCTATAACAGATAATTTGAGGATTGTGGCTGAGCGGACAGGCTTTACATGCAGATGGCTCCAGATTCAGTATTGGGCTAGTAGTAGACAATACTAGACTAGGCAGTATCAAATAAACTAACCTAGTATTAGACAGTTTCCTATGAGGTATGAATTTGCTTTAAAATATAGTGCAGTCACTGGTGCAGATATACCGTAAAAGCTTCTTGGCTCAGGGTATAGCTATTTGAAGAAAGCCTGTGGCACTTATCATGATGTTCAGGTCTTTTTATTTGCCATAATGCTGGTAAATTCTACTATCTGCCCTCCAGCAATGTGGTGTACAGAGCTGATAATAGTCCATTATTTGGTCTGCTGAGCATGTAGGAAGTAGACCGCAGAAACATTTTGGCAGGATAGCTGTATGTGTGATGTTTTTGTATATATATGAAGGATAAGAGCATGGTAGTTTCTGTACAATTTAAAGAATGCATTCATATTCAGAATATTGTCTGTTTCCTAACTTTTCCTATTCCTGAACAGAGCTGTGCTGTCTGACTTATCTGGCTTCTATGGCACAGACAATACAATGTCCATGTCAATTTTATTTATATATCACCTTTCCATATAATATACCCAAGGCAGCTTACATCAAAACTGACAAAGTCAAACAAAAAGGAAAAAAAATAAACATATTATCTCAAAATAAAATTACACAAGGCAATAAATGAATAACCATCCATTAAACAATTCATTAGGATATAACTATTCAATCAAGCCAATCAGATGTCGGTTCATAATTACTGTATCATACTAGTATTTTAAACAACTCAGTTGGAAACATGAAACAAATTAATTATTATTGTTATTATTATCTCCAATAGGCCATGAAAACAGGAGTCTCTAAGGAAGGCTCTCCTTACTCTCAGTGTACTGAGAACTCCCAGCTGTGTCTCAATCTTACACTATATGTAGGGTGATGAGAGGGAATGTTCCTTCAAGAGTTCTAAAACAGGACAATTTACAGTGAACACATTTTCCCCATCACTGCAACACACGGATTGGAGATGCTGCCACGTGGGCCATCTTTCTTCCTAAGAACTTTTACAGAGACATAAGATTTGTACCTTTTGACATGGGATAACTTTACCAGAGAGGATACAAGGGGTAGGCAAACCTGGTACCCTCCAGATGTTTTGAAATACAACTCCCATAAGCCCCAGCCAGCATGGCCAATGGTCAGGGATTCTGGGAATTGGGACTTCAGATTATCTGGAATGCACCAGCATGTCCACTTCTGGAGTATACTCAAATATACCGAAACAAGCATCACCACACTGCAGAATGGAGCTTCAAGTCAGAGTTGATTTGTATCTTTTAAAATAAAAACAAAACTATAAGAGTAAATGAAACAGAACTTCAGACAGGCTGGTATTTCAGATAACATGTCATGGGTCAGGGGTGGATGGGGAAGACCTCCCTTGAAACATCTGTTTCAGAGGAAACTTCTTGGTTTGCCTAACTTTTTTTGACAAGGGGAAATGGAGAAGAACACAAACAAGAGATGGTCTTTTGCACTTATCTTAGTCCTTCTTACCAGTTGGTTAAACCAGGTGATAAACCCAATTCCCCTGTGCTGACAGCTATAATAATCAAGCACCTTCTTTGTTCATTATACTCTCTTTAACCCCAGTAGTCTCATTCAGCCTTGCATTTAGTAATCGCTCAGTGTGACGGCCTCCTAATGAAGAAATAAAACATAGAATCTGAGACCCATTCTTCTAGCAAAAACATGCACTCTGCTCCATTGGCTTGTAAAATCAGGTTTCCGTTCACTATTAGGCCAGGTGAAAAAAGTAATATTGGGTAATTTAGAGAAAAACACCTGGACTGAACAGAAAATTACTCTCCCTCCTAGTTTTGCAGGAAGGAAGGTGTTATCCTAATTATTTATTTTAATTGTTAGACATCCACAAATCTCAATTTTTGTACGTCATTGTTCCTTGGGTAGTGGTTCCTTTAATAGCTACTTTCTATGGTTCTACATCTTAAGTCTCCAGGCCAGGAAAGGCAGATTTTAATAGCTTTCTATTTTGCCAGAATTTTACACTGGAGGGAAGGAAACTCAAAAGCTTTCTTCCCCCACCCTTTTTATACAATCCCCAGGACAAATTATGAAAATTGCATGCTTAATTTGTATGCATTGGTTAGAAAATGTAGCGCACACAGCCTATAAATTGCTAAAAAATCCCCAGCATCCAAACCTTGACTCAAGAATATTGCAGTGGTTAAAACAATAAAAACAAATCTTATGGGGGCAGTCTGATAACCAGTGGTATTCTTTTTAAACCGGTTGCTCAGATTTTATGTTTATGGCTCAATGTAAGCAGAAAACAGATCGTGGCATTTCAGATATTTTTATGTTCTGTGGGGAAAAATCAATGCCGAGTCTGATGATTTTAGAACATTTGGTGGGTGAGTGCATGGGTGGTGCTTAAGTCTGATAAAACATGAAAGGCTGCTTCTAGTGAAGGGTGTGTAGGAGATCCTTATGGATCATAGAAACTGGGCACTGTCTGCTTTCATTTGGAGATTAGTGATGAAAGAGGATGGGGGTGGCTGTTTGCAATGAGGGCTGCATGGTGATGGAGCTGGGTGGGTAGGCAATGTCTTTAGTGACCCTTTGTCATCAGTTTTACTAAGATGATTCCTGGGAGGCATTGTTCCAGCCTGAGAGGCTGGCAAGGCTCCTTCATTGGCAGTTGCGTTCCTTGTCCTGTATGTTGATTGTTAGATGATGCCCTTTGGTTTCAAACTTCTTCAGAATTAGTGGGTTTGTTTAAACCCTGGGTAATCGTGGATGAGCAGGAGTGAGCAAATGGCTTGATCTTGGGTTACATGTAAGGCTTGTTCCTCCCACAACAATCTACAATTCTGGGTTCGGACATCACAGAGCGACCCTGGGTTGTTTAGCTCCACCCGATTGCATCAGGAGCAATTGGGCAGCGAGAACTAGCCTGCTTACTCACTCCAGCTTCATTCCCAATGACCCACTATTTTACAAACTGTGGGTTGTTGCGACATGCAAATGGGGTCTATGGCCCTTTCTACACCATAGGGGTGTAGAGGGAGGGAGGCGGGCGATCCTGGAAGTGCCTGCTTCCGGGATCGTCGCTCTCTATACATATCAGAGAGTGCGACGTCCCGGCTTCCTTCTGGGCTGTCGCATTGCAGGCGCCTTTTTTTTAACAAAAAAAAGTTCTGCGAAGCGCACTGGCACTCCAGCGAAGGGTAAGTTTTTTTTAAAAAACTGCCCGAAATCGGGGGGCCCACCCTCCCCCCCCCATCCTGGGGATGGCAAACTTGGCCCAACCTCCCCTGATGGGCATGGAGCCGCACAATGTGGCGGCGTGACTATTTCTGCTTCTGCGCTTACTCGCGAGTGATAGAGACAGGCGGCCACATCTCCCGAGGCCCCGGGAACTTCCTGGGACCGTGGTAAAATTGGGATTTTCCAGTGATCCCTTATCCCTGGCAAATCCCGTGGTCATCCCCCCCCCCCCCCCCCGGGAGTCCCTGTGCATCATTTGGACTCACAGGGACAATCCAGGGGCTATCTCAAAGAAAATGACCGTTGTAGAAACGGCCTGTATCTGATCTCGTATTGACATTGAAAAGAGGAGTCTCTGTATCAGACCCAGTTCTTTTTTGGCATTCTGGATACGCTGAGTAGCTGTCTTCCTGAGCCATACATTCTGAACTGCACACTTGCAGTTTTAAAGCATAGTGACTGTGTCAGCTATATGCTAAGATATGGAGATGACATGAATGCCTTATAATAAACATGCACACAAGTTATAGAGATTTTTTCCCCTCAGAGCAATGCAGTTATTTCAGAAAATGAATGGCTGAAATTATATATAGATAAAGACAGATAAAAAGGGGAGAATATTTGGCCACTTATTATTCTAGCCTAATAAATCTCCGAGGGTTATCAGAATAAAATGGCAGAATGGACCATGTACATCACCATGAGCTCCATGGAAGAAGGGTAAGATAAAAATGTAGTAAATGAATAAAATATGACATTGAGGAGCAATATATACATACTTCAAAACACTTCTACTTTATTCTAAAGGATGTGTCTTTTAGACGAGTTCAATTATCCTGGGAATTCTCCCCCTTGACAGGACATATATATTCTCCACATCTGCCAATGAGAATAGCATACATTTGCATACATTTGCAAAACAGTACTTTCATTCATGTGCATTTTTTTTACTACAAAATTCTCTATCACCCTTCATATACAAATGTAGGTTCCATAGTATCATACAGAAATAAGCTAATACATCAACAGTAAAGTACAGTAAGAATGAGACAATTCACCAAGCAGCTAAATACCACAATGTTAAAAACCAATTAAAATGCCTGGGCAGATAAAAATGTTTTAATTTGGTGCCTAAAAGAACTGTGTGTATATGAGAGTGAGTGAGTGAGTGAGTGATGTATCACAAGTAGTTTCCATTAAGTTTGCACACTTTATAGAAACTATTTTATCAAGATTATTAATTATTTTGATTGGGTCAAGGTAATTAGTGTTGTCTGTCTAGCCTGAAAGACTAATGCAAATCTGCTGTCTCTAAATGACGCTGAATAATTTGGTCTCTTGGGCTATCCAAACAAAGAGCAATTGACCTTTTGGCATGGCCTTAATACATATTATGAAAATATCTCCCTTCGAGATACTTTATAGAACAGGAACATAAGCTAACAGGGCCGGTATTTTAAACAAATGCACACTACTAGTTTTTCTTGTAAAAATACACACTGTTTTCACTTCATGTTCTTATGAAATGAAAAAAGGCCTTCACTTAGATTGTCTTTGCATTCGCCTCATTCGCCTTATTCTAATTGAATTGAGCCCACTGCTGTATTTCCTCTAGAAAGTATATTGTTTTTAGATTACCATTTCAGTCCTATTACTCAAAACCCCAGCTTCTAATGCTTTCTGACAGTTATCAACATAATGAAGCATAATGAAATGATGAGCAATCTACAGTGAAAACTCAACATGGATTCCACCAGTGCTGTGTTAGTGTGTTGTAAAAATCTAAATGCTGCGGAAAATAACACTGCCCTTACTGTTTTTTCCAAGGTCAAGAGCTAGATAACAGTCTGAATGTTTTAATCTTGCAAATGTTACATGCTAAAATATACCAGTCATTTAGTGCATTCTCCACTTAATACTTCACAAGGTTATGTTCAGACACATTTTCCCTGGATAAAGTGAAACACGTTATGGGAAAACATAAAAAAGAGTTGGAGGACACTCAAGTTGATGAAAGGAACCCAAGAGAGAAGGGAGGAATTTCAGATAAGTAATACTGGTGGATTTAAAGAATTTGTTGATACATAATAATATCTTAAAAATGGTTTACAAATATTTATCATGGAATATAAATGTACTAAATTCCCCACAAAAGAGGAAAAATATTTTATCTAAAAAAATGAAAACTGAATATTATCTGCTTACAAGAAACATATTAGAAAAAAATATACAAAATATTTGTATAATAAAGGCCTGGGAGAAGAATTTATTTCCGCAAGACCTACATTTTCCCAACATGTAGATATAGCTATACAAATGTGCTACCTGATTTGTATGAGCACTTTGTAAGTGATTGTTTATACAAATCATAGATTATTTTTAAGGAGTAATTTTCTATAGTAGTTACTCATTTTGGCATATAGAGGCTTGCTTCTTTTATTTACCATACTATGTCCAGTACAGTTATCTTGTGTCCAGACAGTTTCAGCATCTGTTTTAGTTTTGTATAATTTAGAGGTCATTGGTTGAAGCCCAAAACCCAGACTAGCATATGGCCATAAGCTTACATGGTAGGAAATTGTGTATAAATTATTTCACATTTTCCCTCTGAGATCCTTTTCAGCATACACTAATTCTAAAACAGAAAGTAATCCTTACCATGGGTTTTATCTGAAATTTAACCTGCTATTAGGAGACAAAGCAAATAAGATGCAACATCATTGCTTTGAAATCTATGCAGGATCTGATCTTTATCTAAAATATCTTCCTCAGAAGTATCAGCTTTTGTCTGAGAGTGCTATTCCTATATAGCAGGTTGAACCTGCAACAAAATGGTGCAGTGTAGAATGCTCCTGTTCAGATTTCTAGCCACTCTATTCCCTCAGTTCCATGACCTCTGCTCAACAGTCAGTTGGCATTCTGTACCCAGTGAGAATGCTCAGTCATCATTGCACCCCCCCAAAAGTTACTTGCACTTCTTTGTGGTCTCTGTCCATCGGACATATGGACCCTGGATATCTTCAGTTGGCTGATTCCAGGGGGGATTGTACTGACAGCTCTACATATTGTAGAAAAAGACAATTTGTTGGCAAATGCCCTGTCGAACTTACCTATCAAGCCATAGGTGGCAGATGTGGCATTCGGTTCTTCACTGCCTTTCTCCATCGGTGTCCTCCTTTCATGGATATTTTTTGGGACACAGAGTAATGCGTCTTAGAAAGTTTTCTCTGGGAGACACTTTTCTTCAGTCATGGACAAGAGAGTTCTTCTGTCTTATTCCACTGTTTCTCCTTCTTGTGAGGATGATTGTCAAGATCAGAATGGAACAAACAGATTGTATTTTCATCGACCCATGGTGGCCAAGGCAGGCCTGGTTTGCCACTCTATTGAAGTTAGCCCAAGCAAATTTTCTTCGCCTACCATCAACACCAGATCTCCTATGAAGAAGCAGGGGTTGGATTCAACACCCAGTTATCTCAGTGCTCAAGCTGACAGCTTGGAAGATTTTTGGGGACAGCTAGTAAACCCGCAACGAGAAGATTATATGCAAGCAAATGGAAGACGTTTGGCACCTTTGTCAGAGCCTCTGGTTTTGAGCCTATTAGAGCTCCAATTGATGGAGTTCTTTCTTTTCTGAATTCACTGTTCAAGAAAGGATTCAAATGTTCATCCGTTAAAGTTTACTTAGAGGCCATTTCAGCTTTTCACTAGATGAAACAGGGCTTCTCTGTTTTTCTCGCACCCACTTCTTAGTTCATGAAGGGGCTGAAAAATTTGGCTCCCCGATGTGTTCAACGGTTCCATAATGGAGTTTCTCAGTTGTCCTGAAGGCTCTCATTTTGAAACCATTTGAGCTCCTTGCTGCCATTGACTTTCGATAGTTGTCTTTTAAGGTAGCTTTTCTGGTGGTGATCACATTGTTGAGGAGGTCATCAGAACTTTGTGAGTTATAGATTGACCCACTGTACCTAATTTTCCATAAAGATAAAGCAGTGCTTTGCCCAGACTTGGTGTTCCTTCCTAAAGTAGTCTCCAATTTTCATATCGATCGTGGCATTATTTTGCAACATTTTTCCAATCCCCATCTTTTCCATTGAAATCAGCTCTACATACATTGAATGTCCAGCAAGCGCTAGCCTTTTACAGGTTGAGCACAGAGAGTTTTTGTAAGTCTCAACATCTTTTTCTCTGCTATGGGTGAATGTCAGTTTCACCCTAGCGATTCTCATCCTGGATAGTGGACACGATTAAATTGGCATGCTAAATAGTGGGCCTGAAGCTTCCCGATTCTATCAGAGCACATTCAATGAGAGGTATGGCCACATCAACAGCCTTTGGAAACTGTGTCTCACTACCAGAACTCTGTCAGGCTGCAACATGGGCAAAACTGACTACCTTTATTTCACACTATAGACTGGATATACAGTCTCGACAGGATTGCAGTTTTGGTCAGGCCATCTTGTCAGCACTGCTGCAGTAGATATGGCATATACCTATTCTCCTCTGGTAAGTGAGCATGTTGATCACCCATATGTGCAATGCATACTGAACATAAAGTAGAAAGGCAGTTTGCTTACCTGTAACTGTGGTTCTTCAGGTGGTCATCTGTGCATTCACACAACCCACCCACTGCCTTCACTTCAGTGTCAAGCCTTGTGCTGAGGTTGAACCAAGGTGTGAATTTTTCCTCTTGGATCCGAAGCCACATTACGTGGTCTCAAGGAACCGAGAGACTAGGCAGCAACCCACTGTAGGCATGCTGAGTGGGACAGGAAGGGTTCCTGCCAAAATGATTCTCAGCTATGGAAGTTTCCCGAATCGAGCTCCACACAGGCGCAGAGCCCATCTGTGTGATACACAGATGATCACTTGAAAAACCACAGTGGTGCTTTTCTAAAAGCTGTATCTTTGCACTTGGAAAAATGTAATTGTCTTAATTTCTGTGTGTTCGGCTACTGTTGAAGACACAGGCAACCTTAATTATATAAAAACTCCAGGAATTGATGTTTTGTATTATCTCCAAAATGTTTTTAGTATAAAAGCTCATTTCTTGTGACCTTCTTTTTAACCTTCCTTGCTAGCTCTCATTCCTTCTTGCTTTTTCCTTCATTTTTTTTAATGTGTAGGCTGATAGGTTTGAAAACACCCTGGATATTATCATGCCCCTATTGTTCAGATCCCTAAGGCAAGACCCAGCGGAGTAATTTTAAAAAATATACTTTTAATATAACACCTTGTTAAAGTACCAACTGCATTTAATTTAAGGACAAAAAGGATGGCTCTAAATGTGTTTATATTGTCATTATTAGACATATGGAGAATGTATTGCTCAAGGCACTTAGCCAGGAAATTTGATTGCATTTGTTTGTAAACTCTAAACTGTACTATGAATTCAGTAGCTAACAAGTGCTTTGACAGGTTTGTATAAAGGATTGCCAGAAGATATGGCAAAGAATCTTGTGGTACCTTAAAAGACTTAACATGTTTACTGTGGCATGAGTTGTTTCCGATAATGCACATGTGGTCTCTCTGTGCAGCCGGAGAGTCCCACCCACTGCTCGCCACAGCTAGCTGATCAAGCATCAGTTGGGATGCAAGGAACAGATTGCTGGGGAGGGGAGGTAAAGTCTGCACCCACCCCCAGTGATTGTTGTAGGCAAGGTCACTGTTTCCCCGCTTCTATTAGAAGTGGGACAAATTCACCAGTCCTGCTCACTTGTTCAGCCCCTGAAGGGTTCTGCAGGGCTAATCCTTCCCCAAAATGTTGTCTACTCCCATGATAAAGTAAGCTTTAACCTCCAAAATTTCAGACCACAACTGACATGTTAGTTTTAAGATGCCACAAGATTCTTTGACATTTTTGCTGCAATGGCTAAATGTCACTGCTACTGAATGGACCCCATTTCAAAGACTCTGTCCAAGTAAAGATCTCCCTGATGTCAAAGGATGTTACCACCCAGCAGCTGGTAATGGTGACTTGGGGGGGGGGGGCATTTCATGCTTCAAAATCAATTTTTTTGGTTGCCATATGAAATATCTGGATTCCAGCTAATTTCAGTTTCTAGGACTCTGAGCAACACAGGCATTGAAGATTTCCCTCCCCCAACCAATCTGTTGTATACTATACTGAATGTTTGTGCTCGCTCCAAAAGCAAGGAAAGTAACAGGTGATTGATATTTCAAGCGGCTGCTGTCCTTAGTGGACAGCAGCCCTGCGCATTGTAAAAGCAAGATAGGCCCTAATGATAAATGTTTGAGAATGCCATGCTGCTAAGAAGGGTCACTCTCAATGGCAAAGTTTATGTAAACTAGACTGAAGCAGTGAGGAACTCACCCCAATGGAAGAAAGCAATTAGAGGCAGCCACATATACAGCTGTCACGGGGACGCTCCAGCTTCCTTTCAGAGTCAAACTTGCATAGCTGCACTGTTTGCTCTGCGTAATAACCTGCCTTTCAGTGGGAGAGAGATTAACAATGAAAATGCTCATCTGAAGGGCTTTACAGCTCTCAACCTAAAGCATTATTGAAGCATTATTGACAGCTCTGAAGTTATACGCGATTAATGAAGCCGCAGGAGAAGGAATCCCAATGTTCTCTCCTGTGTTGCAAATGGAGATAGACCTTCCTGAAGGAAGAGGACTAGTCTCTAGCGGAAGCCCAAGATAAGGTGAGGAATTATAGCACAAGTAGGAGAAAATAAAGGAGTCACGGGGAAGGGGGAGAGACTGGAAGAAATGGACGCAGAGTGGAAAAAGGGAGAATAAACAGGACAATTTTTGGAGCCCTCTTGAATTTGCCAGCAGGATGCCTGGGATTGAGAAAAATGATTTCCAAAGGGCATGCTTGTTTTAACAATGAATTCACATAAAGCTTCTAATTTTGGTCCAACTTCATTCACTTTCAAAATCTGAAATGTTTAAAAAGCAACTGGTTGCAACAGAGATTATAAGATTTAGCTACACATGTCTAATACTATTGGGTTAGATCCAAAGGTGGTGTGATTGGAAGGCCTCATGTGCAAAGATCTTTCTTATTCCTGCCTCTTCTGCTCCCAGCTCTCTGTGTGCCCCTTCCCCCTGGCAGCCTCCCTGGAAAGGGGATTTCCCTTCTCCCATTCAGGATGGTCCCCTGACCTTCTGGAGAGGCTTTTTCGGGGATGCAGGAGGCTGCACTGGGACAAAGGAGTGGGAAACAGAACAGGCTTCTGGTTATGCAACTTTTGGATCTAACGTTTGAGAAATGCTGTCTCCACACTTCAGTAGACTGTCAAAGGAGCATAAAGAAATTGAAGGTGTAGACATTTCTTTTCTGATTGTATCCTTCACTTCATTCTACAGAATTCCAAGTCTATGGGGAATTTTGTCTCTTAGAAGTTAGATTTTTCTTTCCTTGATGTTGTTTTTGTTGTCCAAATATTGCACAGAGTTCCTTTAACCCAGAATCTTTTCCTCTTTCTTTCCTCTTTCTTTCCTTGTATACAATAGGAGATAGCAGGAAAACGTTTAGTCTTTACAACCATAGTATTTTATACAATTGATGTGTATCTTGTTAAAGATCCGGCTGTTAAAGGAATTGATATCTGTTGATCTACTCCCTAGTGCAGTAAATGGAATAGTTTCTATTCCCCATGGAAGACTCAAGTGCTGATTTATCATCCAGTCAGTGTCATGGCATTGATGTAAATCTGACTCCTCATAACAGTTCCCTGTTGTACTACACAAAGTATGTTGGCCAGTCTTCCCTGTTAGATCATCCTTATTATCATGCATCAGTTGACGTTTTCCCCCTTACAAGGCCTTATTCTGGAAAATTGCTTAGATATGCCAGCAAGAGCCTGAGTGCAATCAACATCTTTTAATATTGCTGAAGTTTAAGATATTACCTCACAGGATATGAGTCATAAAGAAGGACAGTTCATAAGGTCCGTTTTATATCTAATGGAATCAGGATTTTAACTTCTAATAAAACTATAGATCAGACCAATAGTTTTCATTTTTATCCCTTTTAATGTTGCATCTTAGGGACATATTACATTCTTTGTCGAGCAAAATGTTTACAGCTTTGGGACACATCATCACAACCTTTATCAAACAAAACTTACTAAAACATCTGGGTGGGGGAACACAAAAATGTAATATTCTCAATGAGAGACATGCCTGAGGCTTTCGTTGGGACTGAAAATGAGAGGTCGGAGTGGTCAGGGAAGAAGCTAACTTTTCCCTGGATCCAATCCATTAATTCCAGAACAATTAGAATAACAGGTGTCTAGTATCTGCAAGTCAGTTATGTGTTTTTCTTGGCTCCCAATTATCAGACATTAATTTACTTCTACCAAGTATTAATCTTCATTTGCACAAACTCCTGTTTTATATACAGATAAACGTGGTTAAAACAAACAATGGAATAGTTGAAAATGTTGAATATGGGTTCAGCATGGGTAGTTGTTGAATTGTGTGTTGTTGTTGAATTAAGTTTGTCAGTACATGTGTACTCTACATTATGGTTTAACTATGGGTTGTTAACCACGAACAACTCAGTTCGCAACCCAACGACAGACCATGGGTTCTCTTCATTGGCTGCCTTCGCTTCCATGGATTTGTCCAATTCTGTTTTAGAACTATCCAAATTGGTGGCCATCACTACATCTTATGGTAGTGAATCCCATAGTTTAACTATGTGCTGTGTGATGAAGTACTTCCTTTTTATCTGTTCTGAATCTCCTGAGAGAGGGAGAAAAATGACTTCCTATTCACTTCCTCCACACAATTAATAACTTTGAACATCTGTATCATGTCTCCCCTACTCGTCTTTTTTCTAAGCTAAACAGTCCCAGGGCCTAACTCTAAAGATGATCACACTGCAGGACAGTTTGATATGCTGAGCTATACTCACTGGCTTAGGAAAAATAATATCCTCCATGTCAAACCAGTTGATCTGGCCAAATTGCAGAAAGCTTTAATTGAGGATAGTGCCTGATCACACCCTGGGAGGTTTTCAGAATAACTTGTTGGGCAGACTATTAATGAAAATGCAGCCTGGACAGACACCAATATTAAAGCCTTAGTCATAGCAAGAGTTCACAGGCAATTTCTAAACAATTTCGCTGATAGTTTCAAAAGTTTTTTTTTAATGATGATGTAAGTCAGAAAGGATTTATGTCAGTAAAGAAGTAGGTTAGTTTGGATTGTCAGCATCAAGAACATAACTGGATACTTATTACAAATTTTCTAAATTTCAGTGAGGTCTGGCAGTATGGGAAGCCTCTTTCTCAGGTAGATCCATTTTCTTCAAGTGGGATTACATCTTTTGGCCAAGTGCCATGTTTCTTTCCTTCTGCTAGCCTAGAAAGGGAGAGAAAACCACCTATCAGTGCTGTACTCCCAATTTTTTTAGGCTTTTGGGGGACAGCTGTATCAACATTGCTGCAAATAGGGAAGGGCCAATCAATCTATATCTGGTCCATATCCGTGCCAACATGTATTCCGTCAAATGTCTGTTTCACCCATTTGGTGCTGGTGCACTACCATGAGCCACACCTAGCACAATGGGAAGCTAGCGCAACAGAAAGCTAGTGATACCTCGCGCTACCAGAAAATAGTTGAAACTTCCATTTCTGGAATGGGGCAACTCAGCAAACTTTGCAGAAGGGAGCAGTCATGGTTCAGTAATAGACCACATGCTTTGCATACAGAAGGTCCCAAGTTCAATCCCTCACATTTCCAGTATGGCTGGAAAATTTCCTGCCTCAAATACTGGAAAATTGCTGCCAGTCAGTATCAACAATACTGGGCTAGATGAGCTTAAACCTGTCTGACTTAGTATAAGGCAGCTTCTATGTTCCTAGGACTTCCACTGACCTTTCCCATTCCAAAAGTGGATGTTTTGACTAGTTTCCTAGGTTGCGCTAGGAAACGTCAGTTTCCTGTTGTGCTAATTGTTGTTTCCACTAGTGCAACGTGTTTAGAGCTGGAAGATTACCTTCACTAGATATTTCTCATTTCTGCATCAATCTGTGCATTCTTTTAAAAATGCAATAAATAAATAAATAAATAAATCTATTTTTATATGCCATTTTCCCCTATGTGCATTTTTGTATGCAACTTTCCTCAATATATGCATATTTGAGCCAAGGACTGCACATTTTTGTCAAGGAAGGGCAAATTGAATCAGTTTCCTTAAAAATGAGGACCAAACAAAATTTCCCCCTATCCCTAGTTTCAACATTTGCAAAGAAAGCAGTCTTCAGAATGGGGTAAATTTGCAGTTTCTATTTATTTTAGTGTCAGTTAAGCACCTCTCTTACAAAGTTCTATTAAACTGAACAAATCATCAGTTCTAAAAGGGTTTTGTGGGTGGACAAAGGCCCTTTCCACATCAGGCAGTTTGCCTGGGATGGCCCCCGGCTGCTCCCTGTGAAGCCATATGATGCACAGGGAGACCCGGGGCGGGATGGGTGGGCACAGGATTTTTCCGGGAAACCAAAAACTAGAAAAATGCAAAATCGTCTGCGGCCCCCGGGAAGTTCCCGGGGCTGCAGAAGAATGTGGCCAGCCGCCTCGGGAGTAAGTGCGGCAGTACCGATGGCCACAGAGCCGCACCACGCAGCTCTGTGGCCAGCAGGAAAAGGGGGAGAAAGCAAAATTGCCATCCCCAGGATGGCAGGGGGGGAGGGGGCCAATTGCGTACGTTTTTTTAAAAACAAAATACTCACTGTTGCAGAGGAGTGCTCGTGAGCTCTCCGTGGATCTTGAAGAGAAAAACAATGGCCGCTGCGACTTGCGACAGCCTGGGATGGCCTCTACACCCCCGTTGTGTGGAAAGGGCCAAAGACTGTTTTTCAATGTATTGTGCACAAGCCACACAAATCCTTGGGTTTGTTCACTCCCCTGCCATGGCTGGGAGGAAGATTTAGGAAGATTTCAGTTCAGCTCTTTCTATGACCCTGTTCAGACAACATGCTAAACCATGATGGTTAAACATTTTGAGCTAAATATTATGGCTTAGTGTATCATGTGAACCAGGACTTAGCATGTTGCATGAACCATTTCTAACCATGGTGGATACATAACTATAGTTTAAATATGCTCACTAATTATTTGCTGCAAAAGGGTTAACGGCCTAACCATGGCTTAGCGTGTTGTCTAAACAGGATCTATGTAATCGGAACCTGAAATTTTGGTTTACTATCATTAGCTTCAACAAGCCAGTTTGAAGAAGGTGTCTATGAAACTGACCACAGTAGGTGTCAAGCACATTTTGCACTCCAGACAACATGACAAACCCCATGCTTTACTAAAACTGAAAGTAAAAGCTTCCAAAGTCCTTCTCCAGCCATGCAGATGGAGGAGTGAGAACAGAAGGAGCACAGGAGCTTGGCAATCATTTTGACTTGTTCCTGCTTGTGCACATTAGCTTAAACCATAGGTTATTATGCTGCGTGAACATAAGCTGTCTTTTTTATTGCCATTATAGGAATAAAGAGCCTTTAGTACCTTGAACCCAAACGAATTACATAAAAATATATAAATCAATATGCTTTATTTATTCACCGAATGCAGTGTGAATCTCTTCCAAGTAAACATTCAGGATTCACATGTAAGACCTTGGTTTAAAATGGTCGCATTGAAATGAATATGCCTCTCCCACGATTCCCAAATTTCTCACAGCAGATATTTATAACAATTATTTCTGAACATTGACATTGATGTTTGACAGTTGGCTTTTAATAGTGTATTTAATATTTGATTGTTATGATGGTGATGACATGTAATAATACCTAGAAGTTCACAATATTTGATAGGAGATATGTGTTGTCATTTAGCACCTGTGCAAAAGCTACGCCTGTTCTCTCTGTAGGTCCTTGTCTGTTTCAGAGAGGTTTTTGCTGTGTGGGATTTTCTGTGTGGCAATGGTTAAGTGAGAAACAAATGCAAACAAGGCGCCTATGAAAGATCAGCTCTTTTGATGACTGTGCTCTTCAAAGCCTGGATGCTGCTTTTCCCTTTGCTTTAAAATCAGTCTAGCATTTGGTAACTCCCCCACACCTTCCTTTTCATGCTGGAGGTGGTGCAACCTGCAAGCATCTGCTTCCCTTGTTTTCTGCTTGATCGCGTCTCCGCTTAGACATAACCATGCTCTGTGTTCTATATACTAATTACCGACTTCTGCTCCTAAGGAGCTTGATTCATTTTTGCACATTTTCCCACATAAAACTGGACATCGCTCCATCAAAAACATCTTAATGTTCTATAGTCCATGAAACAGATTCAGCTCTCAGGCTGGAAGGCAGGTTTCATTCAATACAGAGTTATCAAAAATCTCTGTTTCTTAACTCTGTAGGATTTCTATGCAGATTCCACACACACCCAAATTACAGAAGCAAAGAGTTAAGTTCTGACTGTAAATATATGCCTAACTAGTGCTAGCCTGCAATAATTTACTGAAATTTTACATTTTGTAAAACATTTTCAGCAGATTTTCCACTTCTCAGTAGCTCATTTGCACACATACACCCCCCATCACTGTTTTCCTCCCTCTTTTTCTCTCAAACACACAAGTACCGCTGTCCCACCATTCATATTTGTACGCATGCACTCATTGCTGCCTCTTACTTTCTCTCTCTCTCACTCAAGACTCACACAAAGACACCACTGACACACCATTAATTTTTGTATGCACCCACATTTTTTCTTTTTTCTTTATTTATTGCATTTATATCCCACCTTTTTCTTTCAAGGAACCCATGGTGGCATACATAATCTTTCTCCTCCTGCATTTTATCCTCACAACAACAATCCTGTGAGGTAGGTTGTCCTGAAAGGCTACAATTGACCCAAAGTCAGCAGTGAGCTTTCATGTCCGAGTGGGGACTAAACCCCGGATCTCCCAACACCCACTCTAACACTCAAACCACTACACCACGCTGGCTCATTTCTTCCCTTTTGCTTGCATGCATATCTCACCTCTGTTTTTACACACACACCATTCAGGCTCTCCATTTCCTTTTACACATGCATACTTATATACCACTCCTGAAAAAAACCCTCCCTTGACCTGGAGATTTATGGCAACTAACGTCCGGTTGCCAATACCCCATTTTTGAGCAAGGTGCAGGTGCTCTTGGATGAAACTGATTATCTGGATCCATTCCAGTCTGGATTCAGGCCTGGTTTTGGGATGGAATCAGCCTGGGTCGCCCTAATGAATGACTTTCTTGGGCAGAGGGACAGTGGGAGTTACCATGTTGCAACTCCTGACTACGGTATCCTCCTGGAACACACCTCCTTGAGTTGAGGGGTTGAAGGTTCTGTTTTACAGTGGTTCAGCTCATACTTGTGAGGTCGGTTCCGGAAAATAGCACTGGGGGGACTGTACTTCTGCCCCATGGCAGTTGAACTGTGGGGTGCCACAGGGCACCATCCTTTCCCCAATGTTATTTAATGAAGCCGTTGGAGCAGTCATCAGGAGATGTAGGGCAAGGTGTCACTAGTACGCTGCAGGCACCCAGTTCTATTGCTCTGTAACATCTGAATCTGGAGAAACCATGGACATTCTGAACCGGTGCTTGGATACAGTTATGGCTTGAATGAGGGCCAACAAACTGAAGCTGATAAGACAGAGACCTTGTGGGTTGATGGTTCCCAGGTCCGGGAATTGGGGTGTTTGCCTATTCTGGATGAGATTGAACTCCCTCTGTAGTTCAATCTCATCCAGAATAGTTCAGGTCCGTAGTCTGGGGGTGCTCCTGGATCCATCTTTGTCACTGGAGGCCCAGGTGACCTCGGTGGCCCAGAGTGCCTATTATCAGCTTCGGTTGGTATGCCAACTACGCCCATTCCTGGATAGGGATAGCCTAGCCCCAGTCATTCATGCACTGGTATCCTCATGATTAGACTACTGTAATGCGCTCTAGGTGGGGCTACCCATGTGTGTGGTTCGGAAGCTGCAGCTAGTGCAGAATGCAGCAGCTAGGGTGCTCACGGGGACACCTAGCTCTGCTCATATAAAACCAGTGGCTGCCTGTTAGCTACTGAGCAACATACAAGGTTATGCTTTTATCTTACAAAGCCCTAAAGAACTTGGGACTAGCATACCCAGCAGATCGCCTTCTGTTATATGCATCTGGAGGACAACCATGATCCTCAGAGAAGGTCCTACTGGCTATTCCGAAACAAACTGAATGCCGCCATGAAGAACCCCAGCGGCAGGCCTTCTCTGTAGCGGCACCCACCCTCTGGAAAACCCTCCCTTGTGCAGTTTGGAAGGTGGAAAATGTAACATCTTTTAAAAGCCTCCTGAAAACATACCTTTTCACACAGGCTTTCCCTGGATTTCAACTTAGCTGGTTTTTATATTACCTTTTTGACTTTTAATGTTATATTTTATGGTTTTAATTGTGCATTGCCCAGAGAGCATCAGCTGATGGGCAGTATAAAAATGAAATAAATAAATAAATAAATAAATAAATAGATAATATACAAACCACTTAGCACAACTATTCATATCATCCATTCCCAATCACACACACCCCTGTCACATGTGTTCCACCACTACCATTCACTCTCTCAGATATATAATACTCTTATGAATTCTCACCAGTAAATCAAATACCATGCAAGTATTTCTTTTTGGGGAAGCAGAAACATCCAGAGATCCTTAGACTAGCCCAACCAACTAGTTCCCCTGGCACAATCACTTTGGGTTGCAGTAATAAAACAGATATGTAGTAGCAGCATGAAAAGAAATATTTTTAACCCACCTTTCAGGATACATTGCCTTCACAAGGCAGCATACAGTATTAAAAAAACCCATTAACTTACGAATTACAATTAAACAAACATGCAGCAGTAGTAGTAGGTTATTATTTTAAAGCACTAAATACAGACTGAAATAAATGTGCCTTCTGTGTTTTTTTTTTCTTTTCATTTTTGTGTTCAGGTGCTTGTTTGTTTGTTTGTTTTTAAAGCCAGCACTGAAGAGGCCATGCATACTCCCTGGAGAAGATGTTCTACAGGTGTGGGGCCACCACTGAGAAAGCCCTGCCCCTACTACCTGCCAGCCTCAAGGGTCTTGCTGGTGGGCCAGAAAGTAGGGCCTCTGATGCTGACCTTAAGGTCTGGGCAGGCTCATGCAGGTATAGGTCATCCTTCAAATATTACGGTCCCAAACTTCAGCCCAAACCTCTGGATGACTTTTCCAAGTGCTTTTATGTAGATGTTGCAAAGCAAGAAGACAGGATGGACCCTTGAGGCACCCCGGTGTCAGTGGCTGAAGTGGCCGAAGGGTAGAACAAAAGTATCAAGTATCAGGCCTCAACTGTGGCAATAGTAGCTGTCGTCAGGCTTCTTGGAAGCCGCATAGACATTACCATGGACATATTAGCACCAGCATATTTTGTGACATCCTTGGACCTGTCCTGATATCATGTCTGCTGATGGGAAGGTTGGAAGTGTGCTTCAGCATCTGGGGCCCTGTTACATCCCTCCCTAAAGGGGGAAAAAAGATGCTCAACTAATGGAGCGATCCTACATTTATTTGAAGGAGCATCTCCCCAAACTTGTGATAGAAGAACTCGTTAGATGTGTAGCCATTCATTTCTCCTTACAGTGAGAAGAGCAGGGAAGGTGGTGCTTCAGGCCAAATCCCCTCTAGGTATAATCCCAGAGTGAAGTTAATAGCTGAACAGGGCCTTATGTTCATGCAGGAAATTATGCATTCCTCCTGAGATTTAACATCAACATGAAATGTCAGAATGCATAAAATATGCATAGTGCTCTTTTTTCTTTCCTTAATGTCTCTGTGCAGAGTCCTTCATGAGTTTTGTATGTTGTATCATGTTTGCAAGTTGAACATGCTTCTTCCTCCAACTACTGCATTGTTTAATGCATTTTGACAGTTGTGCATTTTTGTGGTTATTAAATCATATAACAAAATTCATAACTTCCTATAGGATCATACATTTCCAAAGCTCGAACAGTTTGGGACAGCCTGGCTGGGATATCCAAAATCCAATTAGAAAAGGGAAGACTGGAGAACCTGTTGGTCTCCAGATGTGCTTGGACCTCAATCCTCATCATCCCTGACCATTGCCATGCTGGCTGATGCTGTTGGGAGTTGGAGTCCCACAACATCCAGAGGAGCTCAGGTTCTCCACCTATAGGATATTGTGATAAAAGGTGAACATGCACAAAGTGAAGGATGGGAGAAATCAACAAGTTACACGTTAGTATTTTTGTGAAGCTCAGTGAATAGTTAAAACATCTTGAAAAAAGGGCTTAGAAAGGTGGGTGAAGCAAAGGTTGGGACAAAAGAGACATGAAACATTTTATTATCACCTGTCGCTTGTGTTAAAGAATATTGTGGTGATGTTTGGGCTTTGATCCTGCAACATGTGCATGCAGACATCGGCAGCACTGCACGTGTTTTCCCAGGTAAAACATATAATCTAGGTACTTGGACTGTGATCCTCTATTTAGAGAGATGAAGTTGCAGCAGAGGATTGGTTTCAATCTTCTTCACCACCACCACCACTACCACCAGAAAGAACAAGTGACTGGTGCTATTACCAATAATCTGGCTGGGACTGCACAGCCCTGGATCAGGCCTTTCAGTTTAGACAAGCATACAAATAGCAGGCATTTCTTCATATAATTTCTTAACCAACCAGCGATATGCACATATAAGCCTGCTTGCATATTTGAATGACCCTAGCTGTTTGAGAATGAGTGTGTATTTTTAAAGTATTTTAGGATGCAATCCTATGCATGTTTAGACAGAACAAGTCCTCCAGCTCCCAGCATAGGATTGCACACTCAGTACTTTTAAAAAATGTGGCATGCTAGCTGACACAGATACAGACTGTATTTACTAAAACAGACCATGTGATAAGCACCAGTGTAGATATTTCCCTAGAGAGGCTTCCTGTTTTTCTTTATCTTGGAAATGTGATTATCAAAGCCTTTGAGGGCTAAAGTTGCACATAGTCTTAATTGTTTATATTGCTTTTAAATTTTCTACTGTTTTTTTGCCTGTTAATGGATTGATTTCTTTTAGCTGTGTAAATTATGTATTATTTTATGCTGTGTGATTCTATATGTATGCCTCCCTGAGATCCCAATGATATAAGATGGGATACAATGTTTTAACAGATAAATAATAAAAGGTTATGATTTTGTTTTGCAGGTCCTCCATCTGCCCCCGAGAACTTGATTTCCAATGTCAATGAGACATCCGTTAACTTGGAATGGAGCCCTCCTCAGAACAAAGGTGGCCGCGAAGACATTTCCTACAACGTGGTGTGCAAGAGATGCGGAGCCAGTGATCTGAACCGCTGTCGGTCCTGTGGGAGTGGCGTGCACTTTAGCCCTCAGCAGAATAGTTTGAAAACCACCAGGGTTTCCATTACTGACCTTTTGGCACACACTAACTACACCTTTGAAATCTGGGCAGTGAATGGAGTTTCCAAGCAGAATCCTAGCCCAGACCAGGCCGTCTCTGTCACTGTGACAACTAACCAAGCAGGTAAAAGTTTATATCCTATTTGCCTCCCTCCCTCTTCACCTTCCATCTGATTTGAAATGGTATTGAATTGCCTAATCAATTGATACCAGAAAATTTCAGACAATGAAATATTTCAGACCGTGAACTTCTTTTGTGTGTGTGTGTGACTATCCTTTACACAGTTGCTTGATTAGGATGAAATTGTACTTTTAAGGCAGAGGTGGGGAACTCTAATAGTGTAGGGGGAGAGATCATCCACCACCCAGCCCTTCACAGACTGGACCGGGGCTGTGTGTCCATGCTCCTGATGGCAAGAAGTTATGGAAATGCCCCCTGATGTCATTTAGTCCCCAACTGAAGCGACGGCTAGAGATTCTCCAATTGGTTCTTCAGTCAGGGAACAAGCTTCATTTGCTCCATATCCTCCCTCACTGAGGAGGTGCGGCTCTCCACTGTTATGTCCAGTCATTGATCTGATGTAACAGCGGAGATTTCCTTGCATGTCACTTGTCCTCCCAATTGGCAGAGCGAGGTGTGCCCTTGGAGCTTTGGCTGTCCCACATCCTCCACAAGGGGGGAAGGTGTGGCACAGACAAAGCCACACTGGCCAATGCGCTGAGTAGTGGAGTGCTCCACCCAAGTAGAGGAGTGTTTTGCCTTCCCTGCACCTTCCCCCACCCACCTTGGTGAAGGCATGGGGCTCTCACTGATCACCTTTTGAATTGGGGTGGTGAGTTGTGCGCTAAGGGAATCTTTTCTGTTATCTCAGATCAATTATTGGAGATCAGTGGGGAGTGGCCCACAGGGAAGATAACAGTGGTGATTCCCCTCACAGCTTGACCTGTAGGGGTGGAGCTTGGAGGGTTGAGAGGGGCCTCAGTTGAGGTCCCATAGGCCAGACCCAATCTGCCCAAGGACACGAGCTTCCACATCTCTGCTTCAAGAATATGCTGGCGAAGCTCACTCACAATCATTGTGCCCTTTTGGCATAGACTTGACTTCATGTACTAATCCAAGAGAATATCACAACTCGTTTCACATAGGAAGGGCTTCATTTTACTAAGAGTTTCTCTACATGAGTGCTTTATTGCATGCTTGTGATTGACCACTCATGGAAGTTTGCAGGTCCTTTACACAACGTGAACTTCCAGGACATCTCCTGTGCTTTCTCCCCTTAATCTCGCTTTTAAAAAGATCAGAGATAATGCAGCATTTAAAATTATCATGGGATATCCGCAGTATGTAAAGCCGACACTGCATCAGAAAACAGCCACTAGATGGTGCTGTTTCATTGAACATGCAGAGCATTGCCAAGAGGGGAGGTTTTCAATTCCAAATCATGTAGTTGCCATCTAAAGGAATCCATTGTAAACCCAGAAAGACTCTGGAAGAAGAAAGCCTGATAAGAGTGCGGGGTTTTTCTTTGATGTAGACACACCCTAAGTGCATCACTCTCTTCCTTGGGCAGGCATCTTAATCCTTGAGCCAGAATTCTGTTCAGCCATGAGCTTGCTTCTTCTCGGTGCCATATGGGAGAGAAGTAAAATATCCACCAGGGAGCAAAGAATATAGACAGGTCAGCTTTGGCACTTTCCCAAGTTTTAGAATTGCAATGTTGTTTCACGTTTAAGCTAAGCTTCTGAAACACTATCACAGAATGGTCCGCAGATTTTTTTTTCAGTCGTCTGTACCAAGCAGGTTTTGGTTACAATAGCTGTGTATAAGGAACTAATGCACTTCAAATAATTATCGTTGAAATGATTTCATACGAACTTCTGGCCATTTATGCTATTAATTTATATTCTATTTTTCTTCTTTCATGGAGAGATTAACTTGATTTTGGGTAGGGTTTTTTTCCTAATAGACCTGGTTTATTTCTTCACTAGCATTTGATTTGCTCTGTAGGATTTAACAGATGTTGGTTCCTAAAATTATTGATACTGGTGATGAAAAATAGATAGTTCACAAACCTTGCACAGCAATAGAGCAGGAGTAAGCAACCTAATGCCCTCCAGATATTTTGGACTATAACTCCCATAATCCCATGACTGAGGCTGATGGGGGTTATAGTCCAGCTTGCCTACCCCTACAGTAGAGGCATGTTACAATTCCAAGATTTGCAGACATAAATGTGTTGATGGAACAGCATGTGTTCTTGGCCAGTAGCTCTCACCAGGATATACACTGTTATGGCAAAAAGTTGTGTTAGATTTGCTCATGCTACGTGAAATTTCATTTGCCCTCTGTTGTAAAACCACAGCTGTGACTTAAAATAAATGAAACCAGCAAAGCTCGACATCTCACAAGACTGAAATTTGCTAACACAGAAGTTGGCTGATATTAAAAAATTGCATTGTTTTTATTGAATGTGAAGTGCTTATGTAAACATTTAAATTGATCGGAGTCAGCCACCAAGTAGTGGATTTGGAAGTATAAGTGCAGAGCAAAGCAACACTACACCAACCAACTAGTCCAGAAGGTGGCAATCCTGGTTCAGTTTGAGAAGCTGCAGCCCCCAACACAAAGGGGAGGAGCTGTAGCTCAGTGGTAGAGCACCCACTTTGCATGCAGAAGTCCAAGTTCAGTCCCCAGTTTCTACAGGTGAAACGCTGCCAGTCAGTGTTGACAATTTTGAGCTTAGATGGTCCAGTGGTCTGACTCAGTGACTGGTCAACCCATCATGGGGAGGAGGCATTGGCGGGAGACAAGATGGATTCTGCTGTCAAGTCCCCTGGGATACCTGCCGGAGTCAGCAGGAAGGAGGGAGAGAAAGGTTTTGTGTTACAAATGGTGGTGGCGGGGAGTTTTCAGGGATGAAAACAGTCCTCAGACGTCCTGTCATTGCCCACCCCTGTATTAGAGGGTGGCTCAGGTTGAACAGCAGGTTGATGGTGTTCAACCTGTTTTGGAAGAGGGTTGTATTCTCCCTAAAGGATCCAGTTTGTAGTTTTGGAGCGCCCTTGAATTCAGCATTGTCACTGGAGGGACAATGGGCTCGGTGATGCAAAGCATCTTATATCACCTAGCTAGCGCAAAGTCACCTCTGAATGCAACCTGTAGTTTGTGATATTCAGCGTTTGGAAAAGTTAACACCTTAACAGGGGTCCCCAATAGTACCCACAAAGCTCTCCCCACCCTTAAAAAAACATTTTAAGAAAAAACTTGGAAAATTTCTCTTTCTCTTTCTAGCCTCTAGCCTTGCTCTTTCTCTCCCCTGTACCCCTTTTCCTTCCTGTTTCCCCCTCCCTCCCATCCTCTAGCCTTGCTATTTCTTTGTCCCCCCACCTCTAGCTCACTTTTGTCTAGCCAGGCAACCACCATGGGAGCCATTTTGTGTGGTGCCCACAGCTGTTTCTCAAATGTGCCCAATTTGGAGCATTGCCAAGAGGGGAAGTTTTCAATTCCAAATCATGTGATCGCCTTCTAAAGTAATCCAGGAAGGACTCCGGAAGAAGAAAGCTTGTTAAGGGTGTGGGATTTTTGCTTAATGTAGAGAAATTCTTGTCCTAGGCCTGCTTTGATCACTGCCTGGAGTGAGGGTTCAATTCCAGGTGCATGCAGCCTAGGACGAAGGGGCCATAGCTTGGTGATGGAGCACATGCTTCACATGCAGAAGATCCCAAGTTCATCCAGTTGACAGAGTTGTCCTATGTTCCCTGGGAGGGTGTCTCGGGGGAATAGGATATTGCAGATTCTCCCTTCTGCCGAGGAGGCAAAATCTGCCTAGGGACTCCCCCCCACCCCACTGCACCTGCAACAGCCACCACAGAAAGGTCCATGGCAGCTCCTCTTCCAAGGTCATTATTGCTATCTCAAAGAGGGTCAGGACAGGAGGAGGGAAGGGAAAACAGAGACATGGATCCACTCGAGCCTCTCCATCGTAATCCGTGCCCCCAAGCGATAAGGAAGCTAGATGGGCTCAGATGCCCATCTAGTTTAATTTGCATTTAAGCTGAAAGCCTCAGTTGCTTGACCCACTCTGCCTAGCATTCTGCTAGCAGAATATAAGATGGGTGGGTGACTCTGATCTTGAAGTTTCCTGTTTAAAGAGAGGCAGCCCTTTAGGGTTATGCTTTAAAAGGGTCAGGTAGCAGGTAATGACCTGGTTTGCGTGACACAACAGTCTAGCATGGCTTACTTTATCCACAGGAGTTGTTACGTTGTGCTGAGCACTAGGGGTGTGCACGGACCCCCCGGATCGGATCGGGACCCGGATCGGGACCTCCAATTTTGTCCCGGACCGGTTCGGACAAAATCGGAGGCCCCCCGGACCGGATCGAGTCCGATCCCGACCCAAAAATCGTAAATTTTTGGATCGGCCGCCATTTTTTTCCCCATAGACTTGCATTGCAATGCAAGTCTATGAGGAAAAAATGGCGGTGGGTGGCTGAGGGGGGGCCTAACTCCCTCCCCCCCCGGGGCCGTCCGCTGTGGACGGCCCCAGCAGGTAAGCCCCCTCCCCCGCGCTCCCTACCCCCCCTGGGGCCGCCCGCTTCCATCCGCTGGCGCCCGCGGGCGCCAGCGGATAGAAGCGGACGGCTCCGGGGGGGGGGGGGTAAGCCCCCTTCCCCGCCACTGCTTACCTTCTCGGCCCGTCCGCTCCCGTCCGGCGCCGGCGGCTACTACCAGCGGGCTCCGCGGCCTACTCTCGAGTAGCGCGCCGGGTGATGCCTTAAGTTTGTGTGTTTCCTTCATCTGATTATCCTCTTAATGAATAATATTGAGAGGTAGTCTTAATATACTTTACGTAAAGATACGTTTACTCCTAACTTTTATCAGCTTGCTCAAAACTGAATGTGTGCACTACACAAAACACACTTCATAAATGTATGAAATTCAGTCTTTGCTGTTATGCATATTCTGTGAAAATAGTTATTTTGTGAATGCGGTCATATGTAGTAAATTAAAAATAACATCTACAAAAACATTCTGCACGGTATAGCTATTTCTGTCCGTGCCATCTTTTCTTACAGAGGTAGCCAGGGATGTAACCAACAGGATGCTGTGAAAAGAGAAATGAATTTTACTCTTGAATGGATGAAACTAAGAGAATTTAATAGAACATGGTCAAGTCTATTTAATCCTGCTTTGTTCCCCCCCCCCCCACTCTAAAACCATCCCTTATAACAACATCCTGTGGTGAAACATATTATTACAGCACACTGAAAAGCTTTAAAGGCAAAAGTTGTGTGTGTGTGTGTGTGTGTGTGTGTGTGTGTCTACATTTCGCACAGGACTTTTTCCATATGGAACGTTCTGAACTAATAATGGCCAAAAGGCATAAAATATGTACACATGGCCTGGTTTGCTATTTTTTCCTTTCTAGACCGTATGCAGGAGAGAGGTATGAAAACACTATAAATGTCTGATAGTGATTAAGAGATTCCCCCCTCCCCGCTTTGCAAGAGCCCTGCACCCAAGTGCTCTGATGACCAAGAAGGCTACTAAATCAGAGACATAGAAGAATGCCAGTGCTTGAATTTAGTAATGAAGGCAGATTACATTAATCTAAACAGACTGCATGAAATCTTTCAAGTGCATGCAGATAACAACCATACATTTGCATGATTTACTTGGGCAGGGGAAAACCCCACCGGAGCTATGCTATACGAACGCCCCACCCCCAAAGAAACCACCAACCATTTTTTTAAACACACACACCAAACACACACCCCACTCACACTCTCTACACACCAGTTCACATACGAAGCTAAATCTGATGTGACCTATCTTAGTGAAAGTAGTCGCATTCACTAGAAAGCTCAGCATTGTGATGTCCCTCCAAACACTGCCACTTTGATTACAGACTGCAATCGGCGTCCTACAGCTCTATTTGTGAGCCAGTGCAAACCTGTGGAAACTGACAATATGGCTGATTCTCAAACCGCTCAGCCTGTGCAAACTGTGCGCAGTTCCATAAGGCTTCTACTGGAAAGAAGGCTGCAAGGATCGCCCTCCCCATGAGGGACAGATTTTAAAACAAAGAGCTTGTTGGTCCCAGCACCCCCTTACATCTAAATGTATCTGACAGTCATTTTTTGCTTCCCCCTACAGCTCAAGCTTAACAATTCAATATAGGAAAGAGAGGCTGGGCTAACGTTCTCTTCCATGGATATAATCAGGTCAGCTTTCTACTCTGCTCCTTGAATCATGAGTCAGTTGAGCAATGCAGGGACTTAGAAGCAGGCTATGTTTATTTGTGCTACACTGCGTGGCATTTTAATTAGTAACTCTGCGGATTTAAAACCTCTGAATGGACACACAGGGGCAGTTGTGTAGCACAGCTTTTGTGTTCTCCCTCTTGGAAAAAAAAATCCTGTTTGAGGACACCAGCAGGGGGTTAATAGAAGCTTTGATAAAGTTCTCTGAATCCTTTTATTGTTGCTCAACCGCAGACTGGACTCTGGTGTCTTTCTGGCTGCTCTCAGGAGATAACAATTAATTTTACTCAGTCGGAGAGACGGCAAGAAAATATCGCTGCTTGACTGAAACATTTGGGAGCTGTGGCAATTGCTATTGAGAAACTCATCTGGGCTGGAATAGACATTAAGAACCTGCCTGGTCTTTACATACCCTTCAGAGGGCAATTATGAATCAGGCTCTAGTGAAATCATGTAGACTTACCCAAAGGTAAAAATATAAAATGGGAGTCAGTCAAACAACCAGAGAGCTATTTTCTGATCTTGGATGCATTACTAGTTTCACCATTAGGTGGTCACACACAGTGTAGCATTTTTTGCACAATAAATATAGACAAAAGTAGAAATTGGTGCTACTCACACTTGCAAAATGATATAATCTACTTCGCTACAGAGTGACAATGAATTCCATTTCACCCAGAAAACTGTCAGATTTATAGCAAAATGCGGCCAATGTGAATGTAAACATAGTAATTACCTCTTGTCACTACAGAGTGGACTACTTTCTCCTAAGTTGTTCATTGAACCCTGAAGTTGGTGATTTACTAAGGGTTCTTAAAAACCTTTTCTTTGCCTTGCCAACGGAGAGTCTTACCCTCTTGTTTAATACCAATTCATGGAAATGGGTGGTGCGTATGCTTTGCCAAGAAGCAGGCAGTTGTTTGTATTATTTCTTTCTGCAGAAATGTACTCACTTTGAAATAATAAATTTAACCCCTCCCAATAACAGATTTCCCATTTGTTTTGTTTTTGCTTTGTGTTGGCTGAGTGTATGCACATTCTTAATAGCACGTCTAATGCACATGAACAAGTTTGGTTGCCAAAGGGAAAAAGGCAGATATTTCCTACCACAGTACACTTTTTAGATGCATAATTAAATGACCATGGGAAGGAATTCTCAGTTGATCAGCACTGTTTTATCTTTTGAGGTCCTTGCAAGCACATGTGCTGGACAAATGAAAGGCATCTTTTAGCTAACCATTCATTTCAGTTTAGTTTTCTACTCTCTGGACCTCCTACCACAGTTATACTACAACGTTTTGTGGTTTCCCAAAAGTATTTATTTGTTTTGCTTTTAAATCTCTTTGTGATGCACAATACGATTCAAATCATCAAGACATCAAAAGAACAAAAGCTGAAGTCTCAGGTATACAATGACAGAATGATTTCTTTTTTCTTTTCTTTTTGTAATGCCTGCTATTCAGAACACAATTTTAAATGTTTAAAATATTTTTATTTTTGAATAAATGAATACAGTGGGACTGGAGCTTATGCAAAATGTGGGTTTCAAGACACAGATATCAATTTTCCACTGACCGCATCTTCCAAATATTTAACCAGCTATGAATTCCCTCCCTTACAAGCTCTGAACTTCATATATTTAATTTGTAGAACCTTCCTTTTCTTGGCACACAGAAAGGCTAAAGCAGCCTGCTGTATCAAATGCCTGAGCTATACATTTCAGGCTTGTCTCTTGCCAACAGCTCTTCTTATCTTGGCGGATCAAGGCACTGAACAATCAACCTTCCCCTTTCCCTATAGCTCCTGTACAAAGTTCTCCTTCAGCCACATGACTGGTTTTTTTCTGTACCTTTAAGAGGTCAACATACAAACCACGGGAAGGAGGAGACCATGCCTCACAGAAACAAGCCTGCATACTTTCTGCTCATTGTTCAATTACATCTATGTTCAAAAGAGAGTACATTTTGGACCAAATCATCCCTGTGCTAGTAGCAATGACAAACATTCTTGATTGCTGCCTCGCGATTATGAAATATCTTTCTCTAGAGGTCTGTTACTGTCTCAGCCTGAATACTTCCTGTAAGGGCCTTAGTATTTTCTAGTTTGGCCTGGTATTGAACACTCAAGTGTCAAATAGGCATAAGATAATTTCAGTTTTAATATAAAGTATTGTAATTGTGTTCTTTTTTGAGGGGGATTATTGATTTTTTCTCTTAAAGTGTTGCTACATGCCCACCTGACCCACATAAACTTACGCCCCATCCCACCTCTCATTTTCCCTATTATCATCTTCTATTTTTCCATTTATACACTTATTTATCTGACTGATTTTCAATAATTCCATAGAGGCATAAGATTGCAACAAGAGACATGGTTTCATTATTAGCCTCCTCTATTCTAGTTTTCTTTCTAGTTTTTTTTTATCCGCCCCAAGGTATGATATATCTATTTTTCCAACTTTAAGTTTTTGTTGAAATTTAAAGTATAATAATTCATCATAATTAAAAATCTTAAACGGCTGATTGAAAAGGGTTTGCATTTGCCTCACACCTTTGAGAACTGTTCTTACTTGCCTCAAGCCTTTGAGAAGGCCTGGGATAGAAACTGAACTATAAGCATAAATAAACCACTTTTGCAGCCTATTTTTCATTCACAAAACTGTGGGCCTTTAAGAAGATACTTAAAATATTAGGGTGTTGGAACGGTAGATGAAAAGAATATTCACTTCTTAAATGCTCTAGGAACATTTCCTTTATTTCTTAAATGATCCGTGTTTGATAGACTTCAGAACTGAAAGCAAGCGTCGGAAAACACTACGGAAACTAATGTACTTATGGTCTTGTCTGATGACAACTGAGCAATGCGGGAGCCATTTCATTGTGCGCCCTTCCTGAACCACTTCATTAACACCAAGATATGAGATCACATGTGAAGAACTGTCAGCATGCTCCTTATCACATCACTGTTGCCCTCCCAGACAGGGCCTGTTGTGATATTTCTCTCAGCAGCATGTGGAGTCACTGTGATATGTCTCTTTCTTGCACTGCTCTGGTAATGTCATTGTGATACCTTCGGGTTGGCCTGGCCCCAGTGTGGGCCTATGCAGGGTGTGTCTGCTGATCTCCCAGATCTTTTCTCTACCCTCAGAATGGAGAGAAGTGGGCTAAGAAGCGCCTGAATTCTCCTCCTGTTCAGTCTTGTCCACCAGAGAAGGCTGGAACTGTCTCCTTAGGGTCCCATCCCCGTCTCGTGAACGGTTGCGTTTCTTTCAAGGCCTCTGAGGTTCCTTGTGGGCAGAGCTGTGTCCCTGCTACTGTGGCATTGAGGCTGCGTGCCACCCTGCCACTTGTTGGCATTCCTAAGGAACTGTGTGGCTTTGAAAAAAAGCTGTATACACTGCTCAGTCTGGCATTCAGCAACAACATGCGGTCAGGGTGGGGAAGAGTTGAGTGGCCATGCACTGCCAAGAGGGTGAGGACGAAGTCCTGGACCATCAGAATTCTGAAACAGTTAAGTCTTTACAGGTTCCCAAACTTGCAAGGCAGGATCTACACTACTTCTTTAAAACGGTATATAATGGCAACTGTTGGGGCCCATGATACACTGTTTTCAAAGTGTTTTATCCTGCTTGGTATAGATCTGGTCCAAGTCCTCAATTTCCAGGAATTGGGAAGAACTACATCATAGTCTAGTCCTATATCGATTGCAGATTTCTGTCCATTACAAAAGCGATATACAGAAGACACACAATACAGTGACTCCCATATCATAGAAATAAAGAGAAGTAAAGTCAGGACAGGCCCTTAGAAGCACAACTTCCTATATACTTATTCTGGCTCATCATTTTGGACAAAGCATCTTATTTATGTTCTCTATCAATACACTAAGATCTTCCTTGACAGACATTTATTCCTCTTGGACCAGGTCCCTGTACAACATTTGCTCTCTAATCAAGCAACGTAACTGCCAGCTGGTAGGTGGAAACTTGTGAGTACAGGATACAGAATTCCCACAGGACCTGGATCCAGTCTTTAGATCTCAGTCCCAGCAGAAATAAGAATGACCTTGGCCCTTACTACTTTGAGAACTAAACATAATACTCATTAGTTTGACTTTGTTTCCTGTCACTGATTTCCTCACACACACTAAACTAAACACTCACTCAGCAAAGGAAAGGGGGAAGAAACTCTCCCATGCCATAAATGAAATAAATAAAGCTATTTTCTCCTTTTGGGAAAAGAAGAAAAGGACCAAAACTGTTGTTACTTTCTGTATTTTTAAAAAAACAGCTCAGCCTCATTTGCAGTCTCAAAACTACAGAGTTAGTTGACAAAATTTCAAAAACATTGAGGTAAACAGAAGGTTAGGGTGACAGGTGCGCCACCCTAGAGCAGGCCGCGGAGCCTGCTGGTAGTAGTAGGCGCCGGCGCCGGGACGGGAGCCGCCGGGACGGGAAGGTAAGGGCCCCCCTCCCCTCTCCGCGCGCCCCCTCCTCCCCTCCACGCACCCCCTGCTTACCTTCCCGGCCCGGCGGCTCCCGTCCGGCGCCGGCGCCTACTACTACCAGCAGGCTCCGCGGCCTACTCCAGGGGGCGCGCGGAGGGGGGAGAGGGCCTTCTCTGTGGAACGATCGTTCCAATTGTGGAACGATCTCCCTGACGAGGTTTGCCTGGCACCAACATTGCTATCTTTTCGGCGCCAGGTCAAGACTTCCCTCTTCTCTCAGGCTAACATGTTTTGGGCCAGTAACATCGAATGTGATGAAACTTGGAAGGCAGTAGAATCTATTGAACGTTGGCTGCTTCCAAGAAAGCTTTTTTTGTTGTTGAGCCTTAATCAGTATGAACTGATCCCAAGTTAATGGGTTATTTATTTTTTAAAAATATGGTATTTCCAGACTAACATCACTAACCACAAAAGTATGTTATGCCTAGTTTTGGATAGAAATCTGGTCAAAGCTGATTTCTGTCGAAAAGAATGGAACTTGTTTTTCCATTTATTTCAATGGGACTTGGGTGTAACTAACTTTCCCTAGGTTGCATTTCTACTGCAAACTGCAATTACCTTTTTGCAATTGGCTGTAGCCCGTTGCACTTATAATATATGGTCCGGGATAAACTCTGAGCTAAATAGGTTTTTCATCCCTAGCTCACCACTAGAAATGGATAGCCATATCTCAAGTCTCTTCAAGATGCTGTGTGCACACATATATAACTTTCTGTGTTCTGAATTGCCTCTCATTTTATCTCTCAAGATAATCAGGGAGTAAGAGAGTTAGGGGAAACCTTTATGGGACAGCAGGGTTGCCGGGCTATCTGTAGTATTTTATACTTGCTCTGCAGGACATATTTTCTGCGACGTACTTCCATACTTTTTCTTTTTGCTGCTATGTTCTGTTGAAAATTTGAAAGCTGCAATTATGTAAACAGCGTGGAAGGAAGAACCAAGAGAAAGTCCTATGAAGGTTGGAACGGACACAAAGAGATATGGTTTCAATGGCAATAGAAGACATGTGATTTTCTCTTCAACCAAAGAGCATTTGTTAAGAGTGATGAGTAGCAAATGCTATAAACTGCAAGGCTCCGCAGGGTAGGCAATGTCTCGCATGTTTTAAGTCAAATACAGTCTGATCTTTACCCACTGCTGTAAATTGCTCACTTAGTCTACTTGCTTTCACATGTCACCAGGCTTCCTCTAGGCATTAAAAACAGAAAAGAAAAAAAGGATCACATTTGTGGACATGCCTGTCGCAAAACTGAACAATACATGCCTTGTAAATCAAAAGAGCTGTAAGAGGACCATAAACATGTATTTGGTGTGTTTTATTGGATGAGAGAAAAAGCCCTTTTAAAGGTTTCAGCACTTGGAAAGCATTGTTATCTACTGAAGAGGAACTTTTGTGTTTTTTTATCATGTTTTTCTTTTTATTATTATTTCATTTCATCCTTTAGTCTTGTAGGACTGCTGTCCTCCATTTTAATTTCCCCAGTGAGTGACATAGCATGACTTTGTGGTTTAATGGGAAATAAAAATGGTGGCTGCAAGCTGCTGCCACCATCACACAAGGAGGGTATCAGTATAGCAAAGAGTCCACTGAGCATTTTGCCCAACCTTGTGTCTGACTAAAACCTAGAGACAGCCCTGAATGCCAATATTTGAACAGTGTAAGGCAGGGCTCATGTATCTTATAGTGGAGGTAGAAGTTCCTCATTGATTCTTTCCCTTTCTGCTGTGTTTATTTACCACTGTGGATGATTGGAAATGATCATTTGCAGCGTGAAAGCTGTTAAAGCTTCTGCATAATCTCTGAATCCAGAGGAACAGATAGCGTAATAATGCTCACTGCAGTGCATGGCCAGATTCTGCAGTCATCTGGCTTTCCATGTATTTGTAGTTAAAACTACCGCTGAGTGGGATTTTAAGCAATCACCTTGCATCCAAAGGTTGCTTGAATTGAAATCACCCAGGTTGGGTCAGGAAATGGAGGCTGTGGAGGCTTTTCCCAACCTGGTGTCCCCCATATTAAGGGTGGACGAATCTGTCAATTTAGTTTATTCTCGTTGTCTCATTTTTCCAATCTCAAGTTTGTTCTGTCCCATTTCAGCATCAGTTTGCTGCATTAAAATTCCTGTGCATTTTCATCTGATTTTTTCTTTTTATATACATTTTTGTATGCATGTATGCCTAATATACACATTATTTTGCAAGCAGTTTTCCTTATCATTATGCTGTTTTGCATGTTCTTCCCTGTGTTAATATAAGAATTTTCTTTGTGCATTTTTGTTTGGAGAACTGCATAGGAAAGTTCTTATAAGGGAAAACACTAAAGGATAGTTGAGTTCTGTTTTGTGTATTGATTCAGGAAATGTTCATTTGGTAAATCCTGTTCAAAAATTGCACACAGCCCTAATCCAGATGTATTGGACCACAATTCCTATCAGTGATGGGAGTTGTAGTCCAACAAATCTGAAGGACATCAGGTTGGCGAAGGCTGCAGGAGGAGATGCATTCTAATCTACATTTATGATGAGAGGGCACCATTCTGTGTGAACATTTTGCTTCTCTGACGTCTTTCCTTGCAGACATGAAGCATGTTGTGTAGACTCGCCTCCCTTGCATTTGTATTTCATTTGCCTGTTCCCAAATGTGTGTGTGTGTGTGCGCGCGTGCTGGGGGAGGGGAACAGGGTTGTTTTCTGTTGTTGTTTTTCCTGATGAGCACCATCAAGATAGCAAAAAAAAAGGATAATTACAATGTTTTGTGGATGATCTCCAGCTGAAAATTATTATCGTTACTTATAATTTCTATACAGTACCATCAATGCACTATTGTGATTTATGGTGTAACATACACAGAAAAAACAGCTCCCTACCAGACCCTAAATTCTGACACTGCAGGAGATAACTTGAGAAGTATCACTCCAGGCAAAGGGACAGTGAGAAGAATGGATAGAATTGATAGAATTGGGGGCATCTACGTTTGTTTATTCTCATGTATAGGCTACCTTCTATCATGGAACAAAGTGTGCAAGGGTTCCCAGGTAGTCTCGCATGCAAGCAATTACTAGATCCTGCTTAATTTCAGTGAAGTTATTATATCATATGCTATCAGAACTTAAGGGTAATACATCTGGAGTAGTGAAGGTCACAGATAGGGATGTGACAGGAAAGATTGACTAAGAAAGGTAGGAGAAGGAAGACCTATACAGGCATTCAAAATTCTACTCATGGATGGGAGGAGAGGGGCAACTCTGTCCCTACCCCCTCCACCCGCAACCTCCCTCTGTTCAGGGAGAAGGTCTGGAATAGAAATATATCTGCATTCAGTAGAACATGATGATAGAGCTCCACACGATCAGAAGGCCTCTGAGGAGAGGGGAAGTCTTGTTCAAGCTGGTGAAGCAACAGCAGATGGAAAGCAGTTCACCTTTTCCTTGTATGATTTTTGAAGAAATATTTCTTCAACAGTTTTCAGGATGGTAAATATATCAATTGCTGTTGTGATAATAGAGAACACTTAAATTGAAGAGGAAGCCAAATATTCCGAATTGAACCCCACAATGAGGCTAGCCATGGGCTGAAAATCAGCCTGGAGCAATCTGATCACAGTATTAACACGACGAACAAATAAGAGCCCTTTTCTTGTCATCATTGAAATCAGCCCTGAGAGAAAGAAATGTAAAAGACCACAGTTCTAAGATGCATGGTGGAATTTATTTTAGGATGATGTCAGTCCTTATGCCAAAGCAGTAATCCCAGATCTGATTGGCAGTTTTCAATTCTTCTGCATTGCCATTTAGGATATCAAACAATTCAGCATTTTTGTTTTTTGAGACACATAGCTGAAATCAAAAGGAAAGTAAATGCTGGGCGAACTGAAATAGTGTGGCACCTGCAATTTGAGCTGTTGCTGACACCCTAAAGTAGGACTTTAATTCTATGCTTTCACATTTCAAGGCTCAAAGACCCTTCTCAAGTTTCTGACTCCGCTTTCAACTGACCTGCTTTTATTTTTACAACTATGCAGTGTGCAGAATAAAGTTCTCTCCCTTGTCTGTGCTTCACATGGTTTATAATTTGCTGCTGCAAAAAGTGCAGGTTTCAGATGAAGGAGAATGGACTCTATTCAATTACAGAGCCATTTGCAGGTAAAAAGATGTGGGTGGTAAACTGAAGAAAGCAACACTGCTTTCCCCCCTCCCACCTGAATAATCAGCTGAACCTTTCAACCTTTATGGTGGTCCTTCAAGTGAAGAAGTTTGCAGTTCTGTGGCAGCCCAGAATATCAAAGATTTGTTTGCGGCCGACTCTTGTATTACAGTTTTCAGGGTGAACAAAAGTATCCATAGTATTTGGTTGTCATAACACAGGGCACATATATTAACACCATTAAAACATGTTGTGGTACATGGTACAACAGAGAAGGCTAATTTTGCCAATTTTAGGAACCACATGCTGAAATTTGTATTCAGTCACACTTCCAGCCACAAATGCTTGTTATGTGCATAGACAGGCCTTTTAGATACCTTATATTTTGTGTCATTTATCCTAACGGCGGTTTCATTTGTCCACACGAGAGCTGAGCTTCAATTACTCCCTAGAAAATTCTTACTTATTTCCAGTGGTTTATCATTAGTTATAATTTAGAAGTGGTTTCTGATGAGTAAGGGCCATGCGGTACTACTTAAAATCTTACTAAATAGCACTTGTGGCAGTGAAGAGAAGTAGGATTCCTTAGCGTTTCATCATATGATTAAACACAACAATACAGATCAACCATTTCTCTGGACATCTGAGCGAATACAGGGGTGGTGGTAATACTGAGGCTTGACTACAGTCAGAAGTTACAAAGGACTGTCCACATACTGTAGAGCAGGGGTGAGCAACCTGTAGTCCTCAGCTTAATGTCATGTGACCCTTAGCATGATTTCATTAGCCCTCTGCATGCAATCAATTCAGACCTCTAGCAAGAGCTAGCTGTCCCTTCCCTGGCAGCCTGCTAAGTGGGAAGGAAGACAGTGAAAAAGGGGTGGCACAAAGAGAAAAGGGTGACCCACCCACTTTGGATTCTGGCCCTGCCCACTGTTGGCTTCAGCCCAGACCATTGACGCAACCCCTGACAGATTAGCCACAAGAGATATGGCCCTCGATAGGGAAAAAAAGGATGCCCAACTCTGCTGTAGAGGTACCAAACAGTAAACTTGTAAGTGCCTGCTGCATGGCTTTAACTCATCTGAGTCCATCCTTGAAACAATACCCTTGGACACAGCAACCAGCAAATAAAATGCAGTCTATTGACTGGGGTCAGCAAACTCATGTCTTTCTGCTTCCTTCACCTTTCTCCACCTATAATTATTATACCACATCTGAAGTCACTATAAGGAATATAAGGTATGCCTATGTAAATTCTGGCTATTCCTATTAACCTTGCTTCTTTCCATCAGTTCTTAAATTGGCAATGCAATGGTTGTGAGAAGGTCAGGGACTAATATCTCCCCCTACTGGGTTTTCTAACAACCACTTCTCCAGTTAAGTTAAGGGGAGAAGATGGGGAAGGAGTGAGGAAAGACCTGTCCAGGAGCCATTTTTAGCTGGAATTTAGCCACTTGAGACACTGGGTAAAGATCTATGGTATGATTCAGTCCCACCCACCCCTATTCCACTCAAGCTGTTACAAAGGTTTTTATTTTGTTCAAAGAGAGCATCTAATCTTTGTGTACAAGGCATTGACAGTAGTGCCAGGTGTGAGAGATGCAGTTTAATAGTCTGCACAGCTAATACAATTTTAAAATCCAGCAATCATTCTGTTTAACTGTAAATTGGAGGTGTGGACCTGTTTCAGCCATCCTCTGTGTTTAATGGAGGCAGAATAATATATGGCTGGCAAATCTGGATGGCTTGAAAATGAGGCTGGTTTTAAAGCAACCACCGACATGTTCACGATTAGGCAAATAGCATCTTCTGATATTTCCAAGGCCCATAATCTAAAGTGGTTAGTTTGGAATCCAACACTTCTGGGGGCCACCAGGTTGGGCAAGGCTGCCCTAAAAGGAGCCATCCTGTTCAGGGCTCCAGCAAGATGGAGCAGCAATCTTGTAGATCTGTCCAGACCTCATATGGGAGGGGGAGTTTCAGGAAGGGGGAAAGGAAAAAAGGAACCTGTGTTTGAATAGCCCTATTTTGTTTCCAAAATGTATAGGACACATGATTTCTCTTTTAGAGGGAATGATAATGCTTATCAACTTTATTAACTTTCACCTTTTAGGGTAGATATTTTATGATTTATTCAATTGTGCAAAGAATCGGTGGCGGTGCTATCTTGTTCTTTGCCTCAGGCAACAAAGTGACTTTGTGCTAGTCCTAGAAATGAAGGATTTCCTTAAACGTTGCAACCAAATTTGACAACTAGCAATCCTATTTGAATGTTTAAAAGCCATAAAGAAAATTTGCATTATGCTTTCTGGCCCCTTGGAACAGTGGCCACTATCCAATACTGCTGCTCTGCTTATGCCATTGATGTAGCATTAGCATAAATGACCTCTACTAGAATGCTAATAGTGCATGTTGGAGTGATGTGTTTCTCCAGATAACCCATTGTGCCAATATACGCCATTGCCATTACGCTAGATGTCATGTACACTAGTGCTATGCCAATGGTGTAAGCATAGTAGTAGCATTGAATAGGGACTGTGGTTTCTTAATTTTCTTTCTTTATTAAGAGGATTCAGCAACAGCATTTTGTCCTCAATAGGGAAAAATCCAGTTCCTGACCCAGATGTTTTTTCATAGGTTCAATACAGATCAGTGACTTGTCAAATCACTCACATGGTTCTTGCAGAATGTCTGTCTCCATGAAGGCAATCAAGAATGAATATTATTATTTTTATCTGGACACACACGTACACGCTTTGAATATACTATATAGTTTATATATACAAGCTTTGATTAGATAGTCAGGAACTTCAACTAATTGTTGTCATTGTGAGGTCCAACTTATTTAGAGATCATACCAGCAATACTGTTGACCCTACACCTATAAAGAAGCTCAAATACCCATGGTTTCCCATTCCACAAGAATGTAAGATACGCTATGCTGAATCAGACCAAGAATCCATCTAATACATCATTCTGTTCACACAGAGGCCAACCAGCTGCTTGTGGGAAATCCACAAGTAGGAGATGAGTACATTGATCATATTTTCCAGCAACTGGTATACATTAGCATACTGCCTCCGATGTTAGAGATAACACAGGCTGCATTTGGACAACACAATAGCCAATGGTGGGTTAATAGTCAACTCCATGGTTGATTATTGAGGGGGTACTCCCCACATGACATGATTATAATCAACCATGGTATGGTTTAAGGCCAGTGTCGAGTTAACTATTAGTCAGTGGTGTGTTTGATTGATACATCCCCCTCCCGCTCTCTCTCTCCCTCAGTCCTCCGGCTGGTATCCTATCAGCCATTGCGAGTTCTGCTGGCTGGGCTAGAGCAGCAGCCAGTGCTTTGGTCACTTTTGCCAGGGGATTCTGCAGTCGCTGAAAATAACCAACTGTGTGCGACAAAATAGTCAACGGTGACCGACACATGATACAGTAACCAACGGTTGTTCAAATAATCAACTCTTTACAGCATTGGTTATTTGTTTGGTTATTTTGGCTGAATAACCAGCAATGGTGTGAAAAAGTCCTGCAAGACAATGCAATAACCAACTGTTGACTATTCAACCCACCCACCGTTGGTTATCTTGTCGTCTGAACCTAGTCATATAGTCGTCATGACTAGTAGCAGTTGATAGCCTTATCCTCCATGAAGGGATATCCTTCACTTTCTATCATTCTCCTTAGCCTTTGTAAATTGTTAATGATGCATTTTCAAAGTAACATAAGTTGCAGAATTTATCGAAGCTGACTTCCTCTTTATGGTGGGACAAGTTCTGCTCTTTGTCACAACTGCAGAGGACTCAGCAGTCCCACGCTTTCCCAGATTGGACAGCCACTGGCTAATTATAAATTGAACAAATTGCTTCTAGCATTTCTTAAAATGTTTTGCAATGCTAACTCCATCCACCCATGTCATGTTAATTACTGTCATTCAAACATTTGGGAATGTTTCTTTTCTTTTCTTTTTTTTCTTTTTTTTAAGTGGCTGTAACGTTCAGACAGATTTTTATAAATTACCTTCTTACTGAAAGACTTGTTTTCCTGTTTGTTTAAAACTGGCATTCATACATACAGGAAACATACACATTGCTTCCTGCCATGTTTCTGTTGGCAAGTATTAAGTTATCTTTTTCAGAACGTGCCAACAGGATTTCTTAGCAAGCAAGCAGAAATAAAAACAAGCAGTCCACAGACTAAACAGATGCCTTGCTTGAGTTGTATTGCAGGCCCCCTGCCTCATCAATAACTTCCTTCCTAAATAAAGCAAGGAGGATTCACTCATCTTTGCCTTGTCACGTTGTAGTGGAAATCCCAAATCTATGGGCATGATCCTGCCAAAGTTATGTACTTTTAAGGCTGCAAGACTTTGCACACTTACTTGGGAGTTCTATTGCACTCTGTGAGACATACGTACGAATAAACATGATTTGGAACAGGCTGCATGTCTCATTGATTTCAGTGGAAGAACTTAGCATGAGCTCTACTCTCCAACTGAAATCAATGGAGCTAAACTTTGGCTGGATCATACAGATTTTGCAGATGCTCCAGATTGCCATTGAGATCAGAATTTTGTCTTTCAAGAAAAGATTGAAAGAGAAGCACAATAATAATGCCTTAAGGGTAAGAATTGTGCCTTTATAGAGCAACACGGTGATTAATCTCTAAAATCACTGCACTTCTCAACTGCTGCTTGCATGTATAAGTTCATGTTGTCAGTTATAAGAAATTAATGATCTCAGCAGAACCGTTATGGCACGGGTAGGAATCCTTTTTGGTCCTGGGGGTCAGATTGCCCCTCAGGACCAATCTGGCAGGCCATTTGATATTAGGGGGTGGGGCCTCGTCCCTGAAGCCCTCCCCCACATGTGTATCCCAGCTGTCCTTCAAGGCAATACACATTTGGGTTCTCCCATTTTATCCTCACAATAGATTCAAGGCTGATCCAAGGTCACCCAGTGACTCCACCTCCTCCTGTCCCTCAACGATTTTGATAATCTTTTAGCTGTCATTCCATGTAGCTAGCAGGGGATGAGAAGAGAAGCAGGGCCTACTCTTTCGCCTTGGGTGAGAAAACAGTTTTGTTTGGCTCGTCCTCTCCCTGAACTATACTCTTTAAGCTAGTCATGATAAGAACATACTAACTTTAGGAACTGCTTGTTTTCATCACTCTCCATGCCTTTTTTCAAGAGTTTTCCTGAAATCAAAAGATTCAGTATGCAAAATTCCCAAAAGTTGTGTGTGTGTGCGTGTGTTTTAGCTGCATGAGTCTTACAATACCTTCAAGAAGAAGAAGAAGTCCCCCATCTTAGAATGGAGTATTTCCTCCCCCATCCTAGAAAGGAGTATTTATCCTGGTTTAGCCCTTTAACATTCTTTAAAGTAATTAATAATGAAGCAAGCTTTTAGCATCTCCACACAAAGTAAAACTCTTAATCACTTTAGTATCATTAGTGCTTTCAAGCATTTAATTTTGATCCTTGATAATATGTTCAAACCGTCAAGTGTGGTTAAGTTCTTCTTAAGGACGAAGTAGTAGTTAGAGAAACTGAAATAATGAAATTTAAATATTTTATTTGAATGTTATATGTAGTGTGATACTTCATTAGTTGTATACAAATACTTGTGTGCATCATCAGGTGACCATAGACAGAGATGTACTTTCTCATCCACTACATTTAAGCAGTACTGATGCATACCCATATTAGAAATGTTACGGTCTATGGGGAAAAGAATTGAACTTCCCCCACCATTTTTATTCAAGTTGGGGGGAAAAGGACAAAGAAAAGAAATGGGAAGGGGGAGAAAAACTGCTTGCTTGCTTTATTTTACATTTTTTTACATACCTAATTCAGAGCCATATTAATTGTGTTGGAAATAAATATTACATATCACACCCAGTAAGAACCAAGCTAAAACAGCCTGTTTATGTTTGACTTCACTTTCAAAAAGTAGCACAATTTTTGGAGGGTGTTTTCAAGTGTCATCTCAAAATTTCATCCATTTTTCATCTAGGTCATGGACTTCAATGACTGCTTAGACAAGTTGTGCAGTAGCCTCCAAAGGCTGGTTTTAAGGCTCAGGAATTATGAAGTACACACACATACATACACACCACAAACCTTGTTTTTCATGCATTTTACTTAGTTTGGCCTATTATTATTATTATTATTATTATTATTATTATTATTATTTCTTACCCGCCTCTCCCTCCAGATCGAGGCGGGGAACAACATCAAATATAAAATACATAAAACTGATTAAAAGTACATAAAACGAATACATTACTAAAATACCAATAAAATACCAATAAAACGCTTACAATTCATCTGGGTAGGCCTGCCGGAAGAGATCAGTCTTCATGGCTTTTTTAAAGTCAAAGAGACTATTAAGTTGACGAATCTCCTCCAGTAGGCCATTCCACAGTCTGGGAGCGGCAGAAGAGAAGGTCCTCTGGGTAACAGTTGTCAGCCTAGTTTTGGCTGACTGTAACAAATTCTTCTACAAACTACTCTAATTGAAACTAAAATGTGTGCATGACCACAACTCATGAAAATTCAGGTTAGCTCTAAATGATCTGTTTGAGTTGGTGTCTTAAGAGATGGGTGGAAGAATACATCTTACTGTGTTTTAAAAAGGAGTCAGTAAGAATAATAAAAAGTTATTTGGTGATATAATTCAGGGATTGTCAGTTTGATAGAAGGCTGCTTCATTCTTGGTCTTCTGCAGTTCAAAGACATTTCTTTTAGTTTGTTTATTTCTTCTTGTTACTTCTCTCCAATTTGAACCACCAACAAATTAACTTCACCTGAACTCCACCATGTTTATGTGTGCCAAAGACCGGTTATAATAATTTAGAATTGGCTGACCTAAAGAAATTGATTTATTCCGCCATGGCAAAGTTTTGTACTGCATCTGCTGTCCTATTCTTTGTTTGTAGGCCACAATCAGAGAATGGCAGTAATAAAACTACTAGTAGGTGTTTAATGGCAGGGTATTTAGGAAGTAGATAAAAGAAAATTGCTTCATTCACATCAGTAGGGAGCAAACCTTTTGGAAGGGAGGAAAAGGAAGATGAACTGCTGAACTTGGGCCTGCTGAAAGTTACACTTAACCATCTTCTCAATGACATCTTCCTCTGTATTTCACATCCAACTACACAAAGCCTAAACTACCTCACTTTCCTCACACCCAGAGGGAAAGAAAGAGATCTTTCACTTCACCCACACCCACACACCATCTCAGTGTGCAGGGATGGGGAGATTTAAACCTCCTCTCCTGCATGTTGCTTTCCTCCCAGTCAGTTATTTTAAACTAAAACCAAAACAGAGACAGAGCTGCAAACAACTTCTTTAATGTAATGTGTGGCTTAACCCTCAAGCAGAAGTTGTTTTTGTCACCTGATACCTGATTCTTTTAACTTGAGATGTCAGGGGATGAACCTGGGACATTCAGCAGACAAAGGCCCTTTCTACACCACAGGGCCTTCGGGGACGCAGGGAGGAGGATCCTGGATTTCCTGCTTCCGGGATCATCCCCCAGTTTCTAGACAGCCACACAACATGTGAGATGTCATGTGAGCCATTTTTTTTAGAATTGTTGGAGACGGGACGCAATTGCACTCCACTGACAAAAGTAAGTTTGAAAAACCACCCCCCAAACCTGCTCCCCTGCCACCCCCGATGGGCACGAACTGTCCCTGCACAGCTCCGTGCCTGTTTGCAGAGCCCCACTACTCACGGGGAGGTAGGAAGCTGAGAGCAGTGCCCACACACCTACGGCCCTCGGGATGGTCCCGGGACTGCAGGAAAAATCGGGATAACTGGGCAACTAGTTATCCCGGGAAAATGGCGTCGGCAGCCCTCCCTGCCCCCGGGATCCCAGGTGTGTCATCTGGATGCAAAGGGATGACTCTGGGAAAAATCCATGGTGTAGACATGGCCAAAGTATGTGCTCTACCACTGAATAATGGATCCTCCGCTACCACTTCAAGACAGATAATATAATGCAGGACTGCACTTTGTGCTCATGTCAGACAATACATGCTACCTGTTCCCCTTATCATGTGCCTCAGATTTTAATTGGACCCATTCACTATTTAAGTCCCCAAGATGGAAATGACGAGCCTATTTGCGTGTAATGACTACCCATTGGTTAAGCAACCACAGGCTGTCGGCGATGAACAGGAAAGGATGGGTGCACTGCAATCAGCACACCTACCACTTCTGCTTTTACTCAACAACCTACACTTGGCTCCTTCGTACGTTGCTGAGCATGATGTCTGAACCTGCATGGTTGAGTTCTTTAGGGGCTAAACAATCCATTGGTAAACCAACAACAGACCATGAGTTAACCTCTGTTTAGGGTTTGGATGTCATGTCAACAAACTACGAAGGAGCTGAACATGGCTTGTGTAGTAAAAATGGAAATGTGGGCGTGTAGGAGGCAGCACATGCTCTCTCTACCACTGCTGCACAACAGCCCATGGGTTGTTTAACAGATGGGTTGTTGTTACATATGAACTAGTTCACTGTAATTCATATTACTATGCCAGAATATGCTAAAGATTAATAGGGATTATACAAATGCGCATTTATCAATGACTTGAATATTCACTAGATCCATCTATAGAACTAGATATCGACTGACATTACATATAAGACCTGTTACATGGCATTGCCTAGTTATTATTTTCAGGATGCTCTAATTCAAGGGAGCTGATGGGAAGGACAAGTAGTTATAGTGATAATTTTTATTAGACTAAATTTTGATAGTAAAATTTGTCAGTTGTTGAGATTAAGTGTGCTATGCTAATGTAGAAATGAATTGTCTTGGGGGGCATTTATTATATACATTTTAAACTCTATAATCATCATCATCTCTGTAGCACCAGCAGTGTGCATGGCATTTTACTGCCCCAAGAAATTTACAGTTTAATATTTGAAACAAAGGAAACAACAGAGAAAGGGGAGGGAAGTGGAGCTAGGGGTAGGGAAACAATATGTTTGTCTCGTGGCCAAAACATACATTATTTTTAAGCTATATCTTGATATCTTGCAGCTATATCTTTTTAGTTTTCTCTCTCTAAAATGTAGGCACCAGGACCCTGATCCAGATCAGGACCCTAGCATGAAGGGTAGGGAGACATTAAGTATCTGGATTGGGTCCTCTGCACTTACTCTAGAATAAAAAATGGGAGGGGGGACGACTGTTCTGTAAAATATTTTTTTAAGTAATGTTTGTTTTGGCCTTCAGTTGTATTTGCTTAGGCTTAGTTCCAGACCATGTTACAATAGGGTTGAGCAACTTGTGACCCTCCAGATGTTTTGGCCTACCACTCCCATGTTCCTTCTCCACTGACTGGGCTGGCTAGGGCTGATGGAAGTTGTAGGCAGAAACATCTGGAGGGCCACGAGTCACCCAGCCCTACAGTAGGGCCTCCTAACTTGGGAATTGTGCTAAATTGACCATGGAAAAGGTGCATTTTGAGGAGAGATTTGAATGTAGTAAGGGAGATGCCGGCGCAACAGATATTTTGGGAGGACTATCCAAATGTATGAAGCAGTAAGGAAGTCAGTTCTGTGAATTTGTGAGCAGTACAGTATTTTTACCACAGAGGTGAAGAGTCATACCTTTCAGTAGATCACTTCAGCATCCATTGTATGGAGATAGCATCTTTTTGTTTGAAGTGTGTGTGTGTGTGTGTGTGAGAGAGAGAGAGAGAGAGAGAGAGAATAAGAATGGAGGGAAAACCAGAAATGGTATTTCTCTCAGAGATTGCTCGGTTCAGACTTTTTGAACATCTCTCTGTGAAATAATAACCCAGTTGGTCTCCAAGAGGCACTGATTAATTGAGGAACATGACTTTCGGGTTGGTCTGTCACTAATCAGCTCTCTCCCGATTTCCTTCATTGAACTTTGACAATGTTGCAAATGAAAGCAACAGAAAAGACCTCAGAAAAGGTCTCACTGGGTTACCAAGCCAGGACACTTGTATTTGTCTGTACTGGTTACCTCATATACCGTAAATAACTTGATAGAATTCATTTGAATGGGTTCTCCCTGTATCTGTCATTCCATATATCTTCATGCACATGAGACTCAGGATAAGGAACTAACAGACAGATGGGCACATGTGTTGAGGGAGGGAGGAGCAGAGTTCTAGAGTCATTTCTAACCGAGATGCCAAACTGTCAAGCAATAGATCAGGAAACAGGCTTCCTGACAGAACACAATTCTGCCTAGAGAGTTACTTTGTGACTATATATGTGGTTCCCGCTGCTTAGTTTTCCTCCCATCAGGCTGCTCTGACATGGTCAACTATTAGCTACTTTTGAAGCTTTCATATACAATTTCCTTTCTTTCCTTTTTGATCCTTGTCACATTTGTTTATCTAGTTATTTAAAATCTCCCCCAAGGGTGGTTTACAAATTATATCAAACCACAACTAAATTTTTAATTAAGTGTGGATTTCTTTTTTTCTTTTGTCTGTCCTTCCTTTTTCTGGGATGTCTGTTTGCATTTTCATTGCGCTTGGTATGTCTTAATAGGTCTTCCTTCTACAGTTGTTAGTTGCTGTTGTTATTATTGTTTGTTTTCTAAGAAGCACCTGCATATTTCTAGGGTTTTAGAGACAAAGGAAGAAATATATTCAATTTAGGAAGCTGTCTAATCTCTGGCAATACAGAGCAGCTTTTGCAGATAAGATTAAAAATTTCCTGAATGCCCCCTTGTCTTCCCCAGAGACCCCTGCCATTTGTACCAACACCTTGTCAGTTGTGGCAGGATTTGATAACAGCTGGCTCGAGACATGGCCACACAGTAACGGAACAACAGTGACTGGGCAGCTTGAATCGTAAATCTACAGAAAGCCCATTCTGCCAGCAAACTACGAATCTGTTACTGTCATAGTCAAAGGGAGAAGGCACTGTTAAACATCTCAAGTTCAGACACCAATGATACCCTACAGGAAACCATCAGGAGCATTTATTGAGACATTTCTCATTGTCTCGATAGATCCTCATTTATTCCATTGTTTGTTTTATCTTACCTTGCCGCATTGCATTCAAAAATGTAATTCTAAAGGAGCATCGACTTTGATCCATTTTATACTATTTGAAGTGTCAAGAAGCCTATTGTAGTTTTTATTTTTATTTTTTTTGCCGAGGGTGGGGCAGTGAAAATAGGGGGGAAATTTCACTCAAATCAAGCACACTATAGCTTTTGACTATGTTCCAAACTGCTCAGTGCACTTGACGCTTCTACTAGCTACAGCAAATGGAACTCTCTTCCCCTCATCCTCATTTGGGTCTCTTCACTCTTAACATTCTAGTAATGTGGATTGAGGGACAATGTTGAATCATGGTTCATTATTTAGCACCATTTCCTTTGGTGTAGGTTTCATGAAATGACATTTAATGATTTTGTTTAGATTGGTAGCATCTTAGTCCAAAGTTCCAAGCATATGTTGGCTAGGGAGACACTATTTAGTCATTTATTTAGTCAATGCTGAATAATAAAAGTCTTCTGTTCATCAGTATCCCTAGTGTCACCAGTATCACAAAGAACTACCTTGAGTAAAAACAAGTCTGAAAGAAGACAACACTTACTAATTACCATGGCATAATTTATAGGAGAGCAGAAGTTCATACAGTGAGGGCACCATCCTATGCATGCTTAGACAGAAGAATGCCCTACAACTTTTTTTAGGACCTTTTTCTTTCTAAACATGCCAAAGATTGAACCCTAAAATCTAAGATAAAGTTAAGTCCCTAAAGTGTCTAGTCTCAAAGGAGATTTTGCAATTTTATATAATTTGCATTAAGATTTAAAGTCCAGCATCATAAGGGAGTCTTGTATTAAAGTGTTCTTGTTTCTCAGTGAACTGCAGACAGGGGAAGGGGGAAACAGATCTGTAGTGGAGCATGTGCTTTGTATGCAATCCTTTTATGTCCTATTATAAGGATCTAACACTGGGAAATAATTCTGACTGAGATTTTAGATAGCTGATGCTAGTCAGGATAGGCAGTATTGGCTAGGTGGACCAATAGGAAACTCTGTATATTCATAGAAAAATCTTGTGTTAGACCACACAGTCTGTCCTTTACTTCACAGGAACATAACAGCATTAGGAAATGTCTTGCCCTATCCTATAGATGTGAACCCTGTAAATCCCACAACCTCCTTTTGGCTGCCAAGAAGCTCCTGTTAGCTAGGCTGAGCTGAAAGAAGAGTGGATCCCGATAAGTGGGATTTTAAAATTGTACCTTTAGTTAAGTATACTATACAAAGCTTGTTGGGTAGTGTAGGGCCAAACCACCCCCGCCCCTTGCACAGTCTGATTTAACATAGGACCATTTATATTTAATTAATTTGGAGGCTGCCCAGGTACCCTAAATCATTCCAATTTAAGAACAGGTCTACTATGAAAATCAACAATGGCTTTATTTATTTATTTAGGGTACTTCTATACTGTCCTTCATAATGTCTATCCCAGTGTTTCACAATAAGTTAAATCAACAATAATGCAATATATACTAGCAGCATAAAAACAAACACAAAACAAAATTAAAACAATTCAACAATTCAAGTGACAGAATGAAATAAAAACAATTCAGTTCCAGTGTTTAAAATACAATTTGCTTACTTCTTAAAATCCAGTTCATTAAAATCCCTGTGAGAATAAAAGTGCTGGTATTAACATTCAAAGCCCTAAACGGCTTGGGGCCAGGTTATCTGAAGGAATGCCTCCTCCCATATGTACCTGCCCGGACCCTAAGATCATCCTCGGGAGTCCTTCTCCGTGAGCCCCTACCAAAGGAAGTGAGGCAGGTGGCTACCAGGAGGAGGGCCTTCTCTGCTGTGGCACCCCAGTTGTGAGTGAGCTCCCAGAGAGGTTCGCCTGGCATCTACATTATACTCCATTAGACGCCAGGTGAAGACCTTTTTGTTCTCACAGTATTTTAACAGTTCTTCAGTTTGATTTTTAACCTTGCTGTTTAAATTTGTATTTTAAATTTGTATTGATTTCTGCATGGCTGCTCGGTTTTTATCCTGGTTGTGCTTTTATACTGTATTTTAAATTATGTTTTTATACTGTCGTTTTATATTTTGAATGTTTTTTATGGTTTTAATTTTTGTAAACCACCCAGAGAGCTCCGGCTATTGGGTGGTATAGAAATGCAGTAAATAAAATATAAATAAATAAAATACCCTCTCCCTCAAAACCACCCTTGATCTCAGATCCTGGCAGCATCCTGAGAAGGGTGGAACACCTGAACTTCCCAGGCAGTTTCTTACAGGAGAGGACATTCCTCTAGCCCCTGTCAAACTAGTTATGTCATTGGGAGTATAACAAAGCCTAGAGTTTTCCCTTTCACAAGCCCTCCCTGCTATGTCCCGCCTTTCCAAAGTTCTTGAAAGCTAGAGCAACAATGAGGACTCCCAAAACCACTAGAGAAAGGGACATAATTTAGGATTGGCCCAAATCTAAATTGGTCTGGGAGGATTAACTCAAGAAATCAAGTGTCTAATTATTTTTGTGGGGAGGAGGAGATTCTGCCTTATAATCATCATTGCTTAATTTTTATGTAGGTGATAGCTTATCCTTCCTTGTAGCAATAGATAGATGTTTTGCTAGTTTCAGTGTTCTAAACTAGCCAACAGACTTGAAAAATGATTGAATGTCTACTACTGATGTAATCAAAGGATGTTTTATTTTTGTGGCTTGCCAGAATAGCTTGAAAGACCTCACCAGGGGGAATGAGTGCTAAATGAGGGGTGGGCACAAAGCCACCAAACCAATCTGATGAGAGAGGAGGAGGCTCTTAGGCCCAAAGGTTGTAAAGTACAATTTAGCGCATGGACAACATTTTAATAATCCGTCTGTGGTGCCAACATGCCTAAGGCTAGGCCTGTGTTGAGTTGCTTTAATGAATGTGTCCAAGGCTTCGGACGTTGCATTTGTGTAAAAGACAAACGCTCCAACATTTTCCGGTAGTTTTCTGGGAGCCACTGTATAACATTTTCCTTTCCTTTTTTTTTTCTTGGCAGCTCCTTCTCAAATTGCTTTGATCCAAGCTAAAGAAATAACAAGGCACAGTGTGGCATTGGCTTGGCTGGAACCTGATAGGCCAAATGGAGTCATACTGGAATATGAAGTCAAATATTACGAAAAGGTATTATTCATCCTGGACAAATGATTTTTTCCCCATTATGTTTGAAGCCAGGGCCAAATAGGTTTACCCTTCTTATCACATAAATAGCCATTATTAGCGACAAATTCTTTTGCCTTTGTAATCATATCCAGCTTGACATTTCATACATTTGAGCAATGACACTGAATAACATATTTCACTTTGTTCTTGCTTTGTAGTGGTAGTGGCACTTTTTCTCTCTCTCCCTAGGAACTATCTGATTCCAGTGGGGCTATTTATAATGAGAATCAATAGAGCAAAGAAGTAGTGCAACATTAGCCTTACAGCAGAGACAGATGTGTAATAATGAAGTATATAACACTGTAATAATAATGAGCTCTGTATGAGCTGATAGCTTTTGCCCAGAATGATGGTGAGGGTTTGATAGATTTTAATAGAAAATAGGGGAAAGAAAATTACATTCTTCACCTCCTCTCAAGTTATATGGAGACATTATTTCTACAAATAATTTGTTCCTCCTCCAGTTCAGAACTATGGAAAGAGCTATTTCCTCTCAAGGTTGTCTGCAAAATGAACAATTACTTTTCCTTTCTCTCTTTCTTTTTTAAAAAAAATCATTTTATTTGCTTTCCTAATAATGCCAGAAATGGGTTGTACATTTTCACTGGAACAAGATTAAAGCATTTTTTTCCTGACACATTTCCCAGGCAGAAAGGCAGAATAGACAATTAAGTTGTTGTGATGAGAGAGGTTGGCAGGAGTTTCCTCAAAGGTTTTTAGGATCTGTAGCCCTAAACTGCTATTATGGGGGAGGGAATGAAATCAGTACTGAAAATAACACAGTGACTGGGTTTGGACAACACACTAACCCACGATGAGTTAAAAAAAACCATGGTGGTTTGTTTAACCCATTGTGGGTTAGCGTGTCATCTGTCGGGCACCGTGAGTTCTTCTTCGTGGTCTCTGTGCATCACACACTATGGGCTCGTGCCAGCTCCGAGCCTCGATCGGGAGAAACTTCTAAAGCCTAGATTCTTTTGGCGGGAACCCCTCCCCCCACCACCCTATCGCGCATGCTTGGGTTCCCGCCTACCTCAGTTCTTTTTCGACCGCCAAGCTGATAGCCTCGCGGGAGTCTTCGGAAGAACTTTGTTCGCATTTGTAGCTTAGATTATCCTTATCTTTCTCTTATCTCTCTCTTTAGCTTTCGATCTCCTTCGCTTGATCTTTCTCTGAAAAAAAAAAATTATTTAGCTACCTCTCTAATAGATCTATATTTCCAACTTTAGCTCTTTTTTTCTTGTTGCGTAGACAACATGTCTCAGTCTTCTCTCTTTAAAACCTGCTCAACATGCCGGGCCAAGCTCACACTTTCGGACGGCCACTCCCTTTGCCTCCTGTGCCTTGGGGAGACGCACATGGTGGACACCTGTGCCCATTGCCTGGCGTTCTCCAGGCAGACCCGGAAAAACCGGGCGGACCGACTGCGGTCGCTGCTCTGGAGTCGTGCCCTGGAAGCGTAGGATGTGCCCGCAAAATCTCCTCTTCCCCCAGTCAAGCCCCTCGGCCCGCGACCTAAAACTAAGTTGGCCTCGAAGAGCCGCCCGGTACCGGCGGGAGACCCGGCGGCAGGAAAAGCGGCATCGGAGGACCCCTTGACACCAAGGATTCAGCCCTCGACGTCGGCAGACCAGGCCTCGGCCTCGGCAGACTGGGCCTCGGCCTAGGCACACCGGGCTTCGACATTGGCAAATAGGACGTCTCAGCTGGTAGACCGGCCCTCGGAGCCTAAGGCTAAGAAGCCCAAAAAGCACCTGGCGAAGGAAGGGCACCGGAAACGGAGACAGCAAACTTAACTCGAGGGGAAAGCCAAGAAGATTTGTGGCTCCCCACAGCAACCGTCCGGACTCCCGATACCGACAGAGTCCCCGGTACCGAGTCGCTCGATACCGAGCCTCCCGCCGCCGACCCAGCCGAAGGACATTCACCACCGAAAGGACGCCTCGATACCAAGCCGCTCGAGTCCGAGTCGTCCACCGCCGAAGAAGCCAGTGTCGGTACCGATCAGGTTGCCGGTACCGATGACGCCTTTGGAACCGTCACCGTCGGCTTCGATATCGATACCTGTTATCCACCCAGCCTCTTCACGTACGTTACCGACATCTCTTGCGGTACCGGCAAGACTTCGATCGCCACACGCTTCTGTGGAGCGACTGCGGCCAAGCTGCGCGACTCGATTATTGGAAGAATCACCGGAATTACCATTTTCACCCCAGTCCTTCTTGGACGAGAATGCTCCGATCTCACCAGAACCATCGCCGGAGCCCTCTCCGCGGTCAATTATTACGCCGCAACTCATGGAGACATCACTGCTCCACCGGTATTGGCCACCAACACCACCATGACATTTACCAGGTCACCGGTACTGCTCCCCGACACCAAGGCGTGAATGGGACCGATATTCGGACAGGTCGGCGTGACCCAAAGCCCAATTCAGTCATAGTTGAATCAGCGCAGGGCAGGTCTTCCAGGACCCATTCTACGCCGTCGGACAAAGAAGGAAGGAAACTAGATGCATGCGGCAGACGTATATATTCCTCCACTGCCCTATCGATAAAAATTACAAATTATCAGGCTATGATGGCACGCTATCACCTCTTCCTATGGGAAAAGATGGCGTCCCTGATAGCTTACCTGCCTGAGGACAAGAAAGAGCTCGCTCAGGTGTTTCAGTCTGAAGCTACGGGATTGGCAAAACAGGAACTCACAACCACCAGGCACCAGATGGACTGCCTGTCCAAAGCAATGATCGGTGCAGTGTCTCTCAGATGACACGCGTGGTTACGGTCTTCTAACCTGTCACAGGAATCTAAATCTCGCATTGAGGACCTTCCTTTTGATGGGGAGGTCCTGTTTCATTCCACAACTGACACGGCAATGGACACAATTCATAAAGCAAAGACAACAGCCAAAAAGATGGGGTTCTTCCCAACCACTGCGACGCAGTCATTCCGATGACGACGCTGGGGTCGTCCGCCATTGTACCCGTCGCGCCAGTTCGGGACACGCTCACAGTGTTTCCAGCAGCAAAGTGCTCCTGGAACGGCTCCCCAGAAGCGCAGCTACCAACAACCGCGTTTTCACACACAGAAGCGACGACTTTGACTGCATCCCGGACGCCACCCACACCAAATTGCGTTTCGGCACCCGACTAAGATATTTCTACCAGGCCTGGAAGTCAATAACATCTGACAGATGGGTCTTGAACATCATCAGGAACAGATACCGCATAGAATTCCTCTACCATCCGCCTCCCTGCCCACCACAGGTCACTCCACCATCCAAAATCCTGTTGGAAGAGGTCAACAACCTACTTCAAAAGGGAGCTATTATTCCTGTCCACAATTAGGACTTACACTGCGGTTTCTATTCCCGCTATTTCACCGTTCCAAAAAGAGACGGGGGCCTTTGCCCTATCATGGATCTCAGGAACCTCAATACTTTCATCCAAACAAAGAAGTTCCACATGATCACCCTGGCTACGGTGCTCGCTATGCTCAAGCGGAACCGTTGGTTCACTTTGCTGGACCTCAAGGATGCATACTTCCACATCAGCATCTGCAAGACACATCAGCGTTTCCTCAGATTCACAATAGGGAGCAACACGTACCAATTCACCGTCCTGCCCTTCGGTCTCAAGACCGCCCCCCGTGTCTTTACGAAGTGCATGAGTGCGGTGTGCGCATTCCTGAGGACAGCAGGGATAGAGATCTACCCATATCTCGACAACTGGCTAATCGTCTCGACGTCCAGATCGCAAGCGGAGAGCGATATAACAATAACAACACAACTTCTGGGCAAGCTGGGGCTGCTAGTCAACAATGACAAGTCCATCTTGGTACCCACACAGTAGCTACAATTCATAGGTGTCCTGCTCGACTCTCCTCAAGGCACGGCATTCCTCCCACGGGAACGTGCTCTGGCGATCCAACATCTGGTGGTACGAGTCATGCGTCCCAGCCCCTTGAAGGCGCTCACTCTGCTGAAGCTGTTGGGTCTCATGGCTTCGTCAGTGTACGTCGTGCGCTGGGCATGGATGCGCATGCAAACTCTGCAGCAGTTCCTCTTACGGCACTATCTTCCAACAGACAACCCCAGAAGGATAAAGCTATCACTTCCAAGAAGACTGCTACCAGATGTTGCTTGGTGGACTCAGTTGCGGCATCTAACACAGGGCATGCCCTTTGTGAACTCCGGCCCATCACGGCTCCTGACCTCAGACGCGTCTCTCCTTGGGTGGGGGGCACACTGCGACGACCTGACCATTGAAGGGCAGTGGTCCCAGAGAGAAAAAGCCCTCCACATCAATATGCTCGAGTTGCTAGCCATAAAGAAGGCACTCCAGGCCTTTCAGAGACACCTCCAGCACCACCACGTGCGGGTTGCCTCCCACAATACCACAGTGGTGTGGTATATCAACAAGGAAGGGGGGACGCGATCACCACACCTCCTCGCTCTCACCCTCGAAATCCTCCAATGGACCGTCAAGAACGACGTCCACTTGTCAGCGATGCACATCGTAGGGACTCAGAATGTCCACGCGGATGTTCTCAGCAGGCAGTTTCAAACCACGCACGAATGGGAACTCTCACACGTGACCCTCGACCTCATCTTCCACTGGTGGGGGACACCGCTGGTGGACCTGTTCGCAACACAGGACAACGCTGTCTGTGCCGCCTACTGTTCCAGAGCGGGGGTGGGCATACGATTGCTGGGAGATGCGTTCAATACGCAGTGGCCAAGAAGCCTCCTCTATGCATTTCCTCCCTTCCCAATGATGACCAAGGCAGTGACGAAAATCTCCCGCTGCAACGCCAACGTGATACTAATAGCACCGTGGTGGCCATGTCAAGCGTGGTTCACGCCTCTACTAAGAATGACCAACGGCGAGTTCTGGCGCCTGCCCCTATGACCGGGCCTACTCTCCAAGGATCATGGCCATGTCCAACACCCGGACCTCCAGCAACTGCGACTGACAGTGTGGCGCATACGACCAAGTGGCAAGACTTAGACCTGCCTTCATCCCTCCAGGCTATTTTGCGGGAAGCCCGCAGACCTACCACGAGGTCCTCGTACGCCAGGAAGTAGAAACAGTTTACTGACTTTACAGTACAGAGGGGTACAGATCCAAGGACCTGCCCAATCCAGGAAGTCCTGGTTTTCCTACAATCTCTGCACGAGAGAGGTTTGAAGGTCTCTTCCATTCGAGTCTATTTGGCCGCCATCTCCAGTAATCATGACTTGTACCAGCAATTTTCAGTGTTCTCTCACCCCATAACAAAATGTTTCCTCAAAGGCCTACGGAACATTCATCCGCCGGTCAGGTCCCTTGTTCCGCAATGGAGCCTTTCGTTAGTTCTAGCGTGTTTGAGTGCTAAACCTTTCGAACCGATGGCCACGATAGACCTTAGGTTGCTAACCCTAAAGGTGGCATTCTTAATCGCCATCACATCGGCTAGGAGAAGCTCAGAACTCTGTGCATTGCAGATCGACCCCACATATACACAATTCTTTAGCGATAGAGTGGTCCTTAGACCAGACCCGGCCTTCCTACCAAAAGTTGTGTCACCATTTCACCTTAACCAGGATATAGTCCTGCCAACGTTCTTCGCATCACCAGCCGACACACTCAGCACAAAACTCCACTCCTTAGACGTTCGACGGGTGTTGGCGTTCTACAAGTCTAGATCCGCCACTTTCCGTAAAACAAATAGACTGTTCGTCTGCTATGGTGGAAAAGAGAAGGGCTTACCGGTCTCTACTCAAAGGTTTGCGCATTGGATCATACACACCATCTCCTTAGCGCACCAGCTTTCAGGCAGAGAAGAACCACACATTCTGAAAGCTCATTCCACTAGGGCACTATCGTCGTCGACTACTGCAAGCCGAGGGGGTCTCCATCCCAGAAATCTGCAGAGCAGCGACTTGGTCAAACGCCTCGACCTTCGCAAAGCATTACAGACTAGACGTGAGAGCCAGAACAGACTCTTCATTTGGCCGGTCTGTCCTATCTGCAATTCTTCAATGAGATATCAGCGGGCCTACCCTCCACCGGTAAGTTACCTGCTGATTAATCGCCCATAGTGTGTGATGCACAGAGACCACGAAGAAGAAATGTAGGTTGCTTACCTGTAACCGTAGTTCTTCGAGTGGTCATCTGTGCATTCACACAACCCACCCACCGTCCCCTCATGGCCTCGCTGATTATGTCAGGTCATAGAGAAGACTATTGCGCATGTATATAGTTTTAATTAATGGTTTACTATCTCGTTTGCGAGGCAATCACGGTCTCAATGAACTGAGGTAGGCGGGAACCCGAGCATGCGCGATAGGGCGGTGGGGGGAGGGGTTCCCGCCAAAAGAATCTAGGCTATAGAAGTTCCTCCCGATTGAGGCTCAGCGCCGGCGCGAGCCCATAGTGTGTGAATGCACAGATGACCACTCGAAGAACTACGGTTACAGGTAAGCAACCTACATTTATTTTGGTTACCTGCCGGCATCCCGCGCTGCCATCCGCTGCTTCCGTACTACTGATAAACAGGCCGCAAGGCCTGCTTATCAGTTGTACGGAAGCCGCGGACGGTAGGACAGGACGCCGGCAGGTAAGGAGCGTGAGTGGGGGGAGGGACAGGGAGGGAAGGAGGGGGAGTTAGGTCCCCACTCACCCGCCCCATGTTTTCTCCATAGGCTTGCATTGGGGGAAAGCTTTCTTTCCCCCAATGTAAGCCTATGGCGAAAACACCTAAAATGGTGTCCGATCCGAAAATCGGATGTCCGATTTTCAGATCGGAATTGGCTCCGAACCGAACCGGGAAGCCTCCAATCTGATCTGAGGCTCCGGTTCCGATCTGATTTTGGGGGTCCATGCACACCCCTAATTTCAATCATCCTTTATCTCTTCCCAGCCAAGGAAGAATGATAAAATATAGAAGGCCACTGATCTCACATGTCTTTATAGATAACGATAAGAAAAGCTTTGAGAGATCCCTTGAAAATTCTGTCTCTATTAGTAATATTCCCTTAATAGATCTGGAAATGGGTAAAGTTGTAGGGTTCACAAATCCATGAGAGTCCTGTTCATTTGCTCTTCTTTGTCTTCTTTCCCTTTTAGGATCAAAATGAGCGCAGCTATCGCATTGTGAAAACAGCAACCAGAAATACAGATATCAAGGGCTTGAACCCTTTGACTTCATATGTCTTCCACGTGAGAGCAAGGACAGCAGCTGGGTATGGTGACTTCAGTGGGCCATTTGAGTTCACAACCAACACAGGTAATAACAACACATCTTTCTCAAGCGTAACGCAGGGCATCTCTTCCTCTACAACCATTCTTTCCTCATCACCATTTCGAAAGGACACTGTATTTATTTTGAACAGGAATTAATTTCTTGTTGGTTCAGAATTCATTGTTTTGATGTACATGGCCTTGGCCATGTGGCTAAAGCGTTCTATGTCACAGACTTTTCTTTCCATTGCTTCTACTCAGGTTTTGATTGGAGGAAATAGGGGTGTACCCAGATAGAGCTTGATCCTTCATCCACACTGCATGTGCTCCTGGTGAATGTTCACCAGGCGAATGAGCACGAAACACTCACAGGGGTTTGAACTCCCCACTGCTGTCTTCAATGTTGTTGCCCCCTTCCCCGGCACGTCACAGGGCCCTTGCTTATCAGAGCAAGGAAAAGAGGAGGCGGCAGCGGCAGCGGCAGCAGCACTGACATTCAGAACATCCATTTCTCACATGAGGAAGGGACTGAGACTGTATAGCTCTGCATTCCCATGGGAAAATGCTATTTGCATCCATTTCTGCACACGAAACTGACACAAAGAGCATCATTTTCCTTCAGGGGATGTGTAGTTCCAGTCCCTTCTCCACACAGAAAATGGACCCCCATGCCATTTCTCTCTCTCCTGCCCTGGGCCAAGTTTGTTGGCTCTGCGGTAGGTGGAGGAAGAAGAGAGAGGCGGGTAAGAAATAAATTGTTGTTATTATTATTATTATTATTATTATTATTAAGATAGCAGTGGACATTCAAGGGTCTGGCCAAGCAGGCCCTGTTCAGCCTGACCCTATTCACCAGAAATCAGTTCTTCACAACATCTGTATTCCTAAATAGACTAACGTTTTCCTTTCCTTCCATCTCTGTTTTTCAGTTTGGTTGAATGGGAACATTGTGCATTTCGAACAAGAAAAGTGTGCATTTCTGTGCTCGTTTTTCAAAAGTGTGCACTTTCCCCCATTGACGAAAATGTAAAATGTGTTTGTTTTTTAAATGGATATTTCAGAATATGTATTGTTAAAACACATTCATAGGGTCAGGACTGTGCAAACGGCTGTGGAGCACATTTGGATGATTTGCAAACCGAAACGAAATTCCCATACATTCCTAGCCTTATCTGTCCTCATTTGGTTTTTGTTGTTGGTCTGCTTAAACCTGGCTATACGCTTTGCTTGGTTCACAATGCTGGGAAGGCATTTTACCTCACCCCCATTTTTGGCCAGATTGGCTGGCATTTTTTGCCTTTCTCATAGTAAGCATGTGAGGAGTGGGAGGAGGGGTTGTTGCTGTTTAAACGGATGGTTGGTTCTTTAGTTAAAGCCACAAAACTGGAACTTAGGAACGAGGTAGAGTCAAGTGGCTGCCTCAGGTAGCAGCTCCTGGAGGTGGGGAGCTGTGGCAGAGTGTTGGAGGACAGAGCTAGGTCTACCATGCAGCCTGACCTATGCCCCCTAAGTTAGCCTGCTGCCTTCAGGTGAGGTAGAGAATTATGTCCTATCACCAAATTTGAGGTAAGATATAGCTGCCAGTTGGGCTGGCTTGTTTTTGTTTATATTTCAATAGGAGAAGGACACCATCTTGTCCTCCACTTTGGGCAGCAAAATGTCAGTGGTCGGCCCTGATTTATAGCAACAATTATGGGTTATGGTAAGGAGGGGGGCTGGGGGCTTTTGCAGAGGCTTAAGGAGCTCAAGGTTGTGTAACAACCATTCTCTACAGGGACCAGATTCTAGTTCTACCCCCAGGTTAGGAGACAGTGGGTTGCAGGACTAACTTACATTCTCTGAGGCCAAAAGAAATGCATAGAATCATAGAATAGTAGAGTTGGAAGGGTCCTATAAGGCCATCAAGTCCAACCCCCTGCTCAATGCATCCAGAGCTACCTTGCAGTTGCAATGGTCATTACCTATATGAGTACCTAGCAGAAAGTCTCAGGTTCAGTCTCCAGCATCACCGCTTAAAATGGTCTTAGTGAGCAGGGAGAGAAAGGAAAGATCCTGGAGAGCTACTGCTGATACTGCGCTGGATGGGCCAATTGTCTTGCTTGTTATGACAGTGTCATATGTTCACTTTTTTCCTACTCCAGATCATCTTGCCAGCAATCAGGTTGTCAATTTGTTGTCTTTCCACCAAATTTGGAAGGTCTTTTTAAATAAAATTGTGGCTTGTGTTACACTTAGCTTATCTCTTGTTCCTCTGCCTGTGGTCTCCCCAGTTCAGAAATAAGACATGTCTCTGTCTATACCAAGTGGCCCAAAAGTAGGTATACAGTATACTCTTCCCAACTCCCATCAACATTCTAAACAACTGTATACCTACTTTTGGGCCACCCGGTACTTTGCGTGTACAAGCATGCTGGTCAAGTGGAAAAAGCATGATTGCTTCTTGAGATAACAGGAGGGAAAGGCTGCTTAATTTCCATTGCATGGAGAAATTTTAATCAGTTCAGGTTGTGCCTTTCAGTGCTAACATCCCTCAGGCGGGGCACGTGAAATTGTGAAGTGCACTACTCCACTGAAGACAGCAGAAAACATCTATGAACAAGTCTCCTACTTGTTCATAGTCAAGGAATGAGCATCTGGTCCATTTTAAATCAAAAGAAATGGGAAGCAGCTCAGTGGGCACTAAATCAGCCATTATATTCTTATAGCAGACGTGAAGGGGAGAAAGAGGGGACTCCTTAGTCTCAATGATCCCCCCAACCATTATTAACCATAATGCCTTTTACTAATTAAGGCCCTCCTGGAAAATTAGGGCAAATGAATGGCTAATGAAACACCCCAAGAGTGGCTTTGAGCAATGCTAGGAACTCCACCCCCTTTACTTCAGCTGCAGAATCAAGCACTCCTCTTTGTGATTCTGAGTTGTACTTGTCTGTGGCATAACCGCAGAATATTAACAGATATCTTTTCTCTTTCTAGTTCCGTCTCCCATCATCGGTGAAGGGACCAACCCCACAGTTCTTCTGGTCTCAGTAGCTGGCAGTGTTGTCCTTGTGGTAATTCTCATTGCTGCCTTTGTCATCAGCAGGAGGTAAGAACTTAAGCTCCCCTTCTTCCCCCTCTCTTTCATGAGGGAGCTTTTTGTCTCCCCCAAACAAAGCTAAATTCTTTGATTAGCATCATAAACAGTGCATTTGCATCACAAGCCCTTTGCTGTGTTGCTTTGATCTTCTCAACATCACTACCACAGCAGCATGTAATGTAATGGTAATAGTTCTAGAGCTGTTTGCCCTTCAAATGCAAAACCGATTCTAGGGATGGGGTGGTGGTGGGAGTTTTTAAGATGCAAGCCAGCAACATGAGATCTGAAGAGGGACTGTAATTTGATGTAGAGTTTTAATGAATGCATCATTCTGGGCAGACGAGTTCTGTATGAGATGTGCCAGACAGCAACAGAGTTTTGTTTTTTAAAATGAAATGAGTCCCTGTATCTGAGCTTCTACATGGAGAAGCTGTCTTATGAGGAAAGGATTCCCTCTTGTTTTTCTGATTGCTCCTTCATTTGGCCATCTCAGTAATTGTGGCTTGTGAGGAACTCAAAACAAGACACATACAAATTCCATAGTTTGTATGCCAGCCAGGTTAGACGAGTATGGCATACTCAAATCTTTTCCATCCCCAGGAATCCTTGGACCAGCCTTCCCCAACTTGGTGCCCTCCAGATGTTTTGTTGTACAACTCTCAGAATTCCTGACCATGGGTATGCTGGGTGGGGCTGATGGGAGTTGAAGTCCAAAATATTTGGAGGTCACAGGTTGGGGAAAACTGCCCTGGACAAGGCTATATTGTTAGTACTTCATAGAGGATACACAGCTATTAGCCAGAGAACATCCATGTTCAGAGGTTCCATGCTCTGAGCCATAGAAACTCCATGCACCTACAAATGTCAGTTTCTGGAGCAAAAACAGTGGGAAAGAGCTATTACATATTTATTTAAAATATTTCTTGGCCACCTTTCAGGGCAGATGCCCTCCCAAGAGGGCTTACAGAATAAAATACATGCAAACAGTTAAAATATTAAAAGCATAAACACAATGAAATAGCAATAAAAATGATAATAAGACAACAACTATTGGCATCATGACCTGGTTCTCAGCTTCCCAAAAGCACTTTACAGACCACTGTTGAAACAAGGCGGTAGGCTACATCGATGTTTGCCCTGATGCACTTGCTGGGCTCTTCTTACATTTGTGTATTATATAAATAAGATCAGGTTCCTTCTGATTTACTCTCTTACTGCAATTATTTTCCCCTTTTAAAAAAATGAAGAGCAGTTAAGTCTGTGTGGTTATAATATCTGATAAGTAGTCATTTGTTGTAATAGATTTCAGTGGGTGTTCGGCTGGTTCACCAGCTTCCATGCTGACAAGAGGAAAAGAACATATGAAAATATAATGCAGAGAGATGGGTTTATTAAAAACTAGGGGTGTGCATCGGATCGGATCCGATCCACGATCCGAATCCGATCCGACCCAAAATCGGGAAAATCCGATCCGATCCGGACAACCTCCGATCCGATCCGATGAGGTCCGATCCGGATCGGACGCCATTTTGAATGCTTTTTCCCATAGCCAAGTATTGTTTTACAAAAACGCCTATAACTTTTTCATTTTTAAAGATAGAAGGATGAAACTTGGGCACATTGTAGACTGGTTAGGGGTAGTTGTCTGTGAGAAATTTCAGAAAGATTGGTGCATGCATTTTGTGGCAATTAATTTTTTAATAAATACCCAGGAATGCCTATAACTTTGTCATTTTTAAAGTTACACACATGAAACTTTGCCACATTGTAGGGGGTACCTTGGGACCTATGTGTGTGAAATTTCAGAAACGTAGGTGCTTGTCTTGTGTGGCAATTAATTTTTAGAAAAATGGGTAGTAGTGGGGTAAATACAGTTACGCCTCCCATTTTTTTATTTTTGAAGATACAAACAGGAAACTTGGGCACATTACAGGTACCACTTGCCTTGATATGTGTGTGAAATTTCAGAAACATTGGAGCTTTCCTTGTGTGGCAATTAATTTTTGAAACAATGAGGAAAGAAACACCTATAACTTTGTCATTTTTAAAGTTACACACATGAAACTTTGCCACATTGTAGGTGGTACCTTGGGACCCATGTGTGTGAAATTTCGGAAACGTAGGTGCTTGCCTTGTGTGGCAATTAATTTTTTAATAAATACCCAGGAATGCCTATAACTTTGTCATTTTTAAAGTTACACACATGAAACTTTGCCACATTGTAGGCGGTACCTTGGGACCTATGTGTGTGAAATTTCGGAAACGTAGGTGCTTGCCTTGTGTGGCAATTAATTTTAGAAAAATGGGTAGTGGTGGGGTAAATACAGTTACGCCTCCCACTTTTTTATTTTTGAAGATACAAACAGGAAACATGGGCACATTACAGGTACCACTTGGCTTGATATGTGTGTAAAATTTCAGACAGCTGGGTCCAGGCATGTGGTGGCAAGGTATTTTTGAAACAATGAGGAAAGAAACGCCTATAACTTTTTTATTTTAAAAGTTAGAAGTCTGAACATTGCTCACTTTGTAGATGGGTTAGGGGTAGATATGTGTCAGAAATTTCAGAATGATAGGTCCAGGCATTTGATGGCTATGGAATTTTTAAATTACATGTTTCAAAAAAATTTCTACAGAGGCCAGGTCTTCCCCTCCCGCTTCCCGCGAAGAAAAGGAAACACTCTCTCGTCTCGATCCCTTTGAAGTTGCTAGTAGTATCCATTACAGGGCTCGTGTTTCCTTTCCTCCTTTCACTTTTCAAGCAGAACGGCTGAGCCTAGCTGAGTTTTGCAGCCATGCGTGCAAGGAAGGATCACTCTGGTCTCGATCCCTTTGATCCTTGGTAGTATCCATTACAGGGCTCGTGTCTGCTTTCACTTTGTACTCAAGCAGACACGAGCCCTGTAATGGATACTACCAAGGATCAAAGGGATCGAGACGAGAGAGTGTTTCCTTTTCTTCGCGGGAAGCGGGAGGGGAAGACCTGGCCTCTGTAGAAATTTTTTTGAAACATGTAATTTAAAAATTCCATAGCCATCAAATGCCTGGACCTATCATTCTGAAATTTCTGACACATATCTACCCCTAACCCATCTACAAAGTGAGCAATGTTCAGACTTCTAACTTTTAAAATAAAAAAGTTATAGGCGTTTCTTTCCTCATTGTTTCAAAAATACCTTGCCACCACATGCCTGGACCCAGCTGTCTGAAATTTTACACACATATCAAGCCAAGTGGTACCTGTAATGTGCCCATGTTTCCTGTTTGTATCTTCAAAAATAAAAAAGTGGGAGGCGTAACTGTATTTACCCCACCACTACCCATTTTTCTAAAATTAATTGCCACACAAGGCAAGCACCTACGTTTCCGAAATTTCACACACATAGGTCCCAAGGTACCGCCTACAATGTGGCAAAGTTTCATGTGTGTAACTTTAAAAATGACAAAGTTATAGGCATTCCTGGGTATTTATTAAAAAATTAATTGCCACACAAGGCAAGCACCTACGTTTCCGAAATTTCACACACATGGGTCCCAAGGTACCACCTACAATGTGGCAAAGTTTCATGTGTGTAACTTTAAAAATGACAAAGTTATAGGTGTTTCTTTCCTCATTGTTTCAAAAATTAATTGCCACACAAGGAAAGCTCCAATGTTTCTGAAATTTCACACACATATCAAGGCAAGTGGTACCTGTAATGTGCCCAAGTTTCCTGTTTGTATCTTCAAAAATAAAAAAATGGGAGGCGTAACTGTATTTACCCCACTACTACCCATTTTTCTAAAAATTAATTGCCACACAAGACAAGCACCTACGTTTCTGAAATTTCACACACATAGGTCCCAAGGTACCCCCTACAATGTGGCAAAGTTTCATGTGTGTAACTTTAAAAATGACAAAGTTATAGGCATTCCTGGGTATTTATTAAAAAATTAATTGCCACAAAATGCATGCACCAATCTTTCTGAAATTTCTCACAGACAACTACCCCTAACCAGTCTACAATGTGCCCAAGTTTCATCCTTCTATCTTTAAAAATGAAAAAGTTATAGGCGTTTTTGTAAAACAATACTTGGCTATGGGAAAAAGCATTCAAAATGGCGTCCGATCCGGATCGGACATCTGGTCCGATCCGATCCGACCAGCCTCCGATCCGATCCGATCCGATCCGACCCCCCAGGTCCGATTCCGATCCGCTATCCGATCCGATCCGGGGGGTCAGTGCACATCCCTATTAAAAACCATTGCAACAGAAAATAGCATCACCAAGCCTGATGACTTGAATCCCCCTCTGCTTTTATTGATCACTTTATTCTTTAAGACAGGATTGATACTGGGATGCATTGGATTTCTAATTATGAGCCACCACCTTGGAGAATTGTGCTGGTTGAGTTGCTCTGAAATTATTCCTACCTCACTTCTCCATTTTTATTTTTTATTTTTTTTAAAAAATGCCACTTCCCAAGGCAGATAAACACTGCCTGGTGATTGGTCCTCAATGGATCACTTTTTAGAAAATGAAATGCCAACCCCTTGCCCTCCTGTCGATTCTCTTTAGTATCGGCCATAAAGCTGTCAAAGGAAAGGCTGTTGGGAGCCAGGTAGCTGACAGTCTTGCTGGAGCTAATGTGTATTCCGCCAGCAGTACTTTTCGCCTCGAGATGTCTGCTCAGTTATCTCTGCCTTAGAATGGTTCAAATTTGACAAAAACAGATAAAGAGAGGCGGCTCGTCATAAGAGTGGTTGGCTGGCCCAACCACTTGTGGGAATGGTCTAAAAGCAAATGGTCAGCATATTGAAGGATGTAGCTCTGACACACAAGACATCAAGGGCTGTACAGATGGGCTCAGATCTTCTGAAGTGAATGGAATACTCAAAGCCCACAATTCCCCTTGCTGAAAGATCTATATTTCAGCCTTCTCCACAGTCTGTTTAAAGTTGTGCCCAGTGTCACCATTAAGAAACGCCAGCCATGTGAGTCTCTGTAAGAGAGATGCAAATCCTATGTTGAAATTAAATCAAACATTTGCTGAGCAATTTACATGAAACTAAATTTAGTAGGTTCCCATTTCTAGGTTTCTGGATACAGAATGCTCTTTAAGGATTCAATCCTATGAATGTTTGGACAGAAAAAAGTCCTACAACTCCCAGCATCCATGCTGGCTGGAGAATCCTGGGAGTTGTAGAACTTTTTTCTGTCTAAACATGCATAGGATTGCACCCCAAGTTTCTTAGTTTCAGTTGCAAACTTCACACAATAACGTTTCATTGTTGGGGCGGGGCGGAAACAAGCTGGTTTTTTAACAGCACAATACTATGCATGTTTTCTCAGAACTCAGTTCCATCCAGTGGGACTCCTGAAAATGTAAGAAGAGCTGTACTGGATCATTCTCACAGTGGCTAACCAGATGGATATGGGAAGCCCACAAGCAGAACATGGGTACAATAGAGCCTCCTCCTTGTCTTTCCCAAGTATTGATAAGCATATTGCCTCTGGTGGTAATATGTAGAGTAATATATAGCCATTGATAGCCATATCCCCCATAAATTCATTTAATCCCTTTTAAAACTGTTCCAAGTAAATGTGTTTAGGACTGCAACTTAAACCAAATTTCAGTCCTAAACTATTGAACAATTGATGTTCAATAAGACGTCATTAAATGCACATACGATGACACATAGAAAGCTGCCTTATACTGTGTCTTATACCATTAGTCCATGTAGCTCAGTGTTGAATGGCAGCACCTCTCCAGAGTTTCAGACAGAGGCCTTTCACAGCCTCCAAGGAGATGAAGGAGATTAAACCTGGTGCATGAAAACCATGTGCTCTCCTACTGAGCTATGACCCTTCCCTAAAACATCATAAAACAAAATGCTATATGCACTTACTTGATGGATCCTGATCCAGAGACATCCATATGCAACAGACTCAACACATGTTCCAGTATGCACATGGACCTCATCACCAAACAGATGGTTAGTGGTGTCAGCTTCAAGTGTGTTCATAACTTTTGGGAGGAAGCAGAGGGTGACTGGAATCAGTCCCCTTTCACACAAGTACGAACAGCATTTTCAGAGCTGACAGACAAATAGGCCATTTCTACACCAGGCTGTTTGCCTGGGATGGCCCCTGGCTGGTCGCTGTGCTCTGATGGTGTGTATTAGGTACTTCTGGGATCTATCTCCCTCCCTCCCTCCCTCCCTCCCTCCCTCCCTCCCTCCCTCTACACTCAGGGGCTATCCCAGGCAAAATGCCTGGTGTGGAAAGGGCCATAATCTCTTTAGTGCTTTGTTTCTAGCCCAGTTCACAATTATAGTGCCCCCCACATGACTGCCTACAAAACGTGTTTATGCCAACCAGAATTTCCATGTGAGATCTGTATGTGTAGCCGTAGCCACTGCAATTTGAGCAATCTGGGCCTCCATAGTCATCAACAACTATTTGTAGAGCCCTGAGGTAGAGGCACCCAATGGCACCATGTTGTGAGCAGAGCCCAGTTGTTAATCTCTATAAGTGCTCCCACAAACTCCTAAGGCACTACCACACAGTGTACAGCAAAAATAAATTGGCCCTCTGGCAAAGAGGATGGATGTAATTCATTTCAGTGTTAGCACAAAACAAATTAAAGCAGATTAAAAGCAGAGGGTATATAGTGGACTGAATGACCGAGTTCTCACATTACAGCTACCCATGGGATGTTCAAAGTGAATGAACATGTTGGCTCCCAACCGCTCTGCAAATCAACCCAGAAACTCATGTTTTGTTGTTAGTTAAAACTCTGGGTTGTTTCTCCTTCAGCGATCCAGAATGCTGAGTTTGGACATCACAGCGTGAGTTCCTGTGTTGTTTCACAAATTGGGAGCACTCATGTGGTCAAGAGGCAGCACTCTCACTCACTCCCACCCATGATTTAAAAATGGTATGCAAACCGGATCAGTGTTCTTCAGCAGCTCACACCAAGCACAGCTATTCTGCGTGTGGACAAATCATCTCCAAGTCAACTCAACTAATTGCCTCTTGAATTTGATTTTGTTGAGTTGTAAAAGGAAATATGCGGCACAGATGGGCTTTGGGCAACTCTGGAGCCAACTATGCCGATGTACCAATTGGTTAAGTAGTTGTCTCTTGGGAAATCTGGTGCTGGTTCATTCTGCAAGACAATCATTTTGATATGTGATGCTTCTGATATTTTACAGTGTCATGTTATTTCTTTTAAAATGTTGTAAGCTGCCCTGAGTGGTGTATTTTGTTTTGTTTTTTTACAGTGGAATGTTGGGATATAAATATTTTCAATAAATAAGTAAAATTGAAAGAATTCCAAAGTTACTTCTTAAGAGCACTGGGAAAACAGTGATGCCAAGTGTTTTTGAAAAGGGAATTGGATGGTACAGTGAGTTGTTAGTTTTTGGTTTTGTATCTCCTTAGATGATGTCTCACTTAAAGCCTATTTTTATTTTCAATACAAGCTAGTTAAATCAACGTATCTAGAATTAAGTGACTAGAGTTCCACTGAGGTCCCTGTAGTGATGATTTTTGGCATGCTGCATCCTTATATCTCTCTGCTTGAACACATTATGCAAGAAGCTCTAAGCTTTTGACTGCCTTTGTTTCCCCACTTTGGTTTGTGAATGCTAGAGTTGCCAGCTCCAATGCATTGGCTAGGAGAAAGGGATGTGGGCTTCATGCTGTTTCACTACAATACTTGCTAATACCCCTTGGCTCTCACTTTGTTATGTGCAGAGCAGGCCTGTCAGATTTTAAGGCCCACCTTTTCTTTATCTCAAAGTCCCACCTGTAGATTTGCCTGGATCTCTGACCCCTGCCGTTTTTCACAGTGCCTGTATTCCCTTCGTGAACCCCACCTCCTATTTAATCACTGTCACCCAAATCCCTATAATTACGGAACTGAACACTGCGACAAAGGTTTCTTTCTGTCATTCAGGTGAGCTGTCTGTGAATGCCAGCTTGTGTCCAGCATTCCTCAGGCGTCCTGAGAACTTCCCAGGCCCTCCTAGGGTCTAAATAACGAGCAGCAGGGTGGGAAGCAGGAGGGAAGTATCTTTTCAAGACAATAGGCCCCAACAGTCTTCCACCCTGAGCAAAAGCTCAACAGGTGACAAAGGTAGAACTGAAGCAAATAGTAGGTTGGGAAGCCTTTATTAGAAGCTAATAAGCTGTAATTAGGGACTGAAAAATCATCCTTGTGCTTCCTTTTAGCTGCTGCCTTCTTTAGAGCTTGTGGGTTCTTCTTCTCCTTCCTTCCTTCCTTCCTTCCTTTCTTTCTTTCTTTCTTTCTTTCTTTCTTTTTCTTCTTCTTCTTCTTCTTTTAGTGGTGTTTTTGAATTTTAAAAATACTTTATTCTATCAAAATGGAATTATACATAGGGGTTCCAGTGTAAGATTCTGTGTGTATGTGTTTAATTCAAGTTAGTTGCAATACACAATCCATTCAGCTCATGGCTGCTTTGTTAAAATAAATATGGATACCCTAAAGTAGCCTTCCCCAATCTGATGTCCTCCAGGTGTGTTGGACTACATCACCCATCTTCCCTATTGGAGTTGTGTTGGAGTGCAACTCCCATCTTTCCTAGTTATAGTGCAACACAGCTGGAGGGCCGCAGGTCGAGGAAGACTGTTCTAGAGTGAGCAGCTTGTGGATTGTTGCCTTACTCATAAATACTTAATGCATGCATGTATGCATGTAACGTAGACATTTCTATAACGCCCTTCAATAGAAACTGCCAGTGTGTTTATCCCACAGTTTCTGCTTGCAGTGTGTCATAATGTTTCGGGCTGTGATGTGCTTGTGTAGCACTTGCAATAACATGATGTAGGATTCTTAAGATCAGCTGTGCAGTCTACATGGGGATATGCTATTCTTGCTACTTTTAGCAACAGTGGCTCAAATTTTGTATTGATTTGCACATTTGCATCCCCGTAATACTGTCCTTTACATTTTGTTTGCTTACACATAGTAAATATTTAAAATTGCTTAAATAATCCGAAGGAGGAGTGAGTAGAAAACATGTATGAAGGGGTGAGGTGGGGCGGTTGTTTCTTTTTTGTTGGCAAATTGATACAGGAAACCCAAAAGTGCTTCCTGTGGTACTCATGAAAGTTCTGAATAATAGTAAGAAATGCTACAGGTTCCCACAGGAAAAACAGCAACAAGTACAGATTCCAGTATGGGGAAACTTCGAATTATAATTGCTAATAGTACTTTGTGCTTTGAGAATTTCCCAATTGTGGGCCAAACTAAACCCTGAGGTCCTGAGAACTTGCAGAGATGCTGGAATCAGCTGAATTTAGTTGATCTTATTTGGAAGTCCCTCCCTTACCAAAGGCCTTCTTTTATTAGATTCTTTTAGATCTATGCTGTGGTTGTTTATTAAAGACCTTTTTCGAAAATTAAAGTTATAAATATTACAAGTGTATCATGTGTTGTAATACTATGAATAGAATTAATATTCATCTGTAGAATAATATCTTATTTATATGCACATGTTTAAAGTTAAAATTGTTTGATCAGGTATATGACTGCAGTTCACGTTGAACTATCAGCCAGGTTTTACTTTCATATCCGGTGACTACATGTAGAAATTCCACCACATGTGCAAGTTTGCACAAACCTGAATTAAATAAGCTTTTAAAATCTGGCCACATATATTTCTACACTTTGAAACAAGATTCATGGACAAAAATATTTGCTTTTCCCCCCTAAAATGCAGCGATGATTTTCTTGATAGTAACAACTAATGCCGTACAAGCCGTGTGACAACCCCTTGCACTGCAGGTAGGTCTAGGTTAGGTCATCAACTGTAGTAGCAGAGAGTACAGGTTTTGGCAGGTTTAGCAATTCAAGTCTTGGCAGATCCAGAAGACTCTGAGTTCACCACTAAGTAAGATATTTATTTTTATTTGTAATGCTCTTTTCCATTCCAACAGACGGAGCAAGTACAGTAAGGCCAAGCAAGAAGCAGATGAGGAGAAACATTTGAATCAAGGTAAAAGGCAGTGGTGCTTGGTTTTCTGATCTGGTTCACAAAGCATGTCGTGTGTGTGTGTTCTTGAGCTCAGGAAATCAGAAATGACATTTCCTTACACATGACTATTTCCAAAAGTTCTTTGCTTATAGCTTTGTTTCTCCAAAGCTGAGCATTTGCGTCCCTGTTCACACACTGCATCACTGGTAGCCTCTGTCAAAGCAAACATGGAGCCAACAGCTCCTTGTAAACACAGCACCTAATTGTATGTGGACAACATAGTTCCTGCACAGACCTAGGAAGTAGGAAAAAGACACTTCACATGTGGAAAATTCTGTGGGTTGGAACACATGCTGTTATACTTTCACATCTCTTTTCCACAGTATTTCAGGATTTTGTGGTTGTTATTGTTCCTTTCCCACCCACCCCCAGATGTTACGGAGTGGAATCCTATTTTAAACCTATTGGCTGTGACACATCGAGGCATGTAACAGAACTGCAAGCGTTTCACGCCTATGTGCCATTCCCCCCATTTCCTCTGTAATGAGCCCAACTTTTAAAAATTTAGACTACAGTCGCATGCCCACCTAACCTGGGCATAAGCCCCCTTGACCTCAGCCTCAATGAGACTTACCCTTGAGTAAACATGTATAGAATTGTGCTACCAGTGGAGTTTATACAAGTTGTTTGGGAATCAGCAAGAGGCGCTAAAGCAGACTGAAGAGATCTGGAACATACAGAAATCTGTCACATAGACCATATGCTTCCCAGCCAATACGTGTTTTTTTTTTAAAAAAAAAAAACACTCCCCGTTTGTTGGGCTGAACAGCTGTGTTGCTTATCAAAACTTATGTGTGAAAATACTTGCTATGTAATTACTTACTGGATTACCATTGCCATGTTGCTATTCACACACAGCTTGATGTGTAAAAGCTTCCTTCATAGTGGAAATCGATCAGCATTTCTCCATTTAAAAACACCCCTATTTGAGTAATCTCCAAGAGAGATGTTTTTGGGAGGAGGCGGGGAGGGGGGTATGTTGTAAAGAGAATTCTCATTTCTCTTATTCCCTTGGAGACAGAATTTTAAGGAATCACTCCTTCTGGCCATCTCCCTGTTGAGGCTGCTTCCATATGGGCAGAGAGACTCAAAAGGAAATTTAATCTGAGATGTGCTTACTCATTATCGTTCCTAATGTAACCTACTGAGAACTCAAGCTTAGTTTTGGAACTCAAGAACTCCCCTCCCACTCAAAAAAAAAGAGGGGGGGGGGGAGAGGCAATGCTCTTTACTACAGAATCTGCCTTTAACGTATTTTGGCTATCAGTGCAATTCATCCCCAGGGCAGAGCTCTTTTTACACCATAGGGGTGTAGAGGGAGGGAGAGCGATCCCGGAAATACCTAATCCATACCATTGGTGCACAGGGAGTGAGGGAGAGCGATCCCAGAAGTACCTAATACACACCATCGGCACACAGGGACCAGCCAGGGACCATCCCCGGCAAAATGCCTGGTGTGGAAAGGGCCTTATTTGAATGTATGGACAGAAAGAAAGACACATTTCTGCACAATAAACTACATTCCTGAAACTTTTTGAGCACGTGTTTCTTTCTTCACTCTGCCATTCTAGCACACTCTGTGGCTATGTACCAATGATCCTTCATTCTGATATTGCTAGTATATGTAAATCAGTCATTTCAACAAGGCATCTTTGCTTTGCAGGTGTAAGAACATATGTAGATCCCTTTACATATGAGGATCCTAACCAAGCTGTGCGAGAATTTGCCAAAGAAATTGATGCTTCCTGCATAAAGATTGAAAAAGTCATAGGTGTTGGTAAGCTCAGTACATGATCATATTAGCAAATAATGGATTCAAAATGATGGGAGGCTTACTGGATTTTTTTTTAATTTACTGGAATTACTTAACATTTAATTATTTCTTTATATAACAGATTTCTATCTCACCTTTCTATCATGTAGGTCTTTAAGCTGGCTTACAAATATATTTGAATAGTTTCCACTCTGAGAGGGAAGGCAGCCTTCAACTCATCTATGAATGTGCTTAGTTGAATGAAACAACTCTTTTGTTGTTGGTTTTGTTTTTCAAAGATATATTTACTGTATATTTTTTTAAAAAATAATTAAAATATAAACCAAACAAGATAAAAACAAATCAAAAGAAGACCAGAAAGTACTATCATAGCCAAAGTTAAGACAAATCTTCTAAAATCTTAATAGAGTCAATTAAAACAGATCTTCATAGAATTAAAAATCATACAGTGGTTTATGTGTGTCAACAGCTTCATTCATGGTTGGCCTTGTGTGTTTTTCCCCTTCTCTGTAGGTGAATTTGGTGAAGTTTGCAGTGGCCGCCTCAAGGTGCCCGGAAAGAGGGAGATCTGTGTTGCTATCAAGACTCTGAAAGCTGGATACACAGACAAACAAAGAAGGGACTTTTTGAGTGAGGCCAGCATTATGGGACAGTTTGACCACCCCAACATCATCCACTTGGAAGGCGTAGTTACTAAGTGTAAGTAGGCCATGACCCTAATGAGTGACCATGTCTTTGACCGAGACAATTTGGAAGTCACTATGAAATTAAATCAATGTGGTCTTTTCTCCTCTTGCTGTAAAATGACAGATGGAATAGACCCACTGATGGCTAATAGGAGGAAATCAGTGCAGGGCTAGTCATTAATCTTATTGTCAGCTATAAATAGCTGTAGCGTTGCAGCCAATGCCCTATCTCCAAGCATCTTTGTGTATAATTTTACACGGAAACCTAATACTACAAGATTTAAGGGGGAAGAGTGCTGTTGTGGAAGGATGCAATAATTAATAATAATAATAATAATAATAATTTTATTTCTTACCCATCTCTCCCTCTGGATCAAGGTGGGGAACAACACTAAAAGCAAATGATATAAAATACATATAACATATAAAAACTAATACATTATTAAAATACCAATAAAACTCTTTAAATTCGACTGAGTAGGCCTGCTGGAAGAGATCAATCTTTATGGCTTTCTTAAATTCCGGAATACTGTTAAGTTGGTGAATCTCTCCCGGCAGGTCATTCCACAGTCTGGGAGCAGCAAATGGCAATGGTTTGGAAGAGGCTTTGCAATCTTTTTATTGGTATGCCAGGTGGGAATTTTTTAAAGGAATCTTTTAGGATCGAGATTACTTTTTATAGGATGGGGGAAAGCAAATGGCAATCAAAGCCCCTAAACTATTTTATAAGAGTTAAAGCATAATAAACCTGCAATGTTGTATGTTTGAAGTATTTAGGCACTGATGTAGACAGAGCAGGCCTTTCAAAAGAAAATAATCCTTGTCCTTAACATGAGACTTGTTTTGTATGTGCTTTCTGATTTATGTCTTTGATATGTTTGCTTCCAATCTGAGCAACACCTGGTCAAATATATATTCCCTTCCCCTCTACTCTCTGCTTTAAAGTCAATTGGCATTCACTGTACCAGTGAACTCCGGTCTCAGTAAGAGTAGAGTGAAACGCCACAGTCATGGTTTTCAGGCCAGAACTGAAATGCACCTGTGTGCTTGTCTTCCACAGCAAAGGCCAAATAAAAGTACACTGTAGAGGCCTGGAGTGTTTAAGGTGGCCCTGCTCCAGATAGATCACTCGGTGTAGCAGTAAAACATGACCAGTATTGTTAAAAAGAAAATGCCTCTTTAGTTTTCAGTTTCATTTTTTAATTTGGTTTGCAGACCTTAGTGAACAATTTGGTTTAATGAGTTAATTAAATTTATCATTGCAGTTTTTAAATGTAATCAAGAAAGTTGCCAGTTCTGGAACAGCATATTTATCTGTGGGGTTTTTTAGTGTCCTCACTTAAGCAACATAATATGAAGCACTGTCTCTATTTCTCTCTCTCTCTCTCTCTCTCTCTCTCTCTCTCTCTCTCTGTTTCTCTCTCTCTCTCTCTCTCTCTCTCTCTCTCACACACACACACACACACACACCATATATATATCTCAGGTGCATTTGTGCATTGTGATGGTGTTTAACACTATTGGTGCACCTCTCTTGATTCTGCCAACATTAAGAAATTAGTGTGTTCAAAAGGTATAGCAGAAGAAGAGCCTTAGCTCTGCCATCTTGTCTTGTTTTAGGGATTATAAATTAAACACACAAGGTTCAACGTGTCAGTGTACTGCATGCTGTATGGAAATAACATAGATGGCTTTCCATTGCCTGATGTTGCTTTCAAGAGAAATACTGGTATGAGTCTTGGATGCATGCAGGTCTCCTTTCTGCCAACCGCTGCACTGTGCTCCCCCAGAGCTTCTTTGAAATGGAATTCGGCCCTCAAGCTGAAAGAAGTTATGCACCCCTGTGCTAGTGTAAGAGTCCTCTAGCGCAACCCAATACTATACATTGGCATGGCAGGGTTTTGCTATTGCCATTGTGCTAGAGGTCGGTTATACTAGTGCATGGTCAATGATGTAAATGGAGCGGCAGCTTTGGATGCTGCCCCTGGAGTTCTTTTGATAACTAGTTATCTTATTTGGAAGTTAATTGATTGTGAACACAAAGCTTGTCCCAGTCTGTAAGGGCAAAAAGTGGAGAGCATGTGTTTCTTTTCACATGCCTTCCCCAGTCACATATAAAATCCCAGACAGTCCCAGGTTCAATCCCCATCATCTCCAGTTAGAAGGGTTTTTGTCAATGAAGGGTAGTTTATCAATTTTATAAATGAATAAATCTAAGGTTGCAGACCAGTAAAGGAACCTTTGTTTGAGGTTCTGGAGTGTTGCTATCAAAGTTCACAGTACTGAGCTGGTTGGATCAAGGACTTGATTCAGTATCAAGAGTGTAAACATTAAGTTTAACACTCCTTTTTAAAAACTATGTGGACAGATTTTGAAAGTATGTGGGTGCCAATTTTCTCTGAAATTCTACATTTATCTATACCAATTATTATTTTAAAAAACCTCTACTACATCAAATCCAAATGTGCTTAAAAGCATACAGTGACACATGGATTACATTTAAAGTCACAAGTTTTCAGCAGTTGAAGAAAGCCCTTGGATGTCTTTGTAGTACCAAGCTGCTATTGTCTTTGGCATACAGGATCTCCCCAAATTCCACAGAACCTTAAATTAAGAGATAAACAATTTAAGCAGTTCTTTTACAGGCATAGTCCCATCAGAAAGATATTTCTGTTAGGTCGCTGCAATATGTTTGCTACTGACAGTGATTTTCATACCACCTTCGTAAAACAGAATCAACAAGGGAATCTTTGTATTGAAATCCCACAGAGGCTTTTAACCCCCAAGCTGTTACAGCTGCAACAGTTATAAATGACTAGATAGCATTTGCATAATGTACTTGTCACTGCATTAAAATGATTTAAAATTCCCAACAGAAGGTGGGAGGCCAATTCAAGTGAGTTCCGTTGCCAGGCTCCCTGTAGTTCATGCTTTGCTACAAGCCAACGTAGGCACCTCCAAGCCATCTCCATTTGGTAAATAGGGTTACTTAAGCAGACATTCATCTCAATTTTTCCTGTAAGTTTACCAAGTATTGATGATAAATGGGTGCATTTAAGATTGTTGAAATTACAACACAAGACTCAAGATAGATTGCTGGGGCCAATTTGGGGGCTGGGTGACAGAGATTGGGAGGTGGTGGGTGAGGAGCAGGATACCATAAATACGCTATTAGTGATGAGTTTTTAATAACTGACTTCATGATGACAAGCTGCCCGAGTCTATGGGGTAGATTCTACAGGTATATTTTTCCGTATTGTATGGTTACTTTTACACTCACAGAATGGCAGTACTTACATCAGACAGATCTAACATTGAGCCCAGTGCATCATGCTTTCAATAAGAACATTATCTACTGCTTGTCAAAAGTGTGGTGGAATCAAAATCCATCAAACATTGGATCCCGTTATATCATTCAGTTCCACACAGATTCCACCACACATTGACTCCAGAAATCACCGTCCAATAGGATAAGACAATGCTTTGACTCCATCCTGTGTCTTTGACTGCATCCAATGTCCCTAGACTTCTTTTTTCACATCAACACTACTCTGCTTAGGTATAATGACTAATATAGTTATGCATTAATATATTCAAATGAAGAGTGTCTCTTATTTCTTTAAGTTGACAAAGTACCTTTTGATTGCAGAAGGTTAATTAAAACCCATTTAGATCTATTTGTTCTGTCAAGTGACTCTAGTCACAGTTGCAAAGAGTAAATGACATGGAGAGATATGCAGATTGGATCTGAGTGGATTCCATTCTCACTGATGAATATTGGGAGGGGTGAATGTTCAGACATCAAGTGGATGATTTTCTTCAGCCTTTGCCTTTAAGTATTTGAACTCCTGGTCTGAATCTCTAAGCTTATATTGATACAGCTGTTCTAGATTTTTGTGAACAGAGAGAGGGGGTGGGGGAGAACCTTTGTTTGTGCAAATAAGATAGTTAGGGCTACAGATGCTTGATTTCCAATTCACATAGAGACTAGTTTGCATGAACAAATGTGGAATAAGATCAGGGAGCTGAATGTTTTGGCACTGGCGGAGTGGCAAGGGAATCATGAACATATATGTTTCCACAGAGGCTGGACCCAGGTCAGCTGTTCCTGACTAAAAATAAAAATGGAAAGGTGAAAAAATTACAGGCTTTTAATGTTTCTTAGCATATTGTTTTCTAATAAAAAAGGTTATTTCTAGAATTGGAGCTCCTAGAAGAATTCTAAATGGAGGCAACCTGCTGAGTGAAAAATGTGAAAATGTAGAAACAATTATAGGAGATTTTCAGCGTGAAGATATTTCACAGGCACCCAATTTTCCTTGCCAAAGGTTTAAGCAGATCCCACTGGTGGATTTTTTTTCATTTTGTTGAAAAATGATTTCACTTAAGCTGGCTCTGTCATCAGTGTAGGAGCAAATTATATTTCTCTAAATAACATTGCTTATCCGCCACAATATTTGTAGGGAGACTCCATCACCTGATTTATCCATGACATATTAAAACAAATCTAGACCAGGAGAAATCTGGAAAAGTTGGTTACTCTCCCCAGTATGTTCTTGGGCCTAGTTATAAAATCCCATCTCAGGTCCATCTTTAAGAACCATGAACCTTCTGCAGGCTTTTGGCACACTCGCACATTAGAACTTCAAACAAGGAAAGTTACATGGAATAGCTTTGCAAGATTATTTAAGAACCATGTAATATGAGCACAAGGATAGTGACTATTAATAAATAATACTAATGTATAACATTTAATAATAAGGAATTCAGTGTATAATGACTAGAATAGCATCAGCTGTGAACAATTTTCAGCTGGCCATTTTTATTAAATGGGACTGTCTACAATATAGTGCATTGACTAATGACCATGCCTCCTTCAGTATGGAGCAAATGGATAAAGCATGTTGTTACATGGTATGAATTAAGTAAATAGAAGGGAAATTACTGTTTATGCCACACCTGAATCTCCACTTATAGCTGACAGTCTGCATCCCTCAAACCATAACTTAGGATTTCTCTCAGCCAAATGCCTATGGACATACAAATTCTCTAGCAAATGATGCAATTATCTTTGCATTACTCCAAGTGCAAATAGGCCTATTTGGGTCTATTACCGCATCACCATTTCTTTTTAGTGAGCAATTATGGATTCTTATATTCTCTGGAGACTCCGGTATGTGCCGTTGTTAAAGACCTTGTCAATGAGTCAGCTAAAGTGTTAATCTTCCGGCTGGAGCTCTTGAACACTTCAGCTCTGTATTATTTATTTTCTGGTTCACTCTAGCTGAGGAAGAACCCTAGGTACTTTCAAAATTAAATTAGATGGTTAACTATCCCTTCCTCTAAATGTCTGCATCTATGAATTGTGTTTTCTGTCTCCAATTTCTAGGCAAACCAGTCATGATCATAACTGAGTACATGGAGAATGGTTCTTTGGATGCCTTCCTCAGGGTAGGTGCCCGCAGTATAATAAACCCAAAGGTGGGGGGAATCAACATGATATCTTTATTTTTCCTTTGCGGCTTGAAGATGCAACAGAATTATGCTTCAGAGATGCTTTTTCTGTTACAGCTGCTGGGAGGGGTAGGAAAGCAATGTAGAGGTGAAGCATAAAATAGTAAGCTCTAAATAATCCCTGTTTAATCAAAAACAGGTTTGATTAAAATGCTCATTAAAAGTCTCACATTGCTGTAGGTTAATTAAAACTGGAACATTCCACACATCCCAAGAAGCCACTGGACTGTGTGTTGCTGGTGAATTGTAGGCTAGGTGGCAAGGAGGAAAATTATGTAGGGGTACATTTTTTTTAAAAAAAGATATGAATGTGATTCTCAAACCATGGAACAGGTTCCCATGGAGGAGCAAGCCTGCTAGAGGGAGGAATGGTGCAAAAGTCCCAGGGAGAGATAGGATCCTGAAGGAGGTGTTGTCTTCCTCCCCTACCAGCCATGGGTATTTTGAATGCTCAGTGTACTCTCAAACCTCCACACTGGATTTGCAGGGGTGACTCCAGCCTTAACTGCCTTGTTCCCAGTGTGATTTGGCAAGAAGGGACAATACAAAGAGCTACTGCATAATTTTTACATTTCCTTGTTAGTAGCTCTAAAAAGGGGCATCTATCCTAATTCATTCCCCTTCTAATGCCAGTTTAGGCATACTAGCCCAATCAATAAACCCTTGCATGTAGCACTAGGATATGTCCCAGCCTTTCCTAGCCTAGTGACCTCCAGATGTTTTGGACCAACTCCCAGGATTCCTAACCATAGGCCATGCTGGCTTGTGCAGATGGGAGTAGTTGTCCAAAACATCTGGACAGCACGAGGTTGGGGAAGGCAGACAACTGCCCAGAAGTATCTCTGCACGTGTGCGCACCCGCCCATGGAACAGATGATTGATGCTGACTTCAGGGAAGATCTAGAGGGTAGAAGAGGAGTGAACATAGGAACGCAAGAAGAGCTCTGCTGAATCAGACCCAAAGACCTATCTAGCCCAACATTTTGGTCCCACAGTGGCCAGCCAGATGCCTATGAGAAATGCCCTCAAGCAGGACATGAGAGCAACAGCACCCTCCTGCTGATGTTCCCTAGCAGCTGGGTATCAGAGGCACTGCATCTGATACTGGAAGTAATATATGCTCTAGATGACTAGCTGTGTACTATATTGACAAGTTTGAGAAACACTGACGTAAGGACAAAGAGGGGTATGGTTGTTGACATTTTCTACTGCAAATTGTTTTATTTATTTGTTTATTTATTGCAGAAGAACGATGGCAGGTTTACCATCATCCAGTTGGTAGGAATGCTTCGAGGCATTGGCTCTGGGATGAAGTATTTGTCCGACATGAGCTACGTGCATCGGGATCTCGCAGCTCGAAACATATTAGTCAACAGCAACTTGGTCTGTAAAGTCTCTGATTTCGGCATGTCTCGTGTTCTGGAAGACGACCCCGAAGCAGCCTATACTACTAGGGTAAGACAAAAAACTTTCTAGAAAAACCCTCCAGATGTGTTAGGCTGCAACCCCTATCATTCCCAACTCCCATCATTCACCCGGCTGAGAATGATGGGAGTTGCAGTCAAGTTAGGGAAGGCTGGTCTAGAACCTAGAATCTCTGTTATTAGTTTCCTACAAAAGGAAAAAGATTCCCCCCTCCCATTATTTCATCTACATAAAAAAAAATCTGTAATCACAACAACCATGGAGTTGCAGAAACTTCATGTACTTGAAATACCTGGCCTGTAACTCCTCTGTTCACGTCCTTTGCTTCTAATATTATGATTTGCCATTTCTTTTGAATGTCTGGACCATATGTCTGGACCATTCAGAAACAAGAGGTTGTCATATTCACAATTTATTCTGAGTGCAAGCTTTTTGCATCTTTGACTTTTGGGACAAATAGCCGTCTATTGTGACGCATCTAGCTTTTGGGGATAAGATGCTAAGTCTGCATGCAGAATTGCCATATATATTCATGAGCTTTCCTCTATGTTTTCCCCAGCATTAACTACCAGTGTTGTTCTCTCACATGCTTAAACAATACATTTTAAAGTCACTCTTAGGAGGGGGCTAAACGTTTATTTGTCTATTTGTTTGTAGAAACGACAACATGGGGGAAAGCTGGAAGTATTTGTCAATCTCTTATGCAGTATTGCATCCAATTTTCAGGAAATATCCCCACCCTCTGGTTTCAGTAGTGCAAGAATTTTAGCCATTGTGTTTAGGTGCTTTCTTTTTCTGCCAAGTTTTAAGTATTGCAATACTGAAAAACATGTGGGAAGGGCCATGGCATGCATGCAAAAGGACCCATGTTCAATCCCTAGCATTCCCAGTTATGTCTGGTAAAGGGACCACTGTTTGAAACCCTGGAGAGATGCTGTGAGTCATTGTAGACAATAGGGCCTGTACAGACAACATGCTAAGCCATGGTTAGGCCGCTAATCCTTTTGCTGCAAATGGTTAGTGAGCATGTTTAAACTGTGGTTATGTAGCCACCATGGTTAGGAGTGGTTCACATGACACACTAAGTCATGGTTCACATGACATGTTTAGCTCAAAATGCTTAATCAACATGGCTTAGCGTGTCATCTGAACAGGGTCAATACTGAGCTAGTTGGATTAATGTTCTGACTCAGTATGGGGCAGTTTCCTGTGTCCCTATATTGAACTGAATTTATTTAATTTACCTGGGTGGTGTTTTAACTGCTCTAGAAAGCCTGTTTGTGAATGCAGAGCTGATTTTTCTCTCAGTTTGAGCATGTGAGCCTAATAAGATTACCAATAACACCTACCTTGTGTCACTCTTCATTATTACTAAGAACAAACTTATTATTATCTATTGAAAAGAGCAGGAGGAAAGGAGGTTATAGCATGTTTATCAACACTTTAAGTGTACCAAGTGTACCACTGACATCAGTGATGGGTTTATACATGTGAATGTATTTAGGGCTGGTGCCTAAAGAGGTAGAACAATAGGATTTAATAGGCATAGTTTTACTGACTTTGCTAGATGGGGTTTAGTCATCTGCAGGTAAAGTCTAATGAGGCAATGCTGTAGCTTGTAAAGCAATATTCTGATGATCACAAACACCCTAGAAGTTCGTACACATCAGGATAAAAGGAGGTACAAGGTTTATAATGTAGATTTGAAATTTTTGTTAGATGTTTTGCTTTTAAATGCCTGCAATTTTCCATCTGTTCCCGCAAGTGCAGAGATTGTTAGGAAAACCCTGTTTGTGCTGTTTAATTCTTCCATTTTCGCTGTAATGAACATGCTGTTTATTAAAGAGGATGGGGGAGGGAGTTAATTTTCCTTGTAAGTATTTAATGCTGTCCAGCCCTGCAATTTCCCACTAACAAGGGCAGTGTTTGAGCCAAGGCAGATTTCTAGAGAGCTGTGTTCAAACAGAAGGGCAGGAGGTAAACTATTGAAAAGCCTTCCTTTCAATTGGGTGAGTGCAAATATAGTAAAGTGTTTTCCCTTCCAAGAGAACGGCAACAAATATCTATCATTTGCATTGTCTTCTTTTGGTATCACTATTAAGGATCATTTGAATGAGGGCTGCCCCTGAGTAAGCAGAAGGAATTTCAAATTATGATTGTTCTTTAAAAATAATCCCACAGATATGATGACAAGCCAAGTCAACCATATGGGCTGTGTGGGTAAAATGTACTTTATTCATTGCCATAGTAAAGGAAAGAAGCTGTACCTTGGCCATTATCCAGAAGCACCAAATACCATGAGTTCAAAAAATCTCCTTGTATGCTCATGTCTTTCTCAATATTTTCCAGCAGCTCCCAGCAGCAAGTTTTTTTTTTTAAACTACCACTAGCCGTTTGATGGTTCAGCACATACATGCAGATGTCATACAAGCATAAGAACATATCATCACAAGAGCCTTGCTGGATCAGAATAAATGTCTGTCTTGTCCAAGGATGGGCAATTTCTGGAAGTCAGTGGAATGAATCCCCCCAGGACACACACACCCCGGGCCACACTCCTGCCCCCACCCTCTGCCACATAGTCCAAGAGCACATGTCTTGTTTTAAAAGAGAATTGCAGTGCTTTGTTGCTGCTGCTCTGTTGCATTGGTCTGGGGGCAGTGGGGGTCACAAAAACAGTCAGGAGAGAGGTACATGTGGGCCATGTGTTGCTCACTCCAGATCTAGTCCAACAGTGGCCAGATAGATGCTCCCAAGAAGACTATAAGTAGGTGTGTTGAAAGAAACCAAGTAAAGTAGAGCTATTCATAAAGTGAGCAACCCTGCTTGATTTTTGTGAACAGAACTGGAGCAAGAGGCACAGTCCACCTTGAGTAGTCTGCCTCCTAATTCTGCTCGCAGCATTCTAGTGATGGGAGAGAAGGTCGGTGGTAGAACTGTCCCTTCTGTGTCAGTGCTAGCATCTACAGGGAGCTTCTTTTCCCCACTTTCGTAGGAATGAATGGCTCCATTAATTCCTTTTAGGGTGGAGAAAAGGAGCTTCAGGAGCGAAAGCCAGCCCTTGAGGATATCCTGTGGGAGTGGCTTTTAGCTTTCTCCACCACCCACCAAAGAACTAATGGAAACATCCGTTTCTATGGAGATGAGGAAAACTGGCCTTCTGGGGTCAAAATGTGAGGATGGGGTCCAAAAGCCACCTCTACATGTCATCCACAGGGGTAGCTCTCAGCAACCACACTCTCATTTTATCACCACAGCAACTTGAGTATACTGACACAGAAGGGACAGTAGCAGCATGGTCTACTGAAGCTGGCCAGCTAGGAAGAAAAAAGCCATCCTAGCCATCAGCAAAACCAGAAATGGATTCCCTTCAAGTACAATATCAAACATTGAAATCCTCCCACCCACCCCCTTAAGTAGTTTCCATGTTCGAGGTAGCTGCTTGAAGGGGGCTTTTTCCCCTTTTCCTGTTTTCTTTTGATGGGGTGAGTCAAGCAGCCTTCTGCTGAGCCATCCCCACCTACAAGCAGGGGAATTAAGGCAGGCATTCCCAACCTTGTGCCTTCTGGACATGTCCCATCATCCCCAGCCAGCATGGTCAGTGACTAAATTAAGGCAAAATACAGCCCATGGTGCATGCTGCTCTTGAAACCAGTAATTTGTGTTAGCCATCACTGCCAATAGTTATTGATAGGGTTATCCAACAGGAATATGTAAACTTGGGATATTTGTGGATCACTGTTGTGCATCACTTGACACTAACATTGACCTTTTCGCCTTTCACCCACTTCAGATATCTTCCCGTAACTCTTCAACAGTGTGCTTGGATTTTCATCATCTAAATTATTTGGTACCATCTGCCAAAATTGGCTATCTTACCACTAATCCCTTATCATTTATAAAGAAATTAAATAGCATCAGACCTGTGACAAATCCTTAGGGACCCACTGCTTATTGCTCACCCATTTACTCCCGCCCTCTGTTTCCCGTTCTTTAACTACTTACTGATTCATAAGGAGACTCATCCTGCTATGTGTACTCAGGACCTTTTTTTCAAGAATTTTCTCACAAGCTTCCGGAAAGTCCAATAGATATAAAAATTTATTGCATTACTCCTGTCTACCTATTTGTTGACACTCAGATAATTCTAAAAGGATGGTGAGGCAAGGCATCTCTTTGTAGAAATAATCACAGTTCTTCCAAGAAAGCGTTGTTCTTTTATATATCTAATAACTCTAGTTTTAATTATACTTTCCAGCAATTTACAAGGGTAGAAGCTAAGTAAATGTTCTTGTAATTTCCTGGATCCTCCATTTTTTAAAATTTGTGTTTTATTGGCTTTCCAATTGGTGGTAAAGCACACACAGGAAATGCCATTGCATTCTGCTTCTCACAGCATTTTAACTTTAATCCTTGAGTTTGTGACAAAATTAGATGGGGACTTCAGCTAATTTTTCTTTGTCAGTCTTAACTTGTTCTTTGATAAATGCAGACTCTTAGCTCAACTGGCCTGGGCCGTTATCCCATCTTTTTTCAATTTTGAATGTATAAGATCCATAGATCCAGAGTTTATTATTTATTAATTAAACACATACAGATAAATATATAAGTATACATAAGTTCCATATTGTTAAAGGGGCAAATGTTAATATGGGATCATGAAATCATGAACAAGTTTGTCAACATAAACTTGGGTTTATGATACAAACTTCGGGGACTGATTCAAACTTCGCAAGCCTTCATAGGAGAACCATACTGAAGCCTTAGAAGGAATATAAAAGAAAGAAGAAGAAAAAGAAATAGATTAGATACTTAGCCAGGTTATTAGCATAAACAAATAGAGAAATCTATAGCACATTTATTTATTTTGTCTCAGGCATGGTAATCAGATAATGCAGACAATATTACTTTTCAGCCATTACTAAATTACTAACTATCTGATTAGGTGTTATGGAGGCATGCTTCCTAACTGGAGCTTCCAAATGTTTTACTTACAATCAAGATAGTATATTTGTTCATAAAGCACTTGAAGATGTATGATTCTAGGCAAGTTATTGACCAATTAAGGACAGAGTAGTGTGCTCTGCTTTGCTAAGTGTGGGGCCTCAACTGAGTGCATATATTTTGAAGAGCTGGACAAACAAGCCTAGCAAGAAGCAGTTGGCAAGCAAAACTCTGGCATTACTAGCAAGTATCTAAACGTTAAGTATGCACTGATAATCCTGTGATCCATACTCTATGAACTCCTAGCTCCATTAGTATAGCCTTAAGGAGAGGGATGGTTATGAACTAGAGGGGGGGGGACACATTAAAAATTCCTGATTTGCATCCCTGTGACTAAAGGAAACAGGTGGGTGACATTCCCTTCCTCATCTGTAGCATCTAAGTCTTCACTAAAAAAATAAAAAATATATCTACGCCTGAATTCTGCATTTAAGAGGAAAATTCTGCAATCTGTAGAAATTTTGTAAACTAAGTGGCTTTCCATATTCTCACTTATTTTACATAATGTATTCTGCTTCTCCTTGTCATGGGGAGAGGCAATGAAGGACATTGATGGAGAACATGTGGTTCTCCAGATGTTGGGGTGCAGCCATTAGCCACTTTGGCTGGGACTGAGGGGAGTTGCAATCCAACTACATCTGGAGGGCCATAAGTTCCCTGCCCCTGGGTAGGCCAATGAAGCCCCATCCCAACCATCAAAATTTCTACTCTTTCCTACTGCCCTACAGACTTTCAAAAACATCTATAAACTTTTTTTAAAAAAAAATAGAAGCAGATTCTTTGTGTTCTGAAATCTATGTCTACTCTCAAATTCCTTTTATCTACACTGAAGAGAATAGTAGCCTTTTTGGCATTTTCTCATGAACATCTCATTACTTTTGATAAATGATGATGTGTAACACTGACACAAACCTAAAGTGCTTGCTGTTATATAAGTGCCTTTGTTGATTTATTTGCAGGGCGGAAAGATTCCCATCAGGTGGACTGCACCAGAAGCGATTGCCTATCGTAAATTTACATCAGCCAGTGATGTCTGGAGTTATGGAATTGTAATGTGGGAAGTGATGTCATATGGAGAGAGGCCTTATTGGGATATGTCCAACCAAGATGTAAGTGTCCTTTACCTTCATCTGAATACTACTGTTTGTTTGTTTATTTATTGCATTTATGCCACCCAAGAACCAACATTCTCTGGCTGGTTTACATAAAACGTAAAAATTTATAAAAACAGCACATAATAAAACCAAGATCAAACTACCAGCATAGGAAAAACACTACAGCACATAAAACCAAGGTAAAACTAGCAGCAAGATGAAAGAGTGCTAAGATCTTAAAAGCACTCTAAACAGTTCTTAAAATGCCAGGGAGAATAAAAAGACCTCCATATGGCACTGAAAAGACCATAATGTAAGCACCAGGTGAGCCTCTCTGGGTAGGGCATTCCACTGAAAAGACCCCAATTGAGTTTGTATGACATGACAACCCATTGTGGGTGACAAGATTCCCACAGGGTGGCTTGTGTATGGGCAACAAGCCACTCTAACAACCCATGTCTTGTTGCAGGGGTTGTGAACCCACGATGGTGTGGCGTGTCATCCGAACCGCCAGCCCATCGTGGGTTGCAGGCATCAGCAAGTGATGCCAACCTTGCCGCTCCTGCCAAGCAATCTCGCCCATGAACAACTGACAGCCCCTCCAACTGTGCTCACCCAGCATTTTGGAGGGGTGTCACTCATTCACTAATCCCTTTTTTTAATCTCCCACCCCACCACACATATTTCTTTTATTTTTTCTTGGCCCTGGTAATGTGCGTGAATGTCACCGTATTTTTAAAAATTGTTATTATTTTGTTGTTTTTAGGAGTTGTGCAGTTGAGCAACTCCGTCTGTCAAAAATACATAAGTTCGCCTTGCGTAGCACCTTGCACGTTTTAGCTGTCAAACATACAAACATGACTATATATAGAAGACTATATATAGTCTGATCTTACAAACGTTTGACAGTTAAGAGGTAGGGAAAAGTGGTACAGATCATGCCCTTAGCAGGGTGATCTCCAAGGTGTTAAGTATTATCCCCATTCTTGAGGATGCCCTGCTTCAAATCCCCACTTTTCCTAACCCCCAGCATCTACAAGCCACTCCCTTTTTTGCACCCTTTCGACTTAGTTGCGTCTGTGTTTGACACTTGTCCAGAGAGCTGTCAAAGGTTGCTGTGGTTAGTGTGTAGGGTCCGAAAGGAGATAGCATGTAGATGTCTGTGAAACAGAGTCTCGATGAAAAAGAGAGACACTTTCACAGAGATTTACACACAAGCTGTTTTTGGTGACCATGCTTTCTTTCAGTCACTCCATGCTAATATGTGTTGGAATGGTGCGAATTGGTATGTGTGTGTGTATGTGTACCAGGTGCTGTATTATGACAGCTATGTAGCCAAAATGGGGCTACCAAGAAACAAGAGGAAGCTGTCAGCATCTGCAAAATATTAAGGCTTGTTGGAAGTAGAAAAACATATTTTTTCGGGGGTGTGGGTGGGGAATATGGGCCAAAATAAAATAATAAAAAAAATCAGTGCTTAGTGTTTGTTGGGGTGAGGGTGGAAGAAGGGGAGGAAAATGGTGGGGAGGGGAAATTGAATGGAGTATCTTGGTAGAAGGCATGGCTGGTTGGAACAATGAATAGAACAGTGTATACTGCAACATCTTGTAGATCCTGTGTGTGTGTGTCTGCACTTACGTATCTATATTTCTATGGATTGACATACACCCACATATGGATTTGTCTACATCTTTTGCATTGGGCCATATGAAGGGTCAGAAACAAGTTGCAGCTCATCCAAAAAGAATCTCAGAAAAGGGAAACATTTATCCATTTCAGACATTCTAGTGTGGAAAGCAATTCGTTAATATTGATTCTGTATCACAGTGTCTCAACTGGCTTTCCCGTTACTATTTCAAAACCTAATATGGGTTTTAATGCATTTTTTGGAACTGATAATTTTTCATCTAAGAATATACAAAGAATTTTATTTGGAACATTTATTTATTATTATTATTATTATTATTATTATTATTATTTGAAAGATTTGAGGCAATAATATTGGTAGAAGAAATGTCCTTGGGGACATTAAAAATGGCTTTAGTAAATGACCCTGTGTAAATTACCCAACTCCTGTTAACTGTACCATCTGGACCATCATTCCAACAGGGAGTTCATGAAATTCCTGCTTTTGTAGAGTAGTACTGAAGAAGAAGAGGAATCTAATACAGCATAACATTCTAAAAAAAGGCAGTCTGATGAAAATGGGGTATCACCTTTACCAGGATGATTTATAAGTAAACTAACAATTCTTCCTTCCATAATCTTGAGATATAAAACTTTAGACAGAGGTAGAAAGTTGAATAATACCTGAGAAGTAGCCCACCTTCTTATGTGGAATTGAAAAGTCCCCAACATTGTTTACATGTGGATGGCATTGAAGCTGAAAGGAGATTTCATTTTAATTTCCTTTAGATGCGGGATATATTTGGGGGGTGGGGGGCTTAGTGGCAGAGTACATGGTTTGGATGCATAAGGACCTGGGCTCAATTGATGGCATCTTCCATTAAAGGATCTCAAGTAGCAGAGCTGGGAAAGACAGTGTAGACGCTCACAGAGTAGACAATATTGGGCAAGGCAGACCATGCTCAGTAGAAACAAAAAGTCACCGGTAGTTAGCATGAAAACAAACCTTCGGAACCATGCCAGAAACACACAGTGAGCTTTTATGAATGGCAAAATGGAATCCAGAGCAATGTAGAAGTAGATTTGCGCATGCTTTTTATGCCCTCTTGCTCACAAGAGAGCAAGAAGAATGGCCAGATTAATTGGACTAATGATGTAGCTATGACACCTTTTACTAGTGTACATAAACGAGATGCTATGCAGCTCACGTCACACAGATTGTCACATAGATAAAGAAAGACTTCACAGAGAAGGAGGAGGAGGAGGAATATACATCTTTCTCCTTGCAAATTAGAATATAAACGAGGCTTGGAAAGTTATTAATTTTGTGGTTGTGAATAGGGCATGGTTGGTAGCCTTGGAGACGACACTGTTGTCTGTTTGCCTTAATGCCTAGTGGCAATGAAAGTATGAATCCACATTGCTTGCCATTATGCTTTAGCCACTCTTCTTGTGAAACCAGTTGTATAGTTGTGTGAATCAACGTGTGTGGCCAATTAATCTTTCTACTCTATGTAAAGACTACCAACAAGAGTGCCCATTAGTGCCAACTGTGACGGGGTGAAGGGTTGTGAACTGGGCATACCCGCCTGTCACGATCTGGGTCTTGATTATGCATGAGCTCATTCTACATAGGTTTGCCAAATAGGCAGCATGTGATAATGAGCCATATGTATGTATGGAAGGTTTTATGGTGTCTTTATCCAGACAGTTTTCGGATCATGTTGGATACTGTTTATAAATATACACTTTTAAGTGACACGGTAGGCCAGTTTGCAGCTGGCCTTTATGGGTACAGAACAGCCCAAGGCAATTTCCCCTCTCATATTGCATGACGGACAGACAGATTTGGGGAAGAGAAAACAGGACCAGGTGTTACTGGCAGTGGAGCTGGGCTGAGCCATTACACGGAAATAAGAAACACAGTCTGGTCCTTGGGATTCAGATGAGATACATCAACAACTTCAGGAAATCTCATTTTGGTTTCACTTCCATCCAGAATGATTAACCATCAGTGGAACAACCAAGGTCTTAATGAGTGATGCAGCATTAAAAGCTAATCCACAGACTGGTATATAAAGTCCTTAAAACACATTTACTCCACAATTTTCTATTCTGTAGGGTATTTATCATGCCCTTTTAAAAGACATGAGATTTAGAAACCAAGTCTAAGAGAAATGTTCTGCGTTTTTTTCTCTGTACCCAAGTTTAAAACATGCATTTTAGCATATATTGACTATCTGTAACACATTAAAAATAACTCCACCTTCCATTATTTTAATAATGCAGGTTGTTAATTATGGGATGCCTAAAAAGGAAACAATAACCATGTATACTACTATTTTTACTCTTTTATTTAAATATGCCATTGTTTAGCTGTCCAGGCTTATATCCTGTTTTTTGAGCATGCAATTGATTATGTGATTCAAGTTGTTTAAAATATTATTGTTGCATTTTTGGTTAGGTTATCAAAGCCATTGAAGAAGGGTACCGGCTGCCGCCCCCGATGGACTGTCCTATCGCTCTCCATCAGTTGATGCTGGACTGCTGGCAGAAGGAACGTAGTGACAGGCCTAAATTTGGACAGATTGTCAACATGCTAGACAAACTCATCCGCAACCCCAACAGCTTGAAGAGGACAGGCTCTGAAAACTCCAGGTCAGCTATGTTTCCTTAATGGAGATGGATGAGGGAATATATTGGTGGCGACAGGCAGCTGTAACTCACCTCAGTTTCTGTGCCGAAGCTGAAATCTACTTCATAGCTCTTGCCAGACTATTTAAGCTTCCCCTGAAAATAACTTTAAAAAAATGCAGCAGAAAACAAGATATTTGGGTTATGCTGGCATTCCATTGGCCGACCTTGTGAAGTCAAGATCCCTGTAGGATTCTGAGAGTAATTCCTCAGTAAGTTCAGCAATTCTCTTGCCCAGCAGGGCTGAACATTTTTATAACATGAAGTTTAGGTCACTCTGAAAATGTCCAGAAGATAGGCTTGTTCTTTAATTAGAGAGGGAATGGGAAACAAATGCAAGGACTCTTAGGCTGACATCCTGTATCCATTTAACTGGGCCCCAACCTACACCAAGCAGGATATAGCACTATGAAAGTTGTATGAAAGTGATATATAAAAGGCAGGAGCCACACTACTGCTTTGTAGCAGTATTGAAATGCACTGACAACTGTTGAGGCCCATAGACACATACCATATACCTCTTTCATACCTCTTTCCTAGTGCTATATCCAGCTTGGTATAGATCTGGCCTGGGAGTAAGCCAACTGAACTCAATAGGACTTACCTAAGAGTAAACATGCATAGAATTGCACTATTATTTTATTTATTCTTCTCACGTCAAGTTTAAGGGATTTTTAAATTCATGCAAGACCTCTGTGTAGCTTTAATATCAAATAATTAAAGGAAACAAGTTATTATATATACAAAGAGAGAAAAGGGGTTGTTACTAGGGGTGTGCACGGACCCCCCGGATCGGATCGGGACCCGGATCGGGACCTCCAATTTTGTCCCGGACCGGTTCGGACAAAATCGGAGGCCCCCCGGACCGGATCGAGTCCGATCCCGATCCAAAAATCGGAAATTTTTGGATCGGCCGCCATTTTTTTCCCCATAGACTTGCATTGCAATGCAAGTCTATGAGGAAAAAATGGCGGCGGGTGCGTAAGGGGGGGCCTAACTCCCTCCCCCCCCCCGGGGCCGTCCGCTGTGGACGGCCCCGGCAGGTAAACCCCCTCCCCCGCGCTCCCTACCCCCCCTGGGGCCGCCTGCTTCCATCCGCTGGCGCCCGCGGGCGCCAGCGGATAGAAGCGGACGGCTCCGGGGGGGGGGGTAAGCCCCCTTCCCCGCCACTTACCTTCTCGGCACGTCCGGCGCCGGCGGCTACTACCAGCGGGCTCCGCGGCCTACTCTCGAGTAGCGCGCCGGGTGATGACATCACCCGGCGCGCCACCCTGGAGCAGGCCGCGGAGCCTGCTGGTAGTAGTAGGCGCCGGCGCCGGACGGGAGCCGCCGGGCCGGGCAGGTAAGGGCCCCCCTCCCCCCTCCGCGCGCCCCCTCCTCCCCTCCACGCACCCCCTCCTTACCTTTCCGGCCCGGCGGCTCCCGTCCGGCGCCGGCGCCTACTACTTCCAGCAGGCTCCGCGGCCTGCTCTAGAGTAGCGCGCCGGGTGATGACATCACCCGGCGCGCCATCCTAGAGCAGGCCGCGGAGCCTGCTGGGAATAGTAGGCGCCGGCGCCGGACGGGAGCCGCCGGGCCGGAAAGGTAAGGGCCCCCCTCCCCCCTCCGCGCGCCCCCTCCTCCCCTCCACGCACCCCCTCCTTACCTTTCCGGCCCGGCGGCTCCCGTCCGGCGCCGGCGCCTACTACTTCCAGCAGGCTCCGCGGCCTGCTCTAGAGTAGCGCGCCGGGTGATGACATCACCCGGCGCGCCACCCTAGAGCAGGCCGCGGAGCCTGCTAGTAGTAGTAGGCGCCGGCGCCGGACGGGAGCCACCGGGCCGAGAAGGTAAGTGCCCCCCTCCTCCCCCCCCCCGCTGTCCACTTTCATCGGCGGGCGCCCGCTGGCGCCCGCCAATGGAAGCGGCGGTGGGCGCCAGTGGGCGCCCGCCGATCTGCCGATCCGCCGAACCGGTTCGGAGCTTTTTCGGACCGGTTCGGATTGGATCGGCCGATCCAGCTGCGGGATCGGAAATCGGATAATTTATCCGATTTCCCACTGGACCGGACTCGGATCGTGGATCGGGTCCGATCCAGTGCACATCCCTAGTTGTTACATCGTGTCCTTAAATAGGCTTTCCCAAGAAGTATTGTAGCACTGTCTCAGGTTCAGTACAAACCAATGCTTAAGACATTAATACTAGGACTGTGGAAGCTTATCTGATAAGTCTTTCCTCTCTGAATAACACAAAAAATCAACAGCTCCTCTGTTTACTCCTCCTTTAAAAAAAACCACAATATTTTGAAAGCATTTTTGATTTATTATATTAAAACATTACAATAAAGCAAAATGTAAAATGCAAAGGTAGCCCTTTCTTCCCATTCTTGACAACATCAAAGGAAGAAATATGGAAACTTCCTGGATCCAGAGCGATTGATGTTGATAGGGCCCATAGACTTTTCCCTTGACTGCTACCTTTAGCAGACTATGCCTCTCATGTAATATGCCCTCTTCCCAAGAAATTGGTAGCACCATGGATTTCCCATGTAACATATAATTTGGCTATAAATATTAACTAGGAATGTAAAATGATGTTGCAGTGCCAAATGTTTCAAATAGCTGATGCAAATGTTTTAGATCATAAACTAGGTCTGCAGTTTTATGCACATTTACTTGAAACTAAGTCCCATTAAATTCAGTGTGATTTATTTCTCAGTAAACATGCATAGGATCACACTGAAAGATGCTGAAAAGCTTAAGTCCCATTTTTAAAGGACTTCTGCAGCCATGGGGATAGTTCCCTATGTTCAGGAAGAAGCAGCTAATAATAATTCTTAGAGGTTGAATCATAAGGACATCCATGCAGATGAATTTACCCAGCCCCTTCTGCCCACTGTACACACACACACACACCACTCCTCTCATGAACTCCACTCATGGATGCCTCTGCCTAATTGGGGATGTTTTTTCCTTTCCCCCAGCAGCACCCACTGCCCCACCCACCCCATGCCATTCAGGAGGAGGCCCGGATTCTCAGGTTCATAAGATCCAACCGAGCGATAATATAAGCAACGTGCAGGGAAATAATCCAATCTCTTTTTCCAGTAGTGGTGGCAAGTTACTTGTGTTACTATGATGGGTTTTGGATTGGTGTGGCAAGACCTCAGTTTACAAGTTAATAGAGAAGGCCACGTTTAGCAGAGATGAACAGGAAGACAAGCATAAGATGTCGTGCTTGCAGGCACTTCATTTTTGAATTGTTATTACTGCTTAAAGAAGGGGAATTTCCCTGAAGTGCATAATCAATCATGTGTCTCCAGGAACAAGGGACCGTAGTTTACCAGAGGCAAGTTGTGAAGAAAGAAGAAAATATTCTAAAAATGACACACATCTTAGCTGAGGGGGAACCTCGAATGTACATATTTTAAATCAGACTCCTTGGAACGAGTGCAGGTGACAACAGAGGCCGGACAGTACTAGATTCAACTGCTGGCAATCTGGCATCAAGGAAAGAGTGGTTTTTCATGTTTAAAAGAGTTTGCCCCACGGTGACCATTGCTTACCATTTACATTACCAAAGACAGTTTATTAGTCCTCTGAGGCCACTATCTTCCTGTTTTCTCCAGATTGCTCTAATTGCATCTGTAGCATGGCCAGCGTATCCTCCTGTCCATGTTAAATTATTTAAGCTGCCCAGTACCAACTGTTCAATCTGCTCCAGCAGTGTTTGATGCTAGGCCACTGATAAGCATAGATCTCCGACAACCTTTAGTTACTTGCTACAGTGTAGAATTGGATATTTACTGATTATTGCCTCCAAGTCTCACAAGTGTCTTTTAACATAATCAGAAATGTAAAGAAAAAGGTTCTGTGCAATTAAAGCTACCAAATAAAAGTCATTTTATGACAACTGTTGCTCACTCTTTGATATATCAGCTAGAGAAATATATATCAGATAAATATATCAGCTAGAGAAAGGGGTGTGGACGACTGACTGCTAAATATTGGAATAACATTCATTCAACATGGGAGCAGTCCTGGACAATAACTTATAAGATGTCTGTTGTACACCCAGTCTTTGATCCTATGTGTTTAAAACAGTAGTTTTTTAAAATAATAATAATAATAATAATAATAATAATAATAGCAACAACGATAGATGGAAGCAAATGCTGTGACCTACTGAAAACCCGTGCAATGTGCCAAGGATGTAAAATAATAAAAGATTGTATTAATATATTCACCGTTCATATTAATTAATCCACAGATATCTGAATGGGGGAAATGAAACACACATTCCACAAAACAAAGATCAAAGCCCCCATTATTCTATGCTAGTCCTGGCACTCATGTTGGTCAGAAATTGATTGATTAAAGTGGATTAACTCCCTGCTGTCCCTGCTTTGTATGCAGTCACTTAGCTTGCTTGCAGACTTGGCCAAGAAGATGCCTGATGGAAGCATTCCCTAAATCCTGAGCTTTCAGACTATACGAACGTGCCTAGTTCCACCACTGATGATTCTGTTGTGTTGTACTGAGATCCGATTTTCCATGGTAGACAAGGGGTACATGGGGAAAGGGTGATTCTGTCACAGCAGTTTGTCTCCTTATTAGGACCTTACTTGCCTTCAAAGTATAAGGATGAAATAGGCTTTGTGTCCTGTGTGTCATTTTAGAGATTCAAAATGGGGCAGCTAATGCTATTTGTTTAAATAAATGTTAGGGAATGATTAAATAGGCTTAATTATATGGTGAATATATAATTACGTGGTATATAATTAAGCATAAACTGATGGCTTGTACACACAGTCACAATGTTCCTCTATATCCTGGGTGGGAAATTTTGGGATGTCCAAAGTTTTCTGCCCTTGGTAGGCAAGATTTGGTTCCCAGAAAACCCTGTAGGCCACATTCCAGCTGCTGCTGCCACCCCACAGATGTCTTCAGGTTAGCAGCAGCAAAAGATAATCTCCAATTTAAAACCGCTACAGAATGCTACGCTAGCCAAATTTAGCTTGGAAACAAGCTAAATTTGGCCGGTGTAGTGTTCCATAGTCGTTTGTTGTCACTTTCTGGTGGAAAATTGGTGGGAGTGCCCCCCCCCCGCCCAACAAAAACGGGGCATGGCTCAGTGGTAGAGCACCTGCTTTGCATGAAGAAGGTCCCAAGTTTAGTCTCCAGCATCTCCAGGTAGGGCTGGAAAAATTCATACTACTGCCAGTAAGTGTCAGCAATACTGGACTAGATGGACCAGTGGTCTGACTCAGTATTAGAGATGCACAAAGTTTATTAAAATCTGTACATCCCTAATTTTGTTTCATGGATTGTCAATTGTCTTTAGTTCCATCATCTTCTCATTAATGAAGTCAGGGCAAGGTTAGGGTTATACGAGAATTTTGTTCCTGTTTGCAAATTCCATCCCCCTCCCCTCCAAGTAAAAGAATCGGTCCACAAATTCACGGAAGCAACCAAAAAAAAAAAAGATGATCCACTGGAGAATCCACAAGTCGGATTCATAAAAGTCTGATCTCATTTGAATCCGTTGAAGATTTTTCTGACATTTCTATGCATTATAAGGCAGCTTTCTCTGTTCCTATCTCAATCAAAGATTCCATGCCTGTCTCATCTATCCTGAGGACAAATGATCGTGCTTGTTACTATTTTTGTTGTTGCTGAGTCAATATCTGTTTAATTTCTTCTTTTTAATCCTAGGCCTAATACCGCATTGTTGGATCCAAGTTCTCCTGAATTCTCCGCTGTAGTTTCTGTTGGCGATTGGCTCCAAGCTATTAAGATGGAGCGATACAAGGATAACTTCACAGCTGCCAGCTATACTACCCTAGAGGCTGTGGTGCATATGAACCAGGAGTAAGTACTCAGCGGTAAAACAAAAAAACTGGTAAATCTGGATTTAATCGGCTTCTTTTGCTTTGCGCTGCATATCATTACATTCATTAGAGTACTGGAATGCTTTTAGCCTAGTATGTATGTAATTTCAAAGTGCCTTCCCACAATGCCATCAGATGTTTAATTCAGCATTTCTATACATTCACCTTGCTTTGCATTATTTTCGTTTTTTGTGCTTATCTGTAATGTATTTTACTGGGTCAGCGTCTGGCATCAAGTTCTCACCTCTTGGCCCTCTTCCTTTTTGCTTCATGCAGTGATCTGGTGAGAATTGGAATTACTGCCATTGCACACCAGAATAAGATTCTCAGCAGCGTCCAGGCAATGAGGACCCAAATGCAACAAATGCACGGCAGAATGGTTCCAGTTTGAGCCAGTACTGAATAAACTCTAAACTCTTGAAATTAGTTTACCTCATCCATGCACTTTAATTGAAGAACTGCACTTTTTTTACTTCTTCTCCTCGCCGTTTGAAATGTAATGATGATGATTTGCAACATTGGTTGATATATAAAGATTGCTGAGAGTGTTGCGAGGAGGGGACCTACAAAAATGACAGCCAGTCATTTGAGAACAGCCCTGGAACAAATTGTTTCTTGGAATATACTTCTATGTGGATCGACATTATGTAATATACATGTATCTATACAACATCACATACAAGTTCTGATGCTGTGTTTGCTGCCAGATACTGTGCTTAACCGAAGGAAAGTACTGTTGCTCCCTCAACAGCCGTTGGGATTACAATCATTGTGTTTGATCTGTGGGATAAACCACATTTGTTCATCTTTTATTGGAATGAAGAATCTTCTATATCAGGAAATTTGGCATACTCTGAGCATCAATGGTACCTTGCAGAATCCTTGAGGGAGAATATTGTTTGGCTGATCAGTACCTGTCACTCGAAGATTTGTCCACTTGCAAGCGGAGACGGAAAACAATCCTTGTGGATTACTGGATTATTACTGTTTTGGAGAGTGGGGGAGTGTTGGTTGCTGTTGTGCCACATTGAGTCCTATTTCTATCATTTTTTGAAAACATCCTAGAGAGCCATTATTCATTATGGATCTTCCAGAATTGCATCATTTTGCCCTTCTAAGAGACAATTGAGCAACACTGAAAAGGTCAGTGGATGTGCGGCTTCCCCGCTGTGATCATGGGGTTTTCATTTTCTTATTAGTAATAAGGAATGCATTTATGGAGTATAATCAGTAAAATTATCAATGGGTGTTTTTTTAAAAAATATAATAAGACAGATGTTTGTTTTCTGTGCATAGTGGGCGATTGAGATTGCATTGGCTGTCCACATCCTCAATCCTAGCATGCCTGATATATTTGCATTGGACATAACTTTTGGAAAGCCATATAGGCTCAGTCTGTACAATGTTTACACTCCATTTTGTGGTGTGCAGACTACATGGATCATATCTAAATGCATTGGGATGACTCACCACCACACATAAAACAAGTAAAAAATTGCATAGGACAGATGGCCACCATTTATTTTTTTTAGGAAAAATCTGAACTAATTTGTTAGGCAGAAAACTTGACAGTAGCCAACCTTGTGCCAACCCACCTTAGAATTCCCCTAGAGCTGGTTTTGTGCCATCTGGACTGATTAGCAACACAGGAAATATATGGCAAGATAGTGATCAGTTGGTAGACCAATGTAAACCATAGCTTCAGCTTTCTTTAGTTCAGTTATCATAGCCATCCTCCACTTGATTGCCATTTTGCCACACAATTGCAGAATTTATGTGACATCAAATCTGTCCTGGGGCTGTCAGTATGGGAACTAATTTCAGCTCTTGAACATCCATTCATTGTAAAGAGGGGAACATGGTAAATGAATATGATCACTTTATTTTAATTATCCTTAACACTATCAGGAGCTGGAAAAGTGCTGTATGCTCCAACCTCATTTGCCAAGATCTTCCATATCCAGCTGTTTATATTGATCAGACTTTTTAAAAGAGATCTCCTGCTACTCTGGACCATATGTTCATCCCATGTTTTGAACAAATATTGTGTCAGTACAAGGAGTGCTGATATTTCATTTATAGTTGAGCCCCTTTTTGCTCTGTTTTATCAAATCAAAACTGGTGTGTTTTTCCAGAAGTCCCACTGAATTCAGTGCAGCTTACACCCAGATAAGTGTGCATAGAGAGTGCAACCTTAGATCCAAATCCTTGAATAGTTTTGTGATGAAAGGAGTATATGGGAAAAACTATTGATGATTTGGTGCAGAGAACATGAGTATCAGGAGCTGAGGCCACTTGTTAGAACCATTTCAGCTGAGCTTATTATTTTGAGGAAGGGCAACATCACCTATTAGGTCTTCAGCTTTGATTCCCTCCCCCCCCCCCCAGTTCTATTTGTGACAGCAGGTTCAGCACAGAAAGAAAGTGACACTTGAATTTGATTTGTTAGAAATCACAACATTTATTTGGAAGACAGGAGCACTGAGTGAATTGAACAAGTCAAACCTGCCATATTTCCAGCGTCACTCGTCATATATTTTTTTGTCACTTATAACAACAAGTTGCTGATTTTAACCACAAGCCTCCCCTATGAACTTGATTCTGAAAGCAAGTTGTTGGGAACAGGGGATGCTAAATTTGGATCCTGTCAAACTGTGACAGCTTAGTTAAAACCTTTTTGCAGAATTACCCATAAAAGCTTTTCTATTTCGAAGGATATGGCTGTGTGGTGAGTGATTTTAAACTGACTTAAACAGTCATATTTTAACATCAGTTGACTGGAGATTGTGAGGCTTTGATGGTCACTTAAAATGTATTGTATTTTGCCAGCAAACTCCCCATAGTTTCTGAATGCCAAATGAGATGACACAATGGAGTTCTGTGATCCCGTCGCTTTACATTTTTCCAAAAAGCACATTGTGTGTTTGTGTGTGTGAAATTTGAATTAGGATTAGATTGGGGGAAACAAAGGAGTTAACCCTTTAACCACCATCACTGCTGCTTACATGTACCTGTAAGCTTTTCCTAACAGAGTGAATAGCAACTATGGGGAGGTAGGCGCAGTTTTTACTGGGGAAAACAGCATGGGAATAAAAGGTTCAAACTCTTCTAATCTGGTCCCTTCATGGCTACTTTTCCTCATATTTAAAGAGACAGGAGATCTGATCCTTGGATATCCACCATCTTGTCTAATTTGGACCTTAAATGCCGAAACATTTTGGGTGTTTTTGCTTGCTACCAACCTGCTATGGGGAGTGCGAGCGATTCCATTATAGTTGTGTTTCTGAAATAGGTCACCCCCAAGAACACCTGTCATATATAGATTCTACAAACATAGAAGCAGGCTCTCCTACCCCATTCATGTACTTGTGAATCTCTGGATAAGGGCCAGTACGATGCGTGCTCCCTGCCTGTGAATCCGAACCCCCTCCACACACACATACCCCCACATACCAGCCTCTTACATACGAAGGCATTCATTTCCCTACTTCAAAGCAGCTGAGATATAAGCACAACCTATCTCCCCTATTGCTTACAACTATTTAGTGAATGTTCCTTAAAAGGACCTTTATAAACCTAGGAGGCTGTTTTAAGGGAGTTAGACCATTGGTCCATCTAGATTGGTATTGTCTACTGTCACTCTCTGACCAATAGTAGCATTTTAGGTTCTTGGGAGATGTTCCTAGGATCCTTTGCATTAATAGGAGATTTCAGGGGGTTGAACCAGGAATTTTATGAATACAAAACATCTGCTATGCTAATGAGTTGTAACCTTTATTAAAGTTGTATTCCTCCTTTGCCTTAGAGCATGTTTGTGGAATGAACACAGGAATTCCACAAGCAAAAGCAGGAATCATGCTCCCAAGACAACACACCTATTCATCAAAATAGATGATAGATAGATATAGATAGATAGATGATTGATAGATAGATAGATAGATAGATGATAGATATAAAATTAAATAATGAAGATGGTTCTAAATCTGAAAGCATTCAAACTTTCCATACTGTCATGTTTATATTTTAACCTGGGCTAAGACTGAAGCAATATCATTTAGAGAGCAGAGAAATAGCCAAGCTTAGCCTTTTCTATGATGAAAATCAAAGGTGTGCCCGTTGTCATTATTTTGCTGGGTATTTCAACATATTAGGATTTCCCATGTGGAGATCTTGCATTTTACTAACATAGTCAGTCCCACCAACATCCCAGGCATGCCTGATGGGTACACGGGAGAGGGTCTTCTCAGTGGCTGCTTCAAGGCTCTGGTGCTCCCTTCCCAGGGAAGCTAGACTGGCTCCCTACTTGATATATTTTCAGCGGCAGGCAAAAACTTTCTTCTTCGGGCAGGCCTTTGGTGAATAATGTGGACCTCCATCTATGTTTAAGATTTTAAAAAATAATATGTATTTTATATGTTGAAATGTTGTAATATTGAAACCTATTTTATTATATTTTTAACTTTGGTATATTTCTATTTATAGCTTTTAACTGTATATGTTTTAATTTTGTAAAGCCGCCTTGAGGCCCAATATTGGGCAAAAGGTGGGATACAAATAAAGATAATAATAATAATAATAATAATAATAATAATAATAATAATATGTTTGTTCTTTGGTAGGGAAACCGGACGCTGCTTTCTTGGACTCAGCCCTTCCTGGTGCCCATGTTGACCTAGGAGAAAAGGCCAGAGGCAAAAGCCTTCCAGTATCCCAGTTTACTCAGCACTGACTGCAGAGATCATGGACTGTGTAGAAGCAGCATTGCTCCCCGAAGAGCATCTCTTTGGCTTTCTTCTTCATTATTATTATTATTATTATTATTATTATTGTCAGCAACAAAAACAAATTACGATGTAGTTCAGATATAGCTCTTTCATTATCACTTGAGGAATGTACTGTGTCAAAGCCCTACAGACTTCTCTTTCCTCACTCCATTTATTTAAAAAAGAATTATTGGGGCGGGGGCGGGGGTGGGGGTGTTTTTCTGCATGTCACTGCTGCATCTGTATGAGTGTAAGTAGCGGAGCCCTACAAGTCATTGCAATGGATGCCAGGGTCAGATGCCATGGCACAAAACCAAGTTCCCCAAAGCTGAGACTGCTAATGACAGTAAAGTGATACTTTACAGAAAGTGTGCCATGGTGACAATGCCGACGTTTTTTTAAATAGAATGAGAAATAACTTATTATCTCTTCCGGGAATGCGTGAGGGTATGTATGGCATTAGTGTGTGTGTGTGTGCGTGTGTTGCCTGTTGTGCAGGGTTACCTGTGAACATGCGGATAGCATCTCAAGATAACTTGACAGTTTCTTGCTGAGCTGTTGAGTTACCAGGCCAGTAGATGAGCTATGCAACAAAAACACACACACTCCTGAATGTTCCAGTTCTGTATCTGTTCATGTATTATGTCGCTGCCACACTAATCTTAACAAATAGTTCTCCAGCCTAGAGCAGGGGCACTTTCACTTTAGTTGTGGAGTGATCCATAGTGAGTTCCGTAATGGTGATAAAAAATGACATCGATAATCATTAGTTTTGTCGAGGCCTGTTCATTGTTGAAGCAGCAGTACCTTAAAGGAAAGTAGATGGAGATAAAGTCTTTATTCATCAGCAGTTGTTTTGAACTGAACTATTAAATAGCCTCCCCTCCACCTCTCCTAGAAAAAAAAGTAGTCTTCAAAAGATTTATTGAACACAAACTGAAATATGCAATTATTATCCATTCACAGAAGTAAATTCTTCAGTGTGCCACCTGTGAGGACTTTGGAACCATGAACTGACTGTTGAGCAAGTTACTTTATTTTTGCCCAAGATGTTGAAAGTTAGCAAGAGGTTTACAAAAACCGCTATGTCCCTAGGATCAGGGCCATGCAGAGCTGGTAATATGCCCAGGCCAGATAGGAAGTGTGTGCCCCCCCACATTTCAAACTGCTCATTAATTATTTTTTAATCAGTGACACTGATTCAGTGCTAAATACATATCTAAACTAGAACGATTTATCAAAAATGTAATGGGAAGCACTTTTATTCAAGATGTAAGACATCACTTCTTCACATTCAGAATTTCATGATGGATGGCTTCTGCGCTGTTTCCGCAAGGCGGGCTCCTCGCTTCTCGATGGGCAGCTTACACTAGGGAAGCAGTAGCATAAGCTAGGGGGGCATCCTCATCGGAGTGCCCCCTCAAAATTGTGGGCCCCAGGCCAACTGGTCCCACTGCCTCCCCCCCTGCACAGCCCTGCCTAGGATAGATAAATCACTTTACAAGGCTGCAAAAATGGTTTGTTGTGGTCATGACCTTACTGGTTCCACCTAAGAAAGTGTACAGAGTCTGGAGAGTACACTGTTAATTTTCTATATACTGTTCTTGGAGGCAAGTTGAATGCAGGAGTCTAGGGCATGAACTGCCACCACATTTTGGGCTCAGTGGTTGATGCACTCGACCTGCTTTCTGGTTGCAAAAGACTCTTCCCTGCTGAGATGCAATACAGCACAGCAAGTTGAAACAGGACAGTCAAATCAACATGCCTTGGGGGTGGGGGGCAATCAAAGAAAAGAATGTGTAAATACTGCATTAAAAATGTTTGTCATCGAATAAGGCCCTAAAATGGTATCTTGGGAGTTATTTTTCATCCTTGTCTCACTTTTCCCTTTTCACTTCCTTTTCCCGTTTTTAAGATTATTTTTGTTGGTCCAATTAATGCAAAATTGAAGATCAATATTCTTTTGTTCATGTAGTTGTGCTGATGACAGGACACAGCGCTGTCAAGGAGCCAGGGAACATAAATTGTGGACTGCAAATCCAGCATTCTTAGATTGCAGTCAAATGTACTAAACATGGCTCGGATGTGGGGGGGAGGGGGCACACGGACTGCTCAACAACTAGAAGTGAATAGAGAAATTCATTTCTTCCTGGTTACAGAAGAGACATTAAGAGGACTCTTATAACACAGCAAACTTCTGTACATTAGGAAATTGTTTTGCTCACAACCTCACTGGTTGATGTTTGTCCAGGTTTCTTGCTGTATTAACTTTGTGATGGATCTATGTATTAAATATATAAATATATATGTATAAACAAAAGAAGAAGCTGGTTATTGCCAGTACAGGACTTAAAAGCAGTATTTTTCTTTTACATGACATTTTCATAACCAGAAAGAAAGCATCCTGAATAATAATTAGACAGATAAAAAAGAGAGAGTGCATTTATTTTTTGTATCACTACAAGTATGTTGGAATATGCAAGGACTGTGGTTTAAAAATTAGAATGTATGAGGCATACGATAATTTAGTCCATACTGGAAAAAAAAAATCTTAACAGTGCATTGCTTGGTTTGCAGATTTGAATGATCTCTCGGTTAGAAATATAGATTTTATATTTTGTTTTAATTTGTAATTTTCCCCTCTCCATCAATCTTAGGTACACATAACTTATGTCATTTATTTATGGTCTTTTATACCTAGTTTGTAAAATAGCAAACTAAATGCAGAAGTTTGCATTTGAAAATAATAAAGTAGTTGCTGTACAAATCTTAAATGTGATTCGTGATATTTAGTTTGTATGCACATCATTTCTTTCAGATCTGAAATACATAAAACCAATCTTGTTTAGTTCTAGAATATTTTGTCTAACTAACAGAGTCACAATGTTGACCTAGTTTACACAAACAGCAAATGAGATGATAATCCTGGTTCATATCAGATCACTGGTGGGAGATAGCATGGTTGGATACTTCCATATGAAGAACATTATTTAGACATGAAAAACTAACATGCCAAAGAGAAAACTTGTTAGAATTCTCATCCTTAATACCAAGTTTTTTATACATAGGAACACTTTTTTTTGTTAGCAATACAGTCCAGAAGCAGATTTATCACCTCATCTGTATTTGTTCAGTGGAACAAATCATTTGTGGGTGACTAACAGCATAATCCCAAATATGTTTACTCAGAAGTAAGTTGGAGTTCCGTGGCACTGATTCTCTAATAAGTGTGTTTAGTCTAACATAGGTTCCGCTAATTTCAGTGGCATTTAGGCCCACACCTAAGTGATGTGATGTGTACTGAGTACCATAGACACACCCAACAAAAAGTCCTTGTGCCTTATTGAGAAGAAATGTTGGAGTACAAGAAAACCACTTATATCTTTATATATTATTTCATAAAACACCTAAAATTTACAAAGTGCTTTACATTTTCTACAGTTTTGAAATAAGACCGTTTCGGCCCATGGAATCTTACGCTCTAAAAGACATAGCACAAAAGGGGAAAAAGAGAAGGGACAAGGAAAGCAATCAAAAGTCCAGTACTGAGTCTTAGATCTTCTCCACATGGTGCCTTTAACCTGCGATTTGTTACTCATGAAGGTTTTCAGGTCTTTTATATGACATTGTCAAGCTCCAGGGCTTTCCCATGCATTATGATCTTACCCCGTTTTTTTTAAAAAAAATCATTTCTATACCACCCAATAGCTGAAGGGCTCTGTAGAAACCAAATAAAGCCAAACAGCAGTAAAAAGACTTAAAATATAGTAACAGGTTTGAAGCAGCAACAACTTTTGTTTAAAATGCCTGAGAAAATAGGAAGGTCTTTACCAGGCTTCAAAAGAGCACAGCATAGGTGCCAGGTGAGCCTCTTTGGGAATTGAGATTGAAATGAAATTGAGACTGAGATTGATAATGCTTGACCTCTAAGGGAAAAAGCATAGTACTTTAAATCTATTGCAGTGTCTTTTTTCATTTTTACTCTAGAGTAGGCACAAGGGCACTGATCCAGATCTTAAAAGCCCTGTACTCCCCACCCTAGAGCAGTGAAATGGATGGAGAGTTCAGTGAGGAGGTGGGATTAAATTCCTGCCACTGCAGTCCTAGGGGCTGCCTTCACGATGCTGCTCCACTGCTGCGGGGTAGCAGCGAGCAATCTCGATGGAGGCAGCATGGGCTTTCTGGCACTCAATAGGATCGCTGGACCCTCCCCCGATCCAAGGTTGCCTCCACCCGGAAACTCCCTTGGCACAGTGCCAGAGCAAGGAGAGATGGTAGAAGAGCCGTGCTAACTTCGCTCCCACCGGAAAATTCAGGATAAATCCCTGACTTTTCCCCTGCACATACTTGTCTCTTTGCCCTGCAGTGGCTCTGAATCGGTGGCTGCATCATATAACCAACGCAGCACTGATTCAGAGCCACCGCAGGGCAAAGATGACGTTTAAACTGCCCCATATCTAAAGCAAAAGCTGCTCTGGAAGGAAAATGCATTGGTGCCAATGGAAGCTTTTATCCTGATGCTAATAGCTTTGGGAAGTGATTTTTATTGGAAACGCAGTGCGGGGTGGGGGCGTGGGTTTACAATCCCCTCCCCAAGTGCCATGGCTCTGTTCAGAAGCTCCCGCTGCAACTCCATAAATTCTTAACAATCACATTGTTTTCAGGTAATTAACATGTAAAAAAATAAGGGTTCATCTAGTCCAGCTTTTTGTTCACACAGTGGCCAACCAGCTGTTGATCAGGAACCTTGACCAGCTGTTGACCTTGAGATGAATGGGGGCACCAGCATGAGAACAAAGGAAGTGTGCAGTCACACTTCTTACTTAACCACACTCTCAACTTTTCCAAGCAGAATGAAAGAATAAGTGCATTTATTTATTTACCTTTATTTTAAGGTCACTTCCCAAATTAAAATAAATAAATCCCAAAGCGGTTTACAAACATTAAAACCAAAAGTTATTAAATAACAACACAAAAAATAAAAACAGCATTCTAACATGTAAAGATACTAAACTATTTGAAACATGTAAAAGCCCACCAAATAGAGGTTTGAAAGGTCTCTGTACTATTAAGAGAAACCGAAAGCCCTCTTTAACAAAAAGCAGACCAAAATAAAATAGAATAGGGAGCCAAATGCATTACTAGGGAGAGGGAAATCCACAAATAGAGGGCCATCATTGAAATGCTCCTATCTGTCAAGTCCACCAATCTGATTTCTGTAAGCAGCAGGCAAATGAGCAGGGCCTCTATAGGAGATCTTAAATATGTGTGCAGGTTTACACAGGTGGTTTTTCAAGGAACTTGGTCCCAAGCCATCTAAGGCTCTTAAAGGTCAGCACCTTCGAATAGAGAGCTGAAACAAATTTGCTGCCAACACGGCTGCTACAAAATAGGTATAATATCAACTGAATTAAGGATTAAGCTAGGGCTGTGCAACCCTCCCCCAACTGCTTCGGAGGCCGATTCAGAGCTTCCAAATCAGTCACGATCTGCCTCAGGATGCTTCGGGCCCTGTCTGACCCAGTCCAGATCTGAAGCAAGATCCAGTCGTCAAAAGCGGGACAGATCATGTGGGGTCCTGGGCACTAGGCTGACCGGGAGTATATCAGACTCCCCGCTCGCCCTCTCCCCACTTGCCCACTCACCCCCTCTCCCTGCTCACCGACCAAACTCAGTGAGCTGCTGCCTCCGTCCATCCTCAGCACTTACCTGACACATCCAGCAGCTGCCCAACTTCAATGAGAACTGCCATTTTTAAGGAAAATGACCCTTTACAACCACCAGAGTTTGAACATTAGATCTAGAAAATTACAGAGCCACCATCTTATTTTAAAAAGGTAGCTCTCATCAAGGCCAGATGGCTGCCAGATGGGTCAGGTATGCCACTTTCAGGTTCGTCGCCCCAATGCACATGAAAAATGTGATGACCCAACTGCTCCCGGGCTTTTGCGCTGTCACAGCTGCCGTTTTTTCCCCTACCCAGGAAGAGCGCAGGAGCGCTCTTTGTAAAAAGTAAGTTTAAAATAAAAATAAAAATGCGTGATCAGCTCCCCCACTCCCTACCCTCCTGCGGGTGGCAAAACTGGTGACATCCCCTCCCCTGATGGCCACATAGCCACGTGGTGCAGTTCCGTGTCCATTTTGCAGCCGCACTTACTTGCAAGTAAGCACAGCTGCACCTGGGAAGGGGGGGGGCATATCTTCTGCAGTCCTGGGAAATTCCCAGGACCACGGAAGATTCAGGATTTTTCTAGTTTCTTTTAACCCAGAAAAATCCCGGGCCTGCCCTGCCCCATCCTGGGACTCCCTGTGCGTCATTTGGACTCACAGGGAGCAGCCGGGGGCTAAGTCCCACGGGTGGGCAGCAGCTCATCATCACCCTGGATTGGACCGAAGTGGCCTGAAGCATTTTGAGCCCATCCAATCCACTCCAGACCACTTTGGCCTGATCGTTGCCCAATCTGATGTGGCCCATTTCAGTTCAGGATCTGGTTTCAGACCCGAGACGGTGCACAGCCCTAGATTAAGACATGTGAAGGGTGTACCTAATTTTGTTAAGAAATCTTGAAGAAAGAATCATAGATGCAATAAATTGATCTTCCTCTAGTGTGGTTGAGATTGCAAACTGGATGTACAGCACATATTCCTGTCCTTAGCACTGGATTAGGCCCATCAGTGGGGAAAAGGTTGTCTTGGATTCCCTATTTAACTTTAATGGAGACAGAATCTAGGATGAGCCAAAGTATTACCAGAATGCTGGGAAATGGTTCATCTTCTGCATACCTTATCAATCAACCAAACCCCTGTTTATGGTGATTGGAGGGGAACAGGCTTACCTGCTGATTGAACCATAAAAGGAAGGGAAGTAGTCCATGAATAGTTTGTTCCTCTAGCAAGTACTCTTATTGTAAGGAGGCAGCTCTCACCCTTTGAGAGAAGTGCTGAAAGTTCAAGCAGTTGGATTCGAAGACTGTTTCTCATAGAGACTGAGCATTGTAACTGAAACCAAAAGTCCAGTAGCAAACCAATTGGTATTCCAGAAACAGAGCATGTAAAATGGAAGGCAACAAACAGTTCAGGTGCTCACAGAAATCAATTCACTGGGACAGGTAAGCCAAAAAATGGAAAGCAAAGGTGCGGCGATTCATGCTGTTGGGTTAAAGTGCATCAGTTTAGTTCAACAACAATAGGAAAATTGCAGCCATCTTTAGTAATGGATTTTTAGGTCCTAAAAGCATAGCCTAATATTTATGCCAGAATTTGCTAAATCCTGAAGATATTTTACACTTTCAGTTTGGGGTTGTGAGGAGGAACTTTTATTGCACCCTCCCTACTATATTCAGTGTGATCTAGAAGCAGTGGAGACTGCAGAAAATTTCCTTGGCGTATGCTTCATACAAAGTATGTGATGTGTAGTATTAATGACTAGGGCAAATGGGGATGCCCCCATTTCTACAAATAAATGAATTTTGAAATCTGACACATTACACTTTTTTTTTTAGGTCCATGCAAATTTTCTTATTTTCAAGGATTCTTTTATATAGCATTCCAAGATATAAACTTCCATTTAACAGTCTGAAGTAGTACAATCCATTTCACCACATCAGGAATCTACCGCTTCATTCTCATTTCATTTTATTGCATCGGCTGGTTCAGCGCTAGATAGAAGAATACCTCTGAAGGGTTGGAGATGTGCAATGTACAGGCTGAGTCCTGGTGCTCCTGTGCCAAAGGCTAACATGAATAATGTTCTTGGGCCAATGTGAACCAACTGTGAGGAATGTCATCCTCTAAGGTATTGGGTTGGATCCAGGATCTGCCTTCTGTTGACAGAAGGGATTTGCTCAAGGAAGAGGTCTCTGCCCAATTTGGGGGGAATCCCCCTCCCCTGCACACTACATAAGGTGGCCAATTGTGAATCACCCCCAAAGAGAACATGCGTCACCAAAAATGAAGACTAGTGTTTGCACAAAATTTGCATATGCTATTTTATATGAATAGATGAACATTTAGAAATAACCATTGTAATTTAAATAGAAATACAGTACATTTCACCCTAGTGTGGAAGACTGGGGAGGAACCATAGCACAATTGTAAAGCTCTTGCTTTGTATGCAGAAGGTCTCAGGTTCTAACATCTCCAGGTAGGATAGGAAAGAATCCTGCCTGAAACTCTGGAGAGCCACTGCCAGTCAGTGTTGACAATACTGGGCTAGATGGACCAAGGGTCTGACTTAGTTCTATGTTCCTATGACTGTGACCAGCTGACTGTGTGCCTTGCTCAATCTGCTGTCCAGGTGCTGTTGATGGGCAACTTCAAGGCCCAGCTCTTCCTTCTGCTGGTTCTTTATCTTTATATTGGACTTGGACTGGACTATCCTTCAAACAAAGGATGCCTTCAAAACAGAAGATAGTCTTCTAATCCCTCTGCAAATAGAAAACTGTATTCTCTAAAAGAAGACACATGGCCACCCTAAGACAACTCATTCCATTCAGCAGGGCCTCTGGCCCTTTGTAGAATTTTCAGGAGGTTGGAGGGGCTTCTGGGTGGAAGAAGGAGCACGGAGGTTCTCTTCTGGCAACCCAGTTGAACATGTCTAAATATGGATCCAACCATTATTATTATTATTATTATCATCATCATCATCATCATCATCATTATTATTATTATTATTATTATTATTATTATTATTATCTTCAGCCTGAACCCATCAAGGATGTCGCACTAAGACAACAAAAGGATGATGGGGGGAACCTGATACTGAGAATAAAGGCTCTGTCAAAATATTTTTCTTGTCAATGAATTTGTTATGGTATCAGAAGCAGGTCTTGACAGGGTCAAGGTGTAAGTCTTTGTTAGTAATGGTTGACCCTCCTTCGCCACATCTGGGGCTGCTGTTATGCCCCTGAGAGCAAGCTGCTTCCACTGGCAGATTTTAGTAGCATAAACGCTTTACAGTAGTATGATTGTAACAGAAATCCAAGTGTGTGTGCCCTCGGTTGTACTAAAAGTCACACCGCTTGCTGCATGCGGTCTTGAGCTCTGGTTAGTGTAGTGAAAGAGGGGAGGGGAAAAGCATGCCTTATCTTGAGATCTTAAACCATTCTGCTCATGTCAGAGAAGCTAAATTACTTTTGACAATTACAAAAAATGCCTGGTATACTCTAAATCAACAATGTGATTGAGTTCCAGATACATTTGGGGCCTCAGCCTCAGTTATTTTACCCTTTCCCATTTAAGGAAGTGCCCTTGGGCCATTTACTGATTCTCGATTGAATGGGTAATAGACCTCTGACATATCTTATTTCTGGCTGTAGCCCTGAACATAATTCTTTGTTTACAGCAGCCGCCAAGAGACATCTATGAATATGTAAATGCTTCCCTTTAAAAAAATGGAAATCTAAAGCATTTCAGTTCTAATATCCTTAGTAAAGCATAGATGGAAAAGTAGCAACATACAGAAACAAGAATAACTTGCTCGAACAAAGATACAGGTTTGCAATCGGCAGTGCTCTAATATTACATGAATGCCCCAATATTCATTATTCAATTTCCTTCTACTTGATCGGTTTATGGATTATTAGTTTATAACTAGGGTGACCAACTGTCAGGATTTCCCAGGATTTGTCCTGTTTTTTTGCTCTATCCTGGATGTCCGGGGGGATTTTCTGTAAGTTTCTATAATATCCAGAAATGACACGCTTTCCCCTTGAAGGCTGCCATTAGCATAGCGAGGGAGGGGGGAATGATGCGCTTCCAGAAGTCCTGGAAATCATGCTTTCCTGCCACCCCACAACTGGGTGTCCTCTTTTTTGGTTTCCCAGATAAGGTCACCCTGTTTATAACCCAAATGCGGTGTGCTTTTTGTAGAGATGTGCTTGTTGTTCCATAAAACCTGCTATAAAATCTCTTGGGATGCTTTAGCCTGGTGCCCTTCAGATGGGCTACAACATTCATAATCCACAAGACAGCTCTTCCGTGGACCATTATTATTATTATTATTATTATTATTATTATTATTATTGTCTCTTTTCTTGCTTGTAGCAGTTTATTATTTATTTATTTGGAGATTGCTTTCTATGTAGAGAGTCTGTAAGCAAAGAGTCAAAGACTCCACTAAAAATTATTCTTTCTCACTTAACCTGGTGTGATTTAGAATAAAATCAATGGAAGTTAAGTAGTCTAAATGCATATAGGATTACGACTTTGAGTATTTTTTTATGTATCCTTGAGAGTTAGAAGTGAGAAATCACATCTACAGCAGATGAAGGGCCAATTCACATATCTTTTGTATTCAGCCTTCACTAAGAACTTCACCTTCTACATGTGAAGAAAATGTTAGATGATTCATTCCTGGTGGGCTTGAAGGAAGGAGAGGGATGACTGACTCCATGGATTTAGCATGTCATGATTGCTATGTGCTAGTCCAGTATCAGAGGCAGTAAGCCTATATACACCGGTTGCTGGGTATCATGGGTGGGAGGGGGCTGTTGCACCATGTCCTGCTTTGGGTCCATGGTTGGCCACTGTGTCGAGTGCTGGACTAGATGGACCCTTGATCTAATCCAGCATGGCTCTTATGTTCTTATGATGTGTGGACTGGGTTTCAGCCTGGATTAACCTACATCAGGCGTGGGCACCACATGACCTGTGGGCCACATGTATCCCACTAGCTTTTTGTGTACCCCCCACAACTAACCCTCCACTGCTACTGAAATTGCTGTGGTGGCAGCAGCAAAAAAGCTGTGATTTTGCTTTGGAACCTGCGTAAATCATGTCTGGGTGTATGTATGCCCAATTTTGACTTTCAATTCACCTCTTTGGGGGGAACTGTAGCCCTGTTCATTTACCTGAACAAAAGAGGGCTAAAACTGTGGATGAGTTTGTGAGCGTGCACACTGGGCCTGCCCTGACATCCCCACCTGCTCCATTTAATACAAAGGTGTAAAGGGGCTTCTGCATACATTTGGGCAAGTAACCTTAGAAATAAATGTGCAAATGTCTGAATGTCTACCTGAGCTCAGGTGAATATGCTTAGAAGCCTCTGCAACAATGTCTCCCCCACTTTGTGGGTCAGTGGGCACACTTGAAATGTTGAGAGAATGTGTGGGTGCTCTCATGAAATGACTACCGTGGGGGGGGGGGGGTTCCCATTGATAAAATAGCTACCATGGTGGGCATGACTAGTAGCCGAACACTCATTTCCTCAGAAGTCAACTGGTAACATTAAAAGAAAAATAACTTCCTAAGAACCTAAGAAGGCAGACGTGAGCTCTGGGCTCCAAAACACAATATCGCTTGAACTCAAAGAAAGATGGCAGCACTTTGCTTTGCAATACCTTCTCAAATTGGGGGGAGGTAATGAGCGGGGTACCGCAGGGCTCAGTCCTGAGACCAGAGCTCTTCAACATTTTTATGAATGATTTGGATGAGGCGGTTCAGGGAATTCTTAGCAAATTTGCAGATGACACAAAATTGGGTGGAATAGCTAATACCTTGAAAGACAGAAACAAACTTCAAAGTGATCTTGATAGGTTGGAGTGCTGGGCTGAAAACAATAGAATGAAATTTAATAGGGACAAATGTCAAGTTCTTCACCTAGGAAAAAGAAACCAAATGCAGAGTTACAAGATGGGGGATACTTGGCTCAGCAATATGACAAGCGAGAAGGATCATAGAATTGTTGTAGAACACAAGCTGAATACAAGCCAACAGTGTGATGTGGCTGCAAAAAAAGCAAATGCTATTTTGGGCTGCATTAGAAGTATAGCTTCCAAATCGCGCAAGGCACTGGTTCCCCTCTATTAGGCACCGGTTAGGCCTCATCTTGAGTATTGTGTCCAGTTCTGGGCACCACACTATAAGAAGGATGCAGACAAGCTGGAGCGTGTTCAGAGGAGGGCAATGAGAAAGGTCAGAGGTCTGGAAACAAAGCCCTATGAGGAGAGACTGAAAGTATTGGGCATGTTTAGCCTGGAGAAGAGAAGATTGAGAGGAGACGTGATAGCACTCTTCAAATACTTGAAAGGTTGTCACATAGAGGAGGGCCAGGATCTCTTCTCGATCAACCCAGAGTGCAGGGCACAGAATAATGGGCTCAAGTTACCGGAAGCCAGATTCCAGCTGGACATCAGGAAAAAACTTCCTGACTGTTAGAGCAGTACAACAATAGAACCAATCACCTAGGGAAGTCATGGGCTCTCCCACATTTGAGGCATTCAAGAGGCAGCTGGACAACCATCTGTCAGGCATGCTTTAAGGTGGATTCCTGCATTGAGCAGGGTGTTGGACTTGATGGTCTTATAGGCCCCTTCCAACTCTACTATTCTATGATTCTATGCCAAACTCCCAGTTTTAAAAAAATCAATTAAAAAAATCTTAAGACAACAACTTAAAATCAGGAAGAGCAGAGACCCTTCTGGGCACCAAGAGAGGTATTTGGAGGCACAAGAGAGGTCCCATGGGTGCCACATTGGAGACCCAGCCCTGCAAGATCAGGAACACTGTTTGCTGAGGTTTCCTGATTGCACAAAGGTTTCTAAATGCATTTATTTGAACATAAGTAGAAGCCTCCTTCAGTCTTTCATGTGATTTGGTGGAGCAGATGGGGACAATGTGTGGGGGAATGTTAGGGGCAGGGGCAGCCTCTACATTCTTTCAACAGAGGGAGGGGGCATGTAAAGCACCCTAGAGTTTCTAGGTTAGGACATATATGTAGAATGGAAAGTCTGATCATTGTCAGTGAAACATCCAAATAAAAGTGTGCCCCATCCTGATAGTCCAAGCCTACCCCCGTTTACTCAGATATTCCACTGCATTGAATGGGGCTTACTCCCAGGTAAGCATGCACAGGACTGCAGCCTGAACCATTTTAGTAATAAATGCTTCACATGTAGCTACTACAGGCTTCCCTCTTTAATTTCTCATTGTGCCCCTGCACCCAGTGGTATAATTCAATGTAAACGTTAGATTATGAGCACGTAATCATAATTATTGTTCCATATAGCATTCGTATGCTGCATTTTGGGCTTGAGTCTGAATGTATGTTTTGTCTTGTGATGTACAAATTTGCAATCATTTCTTTTTAAAAAGAAATATATCCCAACATGAGAAACAAAAGGGTACTGGAAGTCTTGGTCTATCCATTGGGCATGTGTGTGTTTTTTACTGCATACACGCATCATAAAATTGTGGGTGTAAGGCTATATCAATATCAAAAGAGAGACAGAGATGGAGTTCTTGAAAAAGATCACAGGTTCCTCTTTGTTCTTATCAGGATTGCTTTCAAGTTCTTTTTATGACTGCAGATGGAATCCCTTTGGACAACCGGTCTAAGGTTTCAGCATTTCATCCAGAGAGACCAGAGTGTCACTTCTATTTGCGTACTCTTCTGTGGCCACAGCAGAGACTTGGCACCAGTGTTTCATTCATCAACTTTTGATCTCCATTATATGAGCGGGAAGCAGGAGAAGAAGGAGGCGGCAGTGTGATGGGAAGAAATGAATTTCAGACTGGGAAGAAACCAGGTGTACACAAACCAAAAGTGCTCCCAATTATCCAACTATCAAAACATGCAACAGACTGTTGGGATATGCATCAGAAGGCAGAATGAATGGCAGACGCAAAGACGTCTGTTAATCAGCCACAGTGGATGAAGCAATGTAATATCACTCCTGTTATTTTCTTCAGATGTCTTGGAGGCATCATTTCAAAGCTTTAAATTTATGTTAAGCTTTAGATGGTGGCACCCTGATTCTTTGTTTTCGGAAACAGACATTTTGGGGGGTGGGGGTGGAAACAAAGATTTTATTCAAACATTTCCTCTGGAAATATTTAGAAATAGTTTGCACTCCACAGAGCAAGTCAAAAAAGCAAGTTGCATAATTAATAGATGGTAATTATCAACAATAAATGGTAATTATCAACATTTCCATGCTTCTTAACATAAATTTTGGCAATAACTGCCTAACAAATCATATTCTAATGTCACATTAGCCTAAGAGGCTTCTGATTGTTACAACAGCCTACATCATAGAATGTTAAGGTTGAACAGTAAGGTCATTTATTCCAACCACTTTAAGATTTTCAATATGATCCCAAAGTAGCTCATATAATTTCATGTAAAGTGCCCATGTGTCTTCTTCACTATCTTTTATTAGTTGATATTGTCCTCATCCAACCTTTATTGCATTTGCAATAACTGATTGGTTTCAAAAGTGAACAACATTAGTTACTTGTTATTTGCATGTATTTTGGATGCTTTTATAAATAATCAATTAGTCTGATGAATATATTAAAAACCTGTGAACTGTCTCCTGGTTCTCCACCTCCTCCTCTTCTTCTAGAAATCTATAAATGTCAACTCCCTTCACAGTTTTACCAGGATTGACATTTTATACACACATCTCTTCTAAGTACTGGAAAATAGAGAGGATGTAGGGTGCACTGGATTGGGAAGAGAATTTTAATTTGTTTTGTAAACAGCAATAGCAATTTGGTTCTCGGACCTGTTGAATCAGACAAGGATGAGTTCTTCCAACAGACAATTTCAGCTATGAAAAATGAAAGCAAGTCCCTTCAAAAAGGTAATTATAGTGATGCTGGGATTAAATCCAAGGTTTGTTGATTTATGGAGTCCTCTTAATGATGGGCTAATGATTGGCTTCTATAAATCAGACTTGATTCAGTCACTTTGGTGAAGTTGCTACATCATTTTCTAACAAGAACTAGCTTATTCTCCATGTAATAATTTATTCATGTTTTTCCCTTTCACGGGTCATTCTGTCCCTTAAAGTTCCCTTCTGATACCCTGTTTCAGCCCTGCTGATTATGGCCCTTGAATTAAAATCTGCATCTCCATGAAGCCTTAAGCTAGTTCCATACTGAAAAAACAATAGTCACATCCTCGTATTTGTAGTTGCACAAGGAACATATGTTTTACCAATGTCTGCTTTTTACAATCCTTCTCTTTTAAAAATTAATCTCCCCATCTTCAATACGGAAGGATTACAGTCTTTTCCCCCCAAGACAAATGAAATGAAACAACACTACAGATTGCTGGCGCAAACTTATAGATGCATGGGAGGAAATGTGCAATGTACTTCAAACATCCGTTCTTCATTTTTGCCTATATCTAGAGGCTTCATCACAGAAATGGTTCATATTGTGGACTCTTTAATAAGCAACAGATTTTTTTTCTCATTCTTATGAATTCCTGAAAAGAATAATTAGGTAATTCAGATAAAATGTTGCCTGCATCTAATTGGTCAGACAGGAGAAAAGACTGAATATTACTAATTTGGGATTACATCTATATTGTGGAAGCAAGGATGAGGAGAAGTCTTAAAGTGAATCCCACTGGATGCTCTCTAATTGTCACTTAGAGTTATCTCTGAAATCTCCTGTCCAACCTCTCCTTCAGCTTCCTGTTGCTATTAGACATTTGCCTTCATGTAGGTCACTCAAGCAGCAGATGCAACTGGGGGGTGGGGGGGAAAGGTGAGACAGTTCCTGAACAGTACCATTTCAAAGTGAGGGGGGAGAATGATTGCTCTTCGATATATTTACATAAAATTTATATCCCCCTTTCTGCCAAAAATGGTGCTCAAAGCATGTAACAATAATAAAATACAAATAAAACACTGTCTTGATTAAAACATAAAAACAAATCAATTGAAATACAATTGAAACACAGCAATAAAAAGAAATGAACAGCACCCTACCAGAGATAGTGACCTGGTTTGTACATAGTGACCTGGTTTGCTAACCCATACTTTATTTAAAATCAGCCACTCTACATGCCTGTACTACACTTCCCAGCATGTCTTTGGCAGCCCGCAGGCATCCATGTCCTCTGAGAGGCACTTCCTTCCTCTCATTGCTGATGCTCCTCCTCAATAGAGTAGCATTGCAGAGGAGGGGAGGTAAGCAGTTGTCAGTGGACATGCCCAGCTCTGGCTAAATCCTGCTGGGACTGCCTTGGCCTGTGCTTCTCACCCACCAAGTGCTCTATCAGGAGCCTGTACTGAAGGGCTGGGGCTGGATGTGTACTTCTCCCCTTCATCAGACCTGTTTCTGGGCATGTACAGAGTGCCTCCCTTTCCTCTCTCCTAATAACAAAGGCCACACATGCACTTCCCCCAGATTCTGAGAAAACAGTGATATAAGTGGCTTTGAGCATGTTTGGCCCCTCAAAGTCAATCTGTTGTATCTAGTTACAATTTTAAAACTATGCATTGGGTGGGAGGAAGCACCACAAATGGACACAGCCCATTTATATGGGTTGTTTTCTTTTATGTGGAATTGGGTTGACTGCTCAAGACCAACCTTAGGAGTCGAGGTTGTGAAAGACATGCAGCAGCAACCCACCCATACACTCACAATGGCCACAAAAGGCCAGTACATCTGGCCTCCCACCCAAGGCATGCTGGGAATTCCACCCAAGGCATGCTGGGAGTTGTAGGCATAAGCCTTGGGTTTTATTAAATTATTTAAAAATACTTAAAATCCAAAATTCTGTGTTTTTAGATTTTTCTGGTACATTGTACAGCCAGACCTATCAGCATGCCAAATTTCAAGTTTCTAACTCATCTCGAAGTAGCTAAACATTTCCGGACATATATCACATACATATACTTTCCACTTTATAGGTAGAGATTGCTCATTTCATTTGTGAGGGAACAAAGTGATATAAATGACTACAACTAATCAATCACAAACTCACAATTAAAGAGAGATGTCTCCTGATGTAGAGCCTTATGCAATAAGACCTCTCTTCAGAGCTCATATGCAAGTAACTTTTTCCATTCACTTGATCAGGAGGGGCACCTCCTATGCACATACAGAACAGTTCCCTTCATTCTAAAGGAATAGGAAAGCCTTATGTAGCTAACTGTGATATGTGTTAGACAGCCAAACCCACAAAGAATTATGGAGCTGAGGCAACTAAATTCAAGAATGAACTGACACACACAAAAAGTCAGGGGAAAGATGCAACTCATCTTCAGTTGTAAGATGAAATATTGTATTGAATTTGCATAATGAGCATTAAAAAAAATCCAAACCCAATTCATTCTGTACTCTCATTTCTATGCTAAATGAATTTCCCTCCCTCTCTCCCTCCCTCTCTTGTGTGTGTGTGTGTGTGTGTTTGTGTGTGTGTTCAACAGCTACATTCCATTTAATACAGCCTATGGACAAATTCCATGACTTGCCATCATGTCTTCTTCTTTTAAATTGTCTTACAATTTAAACAGTGCTCTGTTTTTCATTTATTTCTTTTTAAATATATGTTTGCATCTTCTTTGCATGCTATAGTTATGTTTGTATGTCTCTTATTATTACAAACATGAACCAATCAAGGCCTATAAACAGCATTGGAGCTGTAAGTATATAATTTCATTACTTCAGGATGTGTAAAGATGGAAAAATCCTAGCCTGGTGGCAATTCATTGATCTTTTTTTCCTCTTCTTTTCTTTCTTTTTTTAAAAAAGGAGAATGGAAGACATCAGAATATCAACCAACAGAACTAGAATTCTGAAAGGGTTGAATGTCAGGCTACATTTCATTTGAGTAATTGTTTTTGGCTATTGATTCATTCACTTTGTGTTCAGAAACCAATGACAAACTTTGGAATGTTCATAATCATTCATACAGCACATTTAGATTGTCGAAACTGGACAAGAAAGCTGTCTTAAATCTGGATGAGTCAGCATAATATATTTGAGGATCAGGTTCTAAGTGCCTGAATAACATGATTGCCAAAATTTATCTTGAATGGATTCACACAACTGTCTTTCCCACAGCAAGATGGCATTTTGCCATCGTCTCACAGCAGAGATCCACTTGGAAAGCACTCTCAAGAATGAATTCATAACATACCTGACCGCTGCATTACCTCTCAAGTACATATTGGGCCCACGCACAAGATTATATATATCACATGGATATCCAGCATAAAGCGATTGCAAAATGTTAAGACACAGTGGGGGAAATAATGGTGTGTCTCTTATTGTCTTCCTTTTCACAGGAACTGAAGGAAGATCACTTTTACTCTTGCTATCCATATATAATAGAGAAAAGATGCCTGCCAATTTTCCAGATACAAGGCTGAAGATACAATCTGAAAATTCAGTTGGTAAGTGTAGTGATTTTTCACAATTTGAGACTTTGCCTTATTTGGGACACTAGTCAACCCTTTCTTAAAAGTTGGACATGCCCTAAGGCAAAGGTAGGAAACTGCTGCCCTCCAGATGTTGTGGACAACAACATACATAGTCCCTGACCATTGGCCATGCTGGCTGGGGTTGATGGGAGTTGGAGTCCAAAACATCTGGAGGTTGCCAGGATGCCTACTTTTGTCCTAAGGTCACATGGCACTATTCAAGCAGAGAAAGGTCGGAGACTGCTGAAACTACTGTTGATTGACTCTGCAGTTCAAAGTCCTGCTTATACCAGTCCCCATTCTATGTTCAAGTGTACAAGCAGGAACATGAACTCAGGTCTCAGCAATTTAAGATCAATACTTTCTATCACTCAGAGTCATTTGGATTCTCTGGGTATGTTCATCCTTCTGGCTTTTATTATGACTTCTTTAATGTTGCATCAAGAATAACAAAATGAACCATTAACAAGAAGCATCTAAGGAGGGGAAAATGCCACACAGAGGCTTGAGATTGTGTAGCTGCTTCAGTAACTTGCAGCAACATATGCACCATGCAAATTGGACTCTTTACCCCTCCATGGTTCAAGCTCAGTGGTAGTGGCCAGAGTGCGGCACACTCACACCACATAGGCTGCAATTTCCAAGTCACAATTTGAACCAACAATTTCAGGGGCACGTGTTTATGTATCTTCATGGTTTTGCCTGAAATGAATGATTAATGCCTAAGGCTTGTATTGAAGTGGTTTTGTGAACAGCCAACAATCTTTTGTCATCCCTATTGTTCCTTACATGCTATCGGTCTAATTTGTTACTGATACTGACTAGGAGCTGTCTACACCAAGCAGGATATGACACTATGAAAACGGTTTGAAAACTGTATATGGTGTGTGTCCTGGGCCCCAACAGTTGTCACTGCTGTTATAAACTTTTTTAAAGCAGTAGTGTAGATATTGCCACTGTATCAAAAAGGGACTATTTGCACCTTATCATATGAACTGATTACTGGACCATCTCATTCAGTATTGTTTACCCTGGCTGGTGGCATCTCTCCAGGGTTTCAGGAAGAAGCCTTTCTCAGCCCTCTTTGGAAATCCCTGGGGTTGAACCTGGGACCTTCTACACCTCATTGGCAGGTGCTCTGCCAATGAGGTGACCCTCTCCTTCTCATTGTTTGCAATTTGATGTGGGGTAATGATGTGAATTTACATGTCAAATCCATATTGCACATTTTTATTTAGTCTGTTGACAGTCAAATCAAGGCCTCTTGAACAGACAAATGAGTCCATTCCATTTTACGCACAATGCTGAGCCTAATATGCAAAAATCATGGAATGGTGGCATGTGCTTACGAGGAGATGTTTTCCATTAGTTTCATCTTCCCCTCATGTGAACAACCAGGAATTGTTCCAGTTGGCTCTGTAGCAATTACCTTTAGAGAAGAAGGAGGTTGTGGAGACAGTATAGATTTTCATAAACAGTTCAACAGTGACCTCAAAACCTTTCCCCCGCTTTCAATTAAAACACACTTAGGGACTTAAAAAAAAAGTTAGCATGATTTTCCAAGTGTTTTTCATTTAAGTAATGACTGTTTGATGTTTGTTTCTTTGTAAATAAAGCAGTAAGAAGGGGGTCTTTGATTAGCTGAGATCCAAACACAGCAATCATGAAAGCACCAAACAGAATGACAGATCAGGTTTGCATCAGATTCTGGCAGGCAGCAAACTGGGCAGGGGAGCGAAGAAGGAAAATTCTTCCTGGGGCTTTTGTCTACCCTTTCCTTAGATCATGACTCAACAGGTGATGGTAACAAAGACACAGGCCTGATGAGAAAACAAATGTAGCACTGCAGATTAGAACAATTAATGTTCCCCGAAGGATGGTCTTTGCCTAGAAGGCCCCAAGTCTCTTGCCCTCTTGGTCCCTGTGACATCCTCAGGATCTCCTACAAGGCATTTAGAGATCATTGGGTAAGTCACTCAACCAGTCTCCTGAGTCCAGACTTCCCCATACATTGCCCAAAATAACCTGCTGCCAGCATTGAGGGAGTTACAGAGAGTCACGGGACTCCTTTTATATACTTGGCTGTGAACTTAGACAGGGCTTTACTTCAGTGGTAGAGCACCTGCTTTGCATGCAGAAGGTCCCAGGTTCAACCCTTGGCATTTTCAGGTAAGGCAGGAAAAACTTCCTGAAACTCTGGTGAGCCGCTGCCAGTCAGTGTTGACAATACTGGGCTAGATGGACCAAGGGTATAAGGCAGCTTCCTATGTTCCTGTCCTCCTATGTACTTCAAAGCCAGCACACGGGCTGAGCTATGTTGTCCTTAGAATTCACCCAGACCAGAACACTTCCGCGGATTTAAATACCACTATGAGCAGGCAGGAATTATTTGGTTTAAATAAAAAGTTGTTAATTTACTGTGAAATCCATTTGTTAAGATTGCCAATTTCCCCTTATCATAAGCCACAATGCTGACAAACCCTATATGACATCAGTGCAGCTATGCCAATAGCCGAGATAGGGGATGTGGAATACACTTGATTAGACACAAGGACCCTCCCCTCCCACAAACACACATGCACAGAATGGATGTCTTTGTAGAAGCAAACACTCTATGTATTAGAGATGAATAAATAATTCCAATTGTGCAGGAATAATTCTTGGGGGAGGCAGGCAAACCTTCACAGTGGAATGCGATTCTAATATATATGCATCACTACAACACACCTTTGAATTTTCCTTGCGCGTATATATGTTTTGTTGCTTATATTCATATTCTATGTTATTTAATAGCCTCCACAGAGTGGCAGAAAATATTCAAAATTAATTTCAGCACTAGTGCAGAAGATTGTTATATTCAGACTTCAAATAAGAAGCAACCTGAAGTCCATCAAAAATTGATTTGGCGTGATGATGATGATAATAATAATAATAATAATAATGCACAGGCACAGTACAGTAGTCTTAAGAACATCAAATTGAATTATTTCTGGCATCATTGCCTCTTGACAACTTTCATTTGATTCCTCAGTAAAGAATCCCCATGTTATAGAATTATTTCTTTCATGTTGTAAATAGTACTGAACCCTCTGTAGAGCAGGGCTACTTTGAAAGCGGTTTGAAAACAGTGTATGGAATGTGTCACGGGCCCCAGCGCTTCTCAGTGCACTTCAATACCGATATAAAGCTGTAGTGTCGATCCTGCCCAGGTGTGAAGAACGTTCAAAGGTTAGGAGGCCTCATTGCCCCCACCCCATGGAGCCCACCAAGGCTGCATTCCCATCCCCACTGTAATTGCTGCCACTGGCAAAATTGCTGCTAAATTTGCCACAAAAGTGGCAATTTTGCAAGGAAACAAGGCACATGGGAAGCACACCTTGTTTGCAATCAAATTTACTACTTTGTTTGTCGCTGCCATGGCAAATTTGGTGGCTGGGCAGTGGGAGGAGGCTGCATGTGTGCACTCCTGCTATAGAAAGCAGCAGTGGAGTCTGTAGGGATGGGAGTGTGTTTGGCCGGTGAAGGAGAAACTGTAGCTTGATTAGGAGTTGGGGTTCTAAAGGAGTCTATACTATTCACTTTACTTTTCACTTTGTTGTCAGCCACTTTTTACACAGCCACTTTTCATTTCATTTCTGAAAAACACTCTAGCATTCTGACACAGGACATGCCAAACCAGTGAAATTATGTATTGTAGCAAATCTCATGGTAAAAGCTTAATGATTACACTCTTTGGAAAACACCTAGTTTCTTATGGAGAGAGAGGCTGTTCGTTTTCTTAACTATAGGCATGACATTTAAGGTCAAAAACTGGCAACTGCATGGGAGTGACTAATCTCCCCCTGATTTCTTCTGAGAAATGTGGCAGAGATAAGCTCACACTGTCCTGACATTCCACATGCTGACTTGGCCCAAACCAGCTTCCACTCCTCTTGCCATGAGATACTAGGCATAGCCAAACTCTTAGGCTCTGGGCTTCTCACTCCAAACCTTTCAAGACCACTTCTGGTCAGATTCTGTATACTATAGGGCACAATACTGCTCTTGAACTAGGCCCTGACAATTGGTTTTCATAAACTTTTGCATTACATGAATTTTGAATGGTACACAAGTTCTTATAGAACTCCACATCCTCCCGCCTTTTGTGTCTGGTCACATGTATATTTTTATAAAGCCCTGATAGCATCAGAGACTAAATCTACAATTTCTGGTGAATCTAGTGACTGAGCATCAGGTCTGTCAAGATAGGTAGACTTGGCATCTGAGAAATGTGTTTAGCAGGTCTACCTCTCTGTTTTTTCTCAATAGGTTGACCTGGTGTCTGGACATCTTTGCACCTGCAGCTGAAATCCTCAATTCTTTCCCTGGCTCCCTTCACTCCTGTAATGGGCCTTCGGCATGATGAGCTTACCTGCTCAGCTTGCAGTCCGCCCCTAGGCTCTGCTCTCCAAGCAACAACACACAAGAGACTCATTTTTTTCTCATGTACTGTAGTAATAAAGAAATGTGTTGTGAAGGTATCCGAGTAAGCTCACCTTGCCCAAGGCGCACTGTAGTAGTAAAGGGTGCTAGGGAAAGAATTAAGAGTTTCTAACAATCATTTCGCACCAACAAGCCCCCCTCCTCTGCCCTGTCTTAAAAATAAAACAGGAAGTTCCTTCTCCAGACAGTGAGTGTGTCAAACATTGCTATGAGATATAGCCAGATATAGTCTGTAGTACATTTCAGAATATATGGTTTTACTGCTAATCAGTAATTACTTATTCCATTGTTTTATTGTTGTGTTCTAGTGCCATATTTTAGTGACAACTACCAACTACATTGTATGTTCATTACTTTGATAACTACGTGGAAAGTGGAATTTAAATTTGCATAAAATAAAGATGTTTTTATTCATTGGCTAAAAACACTGAAAGGCAGGAGCAGGCTAGTTTCTCACAACACAAACCATCAGAATAGTGACTGCACATTTTGCCTCATGTCCTGGTTTCTGCAGGGGCTAAAGATTTCTTTAGCTAGAACCTTGAACTTTTGTTCTTTTCTGTAATTATAAGACCATGAGCTGGTCCACTATGGCATGACAACAAAGCCTATGATATGACTATCAAAAGCTGCAGGCTATGAAAACTAGGGGTGTGCACGGACCCCCCGGATCGGATCGGGACCCGGATCGGGACCTCCAATTTTGTCCCGGACCGGTTCGGACAAAATCGGAGGCCCCCCGGACCGGATCGAGTCCGATCCCGACCCAAAAATCGTACATTTTTGGATCGGCCGCCATTTTTTTCCCCATAGACTTGCATTGCAATGCAAGTCTATGAGGAAAAAATGGCGGCGGGTGGGTAAGGGGGGGCCTAACTCCCTCCCCCCCCCCGGGGCCGTCCGCTGTGGATGGCCCCGGCAGGTAAACCCCCTCCCCCGCGCTCCCTACCCCCCCTGGGGCCGCCCGCTTCCATCCGCTGGCGCCCGCGGGCGCCAGCGGATAGAAGCGGATGGCTCCGGGGGGGGGTAAGCCCCCTTCCCCGCCACTTACCTTCTCGGCCCGTCCGGCGCCGGCGGCTACTACCAGCGGGCTCCGCGGCCTACTCTCGAGTAGCGCGCCGGGTGATGACATCACCCGGCGCGCCACCCTGGAGCAGGCCGCGGAGCCTGCTGGTAGTAGTAGGCGCCGGCGCCGGACGGGAGCCGCCGGGCCGGGCAGGTAAGGGCCCCCCTCCCCCCTCCGCGCGCCCCCTCCTCCCCTCCACGCACCCCCTCCTTACCTTTCCGGCCCGGCGGCTCCCATCCGGTGCCGGCGCCTACTACTTCCAGCAGGCTCCGCGGCCTGCTCTAGAGTAGCGCGCCGGGTGATGACATCACCCGGCGCGCCATCCTAGAGCAGGCCGCGGAGCCTGCTGGGAGTAGTAGGCGCCGGCGCCGGACGGGAGCCGCCGGGCCGGGCAGGTAAGGGCCCCCCTCCCCCCTCCCCCCTCCGCGCGCCCCCTCCTCCCCTCCACGCACCCCCTCCTTACCTTTCCGGCCCGGCGGCTCCCGTCCGGCGCCGGCGCCTACTACTTCCAGCAGGCTCCGCGGCCTGCTCTAGAGTAGCGCGCCGGGTGATGACATCACCCGGCGCGCCATCCTAGAGCAGGCCGCGGAGCCTGCTGGGAGTAGTAGGCGCCGGCGCCGGACGGGAGCCGCCGAGCCGGGCAGGTAAGGGCCCCCCTCCCCCCTCCCCCCTCCGCGCGCCCCCTCCTCCCCTCCACGCACCCCCTCCTTACCTTTCCGGCCCGGCGGCTCCCGTCCGGCGCCGGCGCCTACTACTTCCAGCAGGCTCCGCGGCCTGCTCTAGAGTAGCGCGCCGGGTGATGACATCACCCGGCGCGCCATCCTAGAGCAGGCCGCGGAGCCTGCTGGGAGTAGTAGGCGCCGGCGCCGGACGGGAGCTGCCGGGCCGGAAAGGTAAGGGCCCCCCTCCCCCCTCCGCGCGCCCCCTCCTCCCCTCCACGCACCCCCTCCTTACCTTCCCGGCCCGGTGGCTCCCGTCCGGCGCCGGCGCCTACTACTACCAGCAGGCTCCGCGGCCTGCTCTAGAGTAGCGCGCCGGGTGATGACATCACCCGGCGCGCCACCCTAGAGCAGGCCGCGGAGCCTGCTAGTAGTAGTAGGCGCCGGCGCCGGACGGGAGCCACCGGGCCGAGAAGGTAAGTGCCCCCCTCCTCCCCCCCCCCGCTGTCCACTTTCATCGGCGGGCGCCCGCTGGCGCCCGCCAATGGAAGCGGCGGTGGGCGCCAGTGGGCGCCCGCCGATCCGCCGATCCGCCGAACCGGTTCGGAGCTTTTTCGGACCGGTTCGGATTGGATCGGCCGATCCAGCTGCGGGATCGGAAATCGGATAATTTATCCGATTTCCCACTGGACCGGACTCGGATCGTGGATCGGGTCCGATCCAGTGCACATCCCTAATGAAAACATCTTCATTTCTATATAATATGAAAACCAGACTACATTCACAAGATAAATAAAATCATTGTTGATAGAGAATATGGTTCCATGCAGAGAATAATCCCCTATGGAGGTTACTCCAAAGCCAAACTTCAATGTCTTCATAAAATGATTGATCTCACAATGCCAGAGAAGAGCCTTCATTTGCTTTCCTTGGTTTTTGAACAGCTTTCTAAAATGGCTTGGGAAAAAGTTTTGCTCTTGAAGGACAAAATGGATGGATGGCAGGCTTATCTGTTTGTGAAACACCTGTCAAATGGTTCCCAAGCTACTTCACAGGATAAGAAGCTATTTTCTGAAACCAGAAGGCATTTCAGAAATCTCCTCCCTCAACCCACCCTTGTGACTGGGGAAAGGGCCATTGTCATTGATAGGTCCTGGGACTGCAAGACTACAGGCATTCCAAAAAAAGGCTGAGTCACATCCATTCAATGCCCAATTGTTGTCAGCTTCAATATGGACTCGCAAACAGTTGGAGTCAAGAGGCTGTCAGGGAGGGCAGCTGGTCATGTTGATATTTCTCACAGCTCTGCCGCTTACCTGGCTACTAAGAAGGGGATTGGCAAATGCTACAGGGATTGTTCCAGCTCAAGATGCCAATAAATAGCTGAAGTCAACTAAATTCTGGCTCATGCTGTGTCTTTCTCCACACACACTATGTAGAGACACTCCATAAATCCCTGCACACTTATCAGAATTGTAATGCAGTTATTAAACAAATTGTAAGTCTCTTTCATATTCCTCTTTATATATATATATATATATATATATATATATATATATATAATCTCCCCATACAGTATAAAGCCTTAATAAAAGCCCTCCCCCACAAAACCCCTCTTAGAACTGAAAATATGACTACTTCAAAAGTCTTTACAAGGGCAGGATTTTAATGGCTGAATAATATGGTGGAACAGAGCAGTAATTTCTTCTTCATTGCTGGGATGAATTATTTATGCTTTGACAACATTATGTGTCTCCAAAGCAGCTTTTAGTTATTCGCCTATTCGAGGCTACAGCTGATCTTGCTGCCCGCTCTTGTAATTACATTAACCTCTTGACACAACATGACAAGCTTTTCCTGTGAACTGCGATCAATAGCCCATAACTGCTACCTATTTAAATCGGGCAATGGTTACACTTCAGATTATAATTAGTTCTTCTTCCTCCCCAACATCTCCCCACCTCTTTCATTTTCATGGACTTGGGGGGGGGGGGAAATAGTGGTTATCAAAGTTTCTTTTTTAAAGGCCAATAATATATAGTTTTGAGAATGCAGGAGAAAAACAAGCAAGGTTTGCTAGGCATCCTTGCCAAATGAACACATCTGCATTTCAGTGGAACATGGAAAAGGAACACTTCCAGGAATCAGTTACAGAAGGGCTGGTACAGATGGGCGAGGCAATGACTTGATATCATATGGCAGCTTTTCCCAATCTTGTAGCCTCCAGAGCTGGACAACTACTCCTCAGCATTCCCCAATGAAAATGATCAAGGGGGTGGAACTCCCCTGTGAGGAAAGGTTACAATGTTCAGCATAGAGAAAAAGTGTGTGAGGGGAGACATGAGAGAGGTATACAAAATTATGTATGGTGTGGAGAAAGTGGATAGGGAGTCATTTTTCCCCCTCTCATAATATTAGAATCTGTGGTCATCCCATGAAGCTGTTTGGCGGACGATTCAGGACAGAAAAATGAATGTGCTTCCTGTCACAGTGCATAGTTAATCTATGGAATTCACTTCCACAAAATGTAGTGATGGCCACCAATTTGGATGGCTTTAAAGGAGGATTGGACAAATTCATGGAGCAGAAGGCTATTGATGGCTACTACTGACCCTGATGGCTATATGCTACCTCCAGTATCAGAGGCAGTCTATTTTATGTTTCTGTAAACTAGCCTGAGTGCCTAATAACTGAAGAGCAGCATATACATCTTCAAATAAAACAAAATGGAGAAGAAGTTGTCTTGCCATCATTATCCAGGTGGTTAGGACCAGTGTTACTATCCTTCTGTTGTATTGAAGCACAATACATGGCAGGAGGCTGCAGACCATCACCTCTGGTTGTGGTTAAAAGTACTATGAAATGAGCTCAACTGAGTCTTGTGAGGAGCCCATAGCTCAGTGGTAGAGCATCTGTTTTGCATGCAGAAGGCCGTACATGCAATTCCAGAGATCTCCAGGTAGGACAAGGAAGGAATCCTACCTGAAACCCTGGAGAGCTGTTGCCAGTCAATGTCAACAACACTGGCTAGATGGACTAATGGATTGACTATTTATAAGGCAGCCTCCAATATTCCTATGCACTACTACCCCAATTTAGGCAATGTACTTATGCCTGCACTGCCAATGTGGATAGAACTGTATATGTGTAGCCATCAATAGCATGATGCTCACCTGAGTGCCATTGTACTACTTTGACAAAGCTTTGGATGGCGGTGCACATAACCATCCCTATTTGTTTCGTGAGATGAAAACTGAAGACCTTTGCCCATCTACCATGGTGTAACCTCTGTTGAACACTTCTGAGTACACATACATGCACATATAACTTAGAGGTGGGTCAAGCTACATGTATTTTACTCCTAACTAAATAGCCTGTTTTTCTGTTCTGCTGGCAATCCAAGATGTTTCCCTTGCTATTCAAATAAATGAGGTCATTTATCTCTCTATGTTGCATTATGTTACATTACATTATGTTAGTTACATGGGCAAAACATTAACGAGTAATAAGAAATTAAATTGGAGGCCTTATTAGTGATCTAGAGCTAATTATCTTTTCAGAAGCATCTGAAGCAGCTTTTAGGATTCTTAATGTCTAGAAGAATTTTACAACTAGTTGCTCATTCAATATGTGCAAACCTCACCATCACTGAAAAATTTACATTCCTTAGTCCATTCAGTCTTGTTGATGAGCTTCCATGCACCACTCAACAGAAGAACATTTTGATACCTAAGATATGTGCATGTGTGTGCATGTTTTGTGATCTATACTGCTTATTTAACCAGGCAACTAAGATGTATAATTGGGTTTAAATAACATGGAGTCTAATTAGGCAGAGTAAGATTTCCTGTTGTGATTTAGGCTTCATGTGTGGAACCATTTATTCCAGCTATCTCACTGAAATCAGAGATGCTACTCTGGGGTTAATGATTTGAAAAAACAAAGCTGTAGGAGTCAGGTACCCAGTTCTTAGCATACAACTAAAATTGATTTCAACTGAACCTAATTCCATATGAACCGTCCTCTGTGTGTTTATGATTATAAACTAAATATTTCTGTAAAAGCTCTCCAGCACATAGGAGCCAAAGTTAATTGGCTATGTAGGAAATTTAGGGTGATATCCAATTAACATCTCTCACTCACAGAAAGGCTTCTGTCAGGGTTCCCTTTTCCTCCAGCAGCCACCATGTGCCTTCAAAATCTGCTCCAGAGGAGCAGACTTTGGGGAGGTACCAGGACAGGAGAGATGGGGAAAGTCCTGTTGATGTTGGATTTCACCCTTAGCATGCCACAGAAACAAAAACAAAATCAGTCCTGTATAAATCAGTTCTCAGAGGCATTTGAGTGAGGTGGGAAAAAGGAGTAATGATAGATACATTTGTTCATGATTTTTCTGTTAGCCAGTCTGAAGTCAATCTTATGGAAAGCTAAAGTGTTGCATAAGCACTACTGAAGTGAATGATTATACCCCAGTTCAGCTGAAGCTAAGCTCAAAACCATTTTGATTTCCACCCCAGCCCAGGAATCTTGTTAGAAACCATGTTGATTTCAGTCTTGTAAATCCTGAATCATATAATTAAACATCAAGCCATTGCAGATAAGGAAGGCCTGTCTTTTGAAGCGAGTCTATTCCTTTTTGTCCTAGAATCAGCCAGATTGGGATACAGGGTATTTCCATTGCAAGGTCTTTACAAAAACTTATATTTTCTGGAAATTGGGTGGCTAATTTTATCCATTTTTTTTAAAAAACGTTGATATTAAAGGATTATTGTTGTCATTATTTTCTTTTCTTTCTGATGTTCACGTGCTATCAAAACCCAATGAAATAATTAACAGAAATAAACTGCATATTTTTTTCTTTTACTTTAGAGAGCCTTATTCATCTCCCTTTCCCACCACTGTTATCATATTACGCTAGGGAATGGGGTGGGGTGGGGACATACTTGAATGCTCTCTTCTGGCAGGCCTACCCAGTTGAATTTTAAGATGTTTTTAATGATGTATTGGTTTTTATTTGTTTTTAACATCTCATCTATTTTATGGTCTTTGTATTTTTTATTTATTGTTGAGAGGCGGGTTATAAATAATAACAATGGCCCCCTCCACAAGAATGCGCCTTTGCGCCTGGTTCCGCGATTATGCGCATTATCGCGGAGGCGCATTTACTCACAATCCCTCTGCACGGGAGGCGGCGAGAAGCGGCGAAGCGCATTAAAAGATGCCCAAAAAGCGCTTTCCAGGTAGTTAATGCGCATAATCGCTTGTTCACACAGCGAAAATGCGCTTTAACGGCCGGAGCAAAATAAAAGTCGCTATTTAACGCGCGTTCGAAAATGCGCATTATCGGGGAGATAACGCGCCTGTACGCCCGTTTTGCGCTCCGCTGGTGTGTAGGTAAAATTTATAATGAGCCTTCAAGGCTCATTAAACGCCCCGTGTGGAGGAGGCCTAATAATAATAATAATAATAATAATAATAATAATAATAATAATTCATACTGCCTGAAGAGTTTGCCACTGCTCTCTCTGGCTGGTTTTGGATGACACATTAGGCAGTGGAGGGGGAAATAGTGTACTGACCGTGCATTAGGTAGGCGGTGCTCCACACACGACATACTGCAACTCTGGTCCTTGTGCAACGGAAAGTTTTGGCGGCCATCTTGGTTGCTACGTCTGCTCCCTCCCCCTCCCTCAGTCCCCCAGTCATATCCCAGCATGCACCGTGAGTTCAACTGGCTGTATAGAGCAGCCGGGGGTTTTCGGCTGCTCCGGCTGGCAGAATTCTATTCCCAAATGGAATAGTTCACGGGGGGGGGGGGGGGTTGGTTTTGGACAACGCTAAACAACGGGGCTTTGGGCTAAACAATGTGCAAGCCCATTGTTTCTCTCCGTGGCTTAATTGGGCAGAATAGCATACCGTCAGTTGTGTGTGCGTGGTGTGTAATGCTCCACACGGCACAATAAGCAACAGAACTGACGGTTGCCTCTTCCCCCCTCCGTTGATTATTGTGTCATCCGAAACCAGCCTCTCTCTCTCTCTCTCTCTCTCTCTCTCTCTCTCTGCTTATTTTAGGCATTTATATGCTGCTTTTTAGGTATATATCCTCCCACAGTGGTTTACAAAATGTAGGGATAATATGGTAGCAAGAAAGATTAAGACAATATCACAACAGAACATTGTGACAGAATAGCATTCAAAAACCTAGATAAGCTCTGTGTTCGAATGAACTGCAGGAAGCAGGAAGATACAATTATATATGTGAAAAACAGCCATTCTGCAGTTTGGAAGACAGAAGCCCTTTCGGAAACAAGTCTCCACAATAATAATAATAATAATAATAATAATAATAATAATAAATTTATTTATTTATTACCCGCCTCTCCCTCTGGATCGAGGTGGGGAACAACAATAAATATAAATACAAAGACCATAAAATAGATAAAACATTAAAAACAAATAAAACTAATACATTATCAAAACATCTTAAAATTCAACTAGGTAGGCTCTCTTAAATTCAAGAAGACTGCTGAGTTGTCGAATCTCTCCAAACAGACCATTTCACAGTCTGGGAGTGACAGAAGAGAAAGTACTCTGTGTAACACTCGTCAGCCTAGTTTTTCTGATTGAAATAAATTCTTCCCAGAGGACCTGAGTGTGGGGGGCGGATTATACAGGAGAAGGTGATCTCGCAGGTAACCTGGACCCAAACCATGTAGGGCTTTAAAGGTAATAACCAACACTTTATACTTTGCCGGAAAACTAATTGGCAGCCAGTGGAGTGATTTTAAGACTGGTGTAATGTGGTCACCCCTAGGTGTACCAGTGACCAACCTGGCTGCCATATTCTGAACCAGTTGAAGTTTCCGGACTAGGCACAGAGGTAGCCTTATGTACAGTGTATTGCAGAAGTCAAGCCTCGAAGTTACCAGCTCATGCACTACCGTCTTTAGGTCTTCCAACTCTAGGAAGGGGCGCAGCTGGCGTATCAGCCGAAGCTGATAGTAGGTGCTCCTGGCCATCGCATCTACCTGGGCTGTCATTTGGAGCGACGGATCCAGGAGTACCCCCAAGCTGCGAACACAGTATTTCAGGGGAGTGTAACCCCATCCAGACCTGGTTGACACACCTCCAAACCCAGGTTGGGGCCTTTGACAGCAAGCACCTCCGTCTTGTCTGGATTCAGCTTCAGTTTGTTTTTCCTCATTGAGCCCATTACCGCCTCCAAGCATTCATTTAGAGGAGACATACTATCCTTAGCTGACACTGTTGTCAAAGGCAAGAACATGTGGAGGGCAGAGCGAAGCTGCATGCACTGTCCACCCACTCCCCACATCACCTTCTAGAGTTTCACGCCTTGGCAGTAAGGTCTGAAGGAAGAACCTATGCATCTTCACTGGAATACCTGTGTGTGTGTGTATGTATGTGTGTGCATGTATATTTATGCATTTCCCTCCAAAATGTACACATCAATTGTGCCCATTTTTGAAATGTACACACTTTTCTCCTTTTGATTAAAGTGAGTTTGAGTGCATTTTTCAAATGTATGCATCTCTTCATGTGTATTTTTAAAATGTACATGTTTCTTAAACTCATTTTTTTTGTTCTGCCAGTTGCATTGCAAGCTTAGAAATGTATGGATTTTGACCACAGATTGCATTAGAGTCCATGTTTGGTTCTGGGAGGGGCAAACTGGGTAAATTCTGGTCAAAAATGAACAGAAATGTTTTTTTAAAAAAATCCATTTGTTACAATTAGGACGCCAGTAAAAGTTTTCCTCTTTTATATTTATGTGGCCTTCTATTTAAATAGGATGGAAGACTTAGAAATTTATGCTTTCAAAAATGTGTCTTTGATACTGCATTTGTCATCTAGAGTACATGAAAGCAAAACCTTTCAAATGCTTATCCCCCCCCCCCTTTTATTTTGATTAAGGGGTTATCTATGTCACTGTGGAAAGGACATATCTTGAACAGACACCTCCAAGAAGATTGTAGAATTGCATTTGCCAATGCATAGTACATCTGTGCGTCTTGAAACAGGAGAACGTGAGATGATGAGTATGTGGATGAAGTTTCTGACAGACAGTACTGAAGACACAGTCAGAAATGATTACTGTGGGTAAGCTGTAGAAAGAAACCAGCAAATGAACAAAGGCTGTCTCTGAGTTATAATATTTACATATCATCAAGCATGAAACAATTAGAAGAAAAGTAAATGACATCCTTGTTCTATTAAAAGAGAGAAAGGAAACAAAGATGTTCACATTTTTCTTATTATTTGCAAATATTGGGAGCAATTTACCCTTTGAAATCAATGGAGTTTAGGTACCTAAACTACATTCAAACCACATTTATTCCAAGAGTCCTTTACTTTCTGTGTTTTAAAATGCAGGCTTATATTTTATATAAGCTCTTGTGTGAGCATGGCACCTGGATGAACATTTGTACCATGAATAGCCAGGCCCGTTCCTTGAGTGAAATAGAATAGAGAGAAGCCCCCCCCCCGCACGTAACTGATCCGTGTTTATCACATGGTTATTATTATTATTATTATTATTATTATTTATGTCCCGCCTTTTTCCCAGGATTGGGGCTCAAGGTGGTTTACAAAATTAAAACATGTACAACTTAAACAGATCAATAAAAGTTTAAATAGAATTAAATCTACAATAAAATTAAAACATTTAAGAAATTTTAAAACAGTAACAGATTTTAAAAACACAACACAACACCATACAACACAGGTCCAGAGTATTTCCAAAAGTATGGTGACCATATTTTGGAAACCAAAAAGGAGGACAACATGGTTGGCTCCCAAGGGGGCATCCCCACCAACATGTCCACCCCCAGGGGGCATGTCCAGCACCAAGGGGGTGTACCCACCTGAACATAGCCTTGGTCACATGTCTGATTTTACAGCACACAGTTAAGGCAAATCTGTTCTACATAACATCTTAATATTAAAATCACAGAAATAACAAGGGAGACATCAAACATATCTGAAATTAACTTCACTTACGCCTACTTTTGTAGTTTTTGCTATACTCTGTGTGATACATTCTTCCCTTCACTCAAATATCTTTTCTGATTGTATTCTCACTCTGCTGCAATCTACTGCTTAATAGGGCTTGCTGCCGGCCAGCAGCTGGCTGGCTGGCTGGCTGGCTTTTTTATTATTTTTATTTTTAAGGTTCAATTTTGTTTTGAAATGTGTTAAAACTCAACAGATGAAGAGATCTGCTTGAAACTTGGCATGGATAAAGCCCCACTTTAGATCTATCAAGATGCCAAGTTTCATCACTTTATCTTTAAAAATGATGTGTGTGTTTTTTAAAAAAGAACAATTTAAAACCTCAATTTTTTAAAATAAAATATCCTAAAAAATCAATGGATGAATGGATCTCCTTCAAACTTGGCATGGCTAAAGATATACATAGGACCTATCAAAGTGCCAAGTTTCATCTCTTTATCTTTAAAAATGACATGTTGTTTTTTTAAAAAATAATTTTAAAACCTCAATTTTTTAAAAAAAATCCTAAAAATCAACGGATGAACGGATCTGCTTCAAATTTGGCATGGCTAAAGCCCTACCTAAGGGCTATATCGCTGCCAATTTTCATTTCTTTATCTTTAAAAATGATGGAGTTGTAAGCATTTTTGTTAATTCCCATTGACTATAAAGTAGAGTTGCCCTTTGGGTGGGGGTAGGATGGGGAAAATCAGGATTTTTCTTCAAATTTCATAATTTCTCCCCTTCCCGGATTTGTTACCAAAAATCCTGACATATCCTGGTTTCTCCTGACATATGGTCACAAAAAAGTTTTTGCCTGCCTCCAGAAGTGTAGCACAGAGGGAGCCAGCCTGACCTCCCTAGAAAGGGAGTCCAGTGCCTTGGAGCAGCCACGGAGAAGGCCCTCTCCCGCGTACCCATCAGGCGTGCCTGGGATGTTGGTGGCATCAATTGCAATTGATACCATTGTGGCAATAAAAAACACACAACAATATTAGGGTCTGCCTCTTGTGAACTACAGTGGAAACCTGTAATGTATGCAGTGTAGTGGTGGGCTGAAATGGTCAGATCAACTTTTTCTGCAATTCATGGGAGGAAAGTCAAAAAGAAAATGCCACTGCAGACTAGGCTAGCATGAAAGTTTCAGGGGGTGCCAATCTTCTTACCTTAATTAACATTAAAGGGTGAATGAGGGTTCCCTCTCCCCCCACAGCCTGAGAAACTTTCCCAGAGTTGAAACTGCTGGCTTACTGGATGGGAACCTCATCCAGTCAACAAACTTCTCCCCTGCACATGCCCTCAACCTAATATTTCTATATCCCATCTGCAGCTGCTGGGAAAAAAGAGGTTTTCCCAGCTGAAAATCCCTGAACAGTCATTGGAGATAAGAGCTTTTTGGTGCCAATGGAGACTTTTAAAAAAGCATAAATGCAGTATGGGTTTTTTTTTAGGGGTGCTGCTTAGAAGGGTAGGTCTAACCCTCTCCTGCCTAATGCAGTGACCCCCGCCTTAAAAAATTGACACACACACAGGCAGGATCTAAACTATTGTTTTCAAACACTTTACTACAGTAGTGACAACTGTTGGAGCCCAGGATACACTCCATATACAGTTTTCAAACCATTTTCAAAGTGTCATATCCCTCTTGGTGTAGATCTGGTTGCAATTTGGCTTTAAAAAGCCACCATTGAAGCCAATAGGATTTTAAAGTTTAGTTCCAGCCTGGGAGAGGGAAATATTTTGGGGGTGGGTGGGATGCTGTTGCTGTGACCCCCCTCAAAATATATTTCCCCCCAATGCTGCAATTAAGCATCTGTTGTTAGCAATAGTTTGAACCATGGCCAGCCAATTAGATTTGTACCATGACCAGCCAAAACAAAAAAGAAAAGGGGGGGGGGGAGAATTTGTGTATTATTACCAATATTCCACTAGTTTACTGCCTCCATGTACCTGAAAAGCTTTGTAGAATGAAATTGAAAATATTATTCCTGTTATGCCATACAAAATGCATTCTGTAAGTTGCCCAAGGTCATGCAGGAAGCCTGTGGCAGACAAAATAATGTAACTTTTTGCTTTCATGTCCTGATCCAAGCTTTGCTTCTGGGGCATACACGTAGTTGCACCTTGATATTCTGGATTAATTTACCCTGAATGACGACCAATATATGTAATCACTGAGTCATGTTCACATAACTGGTTAACACATATAGGCAGGCATTTAGCCATATGATCAAGTTTTTATTGGTCACTTCAACCCATGCTGAAAACCACCTCTCATTGTTGAGTCACTTAACAATATATTACAGCATCATCAGTGCTCAACTGGTCAAATTGTTCCCTAGTGTATTGTATCATTCAACAATTATTTAATTGGGTATAACCTTTCCGTCTTCTGAAAGCAAATGTTTTAAAGATACTTTAGCTGACTCAGATTACAACTCATTTAAGTGATGCCGAATCTGAAGTTAAATAGTATCTGGAATGCTGTATTTATAACTGATAGGCAAACTTAATTTCATTCCAGGATTAAAAATAAAATAATCAACAGCTTGTCAATATTCAAATGACAGAGAAATGCATAATAAAGCCTCAATCCATCTATACCTCCTTTCTTAAATTGCCCCATTAAACAGCCAACTTCTTTATAGGGCTCATATATAAGGATCTGCAGTAATCAATTAAAGGTATTGAAGAAGCAATATTTTATTCTCTCGTTTCTTGGTTATTTATTTATTAATTAAATGTATACCCTGCCTTTTTGCCAAAATAATGCAAACAATTAAATGGTGAGGGGAGACAATATCTGAGAAGCCTGGGTTTGTTTTGTTTTGTTTTGTTTTTGTAGCTTTTTTGAAGTGTTGTAGTGGTTTTAAAATGTACAGATTATGTGGATGTTGTATGTTTTTGCTGTTTTAATTTTTGTATATTGTTTTTAATTGTTTTTAATCCTATGTAAACCGCCCAGAGAGCTTTGGCTATGAGGCGGTATACAAATGTAATAAATAATAATAATAATAATAATAATAATGATAGAGGTGTACAAAATTATGCATGGTAGGGAGAAAATGGATAGGTAGACTCCCCTGCCCTTATAATACTGGAACCTGGGGTCATCCTATGAAGCTGATTGATAGGAAGACAAAGAAAAGATAACATTTCTTCACACAGCAAGTAGTTAAACTATGGAATTAACTCCCACAAGATGTAGTGATGATCACCAATTTGGATGGCTTTAAAAGGGGATTGGACAAATTCATGGAGATCCAGACTATCAATAGCTACTAGCCCTGATGGCTATGTGCTACCTCCAGTATCAGAGGCAGTATGCTGACATACACCCAGGGCCGGATTAAGGCCAGCTGATGTCCTAAGCACAACCCAATAATGGTGCCCCCTTGGCCCTTGCATTGCTAAGCCGGAAGACTCAATAAGTGCTGAAGGTGAAGTAAGACATTAAAAACTTGGTTTTCTTCAAGGCCATTCTCCACGCCAGAACACACAACTATATTAAATATAAACTGTTTTTTATTATATTTATATATTCCTTAAAATTAGATGGCTACAGCTATGGTACCGGTACTCTGTGGTTGCCCCCTTCCCTTGGTGCCCTACACATGTGCTTATATTGCTTAATGATTACATCAGTTGCTGAGAAACATGCATGGGAGTGTGCTATTGCACTCATGTCCTGTTTGTGGGTTTCCCATTGACAGCTGGTTGGTCACTGTGTGAACAAAATGTTGGACTAGATGGAGCCTCAGTCTGATCTAGCATAGCTGTTCTTAAGTTCATATGTTTTTTGATGTTGTTGTTTTTTTAATCCCTAACTCTATTCCACTTTACCGAGCTATGTAACTGATGGATGTAGATGACCTTATTTTGCAATGAGGAAGGATGCAGTGGTCCATGTCAGGTGGCTGATTTTTGGGATACCATTTACCGGCAGAAAATATTTGTTGTTATTATTGCCATGGCAAGTACCAACTGGATTGCAGTCTGTGTAGGGTAATTCTTTCTTATTAGGTTGAAATGGTGCTTTCTTATTAATGCTTTTTTCAGTCCTAAGTACATTTGCAAAATTGTGAGGCCTTCTTAAGTTTGCTTTTAGGACACATAGGACAGGTGCATATTCTCAGGAAATCCTGCTTGCATTCACTATGGTTTCTACTAGCTGTGCTGCCACAAACAGCTTGAAAAATACATGACTCAAGAAGCAGCCTGTATATCTGAAGAGAGCAGATCATTATAGAAGTTCAAACTTTAGTTACATACTTTGGCAACAAAACCAGGATATATTTTTAAAAAAGATTTCTGTTTCGTGTACAGATCCACAGGACAGTTTGGAAGCAATAATAAAGTACTTTGGTGAAATTCCAGCAAGATTCACACCTAACTTAACCTTGACATCTATCTACACAGTCAATACCAACATTTTCATAAAGACACTATTCATCTATCTATTTGTTCCCAGAAACATTTTCTGACCTCCCATCTAATGAGAAGAAAAGGCTTGTTCTTATTATAAAGTCCTTCCACTCTGAACTGGGCAAAGTCTACCATGATGCCCACAGAAGTGGCATTTCCGGGTATTGTAGTCTAACATATGTGTTAGGCCACAACCCCATCATTCTCAGTTAACATGCAAGAGGAGTGTAGTGCCACCACCTTCTGTGATGCTATCAACAACCTCTAGTATTCTGCCTCCACCTTCTTCCTTTTAAGAGGGAACTTTAACTTGTGTGTGTGTGTATCTGTATCACAAACCTTTGGCAACAAATAAGCCCGAGAAAGGCGTGGTTTTAAAATAACAAAACAATATTTATTTACAAGAATAAGGATGTTTTCCTACAATTTAATTTTCATGGTGTTAAAATAAATATACCTCCCCCAACCTCCCAGGGAACTGTAACCACCCCAAATCTATAGCCCCGATTCCTTAATCCTATCTCTTTGGCAGCCAGCCCTTATCTAATCCACAAAGAAAAACCCAGTGACCATTATAGTCTCTCTCACTCTCAACTGAAAATGAAGCAGCCAATCAGACCACACCCTTCAAACAACTCAAAATTCCCACCAACTTGCCATTGCCTGTAATAGAAAAGATTTGTTAAAGCAAACAACGAAACATTCAAATATATATACAAACAATAAAATATCATTTTGTCACAATAACCACACTGATTGGGGATGATGGGAGTTGTAGTTCAACATATCTGGGGTGCACATTATTGGGGAAGGGTGCCCTAGTTTCTCGTTAACAGAATACAGATGACAGATTATGCACTCTTTTTAATGCATAGCACTAGGAAAAAGTATTAGAGAGACTATAAGAGAGCTTGGAAAAACATAGCTCCTGCTGCAGTCACCACCATCCACACCATTTCATGCCCCCCATAGGTCCCCCCAAGGCTTCTGCAGTGATCAATGCAGTCCCCCAACCCAAAGAGGTTGCCCATTCCGTATTAGTGCAAGTCCACCCATGTCAAGGCTGCCTTACTTAATTGGCATAGGGAGTTCAGCTGAACTAGTATACACTAGTTTAAAAGTCGCCAATATTTCAGAATTGACTAGAAGATTTTGAATTTTAAAAGCAGTTCAGTTTTCCTCTTGAAATGTGATTCTGAAGAAGATTCTGATCCAATGGAGGGTGGGTGTGTGCAACAGCCAGAAATACATGCCCTTAGCCCTTCTGAAAAGCTGAAATTCCACTGCTGAACTCAACTGTGCGTTGGGGGAGATGAATGGGGGCCAATTTAATCCAGCTTTCTCCTCCAAAATATCTGATTTGTAGAATATGTGGTTGTTATTTTTAACAACATAGTCCCAGCTGCTGGATCAGTCTGGAGAATTGCATGCATAGCACATGTTTCTGTGAACAATTGTCCATCGAGTTAGGGATATGCCTACACTTTCCTGTGTAAACCCTAGCTGGCTTTTGGTGAAGAAGTTTTATTGATGAATGCTAAGGCAATTATCAATTTGCAGAATTTTCCCACCTTGTTTTCTTTAAACCCTCTAAATGTAAAAGCACTGATCACTGAGATTGTAATAAAAATATCCAAAGTAGGAGAATATAAAATGTTGACAGCAAATTGGATTTAGGAAAATTTGTTTCAGTTGAGATTCTCAACTCTCCCTTCCCAATTAGAGTTTCTGCTCTAAAAGGGGAGGCTTATTAATCGAAGCACTTCACTGCTTCTGAAACTATTGGAGAGTGTACTCAGGTGTTGTGAAGATGATGCGTTGGGACCATAGCATATTAATTGCACCACTGAAATCAATGTGAAAAGTTAGTAATGAAGTAAGTTAGCAACATAAGTTCCACTTATTTCAATAGGACTGAAGAATGATCAAGAAAATTATTTAAGGTGCAATCCAATGAGTCCCTGAACTCAGGGACTTACGAATATCCAGTGCAAGGTGGATGGATGGGATCCTCTCCTTTGGGCTCCATCCACACTGTAGTTGCTGCTAGATGCTTAAGAGCATCATCACACTGGAGGTTTAATGCACATCTGCTGCGACTTTGGCTGCCTCTACAAGAGAGGTTTAAAGCTCTTTCAAGGCGCTTTAAAAAATTTACCTCTACAAGGAGGGAGCGCAAATCGGGCGTAGAGGCGCGCTATCCCTCCGATTGTGCGCATTATCGAATGCGCGTTAAATAGCGAGTTTTATTTTGCGGCGGGATGTGAAGCCAGCGCCCTGCCTCCTGAGTAGTGCTGCTGCTGCTGCTGCTGCTGGCTCCCCCGCTCGGCTCCTGGCTCCGCTCCTACTGGGCTCCGTCTTCCGTCTTCCAGCTCCCTTTTCCCTTTTTCTTGCCCTGTTCCCCCTCCCTTGCTCCGTTTCATTCAATCGCCCCCTCAGTTCCTTCGCTCTCCAGCATAACAACTTGCAGGGACCTGCCTTAAAGAGACAGGCGCCCGCCCGCCCGCCGTACCTCCCCCCTCCCCTCTCCCTGCCTGCCTCTCGTGCAGAGGTATTAGGCGTAAATGCGCTTCAGCGATGAAGCACATAATCACTTAACCAGGTGCAAAAGCGAATCCTTGTGGAGGGGACCTTTGATCCACTTTTTCAGCGCTGGACTTGCATGGCATCGTCCCTGTTGTGCTGTTCTCTCGCCCTGAGTGAGTCCAGCTCTGAAAAAGTGGATCAAAGTTGTGGCAGATGTGCATTAAACTTCCAGTGTGATGATGCTCTAAGTTTGTGTATCTACCCAGGGAGCTTCAGAGTGAGAGGAGGGATACCACACATCACATAAGAAGCTGCCTAAAGCAGTTTCCATGATCTCCTTCCATCCCCACCCTGGAAACACCCCTTTTTCACTCCATATTCGGTTTTATGAGCATGGAGAGGCAGCCACTGTAAGGGAGAGGGAAGTGCATTTTCCTGGTTCTGAGCTCAGAGTGTTGTCTCTGAGCTCAGAGACAGAAAACTGAAAAATCTTATGTCCCCTGAGATGCTGTCTAGGGGTAGGGTGACCATATGAAAAGGAGGACAAGACTCCTGTATTTTTAGCAGTTGCATTTGTATGCATGCAGCACCTGGTGAAATTCCCTCTTCATCACAACAGTTAAAGCTATAGAAGCCCTGCTCTGTTTTGTATCTGGTCAAGAGGGCAGGGCTCCTGCACCTTTAACTGTTGTGACGAAGAGGGGTTTTCACCAGGTGCTGAATGCTTACAAAAGACAGCTGCTGAAATTCCTTTTTCTATACAACTATTAAAGATACAGGAGCCCAGTCCTCCTTTTCATATGGTCACCCTATCTAAGGGACATAGGATTGCTCCCTTATTGTCTTAAGGTTTGTTGTTTTTAATTGTTGGGTACAGCCTTGATGGCTTTTTTTTTTAGCAAACAAGGTGGTATATGAATGTTAATTAATGAATTAATTATGCAAAATTACTAAATACCACCCCAAATTATACATCTCTCTGTGTTTTTAATATTTGATTAATTTGCATGTCCCAAAATTCTTTGTATAACGCTTCAGATTAAAAAAATGTAATTCAAATAGCAAACTTAAATTATTGCTGCGGGTAAATGAAGATATGTTTCAAATTAATGAAGTAGCCATTAATTTGCCATTGAATTCCCTTGAGAACCATATTGGGATCTAGTTTAAAACAATAAATAAACATATTTCCTTTTCTCCTCCCCCCCCAGTCTCCTCATATGTCTATAAATCATTTAGCAATGATCATCTAAGAGCTGCATTAAAAATGATATCCTGGGTCCCCTTTGAGATTATCCTGTGTTAGTATTCTGTTACAGTATATACTGCCTATAATGGACAGATGTGTTCTCCAGCCATATCCAGTAACCTTTTAAAACAAAATAATGGTAATAGGAGCAGTATATACAACACTATGTGGGGTGAAGCTAATGCGGTATGTGACCTCTTTTTCAAGTTAAAGGCTACCTCAATCTTCACAACAATACCATTCTTGTTTTAAAGTCCTATTTACTCCATTTACTTTTTGTAGGTAAGCAGCACAATCTGAGACTGCTAAATAAATACCACCCCAATCATTCAGACTTGTGGGTTTTATGCAACTATAGAATGAACAAGCTTTTCTAGCTCTGTTGGTTTATAATACTTGATTGAAAATAATCTTTTGACTAAAAAGAGTTCATAAGTTTTCTTTTCTTTTCTTACCTTTTCTTTTTGGTTACTGCTTTTTTTGCACTCATGAAAAGGAAAGTTGGAATTGATAACAGTATGAAAATTCATCTCTGCTTTTGTTTCTTTAAGAATTCATGGCTACAGCCCACAGAGGTATATAGGCACATCCAAGACCTAAAAGCCAATCAAGAGCTGTTGCTGTTTTTAATGATTTTGCTTGAAAAGAAACCACATCACAAGTGACTTTTTAAAAATCCTGCTTTCATGGCATCAAGTTGGTGCTGCCTCCCTCCAAACCCCCATGGTTTTACTCCTCCCGTAGTGGCTTCAGGTAATCCCGATCCCAAGGAGGGACACCTTCCACCGTTTCCAGATGGAAGGCAACCAATCGCCGGTCGCCTTCCACCAGGGACCGCCCTGGATTGGCCCTGGAGTGATGTCAGATGGTGGAAAAGCCATACTGACCACACTCCCATTGAAAAAGTTAAGATAAGTCCCCAACTTTTCAATGCCCAGCTTTGCAGGAAGCCCCAGGGTGGTTGTGAAGCTGTGGCTGCATCATATAACTGATGCAGTGCCGATCTGCAGCCACTGTGGGTCTTTCCATGTGTATAGACAGCTTCCTGGATTTCAAAAATAGTCATACCTCAGGGGAGCAATCCAATGCATGTTTACACAGACTTGGGGCCAAAACAGACATGGGCCTAAATTATGAGTAAACAAGCACAGGATTGTGTTGTCTCCTACTTATATAGATTCACAACAGCTGCTAGATTTTGAATTCTTTTTAATATCCGTTACATCTGTACAGACCATGTGTAAAATAAGCAGACATTTGGTGTGAAAACTTGAGAGTGCAATAAATTCATTCTAGTTGGAATTCCTGAAAGTGATTCCCTGTGTGAAAGGATTCACACTAGCATATTAGCAGCTATGGTAGCGGCTTCTGTTTTAGGCACGTGCTGTGTAGGATATTATGGATAAAGCTGGAAGGAAACACAAGAAGAGAAATGAAAGCAAGCAAGTGATGTATCTGAAGCATTGCAGTAGATATGCCAGTTAACAGCATGATCGCAAACAAAGACTAATATTGTATTTTTATGCTATGTTTTTATATTGTTGTTGTTTTATATTTTGAATACTTGTCATGGTTTTAATTTCTGTAAACCACCCAGAGAGCTTCAGCTATTGGGCGGTATAAAAATGCAATTAATCAATCAATCGTAAAGCCAGGATAAATGAAATAGAGTATAACAATACTATGAGTGGGTTATAATTTTGTACCAAAGTGTTTAAAACTGCTGGAAGCTTTTTAAAAATCAAATTCATTTAAATGGTTACTTGTATTTTTATTCAATACATGTTGGCTGGGGAATTCTGGGAGTTGTATAACTTTTTTCTGTCTAAACTTGCATAGGATTGCACCATAAACCAATCCAGGAGTGAGCCCATAAGCTCCACTTTAACCCATAGTTTACCTGTTTCTCTGATAATGTATACCGAAAATAACAAAGTACATTCAGCATCTGAAAAAAAAAATGTTCTTAATGTCTTAAGGCAAGAAAGCTCAGGATTTCAGTTCCTGGAGCAGCCATCTCTGCAGAAAAGGAGGGGAGAGAACTATGTGTTTGCCATCAGGGCTTGGCTGTTTTCACTTGCCTCAGCATTAGGAGCCTCACTAAGGGAACTGATGCTACTTTTGGCGGTGGTATTTGAATGAAGGTGAAGATGTTTGTGTTGTTTCTAGGGTAGCTTAGGGACATCTGCTTTGGGTGAGGCTTTTCCCATCATGCCTCTCCAAGGAGACAGCCTGGGCCATGTCTATTTGCTACCAGGCCAGGTTTAAGGTTCTTATACTGATGTACAAAGCCATAAACAACTTGGGACCAGGATACCTGAGAAAGCACCTTATTCCCTATCAACCTGCCCAGTCACTGAGGTCATCTGAAGGCATATTTCTGGTGGTGCTGCATGGACCTATGGTCTGATTGGAGTCCATCAGGAGAAGATCCTTCAGTGTGGTGGCCCCCTTCCTATGGAATTCCGTGCCTCTGGAGGTCAGCCAGGCGGCAACTTTGTATTCCTTCCTGCGCCTCCTGAAAATGTTGTTATTCCAGCAAGCCTTCATTAATGATTAGCTGTGGTTTTATTTGCACTTTGTTTCTTTTAAAAATGTACCTTTAATGTGTTTTTATTGTTTTTATTCAATTTCTCCACAGCTCCAAAATTCTTGAATGGGGAGAAGTATTTAAAAATTGTAAATAAATAAAATATATGACTCTGCTTCGTCTCCTGATTCCACCATAGCATTGCTGTTGCAAAGCAGAATCGAAAGAGTTACATGGCAGGAGTGAGCGCGGGCTATCCAACCTAGGAAAAATCAGAGCGCTATAGTCAGGTGGTGGGAATGGGGAGCAAATATTGAGGGACCGGGAAAACATTCTTTTTTATGGCAATTCCGTGCAACAAGCTGTAGCGGCATGACATATCTTAATTGCCCTTAGTTTTGTTTCCCAACTATTACATCTTCATGGCAGCCATTGCGAGGCCTGTTGAGCCTGGCCCCTGCTTTGCATTCCTGCACCTACTCTGTGCTGGTATGCCCACTTTGTAAACCTGAACTGAAGTCACCACTGACAGATGAAGAAACAACTGTGGTGACATCGGACCAATGGGAAAAGTCGTGGTGAATAGAAACTTAGAAATAGTGCAGTTTCTCAGGGAAAAGTCTGATGTGGCTGCGAGTTGGCGGCTGTGTCATATTAACGACGGGGCGTAACTGCACAGCTATGACAGGGTATTTAAAGCATATAGACAAGCCCCAGGAAAGAAGTTACTATGGGGATGAGGGTGCCCTGTCTTGATTTAGGACATGAGAGCCTGGTGAGAGGAAGTCTTTTTCTGCTGCTTGAGGGTGAGTGTTTGAAGCGCCTTTTTGCCTTAAGCTTAATGTGGATGAGGTATCTTATTGTTGAGTCTCTTAACATAAACTGTTTCGTGAATTATTTAATGTGGCATACAAATAAATTGAGTAATTGACTATGACTATGACACACTTCTTTATAATGGTTTATAATGGTATTGACAACTGTGACCAAATGACACATTGCATATATTGTTTTCAAACTATTTTCAAAGTTTTATATCCTGCTTGGTGTAGATCTGGCCCTTCTTTCCCATTCCAATGGTAATCCATAAGAGTTTTCTAAAACAGTTTGTTATATGGAATAAAGAGTGGGAGGAGGATGCTCATGATAGGGAAATCTACTCCTCAAAGGAAAAATGGCAAGCCACCTTGTGGGAAAATGGCTAGGTAATGTATTAAACAAACAAATACATATGCCAAAAGCTGCTGAATATGCACAAGCCCTTGTTTTTACATTAAATTCCCATTTAGATGCCCACCTAATGTGTCACACAGGATGCATTGTTAAGCAAGCAACTCAGTCTTACCTGCACCTGGGACTTTTCCTCTTCGTTCACATCTAAGTGATAGTCCCTTGGAGCAGTAGGCCAGAGAGAGAAGCCTGCTCTCCTCACAGTTTAATCACTTTTTGGGCTCTAGTCTCCATGTTATTCTGGAGGAAGAGAGGATGGGCAAACCCACACTAGCCACAGCATCAGCTCCCTCTGCCCACTTTCCTGGAGAGGAAAGCCTGTGTGGAGCTCCCCTTATGAATTAGAACCCTGTGGAATCAGGGCTTCTAAGGGAGCAATCCTATGCATGTTTAGACAGAAAAACTCCTACAACTCCCAGCATGCTTGAGTCAGCCATGTTAGCTGGGGAATTCTTGGAGTTGTAGGATTTTTTTCTGTCTAAGCATGCATAGGACTGTGCCCTAAATCATGAGAGATGATAATGTCCAGCCATGGTTTTGGTGATGGAGTTTATTGGATCTTAGTCTGCACTTACCTTATACTTTTCTAGGGCCTGGCTCTTCAAATTTGGAGAGAGGAGTGTAAACTCTGAATTTGCTGTGTTATCACTAACTGCTCTTTGCTGCTGTGCCTTATCCAATTAGTGAAAACGAATTCCTGTTGAACTTTCCCTTGATCAGTTTTAGGTTGCTTGTATGTAGCAGTATAATTTTAAAACTTGACTGGCAATACATGTCATCCAAAGAGACATAGCTAATAGTGCAATAAAAATAATATAACATAAAGCTCCCTAGGTGGCATAGGAAGTAGAAATTGAAATGATTACAATAACTTCAGCATACATTTCCCCAAATAGGTTGGGTACATCAACAATTACTGTGGTTAGTATGCAGCTGTTGGGCCACCATGTACTTTGCCTTGAATTTCTATAGTCACAGTTGCCCTTTTCATATTCTTTATGCCCGTTTTGCATTTCCATTATAAAAGGTACAGATGTTCATAATTAGAAATTGCATACAGTAGCTAACATTTACAGAAACTATACATCTCTCAATTTCTGGGTCACATGCTCAGTTGCACAGTATAAACCACTGATTGTAGCCTTTACAGTTCCCTTCCAAATTAAAAACAAAACAAATCTGTATATTTTTGTATGCATGTCTAATCAGTTTAGTTACACATGTGTCAATAGTTGATGTCAGTAGATTTGAAACTGACATTCTTGCTAATCCTCTTTGGATGGTAACTTACAAGGCCATAATGTGATACCTGTGCTTTGCAAATGGGAAGGAGCTACCTGGCTCTGATGTACTTGTCTTGAAACAACACACACATTAATACTGGGGTAAAGGAAACATAATTACATGGAGGCATAATTGGCAATGGAAAACATGCAAACTTTTTGACCTATTATCCCAGCTGCAGTGTTATTGAGGCCAATGTGAGGAGGAGTGACATGACACCCAACCTTGGCACCCCAGGTATGACTGACATTCTGAATCTGAAGATTCAGTGACAGACTTTTCATGTTTGTATTATAAAGTGCCAAATGATATATTGTAATAATCTATTGTAAATAGGACTGTCACCCAGTTAAAGAAACCCTAGGGTTGTATCCAGTTGTGTTGTTCCTCCAGTGGAAGGGAACCACTGGTGGAATGGATTTCTCCTTTCCCCATTGCAGGTTTCTGCATCTTCCCCCCACCCAAATGCTCTGGAGTGTTGGGGATCCCTCTGGAATAGATTTGTGTCATGTGTGGGGGGCTTCAGGGTGAAGGAGAAGACAGGAAAGTCTTGATACATGAGAAATGCCATAGTGTGAGTGGAATTTCCAATCCATAGTTGATTGCCTGCATGATTTTTAGGGACATAATGATGTGATTAAAATTATACCAAATATATATAACCAGGCTCAGGGGCAGGACACTGTGGAACCTGAGACCCCCAAGCCCAAGATGTTGGAGACCCCTGAGTCTGGACCAACAACTGGCCTCTGAACCTACCAAAATCTTCATCTCCAAGAACTCCACAATCTGGTGCCTGTCATGATCTCTTGGAGAGAGAGATGTTAGGCTCTTGGCCAGAGGCTTCCTTTTTTCAGACTTTCCACTTTGTAGGAAGGAGTGGAGTCTAAGAAGAGGCTTCTGGAAGACTGAACCATAAAAGGCATTGGTCTGGTCACTGAACTTGTCAGAACAAAGAGTTTTCCCAAGTGCAGCAACTGCCTTGCTGTCCTGAAGGCTCAACTTCGGGTGAAGATGAGGTTATCCTTCATCACTATTTGGAGATGCCTGATTATTACATTTAGGCATATATGCATTTTTTGTTCCTGTTGTCAAATCATACCCCATTTCCAACCCTGAATACAAAAGTGAGCAGGAATGCAATGCTCTCTGAAAATGTTCAGTTTTGTGAACTTGTGTTTGCATTTGAAAGTGTGCACTTGTGGAGATGTGGAAAGGTGCGTTCTTGGAAGTATGCATTTGTGCAAGTCCTTCCTAAATCCACAGTTTCACACTTTAGCCTATGGGAGAAAAAGACACTTTTTTGGTTTATTTATTTATTTATTTATTACATATTTATAGTGTACAATGGCCAAGGCTCTCTGGGCAGTTCACAATTAAAACCATAATATACAAAGTCAATTTAAAACTATATTTTTTTTAAAAAAAAATCACATAAAATCAGAAAACGTGTATTTTTTTAAAAAAAGGTGTATTTTTATGTTGAGAAAAATTGTGCACTGTTTAAAGTGCACATTTTTTAAAAATGGAAAAATGCACATTTTCCTGATTGAAAAAAAGAGAAAAGATTCTCACCTTTGGGAATGCAGATAGGGCAAAATGAACTTGAAGGAAGAATTCAGAGAACCTCAACAAACTCAAATGTTGCATGTTCTCCCATTCCTAATTACATTGCCATTCTACCTCAAGAGCTGCCACTGAATGGCTAGTAGATTAAGAATAAACTCTGATCCATCTTAGACTAGATGTCTATTCACAATAACAAAAAATTTTTGGTGGGCAGAGGGGTGAGAGAACTAAAAGACAGTAAGAATCCTCCTGCAGTGAATATTTTTAAACTTGAAAATTACACATGCTTCAATGGAAATGTATGATAATTGGATTAGCAATTTTGTACCCCCTTTCTGGTTTACCCTTTACACACATCCCCCTTCTAAATTATATATTTAAAGATCATATTCATAATCCTCTCTGAGTAACTTTTAATTAGTTCAGCTAAAAAAAGAAGATACGTTGGGCTTAGCTCATATTATTAGTTGCATTTAAAATATGCAAAAAATATTGAACTATAGCCTATAGCTGTTATCAGAGATGAAAAAGAAGCCAAACTAATTGGACAAATGATTTGCCATGAGTAATTTACCTTAAGCTAGCAATCTGTAGTTTTATTGTCCTTGTGTTCTGCTGCCTGGTGGCTGTGGCCTTTCTTTAAAAGATATTTATTGTTCAACTATAACCGCTGGCCTGTTTTCTCTGAGCATTGCAACTCAGAGATGCAGTAAAGGCCAGCAGTGGAGGAAATAACAATGCAGTTAACCTCTTTAACACTGATAATAAATTAGCACTAATAAGTTAGGTGCTGGGGTAGCAATCGCCCTGACATAATGAAATGAACAATCTTAAACAAGTGGAAGCTGCCGGTACTACTGTGCCTCACAGTGAGGGACTTGGACAGGCATTAGATTTTCTAAGTAATTTATGAGTCAGGCTTTCAAAGAGAGTCTGGCTCCTATTTAGATGCTGAAAAGTGACATCTTTGGCTGCATTTTCCAGAAAGCTTTTCAGGAGCTGTGGGCTAAATATTTGAAATTAAGAACCCGTGTGGCTGAGAATTACAAACCAGATCCTGGAGTGAATATCAGAATGGCAATTTTTGTTTAATTGGAATAAGTGAGCAATAGAAAAGACTGCTTTTGATGGATGAGGATGATAGTTTTTATAACATAACATAGAATCCTTAACAGTTGATTGATTGATTGATTTAACAAGTAAGATGATAGTCTTATATCCATTCTTATATCACATTTTTCTAATAATTTACAGCAGGGTTAGGCAACCTGGTTCTCTCCAGATGTTTTTGACTACAACTCACATCAGCTCTGCCAACACGACCAGTGGTCAGGGATTATAGGAGTTGTATCCCCAAATATCTGGAGGACACCAGGTTGCCTACCTATGCCCTACAGTATCTCCAAAACAATAATTACAAGCTGTTTCTTTGGATGAAGCAGGCCTCACGGAGAGCTAGGCTTGTCCCCTCCCCTTGAAAGTCATTATAGGGATGAGGTTCATCTCCACCTCTTGGTGCTTGTTCATATGGAGTATTTGCCAATAGATGTTCAGTAGGAGTTCACAATTTATAGGTGATTGGCCATTTGATGGCTGACATGCCATCGTTTTCAGTAACTGATAGCTGGCTTATTCTAAAACATCATACCAATTAAAAAGTAACTTTGGTCACCAGAGGCAGCTGAAACAGAAAGTTCTAGCAACAGATCTGAAAGAAACAAAGGCTTGAGCTTTGCCAAAACTTCATCCTCGTGGGGGAAGAGGGGGGCAACAAGAACCCACTCCAAATGTTCAGACTGGCCAGAGTTGTAGAATTACTCAGAAGCCATTCTCTACAGACTTCAAAGACTGTGATGGTTTCAAAAGTCAAAAGACTATTTCTTGGTACAGTCATTGGCACGTCCCTTCATAAGAACATAAGAAGAGCCATGCTGGGTCAGACCAAGGGTCTGCCTAGTCCAGTAATCTGTTCACAAAGCAGCCATCCAAGTGCCTAGGAGAAAACCCACCAATAGGATGTGAGTGCAATAACAGCCACTCAATCATGTACCACAGGAACTGATGTACATAGGCATACCGTGTCTGATACTGGAGGTATCTTATAGCCATCATGACTAGTAGCCATTGATAGCCTTATCCTCCATGAACTTGTCCAAACCACCTTTAAAGCCATCCAAATTGGCAGCCATCAGTACATCTTATGGAAGTGAATTCCATAGTTTAAATCTGTAGTCTGTGAATAAGTACCTCCTTCTGTCCATCCTGAATATATCTAGCTAAAATTATTTCAATGCCACTTTTACGGATGGAACCCTCTGGAGATAGCGTACAAGATTAAAAAACAAACAAACACACAAAGCAGCTACAATAAAAAAAAATCCAAAAAAGCATCTCTATCTATAAAATGGAAAGTATGGGTGTGTCATGTATGTCCGGAATTGTTTACCCACTTCAACATATGGTACTGGCTTAATACTGTTCACCCAGACAGATCTTCATGTACATGCATCAGAAAAAAATCTAAAAACATGATTTTGGGGGGTTTAAGTATTTTTAAAGAATGTAATAAAATCCTAAGTTTATGCCTACAACTCCCAGCATGTCTTGGGCAGAAGTCCCAGCATGCCTTGGGTGGGAGGCCAGTCTTGAGCAGTCAACCCAATGCCACATAAAAGGAAACAACCCACATAAATGGGCTGCAGCCATTTGCAGTGCCTCCTCCCACCTGCCATGCGTGGCTTTAAAATCAGAACTAGATACAACAGTGTGTCTTTGGATATGCTCAAAGGCACCCTGTCCTGATATCGCTGTTTTCTCAGAAACTGGGGGAAGTGCACACATAGGAAAGGGAAGCACTCTGCGCCTGCCTAGAAATCAGCTCAATGAAGGGGGGAGAAGTGCCCGGCCCAGCCCCGGCCCTTCAGTACAGGCTCCCAATGTAACATTTGGTGGGTGAGAAGCACAGGCCAAGGCAGTCCCAGGAGGATTGGCCAGAGCTGGGTGTGTCCACTGATAGCCCCTTACCTCCCTGCCTTGGTGATGCTACTCCTCAACGCTCTATCGAGGAGCAGCATCGGCAACAAGAGGATGTCCCAGAGGATGCAGGCACCTGTGGGCTGCTAAAGGCATGCTGGGAGGTGTAGTACTGGCATGTGGAGTGGCTGATTTGAAATAAAGTATGGGTGAGCAAACCAGGTCACTATCTCTCAATCCTAACTCAGCTCCACTTCCCTGACCTCTCACTAACAATCTTTGTTCTCCTTCTACCTGACTTTCCCCAACTGCCACTAACCCTGCCCACCATTCCATTCTAGCCTCAGCTATATCAGTCAATCCTCCATTCACTCTTCTGTCTCAATGGTATAGTCAGGCTTTTACATAAAAATCATAAACTTTATTCAGTAATTCTTGCATCTGTCTTGGAATGTTGTGGTTTAATTATGATAGGAAAAATGCAGCGTAAAAAATCTCATCAAGTTAAAAGGCTGTGGAAAAAATAATATTAAAAAATCTCACTTGGCACTTAAAAGCCATTAATGCAGTCACTAGGCCAGCCTGCCTGGGAAAAAGAAATCCACAAGCAGGGTGCCACAACTTAGAAGGCCCACTCTCCTACCACATCTCAGATGGTGTTCAAAGATTAACACATTATTCAGGGACCTAGGCTTATGCTTACAACTCCCAGCATGACTTGGGCAGGAGGGAAGACTTATGCTAGGCTTTTTCAGTTGTTAATCACATGAAGGGGCCTCCATGCAATGACAGGAGGTGGGGCTGTGCAACTGGTTCCACCCCTTGGATGTCCAAATGTTGTATGGACACCTTCAGGGAAGAAGCTTACATGTGAGTATCTGTGTGGTTGCCATTCATGTGGAGGCTTACACCAGGCAGCTGCTCACATGTAGGCTTTCACCTTGAAAATATCCATGCCGACATGTGAACATCTGGGAGGTAGGCCAATGGCATACCCAAAGCAAAGGGCTGGGGCCTGCAGACCATCCATGCTCACAGTCCCTTCATGTGATTCATGTGTGAAGGGAGTTAGTTTTCTATAAGCAAGGAGTTTTTGATGTTGAGAGCATTAAAAATGGAATAGTTCCAGAACAGTTGTGTTAAATAAAGAAGAGTTAATTTTGGATGCATAGTTTAACTCTAATCTGTGTGTGTGGATAACCTTGTCTAGCTGTACATTTCTATGGCTCTGTGATTCTGCTGTGACAGGAATTGGACTCCTGGGGCTCAAGTACCTCTCATTTCATTGACAAGATATCATGACAACTTGATGGTGAATACACACTGTGCAACCAGAAGGCTTTTGCTGCCTTGTAAATCGTTCCTTTAAACAGCCTGCTGTAAAGGAAAGGCCAGCATCCTGCTTTGCATAAAGAGAAAAACTGAAGTAGAAACTTCTTTCAGCTCTCCCGTTCATTTAACTGCAACTTGGCAGAGCTTCAATTTTCATTGTGCTTTAATTTAAGTGAACATCCACAAAATGAATTCGGCAATAATTAATATTTTCATGTGTTAAACTGTTCCTAGTTATTATTAATTAGATTATCATAACCCATAAATGCCACACAAAGATATGGTTTGTGATTCGTGACTAAGTCTCATTGATTGTGCTAATTTATTATGCTTTCAGAGACAGAAATGTAAATTTGTAAGCCAGGGGGTTCATTATCACAAACTATTTCTTTTCTTTTTGTATTTCACAATCCCCTGGTGTTATTCTGCTCCTTCTGTCGTGCTACCAGAGACAGAATAATAATACTGAGCAGCAAGGCACATCCCATTGTCTTGTATCTGCTTAACATTGCTGGCAAATTGAGATGGTACAGGAGCAGAGTCTTCTAGCAGTTTTCTCTCAGAAGTCCCCACTTTTGTGGTTTGTAGAACTTTTCAGGTTTTCCTCATCCCTCAATTGCAAAAAGAAACCCCACATCTGGTTCAGCTTCTGAGAAATATTTGTAGCTATTGCACATCAGGTCTTAATTACTGCCCCTGAAACATTAATGGACGCCATACTGTACTAATGGATTTTATCTCCACTGCATTATATCTATGAAGTGTAACTGACAAATGGGAGCCTTGTTTAGCAGGGACTTTAATAACAGCAGCTATTTACTGAAGAACTATGTGCTGAGTGAGTTCAAATGATGGGCAACCCTCACAAGGATTGGGATTTGGTTTCGAACTTGCAAACAGACATAGCAAT